>JARWAU010000006.1:18705093-19452185 GCA_029958995.1 Bombus sonorus
AAAAAAAAAAAAAGAAACAACTGAAAAAGAATCATGCCTTAAATACAGTGAGTTTTGTCTATTAATAACATTTGGCAATATATTTGCATTCTATGGATTTCAAAATTTATAGATTTAGATCGCGGGAGTTTTCGAAAGTTTTAATTTTGTTATTGAAGTACGATAAATATTACATAATATGAATATGATTTAAACAAAATTGTTGCGTTTAAGGTACGTCTATAATAAAAGAGATAATTGTAATATTTTCCCTTTGCCTTTTCTATGTAATTTTAATATTAACAAAAGTATTTTCTACTTCAAAAGATATGCATTACTGGTATGCAAAAAATTCATTTTCATGGATAAATTATGAAGAATTTAATTCGATGTAAGTAATGTGGATGTTTCTGAAGAACTTATTTTAGATTTCATTTTATGTTATCATCAGTAAATTATATACAACAATGACAAAAATTCAAATCACTATACATAATAAAAATGACTGCTGTACAGTTATACTTTATGTATAAATTTTAGTAAAAGAGGTTCTCATTTTTCAAAAACTGCTATTTGATTTATATTGAAGTTAAGTATTAGGCCAAAGACTTGCAAATTTAAAAAATTTTTTGATATATATAATTTGAAGCTATATGATTCTATATGGGCATCCTCATTACAAAATACTTATTCATTGATTTAACAGGACAAAATTTTTACAAATTGTAATAAAATTTATTCTTGTACAGATAAGTAATATAGTTTCTGTTTTCATTAATAAGGTGTAAACATTAATTGGCATTTTTCTTTCATTGTATGTTTAAACATTCGCTTTTTTTTAAATAGTGTAAACAATTTAAATAGATGTTTTAATGAGAACAAATAAGTAAAATCAATAATTACATTATCTTTAGTAGTACTCTATCTTGAAACTTGTAGCATTTGTTAAATAGAAAAATAACTGAATAATAATAAAAACTAGACTTTCATTTTCGTAACAAAAGCAGAAAATGATTTTGATATAAATAATATTGTAATAATCGTTAGATTTATGATAAAATTGCATCTACATAGCTTTATCAATTTCACAAGACATGTTTGCATCTGCCAAAAGCATAAATTACTTGTAATAATTGTCTAGAAAATAAATGATTCTTCATCTTTCTCTACTTACTTTACATATTGTTTAAGAAATAGTTACAGAAATAAAAATGCTTATAGATTATAAGGCAATCTTTTCATTTAATAGAATTGCTTTTATTTATACATTGAACAGAGTTGATAATTGCTATTATTATTTATTTTTTAGCACTTCTTAATGTATTATTCGCAAATTTTTAACATTATAAGCGGACATTCGTAAAAATAATTAACTATGTACAGATCATCTTGAGTTAACCAGTAATTCTACTATGTGGCGTCCTATCATTATTACACATTTACAGTGATCTATAATCTGGAAGAAGCAATTTTTTGCCTGTGTAATCACAAAAATTAAAGTCTCAGACGGAAAACTTTTTCGTCATAAATACTAATTTATTGAAAATTGAAATGTGTACTAATGAAGATTTAAGATCAGTTTTTAGTTAAATGTTTGCATATAAATTGCTTCTTCAAAAACAATAACAACTTAATTGCCACAGTACAATTACTTAGCATTTATGCACCGGTGCGAAAAAAAATCAGCGAGTAGATAAATAGTTCGTTCAATAAAATGAGTTTATAGGTTCATATACACAGCCCATAAATATGCATACAGAAAAATAATGCATCAAATATTGTTTGAATATCGAGTTCACTGTTCGGTGAATGATTTCCTATAGTTTCTCATGAACTGTTGCGAAAAATTCACATTATTAAATTAGAACAAAAACTATTTTTACAAGAGAAGGTTTTACAATATCGTTTATGGTGTTAATAACAATTTCACTTACTACTACATTGCTGAAACAGGATCTTTTAACAATAAAAACACGTGTTAATTTAATATTCCAAACATAATTTGCATGCCGTTCTTGTTATAGTTAATGTATCATTCTAGAAAATTATTTCTTAACATCTCCGCCAATTTAACATGACAATTTCCCCTTTACCTTCTAATTAAAAATTCATGCATGATCAATACTTCTACCTTGCTTATATAAATTTAAAATCAGAGTAAAACGTGTTATGAGTTGCAACAAAATTATACAAAGATTTAAAATCGAGCTCGTTATTAAATTTATTCAGAGATAGAGTTCTTATAAAGACTTCAGTCTTTGATTTTGTCATGTTTATAGATTGTAGATCTAATATAATCCTTAGTATTTTTCTTGATTTATTAATGAATTATAAAATATTCTATTTCTGAATAAACCGGATGCAAAGAAAATTTTGAATCAAGATTTTTTGTAATTAACAGAGTAATTATGATAATAAATTATAGGATATAACGGATTTTCTTTCCATATTTTCCCTACATTAAAAAGAAGCACACAATAAATTCAATCCTCCTTAACAGACAAAATTATGATTTCATTAATAATGATATTTATCTTCAATGATATAATTTATCTAATTCTTAGCGTAACCGAAATTTCGACTAAAAGAATTGAATAGTTCTCGTGTCTTAAGTACAAATGCTACACACTAAAAAGTATTTTTTTTATTAGGACATAATTTATATGTATATACTTAAATAGAATGTACAATGTGTAATTCAAAACATAAATTTCTTCGGATATAATCTTTCATGTACTATGACTATAAACAATATTAATTCAGCTCTCACCTCATTTTTTTCTCGTAATACTTTCATTCAATATTATGTCTACTTACTCATTGCATCATAATAAATATAATTATCCATAAAGTATATTAGAGCAATCTGTTAATTCTTAAAGCGATGTTATTTGTTGGCGAGGCATTGTATGGAAATAAACCTGTTGAAAGTCTTCTACTCGTTTTAGAGTAAGCACTTTTCAACGCTGTAAAATGTTACAGTATGTCACGATGCCATACCCATGTTTTTTTTGTATGGTCAAACCTATGCGCTAGCCATTGCTGTTCTAACAATTGGTATCTATCTTGATTTAGGTACAGAGGTTTCCCGCGTCTATAAAAAGAAATTAATAAATGCAGTATAATATTGATATATCTCTAGAGAGGTAAAATAATATAACAAAAATTCCAATATAAATGTATTAAGAAATAGATTGCAATTTTTTAATATCTTATCTGATATTAAAGTGAGACTCTTACTTCAGATCTCTATCTTCTTCCTCAAAATCATCGAGATATAAAGATCCCCATAAACAGACACGTTGACCACGAATTACTACAATATAGGTTGATGTCACCACCAAATATATACCAGTTCCACCTCCACAATCTATCGAATGCTATAAACCAAGGAAGAATTATGTTTATATAACTCATATATTTTTATTCTTATATAAAGAAAAGCATATATATACATAAAGTACTTACTTGAACAACCTCGCATACATTCCACTGCTTGCGATTTTGCTTTAAACAAACGATGGCACCACACAATAAGCAGATACTAATCTCCTGAGGAATTGAATGACCTTGACGACACTGTCTTCCATGATAATACTAAAAATGAATAATCATTTATAAGGTTTTAATATTCAAGTATAAGATGATATATAACTACAATTAATTATATATATTCATACTGTGAAAATCTTCTCATATTCCCTTGGAAGGCTCAGTAACTTGGGTACCTGCCACGACACATGTTGTTCCATAATTAAATACCTGCCTGCATCGCTTTGATTTACAAAAGCAAGGAATTGATCACACCACATACGGGGCACTGATATACTAGTTTCGCTATCTTGCCAGTTCAGAGCTACAGCAGAGTTAAACATGTTCCAATCCATATTTTCTGTAACTAATTCCAAATAACGAACTAATCTCGCAAATTCAGTTTGTGGTGATCTAATTATAGGTAATGGTTCCTCATATAAATGATAACGGAGCAATGCAGCTACTCGTAAAAATGGTAAACACATAAATTGTATCTGAAATGATATAATTATGTATGTGACAATGTATCTTAAAAGGAAAACAAGAAAATTATGAATTATGTTAACTAATTTATACCTACCTGTTGTTCGATACTGTGCATTTTATCTCGTGCATATGGTGTACACGATGAAGTAGATGGATCATATAAAACAGTATCTGAGTGGTAGAGTGGGCTATTATTGAAATATTCAATGATTTTGCAGAATATAGTTTCAGAAGATATAGGACCGCGCTCGATGCATTCTCTTAAAAATGTATCTCCTAAAAATGTATTTCTCTCTGCTTGTGTGAGACCACCGCTTATTTGTACTATAACTTGATAGTACAATAAGTTGTAGATTACTTTTACTACACTAGAGAAATACGCTGAAAATAAATAATTAAGTTTTATGAAATCACTAAAATATTTACAAATGAATTTATTTACTTACCTTGATCGGCATGCAAAGGTAACAATAATATAAACTGTATAAGAAGAGCAGTCGGATCTCTGAGAAGTAAGGGAACTTCTCCCTCGTGTAGCGTTAAAGCGAGTGGAGTCGCAGGCTCTGGAGGCAAACCAGATAATTGTTGCCATGTGTGTTGTACTGGCCAAATCATACATAGACGTGCATTTTTTGCCAGAACATCAAGAAGTGCAACTTGAAAGAAAATGTTATTAATGTAAAATCTACAATCCTAGTTATTTTTAACTATTATCAACAATAAAATAAATGTACCAATGCAATCACGTTTTGGCCTTAAAGGTATCGTAGTAGGTGGTGGAATACATAATGATCCACCACGTTGAACAAGTTCAATTTCAAAATTAGTTCGTGCTATAGAAGTTATGAAAACAAACAAACTCTTGTAACTATGTTGTTGTTGACACTTAGAATTTGTGCATCTTGTCATATCCTGTACTGCTTTACGCATTGCTTCAGACAAAAATGTTCGTCTCTATAAAGAATGTATATGTTGTTAATTGCAAAGAACATATAAAATTGCAAGTAAACAAAATTTTTGAGATACTTACAGTTGATGGATTTCGTTGTACCTCTTTTAGAAGATTATTTATCTCCGGGAGTATCGTAGTGAAAGGGACGTAAGGAGATCGGACGATTGTTCCACGCTTTCCCAATTGAGGAGAAAGTGGAAGAAAACAATTAGCTAACTGTCGACAAAGTGGACATAGATATTCGCCATTATCTACAGCAAGAGAAAGCTGTCTTTGTTGGTGACCCAGAGACTTTACATATGGCAATAAACAATCTAAATGTAAATGATGTCCACACGTTTGCACATATACACCACCTTCCCAACCTAAATTAACGGATAACAGCAACGAAATCTGTAAAACACCAATAAGAATATATATAAATTGTTTTACTGTATTCAATGGATATTATATGTTAAATATTTACAGTATCAAAATGTCGGTCCATTGCATCCATTCTACGGTCAAAATAGGCACCACGTGTATCACACTTTGGTATAGGCGGATCATCATCAGAAGTAGGTAAAAGCAATCTATCTGGTTGCTGTCGTTCATGACCAATGACACTTGTCCCCTAAGAATAGAATTTATATAGAATTAAGTAAGTAGTCAATAAAAATGAAATTATATGAATAAAATTATACGAATTTAATTACTTGAACTAATACAACAAGACCCATAGGGTTATCTTCAGTACTAGGACTACTTTGACTGCAAATAACGCAATCGTATTCTTTTTTGCTAGTTAGTTTAGTAGCATTATCTTTTTGATCCCAATCCATACCCGATACCCCTGCTTCATCTAAACAAAACATTATAATTTTTATTTACATTTTGTTTACATACAGTATATCAAATTATATATCTTATATACATATCTTATATACATAATCTTATATACATATTTTATCCTTTATATTTTACCTGTTTCCATTGCTTTTTCCATGAATTGCTTTCGTTTATTGGCAAATTCTGCCATTAATTTTTGCTGTCTTTCTTTCGCCCGTCTTCGTCTTTCTTCTCTTTCTCGATCTTCTTTCTCTCGCTGTTTATCTTCGCTTTCCTGCATACTTGGCCATAATTTGTTTCTAGCTTCATTTATAGCATCTTTGCACATAGGATCTAAATTTGTAATTTTGTTCAGTATTTGTGCGATAAAGAACGGACCATCACCAATTCGTGATTCTGTTGGTTCTATGGATGAACTGCTACTAGCTTCATTATCTGACATTGCAATTTGTTCGGGGTTATAACTATCTGGGACACCTGACAACTGTGAATGCAATTTTAACAATAATGTGATTATACTCTCGTCTACTTTCACAGTTTGTGATTGTAATGATCCACCCTAAACAGAAAAAAATTTATTAAATAATAAATTAATAAATATGACAATTGATTTACTAGAATATATGTAAATCATTACCTGAGCATCTCTTCTTTTGAAATGTTTATATGAACTTGATGTAGATGGAACAATTTCTGTTGTTGTTACTCTAGAATTACTCAGTCTTGAGTACACTGTGGGTGCAGCAACTATTTCATTGCCAGCCATAACAGCAGGCCGTTGAGGTGTAGGTGGCAATGCAGGTTGACCACCAATATCTGTATATAGTTAATAAAGATTGAAAAAAGAATACAAGATTATGAAAACATGTTCTAATATAAAACGATATTAATTAGAAGACATTCGTTTTAGTGTCTTTTTCTATATAAAATTAGTGTCTTTTTTTATATGATTAACATAGAAGAAAGCAGAGTATGTACATATTTTGCGACAATACAGAATGCATAACATTGATAAGAAGGATATAACTATGGTTAAGGTGATAAGATTAAATAACATACTATTTAGTAAAGGAGGTGATTCAATGGCAAGGGCCATGGATTCTTCGGTGGTTGGTGGCAAAGCTCTTTGTAAAGGTATTAAATCATCTTCACTATTAGCTTCTGATATAGTAACAATTCCATCTTCAGGTACAAAAGTTATTTGAAATTGGTCTATAAATTAATTAAGAAAAGAATAAAACATCATTGCGATATTATATAATAGGTTTGATCAACACCAAAGTATCCATTTTATAGTTAAGAACATACAGCATAATATATGTATAAAATATGATATATATTGTACCCTGTACTAACACAGATTAAGAATTTTATGTAGAGGAACCTTAAAGGATTGTTTGTTTTTAATATATATATAAAATTTACAAAGCTTACAAAAATGGAATTAGTTTATCAATTTATTTTACAACTTGTTCTTAACTAATGTGTTTTATATGATTTCTTAAAATATATGAAAATACAGAAACAAAACATACCATTTGGTTGAGGCAAAGCAGGTAAAGAAGCATTCACAGCAATCTGTAACCCAGTGTCATTAGTAATAGTATCTAAAGATGGAAGAGCTAAAACCTCTAAGGAACCCTCATCTGTTGCATCATTTATCATGAGTGAAGTTCCAACCTCAGCCATTTCACCTTGAATTTCCCACTCAAAATCACCTAAAAAAAAATGGCAAAATGTCAAAGCAAAAACTATCATACGTAGCAAGATGTAACCCAATGTAATTTAATGATAGTTTTACTCACTGTCTGAATTACTTGGCTCTGACTCTTGGATCAAGATGACTTGAGGTATCACTGTCCTCAAATTTTCTGATAAATCATCACTTTTGTACCAACCACCTAGATCCATATCTTTTATTATACGAGATGACTCGTCACTACTATTATATTGACACAAAGGATTCATCTGATAAACATGAAAAGAATAGTATTATTATTTTATAATTCTGTAATTCTGTTATAATTAGTTACTTACAGATTTATCAGGTATTTCTGCAGTAATTACTGCCATTTCTAATAAGTAAATAGTCAGTGCCATTACATGCTCTGATATGTTGTGTCCATACACAGCCTTATATAAAATTATTAAAATCATAGCATGAAAAACTCTTGATCGTAGTACAATTCGTGGATCATCATATGCTGGTGAAACAGGAGCAGGATGCCTAAATGGTGGCCATGGAATTGCACTATTTTTCAATTTTCCTGATTGTTTTACACTGAAATATTTACAAAATATTTAATGAAAGAACTAGACAAAATTATGAAAATTAAAATAAGCCAATAATTTTTTATATATTAAAAGAACTATAGTATAAGGTTTTCATGTTTTTTAAAATTATTTTTTCAAATGTAGTTTATTTACTATTCGGTAAAGCGATCCATTGCCATCTGGAAATCTCCTTTTTGTGCTGCTCTTAATAAAACGTGTAAAGGATCAAATAATTCTTCCCAAACTAGACGTGGTTTTGGACCATACATTCCTTGCTGCATATTTCCACTAGCTTCAAGATTAGGTGCTCTGTACACTGCAACCTGTAAATCATATTTTACAATTTGTACTTACAAAAAAAAAATTGTATTCTGTTTAAAGAAACATAAAACATACATCGGCTAATACAGATTCGAAATCTCTATTTTGGGTACTACCAGAACGTTCGGGCATTAACTCCATTAATTGACTATGGGTTTTATCTCCCATAGATAATAAAGTAACCATTTCTAGGCGGGACATTTCAGGATCAGATAAACCTATAACAAAATTATATTTTTTATATACATATATGTATGTAGATTTCATATGTTATTAGTGGACTTAAGAAAATGGCATGAAGAACTTACCTAAATTTGTCCGAACATTAACCAATATAGCTAGAAATGTTAAAAAACTTTCTAACATTGGTGTGTCATGTTCTCCATCCATGAATTCATTTTGAGTTCTATACAAACAAAGACTCATCTCTTGTTTTATATGAAACCTAATGGAATAAAATTATTGACAAATATAACTATAATTTAAAAGGTATGTATAATATAAATATATGTTTAATAAGTTACTGAAAATTACTTTTTAACGATTGTTTTTAGAAAAATATCTGGTTGTAACTTTGTTGCACAAACTTGAAGTAGATAAAGATCAGCATCTACCATCGAATTACAAAAATTGCACTGTATGTATGTCATAATTTGACCTTTTATTTGGAGACCATTACGCACCCACAATCCATTTAAAATTTCATAAAAGGCAACCTAAACAAAAATTCATTGTCTTAATTTTCATTATTTCAATAGTTAACAATATATTACAGCAACATAAGATATATAATATATAATGTAGCACAGCATGAAATAGTATAAAAACTAAGTTTGAAAGAAAGGTATTTATTGAGAAATTATTTAATTCCATAGCTGAAGGTATTATTTTTTAACGTATGCATGATGCGTAAAGCTAACGGTACTGAAAAGAGTTTCGTTTTCTATAATTTCAGTTACTTTAATAATTGTTAAATATGATACATAGAGTTAAATAAATGAAATACAAATTTTTCTAACATTAATAAAATTTTATTTAACATGAAATGTTCAGGTATAGTGTTGAAATAAAAAAATAAGTTCTAAACATATAGAAGACAGCAAAATGTCTATATGTGATCCATTACTTATAATAAATTTGTACAAAGATTTAAATTTATTTGTCATAATTGTCATGTATATTCATATACATTTATCATCTACTTTTATGTACATGATATTGTTAACATGTAACGTACGAAACATTTGAAATCCAAATATAAAAAAGACGGGTTCCCATAGAATACATGATTCGTAGACTATGGTAAATCCCCCACTTAATCAACCAATCCCGTCACTGGGAAGAATTCCAACTTTCAACTGCTGTGTTGTCAGTTCGCACTGTTCGTAGTGATTCTACGATCAATGAACAAAGAGGGGACATTTACAGCGTCCGAAGAGCTGACTAAGAGCTCTTCCTCGTGTCAGTGTGATTAATTCTTCAGCAATTTTCCGAAAACTTGATTCCATCCTCATTATCTGTATAGCTTTAAAACTTGTGACAATAAAGAAAACAATTCTTCGATAATCAAATGCTAAAGGAAGAAAGAAGAACAAGATCGGATTAGTG
Organism: Bombus sonorus; assembly: GCA_029958995.1. Classification (NCBI taxonomy): domain Eukaryota; kingdom Metazoa; phylum Arthropoda; class Insecta; order Hymenoptera; family Apidae; genus Bombus; species Bombus sonorus. The sequence continues at coordinate 18,715,076 of JARWAU010000006.1, forward strand.
TTATTTGTGCAAATTAATTTCCTCTCAAATTAATTAAAAAAATGGCAACAATTAATTTGAAGATTATTTTTATTTGTATGTTATGCGCAGAACGATTTGCATATAGTTTTAAATTTGGTTATGTCGATGTAAAAGATTTAATAAAATTCGGACATGAGGTGGTGATGGACATTTTCGAATCGTGGGACTTCATACGTCCAGAAGATTCTGAGTATGACAACAATTTGCCATTTGTTCACAGAATGGAAAAAGAATTAAAGAATCGTATATCGAAAATATCGCAACAGATTGATACTTTTCAAGAACAGATAGATATGCGTTTGGACAGCATTGTGGCTAAACTTTTAACTGAGATGCCGTTACAAGAAAGACTGGATCAAAAATTACGTATGATTGATCAATTCGTTGGGAAAATCAACGATTTATACAATGTCTTCCATTTGTATTCGAAAGCGCCTAACAAATACGAGAGGTACACATTAGAAGATTTCGCGAGAACGTGCGTTTCCTCGAGATCGGATGCTCTCCCTGATCTTTTGAAAAGCATTCATCGGCTTTTTGTTCCTTCTCCCGACGAGATTCTTAGCAGAAGCGTTCTCATATTATTGGCAAACCAAATGCAAGTAAGTTTTTATAGATTTTTAAACACATTTTCAACAAAGAAAAATGACGCGTAATAGTGGGAACATATGTATTTTAAATGTGTTTTCTAAAAACTTAGAAAAATAAAAATTTCCTTCAACTTCATGAATGTGTAAAATAATTTTTTTAGATTATATGAAATGGAACAAATTTTGAAGTATTTAATATTTTGGCGATTCGAATATCCGTTAATGTACTGTTAGAAATTAGTTAATTGCGACTATCAAGGGGTATTAGATACGGGAGAATATCATAGTGATCAAATGACATCCGACAATCTGTACCTATTCAAATTACACACTCGGTACGAACATAGATAACACTACAATAACTTTGCTATTGTTTATTATCCTAAGAATCTTTTATTTCGTGTACTATATATATTTTTATCTTTTTAAAGAAATCGGTAAAAAAAAAAATAGAATAAACTTAACAAAGTTAATGATATTGGGAAAATAAACAATGATTTGTTTAATTATCTAACAAACTCTTGCGTAAGCTATATTCTCTCCAATTTTGTATTATCAAAAATAATTATCAAAGAATTGTAACGTGATCGTTATAACAAAAGCTTAAAAATTTTAAGTCTACTCTGCCAACGAGTACATTTTACAAAAAATTTTTTATTAAATCAATCATTCAATGTCCAATAAAGAGCAAGAAAACGAAATGCAACATTTCTGTTGGAACAACAATGATGCAGTTTGTGCAAATGATTTAAGTACGAAGTATAAAGAGAGAGGGAGAATGAAGAGGAGCATGCGCAGAAATATGTAACACCATTAAGCCTCGAACGATCCCAATTCGAGAGGGGAGGAACACAGAGAGTCAAATGACGGGAACAATAACGTAAAGTTCTTAGTAGAGCCTGTGCATACGAGGAAAAGTGTTTGTTCCGGAGGTATATTTTCTTTGCATCAAAAACACGAATATCAATTACTTTCCAACTATAAAAGACTACTGTTGAGCGAATGTTTGTGCAACGATATATACAGTGAAACATTTCTAAACAACATAGAATTAATAATCCAAGTATTTAAAAAAAGGATATATAAGATTTTTTAATAGTTTATCAGATTTCAATGCTTTTGCTTATTACGGTCGAAACGCTTCAATTAATCATGCTAACCTTTCACGGCCTATAAAACTTTCAAACGTTACTTTCCATTCGTTAATAGAATAGAGCCATTGGAAAAAGTAATGTTAAGATTAAATCGAATATTATTTTTGAGTTATTAGTAAATAGTGTGATACTAGTCAAGTGTATTATATACTTTACAGAATATAAAAACGTTAGGGGATTTCGTTCTTAGATATTCTGTCCGAATAACAGTACCACCTTAAAGTTTCTCACATCGTTCTGTCGTGTCGTCTTGAATACTTGCACGCAGGATTTGTGCTGTATGTAAATACAAATGCGTCACGTTAAAACAATATTTGTACGTTTTAAAATCGTCACATAATATTTCAAATTTGTATACATACATACATAACATGTATACTCGTTAAAAAGGTATTTATCGATATATCTGTGAATAAAATATGTATGAAAATAATTTAACCTTTACCTTCGAAATCGATCTGTTTGTAATTCGATAATAATAAATATTAGATATAATTCGTGACTTGTTACGATAGTTGTCAATGTAGCGTCAACGAATATCAAAAGATATCTCTATTTATTTAACTGTGCGGAAGACGTAATCGTAAAAATCCCATCAAAGGTCACTGTATATCTGAGGGACAAAGTAACTTAAAATCTATGCTGCAATACTTATTTCTGTGAAAAAACTGTATAAACATATAAAGTCTTTAATTATACTAAAATTAATACAAAACATAATATATAGATATATTTACGTATATAAACTACATAATTATTAATTTAAATGTAAAGAATGAACAATTTTGAACCTAAATATATTTAGAATTAGATTTAACATGTATCTGTCAGATAAACTGTGATTTCCGGAGAGTTAAAAATAAATAATAAAGAAAGAAATATTACAGAAATGATTAACTTAAATCAACCGATATTAAAAACCAATCACGTTTTAAATAGTATATTTAAAATCCACATGTAATAAGATCACGATAGATACGACAAAACTTTAAAAGAGGCTATTTTTAATACAGTGTAACCGATTTTTATAAATTTTCAATTACTATAAATTTGGACAAATATGATTACAGACTCATTTTTTCCGAACAAACAAGTATCGCTTCTTAAAGATTTCTATATAAGACATCACAACGATATGAGAAACTTATTACCTATATCGAAATGAAAGGACAGGCGCTCAAAATATCGATCGATTATTGTCGAAATTGTCTGAATCACCGGAAGAGTTAATAGCTACAAGCGGATGACTCACGTTTATATGAATTAAACGTGACCTACCGAAGACAAAAAAGCATTATCAATCGAGAACGAATCTCCGAGATGTCATATATCTTAATAATTTTTCCGCGAACGAAACGCACGATATGATTCTAATCGAATTACTGACGTATCTAATCATCAATGTTAATCGGTACATTCGACCCTTACCATTGAGCTTAGCGTGTAGCAATCTAAGTGTACATTTCGCACAAACACACAGTATTATGAAATGTTGTTATAAACACGTCTTAGTCTCAGAGATTCCAAGCCCATTACGTATTATGAATACTGTTTTATTTTGGTATTTTTTTTTTAAATTGTACAGAAATCTCGTTCTGCATTATACGATTGATTTATTCCGAGCCGTGAGAAACTTGAGTTGTAGTAGACTTTTAAGTAAGGTCAAAGCAATGACAGCTATGTCACACTGTTTAATTCCATATTGTTAAACATGACTCACCACCAATAACATTTTTGACATGAAAAACAACAGGAGACTAGAGGAGGAAGTACGATATTTACATACCAATTCGTGAATGATAATTATAAGAAATTACGGTACTATAGAATTTTGTCAACTGAATTTTCATTCATGTACAACTTGCTTAAAAAGCAAATACAAATGTATCCTTATTTGCTATGGTTACTGTGGATCAGCAGTACGACGCACGGCACGGAATGAATCACAAAATATACTAATTAACTAATTAATTAACAAATAAGAAGAGTGTACACCAGACTATTTATGTCTGCAAAATATTCTTGACTGAAATATTTAACTTATCAAACGATTGTGCATTGAAACAATTTCTTTTAGCGCGAACTTCAATCTTATATTTCCATACAGGTATTAAATACGCTAATGGATCAAATATAAGTCCTTATGCACCGGTTCATCTATATATATAATTGAAAAATTTAACCCTTCAAGAATCAAATAAATAGACTACAAAATGAAGATACTAAACATCCATGTATGCTTTCTGTTTTTCTGCATAATATGGGGGACAATGGGTATAAAATACGATACAACATTGATCGACGAAATGCGAAATAAGTTGTTGCAATTGGAGAAAACATTAGAGAGAGATTTGTTTCACTCAAGGCTCCACGAGTTTGAAGATGGTGGAAAGTACCTATGGCTTATAAAAAGTTTCAAGAAATTCGGCGATGAACTAGAACAAAACTTCTTGACCAATGGTTATGAAAATTTAAATGCATTGAGTTCTATTTGGTTATGGGCTCGAACAGAAAACGAACTAAAAGGAATAGATGGTCTGTACCAAGTTTTTCGAACGATGCAACAGGAGATAGTCAGCAGAAAGATTGCTCTTGATATACCGAAGCTGAGCGATTTCTGGGATATAATTCTACACGACCCGAATGCGTCAATTGTACGCGCTCTCACTCGAATCGGTGACCTGATAGTGCACGAAAAGTTGTTCGTTTCGGCTTATCAGGTACAAAAATAAATAAACGAGTTGTAAAAAAACTTCCGATTCTGATGATCAACGAAGTAGCGAACGTTCTTCTTTGATAATTAGCAATTCAAAGATTTAAGAATTTATTGTTCAATATGGACAGATTTTGTATTTTCTTTTTCTGTTTGTTTCTCACTAGGAAGCAGCTTCGCAAATTTGTAATGAAAATCAGTCGCTTCAGCAATTACTTTATAATTTATATACAACGGTAACCCTAACGGAAATCAAGGGTTACGGTATGATCCAATTCTCTTATAAGCTGCTGCGGCTTTATAACCCAGGTATGGTGCAGTGACTGTTATTTGTATATTGCATAACTTGTTATTTTCTTCTCCAATTTTTGTAACTATGTTTAAAAATTCTATGCTATAGTATACAGTTCATAATGACGATTTTATCATTTTTAAAAAAATATTCTGATCGTTTATTATTTAAAGGAAAGTATGCTGCACCTAATATAGTATATTATTATTGAAAAATTCGCTTTCTAATTATAATAAACTTGATGTAGGTACTAATTTCACTGAAGAAATGGAAGTGGTGAAGCAACAGTATGAGACGAGAACGATGGAAACTCTGCGGGCTGTTAAAACAGCCATGGCGTTTGCTCCACGACAACTCTGGAGATGTGATGCGAGATTACATAAATTAGGTATATTTTCCTGCTTTCGCGTGTAACATGTGTAACAGATATAACTGAAACAATTGTTACAGATGAAACATACACCAAATTAACACAGTTGTTCCAAGGATACATTGTGAACGAAGTGGACTTAAACAAGGATTCGAGTTGCAGAGAAAATTGTGCTTATTACGAATATTCGAAAGTTTATGGATGTTACAAAAATCAATTTTGCTCCCAACAGCGCAAATGTAACGGTCGAATACTAAAATGCGAATATATTGATTCCGATATGTGGATTTGTCCTTCGGTAAATTGAAAATTTTTTCTACGTTCAAATGTTATATAATAAGAATGTATGTGAAGTGTTTATAAATTATTTTAGATACAGGAAAGTGATCGAAGATACGAATACATAGAATATGAAAATGGTCGACTATTCGGACAAAAAAATACTTGTAAGAGAGGAACAACCAAAGTAGATAGCTGGTGGCGTTGGTTATTCTGGCACTGTAGCTATTGTTTTTGTTACTGTGATGACAATAATGTAAACTCTGATCGATACTTCAGCTTAAGGGAAGTTGTATCTGATGTAGCAAACAATAAGTAAGTGACTGACTATGGTAGATATTTTAGGAAGACTCTTAAAATGTCATTGCTTTCATAATTAATAATAATATTATTTGTTACAGAGTCGTGACGGGCATCCGGTTCAAGAAAGTGAAGCAAATAATACATATGCAGATACAGGAAGGTGAATTGATGTCACGTGGATACATTAATAAATCCTCTATACGGTGGAAACCAATAGAAGAGTTCAGTGTATTAGATAACAATGTTAAAAATGGTGTTGACTATCACACATTATCATGGGAAAAAAGAGGGTTAGATTTAGATGATCTAGTCCTTGATGACAATTTGCTTTTGACAGGTACATTTATGTGTAAATTTATGTTTCTTTCATACCCCTTTTTAAATATCATGCTTGCAATACCTATTTTTCAGGACTCAAGTTCCGAATGATTGGTTCACGATTAAACTTAGAAGCAAGAATGACATCTTTTAATTTTACGACTGGGAAATTAATAAAACCGCTAGAGAGGAGTTTCTGGATCAGTCATGATAGAACCAATAGGTAAAATTTGCATATGTCTTGTACATATTTTCATATACTTGTAAATGTGTGTTTGCTTATCTAGCATTATAATTATTTGCAGAACTGAAGTGACATTTGAGAATCCTGATATACCAACTCGGTTACCTCTTCTAGCACTACCAGACTCGAAACCATTCCAATACCTGAATTTTGCACCAAGTGATCAAAAAAGTGACGTTGCTCAAAACACAATACCATTCATCGATATTCAACCAGTAGAATCAAATCCACCAGTTCCAATTGCAGGTGCCGGAATTTTTCATAAAGGCCGATCAGGATCGGGTGGATTTGTAGCAATGAGATTAATTACGTATGATTTTAGTAAACATTTACAAGTTGATTTATCTCCTTCTACAGATACAGTTATTGATGCTCCAAATGAAATAAGAGTAGTATGAATGTAATTTATACGCGTATTACTAAGATATAGTTCGTAACTCTATTTTGTGTTTTATTTCTACTTTCATATGTCTTTCATTAATTTACATTTAAATTTGATAAGTGTGATTTATAAAATTGATTATATATCAATAATAACTCCTTTTTTTTTAGAAACAATTCTCCATTAAACAATTGTTTTTTGTGCCATCTTAGCATGTATAATTGTTTTAAAACAACATATCACAAAAGTTAAATTCTTTTTGTATTTTCTTACACTCCCAATTCCAATAAGACCTTCAATAATGATACTTGCTACTTTATAAGAAATTATATCTTATTGTTTAAATAGGAAATTTACAGATTTTCTCTAATATTATGCTATTGAAATAACTCAATGTAAACCTACTCATTGCTCGAAATATCTTTTTGATATTGTTTTAATTTATTAAATAAAATAACTATTCGAAAAAAGCCAACCGATATCCATATATATTATATACACACATCGCCATAATGAAATTCTACTAAAAGTACTCAATGACATTCGAAATAATAATGTCTGCAGAAAACATGATTCTTTATAGATATTTTCAAATATTAGTTTAGTTCTATTTAAAATGCTGTATATGCACATCATAACTACATTGAAAGAATATACTAGGAAGTAGAGAAAAGTACTTACCTGAACTCGTAAAGGATGCATCATTAAAAGATGTAACATATCAGTAGGAGGTAATAAATCATTTAGGGTAGCTCCTTGTTGACGCACAGCTTGGCACATAAACACAGCAAAGTACCGATGCAATGGTAGATGAAATGATACTTGTAAACTGTCACTCTATAACAAAAAGGAGAGATATCAGGGCTATAATATTATCGATACCTTAATTCAACTAATTAATTGCATATTAGGAAAAGTAGAAAATATGTTATTACAAAATAAATATTTAATTATTTACCACATTTGGATGAGTGAAATTTATGGCGTCTAACCAATCTTGTAATGCCGTGAGACAAAATGATAGCACCCTACGAGTAAGAGCAGCACTTTCAGGACCACGTAAATGAGAAACTAAAGCCCACATTGGATATGCACTAGCTTCTAACTCGGCACTAAACGCAGCGTAGTACGTATTAGATTCATATTCAACGTGTTGATTTAATTCTCGTTGATTCACGTTCATTCCTAGGAATAGGCACAACAAAGTATTTTATTAATATTTCAAAAATATTTTATTATGTGTAGAAGTAACTATAATCACAATTGTACAAAAGTTAAATAATACCTTGAAACATAGATAGGAAATCGAACCACATTTCTAGAAGTGTATCATCGCTCATAAATCTAACAGCTATAGGCTTATGTGAAAGAACATTATTTAAATCTGATACAATAGGCCAATAACAGTGTTCCTTCATTACTTGTCGTTCACAGTCTACTACATAATGAAAATTTTTATCTGGATCTAAAAAAATAAGAAATTATATTTAATGTTAATAAACAAATACCGAAAGTTCAATAGAACTTGTACAAATATTACCCACCATGTAAAGTGTTTTGAATCAATATCTTACTCATCATGTACTTTAAAGCAATTACCATAACATGCAACAACTTTAATTGATCTACCATTTTCAATGCTAAACTTTCATTACTGAATAGCTGAAATATAAAGTACAAACACATCAAGCACTTTCTTTATTATAAATATAATATTATTCTTGGATAATACCTACCTGTACACTGACATGGACCACTTTATTGCTTAAAGTATCTGGGTCTGTTGAACGTTCAAGCATCATTGAAACTCTACTGTAATGTAATACAAATGCACGAGTAAGTGCTTCTTTATATTCTGGATCCGGTAACATATTTAATAGCAAACAAACTAATTTCTGTGGAAATTGATAAGCTACTGTCCAAAACATTAATTCTTCTAAGAAAGTAGTATGCTGTAAATGTTCTTGTAATGATGCACACTCTAAAACAGTATAGTATTTATTGTAAATATATTATGCTACAACTGTAGATATACGTTAAAAGAAAAAATTTACCTTTATATTCATCAGGTGGCTCTGGATTTGGCAAAGACCTTACTGCATTTTGATATATTTCGTTACTATCTTGGCAATAGCTATCATATTCTGGTTCTCCAGTTGATACAGTAGGATCCATAAGACTTCTATACTTTTGTGGATTGGTAAGAGCTGATGTCATAACATGCCTCATTAATGCACCCATTTTATTGAAATCAATGAGCATTGTTAGATATTCATCTGCATCTTGAATTGCAGCTTCATAATTTCGTCGACCCACAGTACTATATTAAATAAAATATTTCCACACATTATACATTTTTTATACTTCTAATAATTAAATAGAAAGATATATGATATACCAATTCTCGCGTAAGTGTTGTATAAGGCGAAGAATTATTCTAGGCATCATTGCTTCTGCCACACACATTAAATTTGAAGGAGCAGTTGACTTATCAACAGCGGCTTTTGGACCATGTCTATCACAAAATCTAAGACAAAAATTCTATTAAATAACATTCTTCTCTTAAATATCAAGCAATTTTATTTGATAAAATTGTTACCCTGACTCCTTCATAACGGATGAGTCACCACAATCACAAGCACCACCTGCTTGACTTAAAAACATATTGAAATCATGGCCATAGTGATTGCCTTTTTTGAAACATTCTGTACATAAGGACATACATGGTGATATACCACATGTACGACAACGATATGCTACAAAATTAGGTGTCCAAACCAGTCCACATGTTGTAGCATTATCATACATTCTCACTGAAATGTTTATAAATATTTGATTTGGATGGACGAAAATTTAATCCAATATATGTTTTATAAATGTATGTTTCAATATGTATGTTTTTAAAGATTATAAATGTTTTAAACTTGCATAACTACATTATTGAAAAATATAATTTTCTTAATTAGGTTAAAAACTTTCTAATACTTAATATTGTTCTGAAATTATTACTATTGATCTAGGCAATTTTCGTTTTGACTTCCAAGTATTTGCTACATTTTATAAACTTTACTCTCTCATATATTAAGATCATTCATGCACCTATATTTTCATAAATATAGCAATTTATATAAATATATATTTGACGGGTAATCTTGCTGCTGCCAAATACGCAAATCGCACTATACTTATATCACAGATTTCAAAATAATGCTCATAACAAAGCATATTATTTAAAGGTATCAAATAATGATCAGACTATGTTACATTAGTTATTAAGTTATCTTAGATTAAATTTATGTTAAAGATAAATTCTATATATTGCTTTTTCAATAGTTTAGACATTTAAATTAAATATTATTTATAATAATATATAATATGTATTTATATATACACTATATTTAATGAAGTAAAAAATCTTTTAGAAATATGTTACAAGAATAATATTTGAAGCAACTATATATAGTATAATCATAACATAGTACAATATATAAATATGCAAAAGTATCAAACACATTGCATACAATATATCTATATTTGTCAAAAATATGATTAATGTGATAATACTGGCAATGATCAATCCATTTAACTTGTGGGCTAGAATATGATTGGATTTAAAAAGTTTCCGTACTATGCAGTTTAAGAAAATAAAATACACATGGCGTACCTGTTTTAGCAAACTTCTCCGGGGTATGACCACTAGCTATTAACCATTTACACCAGTTGATAGTTTCTCTATCACCAATATCTTTAATAGGATTTAACAGTTCATCCAATAATTTACTAAGAGATGGTGGACATCCATTGTCATTAGTTAAATTGCTACATTCTGCATGTATATGAGCAGCTGTATAACTTTTACTCCTGTTCCTCAATATTTCAGTGCATAAATTAGACACCGAGAACATCGCGAAAAATTGTCCTCGCGCAGCGAGGGTACCATTGATTTTGATACGTGTTGCGGTATCCTCCGAGAATGACGAGTGTACGATGTCACGTCCTGGCTTCGCCAGCTCGCCAAATCCCGCGGGAACACCTCAATGGATCTGTAAATAACGTAAATAGTTATTATTGTAATGGTGCTGATCGTTGTAAAAAGCGTAACCTAGAAATAACAGACTTAACAGCGGAAAAGAAATGAGCAAGTCAAGTCGGGAATCAGGTGATACCGATGTTAAAATTTCAGGAAGCCGACAGGACAGCCGATAGTTGCCTGACGACTTACACCTTTTTGCGTGTTTCTCGTGTGAAAACTTCCGGGAAACCTTTCAAGTAGAGGCGGCCCGCGGACCAGGGAATTCTCAACAACCTCCATATCAGTGAGCATCTCCCGTCAACTTTGTCTTCCTCATCAATTTTGACAACATGACGAAAGCAGCAAGGGACCGTTACCTTATACCACTCTCCTGAACCGTGGATTACTATCGACTTTCAGCTTTCGTGTTTCGACAAGTACTCGGTACTTGCACAATAATCGTCGTTGATACAACACACATTCACACTTACCGAACAGCAAAAGCACTCGATCACCAATCGTTCGATCAATTGACCACAGCTTATATTCTTCTACGGTACATCTTCTTCTTTCTGATCAAGAATTTGTCTATCTTATCGACAGAACAATGACAGAATACCAGATCTTGTTTTTCAATGAATGTATTTCATCAGAACGTTTTCACTACGTTCATATCTATACACGCAGATAATACTCATTAGCATAGTAATTACCAAACAATATGTATAAAAAAATTTATAAGAATTGATATAATTAAACAAAATTAAAAATATCAGTTAAAATATATTTATTTATTCGCTTTATTTATAATCCAATCATATATGGTTCTTTGGACAAATTGATCTATTAAGGAGCGTAATACGTTTTGCGTCTATTATGGAGTTTCAGATATAAAGATTGGATATATAATTGTGTACTCTATATTTAAATAAAATTATGTCTTTTATATATAATTATTGCTACTAATTATTATTATTCGTAAAATAAGCGACGATTATTATTAACCATTGTTGAACTATTATTTAAGTTCAAAGAATTTCAACCAATGGGATACAAGCAAATTTACGTGGCTACTATGGTAACCCTGACTTCCAACTTCTCCAACTTCTCTTTTTCGGTCAGCTGGTCGAGCGTGTATGTTGCTGTGATAAACAAAATTATAAATCGCAGGTAATCTTAGTTTTTCAAATTCATCCAATGTAAATTAATTATGAATTAGTTTCTAGATTTAATAATTGATTGATCTATAATAATATTTTGCATTTATTATAATACTCAAAGTGGTTAGTGAGATAGTTTTGCCTGTTTCATTGTTATTGTTTTATTTCTTATTAAATTTAAGTTGTATTCTTTAAAATTGATTATTATTTTATTCAAGCTTATTGTATCGTATTACTAACGATTCTAAAAATATTAAATTACACATTTTGAATTTCATCCATTTTCTTTATAGGTTATGTTTTATTGACATTTTGAAATACAATTTGTGTATTTTCTAGAAGTACATATAATTTTTAAATACTTACTAAATAACATAAAATTATGTATTATTTTCAGCCATGGTTCGCATGAACGTTCTTAGCGATGCTCTCAAATCCATTAACAATGCTGAAAAACGTGGAAAAAGGCAGGTACTATTAAGGCCCTGTTCAAAAGTAATCATTAAATTTCTGACTGTAATGATGAGGAAAGGTAAGGCTATACGAATATTTTCTTATTTATGAAGTAGTAAAAGAATTGTTTTATTTCTTAACTTTAATTTCTGACTTTAAGTTCATGTACATATGTAATACATACATGATCTTTTTACCAAATTATTTTTGATGTTCAAGGATATATTGGAGAATTTGAAATTGTTGACGATCACCGCAGTGGCAAAGTTGTAGTAAATCTTAGTGGAAGACTAAACAAGTGTGGTGTAATTTCACCAAGATTTGATGTCCCAATTAATGATATTGAAAAATGGACCAACAACCTGTTGCCATCTCGACAATTTGGGTATGTGTTTATATATATTGAAATTTATAGTGTTATATTTCAGAAAGAGTTTCAGTAGAGAAACTTATGGTTTTGCAATGAGTAGTTTAGTATTTTCGTGGTGTAATTGTAATTTATAAATATTTTAGATATGTTGTGTTGACCACAAGTGGAGGAATTATGGATCACGAAGAAGCTAGAAGGAAGCATCTTGGAGGAAAAATACTTGGGTTTTTCTTTTAATGTTTATTTAATTCAATAAAAATTTCTTAATATCCAAAATATTGCCTTTCTATATTTATTAAAATAAAGTAACTATCTTTGTATCTGATTCTTGTTTCCTTATTTTTTCCGAATAATTTACAAGCTTGTTTATTTTTAAAATTTTTACAATAAGAGAAATGTAATATATCTGTAGTAATTTATAGTACTATTTATACTTTAATATGGTAGTTCTGTTTCTCAAAATTAAAGGTAAATATTAATGAAAATGTTAAAGAAATATAATAGTAAAAAATTTAATTATAGAGTAACATAATTATTATTTTAACATATTCTGCACAAATTTGAAATGTATATATTTCAAGATACAATAACTTATAGAAACTATAGTATAATATAAAAAATAATACTTCTACATTGTTTATAATAACGAGTCCCAAACAAAAGTATTTTTTATTTAAAAGTAAATTCCTGTATGCATGTGATAATTTATAGCAAATACCAACCAACGCATTTAACATCCAGAAAACTTCTGATTGGCCGCCGTATCTTTTTGTTGATTGGTTGAACAGCATTAGGGCAGTTCGAGCATGCGCGTGGTTGCGATTTTAACTTCACGCCTTCTGTGAACGCTGCCGATGACGGCCAGTCAACAAAACTTTGTAATTCGAACGAAACTCACGGACGGTTCGCATCATGTGTCGCGTCGTGCAAGTTTTTACATTTCGTTAGGGTTTCGTAAATAAAAGTTTTTCGATTGTGTTTTTAATTTGAATAAAAAAAACGTATTAGAGCATTTCTAATAAATTTAACGGTGTTGCCAGGTGTTACCAGGTGAATGTGACCGTTTTGTGCCGCGTTACCTGGGATTTACCTGAAGAGACAACCGTACGGAAGAATGCATGAAAACTTCACTTCTCACGTACATTGCAATCGCTAGAAAAAATAAGTTTCGATAAGAAATATGAAATTAAGTGCGTTGACATTTGGATTTTACTATTTCGAATAATGTACAAGTTTACCTGTTCTATGATCGGTGTATCGTTTAATTCTCGTAAAATTCATAATTTTTTCCCCGTTGCTGCAACAATTCTCGTGTGATCTCATCCGTTAATTCATACATCTTCCGACGATAAGATTACAAAGCTTTGTTTACATTTTTATGATACTGACCGCATTTCACGTGTATAATTTCGAAAAATGATGCGGAATGTGAAAATGAACCGCAAGGTAACATCCAACGATACGTAATGCTAATTTTAACGAAGAAGCTTAGGAACTTGAACTATTAAGTCCAAGGTGAAAAAAAAAGAACCAATTACCGTATTGCATTAAATCAGAAGTCGAATGGAAAACAGTACAGATGCTTCGAGACATTTGGTTTTTCGAAAGGAGGAGGGACTACGAGTGCAAGTAAAAGGAATGTTGTCTCACAGGTGTACGCCGTAATACTCTTCCGTTACGCCTACTAAAAAGAAATAACGCAACTCGAGGCTGAATTCGCACGTGAACTTAAAAATGTGGAGATCGTATAGGAATTGTTGGTACTCGTTTGCGTAACTTCGTCGTGGAATTTGTATGACGTTCCCGGGTTGAAGTGTTAAGGAAGTGGTGCAAGTGGGCAAGAGCGGCGAGGAATTCACCAAAGTAACATGGAGATGCTGTGGAGAAATGCAGTGGCGGACCTGTCGACCTTCCTGTTTGCCGCTGTTTATTTCATTTGGATCGCTGGAAGCGCCTGCGCCACCGGTGAGTTTTCGCGCCCATTTTCATCCCCTTCACCATTTTTTGACTTCCTTCCGCATATATCGCGCACGTGTTCTTTACCCGAACAATTTTTTGCTTAAAACGAACATCTTTTTACTAACTCTGCTATATTCTTTAGGTCAATTTGTACGTGATTTTCTATGGTCAAAAGTTTAGTTTCTCGTTCCAGTTTTTCTGAAGACATTAGAAGTCTTTTTATTTGTTGAAACAAGATTGAAATTGAAAGATAAATATTCGAGGATTGTAGCAAGATTGAAAAAAATACAAAATACTTTTATTTTCTGTTCTACGCTTTGATGTAAGAATTTTTAAATTTCTTTTCTCTCAAAGATAATATCTTATGCATAACTTTACATAGTTGCATAGAACGAAATGGTATGCTAACTACTGATTATTACTATGTATTGCTGTGGGGAATTTATAACTTCATTTACTAAGTGTTAGCAATATGAAGCATATTTTTCAGTTTTCGGATTAAACGTATTTGGAGGTGTCACAATACGAAAATGTACGACGCGATTATTGAAATTTATACTGGTGCAGGATTTTTGGATGATAAATCGTGAACTCTCTCTCGAGGTTGCCGGTAATTGCTGTCGTTATTACACGTACGAACTGTATTCGCTTTGTCATGAAACTGGCACGAGAACAGGTTACACACTCGCCGTTACGATATTTGTGACAACGATGAACGTTCAACGTAAGTGCAAGACGACAGAGAATCGAACCAAACGGTTCCTGAAACGGGTCAAGCCTAATTCGCAGCGATTTAAACATCGGGAACATTGCTGAGTAGAGCAAACAATGATTTCTTGGCGTTTGGCCAAATTGCTTTTATCCACGTATCTGCGTATACGTGAATGACAAATGAGCGGATATTTGCCCGAAACGGAAAATTCGAAGCTTCTTCGCAATGTGTATCTCGATTTAACATTAATTTTTTGAACTACGTGCGTTCGGATCTTTGAAACTGATAGGCGTCGAATATTTAAATTTAGAAAATCGTAATTTAAAGAAATTCCCGAAGTGTGGGCGCGAGCCATTGGTGGATCGTGGACTGCTTTTGGATGGGTCGCGTTAAATATTACAATAAGGGATTAATTTACATATTTGTCAGGATAGTATTACTCATTCAGAATCGTTGGATGAACAATTCACAATCGATTCAGTTAAAGACGATATGAGGATTACTATCGGAGTCTAGTTTCTCTCAACTCGCACATCTGAATCAAATCAATTTTGAATTGTTTATCAATCAATTCTCGATAGTAATTACATTTTGCGTAATCTTCGGGTTGATTGTAATTATTGTTTCTGAAAATGGGTCTCGTCCCATAAAAGTTTGAGAGAAGCCTTAAATAATTAAATCTAGAACAAAAGAGGGTCTTTTAATACAATATGACTATTTAATATCGAGCGTATTCTACGTTACAATAAATTCCAATTTAAATTAGGTCTTTGTATTTGCGTGAAATTTCTTACGCCCAAGTGACCTAATACAGTGTGTAGTTTCGCTCTATTATGGAATTAATTGTGCAGTTATATGATTTATTGCGACGGTATCGATGAGTAGCTGTTCCTAGTGGCAGTATAATGCGCTTCATTACGAATGGTATCAAGGACAGATTGCACGCGTAACGTCGTTAAGTGGATTCTCGTTAATGGGCCATAAGTTGTTTTATACGGTAGAACAACCGCCAAATGCCGCCGTGGATTTATGCTCTGTTCTTATGAGTGCATGTATTAGCTTAAAAGAATAGTCGCGAGCATTACTTTATACACTACGATAACTCCGCGGAAGAAATTGTCGATTTAAATTTTTAGACGACAATTTTTACATATCAACAATTTTTCTATTTTATCGTGTTTAATGAAAATATTCTTTTTTTTTCGTTACTATTACTGAAATGAAAATATATTGTGAAATAATATTATTCCAAGTTAGAACACCGATTATTTACACGGATTGTACGATAATAAAGTAGCATGCTTCCTCTAAAGCATTTTATCCCGAATAAACGCGGAGGCAATACTCGTGCTTACACTGTGCCGGAAATTCGTTTATTAAAACAGTGGAGAAATTGGGGCAGATTTTCCTACGATATGGCGGCGACATTATTTATCGCAATACACGTATGAGGCGAGACCATGGCACGTGCTGTATGTATTCTTTCGGATCGTCAACCAAAAGGTCAACGGTTTAACTTCGTTCACACAATTGGCCGGATTAACGTCGTAATAAATCTCAATTAGAGTGGCTCCTACGCTCCCGTGTATGGGAGGGACGGATTTTCGCGGATTTTTATTTTCCTTCCTTCACATCGCGTTTCAAAGGAACCGACCAAGGATTTCCATGTGAATCGATACAGGTGCCACGATTCCAATTCATGGATGTATATGCACAGTAATCCTAAACTGGTTTCTGAATAATTTAACAAAAATTTAACCTGATACAAGCTAAATTTCGAAAGAAAATAATCGGAGTGGTGTAAATGTTTGGAGCAGCTTGCATGATGCTCCAGTTGCCTAAATTCGTCCCCTATCTCTTCTTATCGACGGCGTGGTATATCAATGGATGGTGTTGTTTAAAGAAAATTTAATCAATGATTGACTGTCTTCGCTATACGAAGCTACGCCTGCGTCGGTCAGATATAAAATGAAAAGTCTGGAACGAAGGTGGTAACATTCCTTCAGACTTACTTTTAGTTTTTCGACATCTAAATTATTTAATAGCATTCAAAAGACTAATTGCTATATTTGCTACTGCATGAACGGTAATGAAATTTGTATACTTTGTACATTCTCATAAATATTCGCGGTCTAACAATGAGCAGTCTATAAAAGAATATAGGATCACGTGCATCGGTGTTAGCTACATATGTAATCAAGATGGTATACGGATGCACGCTCTTTAATACTAATTATCGATGGTAGAGTAGTACGTACACGCGAGCCGAATGTGTAGCTCACTCAGGTATGCTTCTTCATTACTCACTGGTGGATAATAATAGATTACTTTCTGACTGAATCTAAAAGAATGCAGGAAAAAAAATGCGCAAACTATTTAAAGACAGAGGAAAAACGCGTTTTTCTTACTTTTACGTCTTATTCTGGTAACTGGAAGTAAGTACTTTAATTCTTTCAAGACGAATTTTTCTTTTGACAATGAACGTAATAATGTAACGAGCTATAATGCACTGTATGGTATGGTTGGTAACTACATATGCACTTAGTGAAGTGAATATGTTAGGCGAGTTAGCACAACCATTTATTAAACGCTCAAACCGGTGTCATAATACTCTAAACATTTACCAATTCTTTTATTATGTTGTTTAAAACATTCAGCGGTATCGTAGGTTAATCATGCGTAGCGGTCTATTATACATCATGTTTTCTTTTATTCCATACATATTTACTTAACAATATAAAATATGAAAACGTTAAGCTCTCAAAAAGTTAACAATTTATTTATATTATATATTATTAATTAATTTGGTTAGCAGTTTGTTTTAGTATATAAAACAGAACAAGCCCGTATATAATTTATTATATCATTCAAGTTGTAATTAATGATAATTAGAATACAGCCTGTGTATAACTTATTCAGATATATAGGAATAAAATCATAACATATAGGGCAGAATTTATTTCTAATAGAAATGAAACGACGTGTAAAAAAGAAGGTTTCAAAACAAAAAAATTATTACATGTATATTCAAGAGATTATCAATCCGAGTAATGATCGTCTTTCTTAGTGCTTAATATATCTGAGTGCTAAAACAGCGTCCATTACCATGCCTAATAATTTTTGAAAGAGCAAAGAACTATTCTTGCGACCCTTCATCGTTTTCATTTTAACACCACCTCGACACAATGAAACAACGGGCAATGGCTCCGATTAAAAAGCAGAGAGAACGCATACATACGACTGTATAGCTTCACAGTCAAATTTTCCGCTGTAGAAACACTGTGTACGCAAAATTGGTATATATTTCGTATACGCGTCGCAAGGAAAACGAGTGTTCTCGTGTTTCCAGGTCGACGGTCGACATGATGCAGTCGAGTAAAGAGTATACGAGTGCATTCTGGTGTAAAGGTAAATTGGCGAACGATTCGTAGGGAAAAGAACACACGGCAACCAAGTCGAGGTCTCGTGTTTAAAAACGCGACCGGTAGTGTGTTTAACAATCCTTAAATACGATGGAAGAGAAAAAGTACGAATTATCAGAATCTATTTCTATCTTTTCCAAGCTTTTAAAAGGCTTTGTAATGTCATTGTTTCGAGGAACGTATGCTGATTTTTTCGGCCATTGTATCTCATTTCCTAATAGAACGGTTTTTCGAGAGTTTTTTCAAGATGGAATTGATTTTGTAGGCTTGAGGACCAATTATAGCGTAAAAGGATAAAAAGTTTTGAGATCTTCTTAATATAATAGAGTTCCATTTCTTTGAACCTATCGATGAAACGCGAAGATATGTAAATCAGCCATAATTTCCTTATATTTTCTTCAAAATTAGTAACAGAATAAAGCAATCGCCATATTTAAATTTCATTACAGCAATTTTAATATCATGCTATTTATCAGAAATTCTACAACACGGAGATCAAGCATTAGCTAATACCCGTTTTGCCATAAAATTCGCATAATAACAACGACTTCCTTGTAATTTTCTTGAAATTAGGAAGTTTTTTTAACGGAAGGGAGCGCAATTTCTTCGAAAATGAAGCAAGAGCTGTAACAAAAAACTTCATCTGCGTTGCGACAGTAATTACCATTTTCACGCGGCCCTGCCGTGTGCTCTAACTTTGCGAAGATATCAAACGATCTACATACTTCGCTCTGAAAACGTTCGTTTCGCGAATCCACCGCTGCGTTGGTAATGACTTCCTGCTTTCGCAATGCAAACGATCCGCCCGCGATCAACGATACGAAAGCGAAGTTACACGACATCACCCCCAATGTGGAGAGTAACGGTTGGACGATCATTAAATTATTATTATTATGGACGGAGAAAGAGTGAAAGAGACAGAGGAAGGGGTGATTACACGTAATATGGCGGAGTATCGGATTCGGTGGATCGGCAGGAAGAGAAGATTTCTCATGTTTCCAGTTTGTTGTGGTCGCCACGATACTGGATGGTCCAGAGCTGTGGGATTAACCCCTTGCACTCGGAGAAACATTTCTAATTTGCTGCCTGCTGCTGTCCTTGAATTTTTTAAGCCTCAGTTTCATTTTAGTTTCAAATTGTTTTGTGCAATGTATTTCGCGTTGAATAAATTGAGAAAATTTTCTGTTTAGTAACAAGAATGCTAAAAAATTTAAGTATTTAAAATAGTAGGAAATTCAAGCATAGAAATTAAGCAGTTAAATATTATTTGACGAAGTTTTCCAAGTATTAAAACTACTATTAGTTTTCCAAGTATATAAATTTTGAAATATCCTGTGTTATCTATAGGTAAAAGACCATACGTTCGGTAACCTGTGCCGTGTAAAAGGTAAGCGTTTGGTGGTATGAGTAGCATATAATGCCAAGAAAGGTATCTATCACTGGCGTCAGCTTAAACCGTAGTACAATAGAGGACAAGGGCCTTTACCTGGTCTTCGAGCACCAGCTCTTCCTTTCGTGTATTGGCCTCTGTTCCACTCTACCATTTTCTACAGCGTCCTATTCACCTTCACCAGGTATCTGCCCTTTTTTCCTGGCAAGGTATCGGCCAGCGATGGCTACGAACGAATTTTAAAATCATCTAGATTGATCCTGTCTTTGTCGTGTGTACGTTAGTTTAATTATTAATTCCGTGAAAAAAGAAGATTCTTTATCAGACACTTTATGAAAGATGCCCTCGTCCTATTATTTTAAAATTTCATGAAATTCAATAATTTACGATTAAAAGATATTGCGAAGAATAAAATCTATCAATTTTCATTCTTCAATTGACCACTCGTACGAACAGACAGAGAGAGGTTACGTTTTATAATAGATAAATTGCCGTTATGTATCTACTTAGGCTATTTGTTATTCGACAATTGCTCTCTTTAGCCTCGTGTCTTTCGTTATGTTAACTGCTATCCTATCATCGTCAAATAGTTTCGTATTTTGCAAATCATATATTGCACTATTGTTTCTTATTGTAACGTTAATACGTAAGCAATATGAACAATTATAACATTCGTGTCTCACGTGTTAATAAAATTTGGAAAGTTTGACGTGATAAATGTTCAAATACTTTCGTGGATCAGTGATGAACGAAGAGAGGTCACGAGATGCGAGATATCAAAATGCGAGGTAAATAACATTGGGTCGCGAGATATTTCGTCGAAGATCGTAAAAGAGGTTAAAGATCGGAACCTAGATCGTTCCATAGCGCTTTACCATCCGTACGAGAATCTCTAGGCTCGTTGTCCACGTGTAGTGCGTTGCTGTTGCCCCACGGCGACGAAGAATACGTGTATGAATGCCTTTGCTCGTCGGCCGGATGTCCCCCTCTCCTTTCCCTTCCTTTTATTTCTTCTCCGCATCATCTTCATTATCGTCATCTTTCTCCGTATAGCGGATAGCGGGCCAATTCGCCCTTCAGCATGTTACAACTTCCTCTTCGTTTCCATGAAACGACCAAGTTTTGCGTTTCCGATTGCTTTTGTACCTTCGTCGACGTAGTGGTCGATGAAAGTACAGCCCGCTATTGGATCTCGCAGGAATGTTTCAACTGCAGTTTTTGTCTTTGGTTTTATTCGTTTCATTCTTTGAATGGAACTAAGCAAATCGTTTGAAAATCAAACCTAAACGTAACTTTGTATAAAATGGCTTTACTTTCAAATTAACTTTACTATACTATCGTCTCTGTTCTGTTCTGTCTTCTTCCTCGGAGAAAGAATTTCGATTCTTGTGAAATTTCTAATTTGATTGCGAACGAATCGTAAAAATGATTACATACTATGCAAGCGAGGGAAGCAAGTTATGGAACTAATAATAAGCTTTTCTAACGATGCCAAGTTGCGAGTAAAGATCTCACCTCGTTCCCATTGGAATGTTTCGTACGAACGCGAAGATATGAGAAAAGTTGCTGAACAGAACGACAAACGTTTGTGTTTCAAAGAACGGAGCGATCTACATGCCCTAGAATCGTTTTTGGGTCGTGTATTTGATCTCGAAATGAACCTGTATCCTTGCATACATCATTTCGCCCCGTTGTGGTATAGAAATCCACATGACACATTATTTAACATTAAAACAATCAATCTATAACGTACAAAAATATTATATATAAATAATCATAATTAAATCATTATGATGACATAACATTTTTTAAATATCTTTTAAATTAATCAATTTCCGACTATTAATCATTTTATTAACCAAAATTTCTTTTTTTAACGGAATTCTAAATCGGTTCACTCATCATTGATTCATCGAGTGAAAACGATTACGTACTACCTGCCTGTCCGTTTATCGTTGATCAAATGAAAATGTGTTGCATCTGCTTCAAAACGCTGGAAGCAGGAACGTTTGTGTTATTATTATCATGGTTTCGTTTATAATGTATACAGGACTGTTTGTTCAGATGGTAACAATCGATTGAAGCGGCGGAAAGATAGTATATCACGGAGTGCTGAATTTTACTTTGCCGCTATAGCTACTAATTTCTAACTTTTCGTATCAGTTTATGCCTGTTCAACCTTCCATTTTGCGGTGAACTTTATTACACGTTTCGAGTTGCCTATTTTAAATTCTTTATACGTTTATCCTGTCGGTTTATTCGGGAAAATAAAATCATTTTTTGAATTTGTTGAATGTGTTAATACTTCTACGAATGTCTAAAATTCGTTGAATTCAGTTGAGTAATTTTACGAAATGTCAAAATTTTGTTCTTACTTCCACTTATTAGACTTAAATTCAATACTTCTAGCACGATCTATAAATTTATACAAGATCTAAGAAACGTATTTACAATAGCTGAAATGATATTCACAAATGGGTAATGTCAATTAATTAACGAAACGACCTAGCAAGCATCTACCAACCTTCGTTCATAGAATGTGTACACGATTTTCGTGTTTTCCTATGCCTCGGCTTTCATTAGAACTTGTCTCTGATGTTGTGGAAGTGTAACAAGAAATGACCGTTTCTTTCGTAGCGTTCGAGTCATCGTTTGCCATAATTCCCATTATTATTCTCGCTAGGGTCGCCTAAGCGCGTAAAGAACCGAGCCAAGGCGGTTCTGTCGTCTCATGGTAGCCGGTGTAGAGGCCACTGACCGCCCCCGGCAAGGCTTTCTCATCTTCCACTTCTTCTTTTCGGTTTTGTTCTCCGTGAAACACGAAGAGAGAGAGAGAGAGAGAGAGAGAGAGAGGAGAGGCACGCACGTGTGCTGCGTGCCTTCAAACGCATCGACGCACGTAAGTGGCCCCGGTGCAGGTCGATTAAGACGAGCTCTCCTCTTTATGGAAGAATAGGCAACTGCCTAGAATGACGGATTCTACGGACAGTGGATTCTATTCACCGGGAACAGTAAAGTCAGAATCAGGTTTTTCGCTTTTAGTGCACTCCTTGCAGCGTCCAACGTTGGTTTATTCTTTGGTTAGCTCATAGAGTAACGTCATGGTCGAGGTATAAACCTGGACAAAATGGCTTTTACGCTTTCGATTTCGTGGAATGAATCGATCCGAATAATGTTTCGAAACTTTACCATATCTCTATGCTCTGAATCACGTACGATATTTTATTCAATTTTATTTATGTTCGATGATTTGGAAAATTGTTTACAGATTGATTATAGTTCCGTACTTTTGTATAAACTACTTGAATTACTCTGGATAAGCTATGGTCAAGCTACTTGAATTAATCTGAATAAAATAAAACGGCCAAGTTTTAGATAATAAAAAGGACGCAACGTATGCGTCAGTAGCGAGGAATGAACTTGAGAACAAAGAAATAAATCTAACATTTCATATTCTAACGTTTCCATTTTCCTTTAGATCGCTTTAGGTGACCGTAAAAACTTGGTAACGACCAGAGAGATAAAAATTACACTTCAGGCCAGTCGCGTCATAGCAGGTCTATCTTCTCGCGAAAAGAATCACTTTACATAACGTTAAAACCGGCGTGGAACATGGCCGAGGTTTAGCTGATCTTGCATTTGCCACGTTGTTCTATCTCTTTGACTTGGAAATGAACAGGGAAGCGGAGGATGAAAATGTTTCGACGAAAATCCAAGGATTACACGTGCATCGTTTAATTCCTCGGCTATAATTCCTTCGCGTGAACCGGTCAGTGAATCGTGACCGATTCGCTTTTTGAAACTTTCGTTTCGTTCCTGAACGAAAGCCCCTTGCTACTCTTGTGAAATTTTTACACTGATCGAAGAAACAAATTCGGTGTCATGATGTAATCCATAGATCGGATCTGTATGTAAATTTACAGCTTTGTGAACGCAATAAAATAGAAGGCAAATAGAAATTAAATTTTGTTTAATTACGTAGCACGAAGATTAAGAAGATATCTTCAATGCAATTTTCTGGTCATTTCCTGAAGTTTTACTTGGAGCTAGAAAGGATAGGATCAACCTCGAATTTTATTCGTTCGATCGTTTTATCAAAAATTCTTTGCGTTTACTTACGTCAACTTATAGCAAAATCTATTTAACATCCTGAAATAGTATAAAGCAGTAGACTTTCGAGCTATGACTAAACCAGACTCGAACGATTCCTTGGGTGTGCTATACGGACAGTGACTCGATTCAAAGGAATCCTTTCAAGACCCTCGATAGTCTGAGTCGACCATTGCCCGTTGAGCCTTTGCAATACGAAGAAATCAAGCTTTCAACAGATACGAAGAATCTAATGACGTATCCATGCAGATTTTTCAATTAACTGTAAGAACGGAAATAGAATATCCTGGTCGATTCGACCAGCATGAAACATTCATGAAATTACAAATATTCTTTTGCGAAGTGCAATGGTAATATAAATTTATTAATAATTAATTCCAAAATATGAGCTATTTATATGCACATGCCTTATATGTATATGTTATGCCATTATTATATTTCTCTATTTCTCAATTTATGGTTGTTTCATACTGAAACTAATAATATGCTATAATATCAATTCGAGGACAACTTTTTCCTTAGCATTTAATCTCCTTAATATGCAAATTAAAAAATAATACATAAAAATAAAAGAAAGCAAGGGTTTCGCAGAAACATTTTCTTTCCTTTTCCATCAAATTACCTCTTGGTGCCTCGCCAATTGTATTCTTCCATCCAGTTCCATTCGCTGCATACCGATGTAAGGATGCAATAATCGTATCGAAAACCTCTCTCTTTCTCCTCCAATGGAAATTTATCGTCCACGTGTTGTTCGTTATGAAACCAGCCTACCAAATGGAAAAAAGTGAACGTTTTTAAAGCGTGCTTGTGCCCTCCTCGATTAGGAAGAAGGTTCCGTTAGGACTAGGAGACCCTTCTCTCTTCCTCTTTGTCGGGGACGCGAAAATAGTGAAACGCGTGACCTGCCGTTTTTCTCTAGTATTTGATACTCAAACGCATTATATTTAGTCGTCAGCGTGCAGCTTTATTGTTTTAAGATCTTTCGAAGCGAACGACCTACGTGTCACGTCTCGTTTCCAGCTTTTTCTGCTTTTGACTCCGCCTGTTCTTCTTCCTTTCGTTGTGGGTCGCTGCTAAACAGCCGCTACTCGCGAGATTCGCGAAGTTATATCGAAAGATTTCTGTCCCTCTCACTGGGTGTTCAAAGAGCGAAATAGAGATGCAAAACGAAGAAAAGGGGAGAATAGAGGAAAACGACTGTGCGGAAGAGCGAGGGCGATCTCTTTCAGCCTGGCTCTATAAGCTTCTTTCAACCGGGCGAAGCCCAGGCTATCAAGACGGTCTTAAACAGCTCTGAAATTCATGACTCGAGAGTGGCGAGCACCGAACTCTGCTTGCTGATCTTCCATGTTTTCGCATACGGTCAATGGAATGATTTATTTCAAAAACTGCGTAACATCAACTGGATATTTACTTGTTTGATTTTGTCTGTTGACCCGTTTGCTGCTTCATTCGGATTCTCGTTGCTATTGTAGATTACGTTTTTACGTATTTATGTTTCACATCTTTTTATCGAAATGAAAATTTGCTTAATATAACGGAGTTACGCAAGTAATTTTCTTCAAATTAGTTCGAAAAGAAAGAAATGATGTCGCAACTTTTAGTTAATATCCTGTAGTATACGAACAAACTCGTGGAGTCACCGTAGTCGAAGTAATCTGATTCTATACGTGGCTGTTTTTTAAAGGACCAAGTACCACTCGCACGAAGTACTTTGGTCTTTTTATTTCTAACGAATTACGGTGCATGCTTTTCAGAAGATGGAAGTATACTTAACTAACGTTCATACGTACGTGCATTTGTGAGAATTAGCGTAGATTTGCTGTTACGCGTAAGAAGATCGGATGTATTTGCAGATTTTTCACACAGCCGTTTCGTTTTAGTATTTTGCATTACTTCTGTATAGATTTTTATATTTAGATTATTTTTGTGTGAAAAATTAAGAAATTTAAAACTATCAATTAATACGTAGGCATGTTTATACATAATGTATGTTTGAACTAAAAATATTCTATCAATCTTTTTGTATTTTCTTCCAGTCGCGGGGAGATGCGATCGCGATGAAACGTGTCAACGGGAGTCGTAAATTCCCGTTACGATTATAACAATCGACACCGCGAACAGGTCGATCCCCTTATTTTTTGTGGGACAATTGTGTTTGTTGTGTAATAAAACTGTAGTCAATAGTTCTATAATATATATATTTTCAATAACTTATTACCCCTAATATTGTGTCGTTTAAGTATATAATATATTAACTTGATGTCGCGTAGACCGTAGTGAGAATGATCCTGTTATTGGATCAGGAGTTGACTGACTTCATGAGATGACTGACTCTCCACTCTTATGTCATTACGGAGGAAAGCTCGGTATAGGTGTGTTGTTCTAACGAAGAAAGCGGATTCGTGGCTCACGCTTTTCGTCAGTAAGAGTGAGGGTGCCGATCTGTGATGCCCATTAGTTCTAGTCCTCATTAATGAATGATGATAGGAGGAGAAAACCTCCTACCATCGTTGCTAGTGGATGTCATTATTCCTGGAAAAAACCAGTTTTTTCATTGTAGAAATATCCGATTTCCGTCAGGTAAATACTGCTTTCTCCGTAATTTAATAGAGCATAATAAACCTAAGGACTACGAGCTAGCCATTAACCGAAAATATTTCTAGGATTCGAAATTCCTTCAGGGAAAATAGATTAAATTAAGAGCATTACTAACAAGTAATTAAACCAAAAATTTAAGGTTTATAGAGGGTCGAACTAGCGGCATATGTGCCGCTGTCAGTCAGGCAGTGAATGATGGCGTGCTGATTGTTTCACGCGACGTAACACTTTTATTACAATATATTTCTGTAATCCTCATCTATTAGATTATAATCCCTAAGCAATTAAACGCGTTAATAAATTAACTAAAATTTTAATATCGAATTCAATATGGTAAATAATGCTCACTGGAAAAAATATTCAAATGTGGGTTTCCTGGTCTTCAAGATTCATCAGAAAAAAATTTAGTTGAAATCAACAACCTCATATCTATGATTTTTTGTCTTCAAAGTATTATATCTCTTTAAGAAAAAAAATAGAGATATCACATAGCATTCCTCGTATTTTATAAATAGCGTCCGTTGTAGAAAAATTATTATCAAAGATGGGAATGAACTAATACATCATTCGGTTTCCTGGTATTTCATAGATAACATTCATCATAGAAAAATTATCAAAGGTAGAAATTAATGTCGAAACATCACCCAAATTCCTTTGTCATAATAAGCAGTATTAAAATCAGAAATTATCATTAAATAAAAAGTTATCAAAGTTAAAATTTAATAGAAGCAGCCATATATTTTATCCAAATTAGTTTGTTAGTTCATTGTTTCCACGACTGGTAATATTCCAACAGAATCCTCATATTTCCATTAAATGATGCTTCTTTATACATAATTACAAGACTTAAAGCCTTTTTGTGCCTTCGTGTTCCGCCGTTGTTGCCAGAAGCAGTATAATGCGTGAAAAGTGAAAATAGCCGGTGAATGGAGTAGTAAGTACTACGTTGCTAGTGCGTACCTATACGCTCAAGGTCTCTATCACTAACGGAAATGCTCGGTTACTTGAGCACGACTACGAAAGGACATTAAAAAGGACATTAACAGTTTCACCGGTTTATTACATATGTAACATCAGACAGTGAACCTCACTTTCAAAGACGATGATTAAACACCTTCTTCCCAGCTCCATTACATACATAATAAGTGTATAAAGTTAGTTTAAAAATAAATCATAAACTTAGAATGTGAAAATCGTTCTTATTTGATATCTGTTGCTACACAGATTTTAACAAGATGTCTTCATTAATCCCTTCACTGAGAAATTTATTAAGATTTATTGTGAATTTAGAAAAATGTATTTATTGTATTATTTAGATGTATAACAATAACTTCAATTTCAGCGTATAATAATTTCCGTGTAGATAGCACTCTCCGTTCAAAATATCTTATTCGTATGTAACATCAATAGGAACGAAGTGAAATAAAATGAAACGAAATGGGCACTGTTTTCGTAAACTTGGCCACGCGAGTACAATTGATTCTGCAATCGTAGTTCGCAGTTTGTACACTGTTATTACCGCACAGCGCATACCATACTGTAGCTACTTTTACCACGATACCGCGTTTCCGGTACCCCCTTCAACTTTGCAATATACCTGCCGTGAACTGAGTGATAAAGTGTGTACCAACGTTGCAAGCTTTCCGCTTTTCTTTTTTAAGAAACTTTTGTGTTGTGCGATTTCTTGCTCGTTGCTTACCTTTCTTATTCCTCACGAGCTGAATGCAAAGAAGGTAAAATAGCAAATTTGACCAACAACTCTTAGTTGAGGTATTTTTTGATCGAGAATCTTTGACATTAGCGTCTTCAAGCATTTTTGGATTAGATGTTTAATTCACTGAATACAGACTATTGTTGAACATTGTTATATTCGCATCGAATGATTGTGGGAAATTTCATGTTCTTTTCATCTTTTCTCGTCTTCTCCTCGTCGTTTTCCAACGGCTATCGGAGAAAGTTTCTCTCTTCGACCATCAATGTGGCAAATCATGCAGCTGCAACTCGCAGATAACATCGTAACAATTGTGTAACACTTTGTTACACGGATACGAGATTCCGTTAAGAAATTCAACTATAAATTACTTTTGCGAACGCCTTCGACAAATTACCCGTGAAGTCATTCAGTTTAAGTGTAACTGCGATAATTTACGAGCCGTGCAGCTTCTACAAACTAAGGCTTAAGAAACCTTCCAGTGCTCGAGTTTTTTACTTCATTCTGTAACTGACGATAATGCTTTGTCTACCAGGTATTTTATCAAAATTAGTAAAAATATTTGATACAATCAATTTGCAGTGAAACATTTTTGTAAGAAGCCAGTTCTTCGTAGAATGTTGAAAATATGTAAAATTGATAATAAAACAACGAAACTTACTTAAGATTCTAATGACTTTGGAAAACCTTGCAAAAGTCACTAAATTTTTAAGTGGAAAATTCTACTAAATTCTAATTTCTTATGCATATTCTAATTGACGTCAAAATAAATATACATGCATTTAAAATCAAAGTTTAAATAAATCCATCGACAGCCAATTAAATTCAATAACAGGTTTCAAATTCCAGAAAAATCGTTGGCAGTTAAATAGTTAAGGAAGGTCTTCCTGGAACCCTTAATGAACACCTTTCAGTTTCTTAGTCACATATCGGCTCGGATAGGTATTTCCTGTACCGTCGGACGAAGGGATTACAGTCTCGTGAAAGAGTTCCGCGAACGAACGAACTCTCGTGGTATGATCGTCTCTGGCGTTCTTGACCGAGCAATTTGTAGAATACGCGCTCGTGTATATAACGCGGTCCCATCGGCGAGCCCAAGAAACGAACGACGCGGCTAGAGAAACCTGATGAGGGAAAAAGAGAAGGTCGAGACGAGCAGCGAGCCAAGTTCGCGAAGGTAAAATGTGGAAAGAGAGGTCGAAGAAGCCGTGAAAGAAGAAGAATAAAAGGGGACCCAGCCAGGACGGTTGTGGATCAAGGAGAAGGGATGGGAAAGACTGGTTGAGAAACTGCTATCACAACGACCGCGACGCTCTGGACTCTCTGTACACGGAGACATAACCTAACTTAACCCAACGGCTTGTCACTCTGGAATCTTCCTTATGTGTCTTTACTACCTTCATGTAAATAATTCTTTTACAGCAAAGTGGTCTAAGAGGATGATCAGACGTATCTACGTTTTGTTTTAGAAATGTTTGAAAATGTAGGGAATGTATATAACGGTATCGTAGCATTCGAGTTTCTTTAACGATCATATAGTATCTATTTTCTTGCGAGTATAACGATATATTCGCTGTCTTAAGAAAGTACAGAATTTATAACGTATGATTTATATTACAGAGATTATATTACAATTTCTGCATTGCGTTCTGAACAATTTTGTTCCAAGCATTCTGAGCACTAATCCTGTATTACTTTTCTGCCAAAATCAAAGTGATCTTTCAGAGTCTCTGGTTGAAAGTATCAGCTACGTTAATCATTTTTGCCTAAACGCGTATGTAAGTACGTGAACTCATCGGCTACGTCGATAACTTACAATTAGATTGAACGCGTATATGGGTTCATCGTCCGCGGATAGTTAAAACATAGTCAGTTGTTTAATTTGATAGCCAGCAGAACGTCATAGCTGGTGAATGTACGAAGGTTCTTTGTGGAAAGTACGGCTCAGCTTAGCCGAACTTAATTTAACGAGTCGACCACGCGGAAACTCGTCCAGTGTCCTGGTGCTTGTAAGGACACTCAAGAAGAGCCACGAAGC
The DNA here is from genome assembly GCA_029958995.1 of Bombus sonorus. Classification (NCBI taxonomy): domain Eukaryota; kingdom Metazoa; phylum Arthropoda; class Insecta; order Hymenoptera; family Apidae; genus Bombus; species Bombus sonorus. The sequence goes on from JARWAU010000006.1 coordinate 18,745,680, forward strand.
ATGCAGCGAGCCGTGTGCCAAATTGGACTCGGTTGCCCTACTCCTACCGTACGAACCTGCCAGTTCTTCTTCCGTTAACCGTACGAAATGAAATTAATCTAATGAATAAGGGAACCTGCCTTTTTGATCGTGTTTCGCGGTGCATAAACGACGAAGAGAACGTGGAAAGTAGAAAAAGAAACGTAATTTTCTAACAGTACTGGAGATGGACAGTATTGCGCAATTCATATTAGGTCATTTGTCCATTTTGTGTATATGTGTATTGGTCAGAATGATGAGGCTGTATTATTATACATAACTCAGTCGAATAGAGGTAAAAATAATAAACTCGAAAATAGTAAAAAATCGAAAGACTTTCTACTTTTCAATTTCATTCGGCACATTTGCCTTTCACGTCCGCTTTGTCACCGTGACGTTGTAAAACAGGATCTGCTCAAGGCTACGAAATGGGATGGCTCGATTCAAAGGGTAATCTTCCGCCACTTATGTCTTCGTGCGTCCTTCGAATGTCGGTAGGAATTCACGCAGCATGGCACGAACGTGAATACTAATTGGCTGAAGTAAATGCAGTATTGTATGTTGGGATGAGGGTACTGGTAGTTTAAACGTCACCCGTAACGCGAAGCAAATGTTGTATAATAATGTAGTGAACTGTAACATGGGTGAAACAATTTTTATTATTATATATAATTTATATTATATATAGATTGAAATTTTATCCTATTGAGTTTCGCTTTAAAAACTATGTTCATGTATTTCCACTTCAGGAACGAACATTTTTTTCTAATAGGTCTGAGATTTTATAAAGAATTTTATAAAGACATGACGTAGATGCCGATTGTTGTTACACTTGATCGCCTTCTAGTTTTTATTTCACTTTTACTCGAGCCAGTTGCAACTTACGCAAGTTGGTAAAATGGTCAGTTAAGACTGCGAGAGCGATGAACTAATTCCAATTCAAGAAAGTGCAATAACCGTTATATAGATACACGAGCTAATCGTATCGATCGACCTTATGTAACACGGAACTTTGATTTCAGTGTCTAAGCTCGGTACAATCGGCCCTATTAAGCGTTTAAACCTTGTTTATCGCTGAAAAGAAATTCCATCGATTGTCGTTAGAACTACGAAAGTGTCCGATTATATCAATTGTATAATATTGAAAAATTCGTTAAAAAATTACTCGAGAATTCATTCCATTTCCATTTATTATTAAGCATACTTGTATCGAGGGTCGAAAATGTAATAAAAACGAATTGAATTTATAATCGAATTCAATTTGAAGAAATTCCAACTTTACTTTTAACTTATGAATTTCAGAACTGGATATAAATTAAAGATTATAGCACTATATTACAAACAGCTATTTCCTATTTCATTGCAAAACTTGTATCTTACTGCAACACGATTATTCCCACATAAATAATGAGAAGAAACTCTTCTTCCTTTATTGCGTCTACCAATCATCATGGGAACAAAAGAAAACAATCAATTTTATAATCAAACTTGACATTCTTCTCCTATTGTATGGTTATTATAGAGATATAACAGATTTCTGTTATGTATTATAAATTTATGTGATAGATTAGATTCTTAAATACTGAAGAGAGTAGACCTTTCTTTAATAAAATCATTTTCAATTCTATTATTCTCATTCACTACCGAGACGAGCAACCCAATTATCGGTTTTATCTGCAGGCACAGGGAAGATAATCGGCTGATCCTCGAATCTTCTTTAGAAGAAAAAAAACAGGCCTCAAACGTGATTAAACGATCGTTCGATGAAAGAAAAAAAGAGGAGAAAGACTGCCGTGACTCGGTAGTGCAAAAATGATAGCGTGCACAGCGTTTCCTCCCTTCTCCTGAAGGATTTCCCTTCAAAGGGCTTCTTTCTCTCTAGGTCGAACACGCGATGCTTACAAATTTACGTTCCATTTACATATCGCGAACCGCCAGCTGCCTCGTTCCAGCCGATTGTTCAATGAACTTTGAACGCTTTGTTTCACGCTGCATCTCTCTGTCCGTTCTTCACGCGTTCACATGTGTATAATGAAATTTGGACTATTAACCACGTTGGGATTACAATTCCAATCTACTGTTTTTATGAGAAGATAGTTTTCTACTCTTTCTACTTTCTTCGACATACGAATTTACGAATTTCATAATTTTAGAAATATTCTTTGTAAATTTCGCTTTCGTGGCCACAAAAAATCAATCAATGAAATGGGATTATTGTTCCTGAAAGAACATTCGATTACCGCTGCAAAGATTCGATATTACGGAACAATTCTGATAATATTCTTTAAAGAGGACAAGTAGCTCTATCAATAATTTTATTGAATAATACTCTAAGAATATCCTAGTTAAGGGTAAGGTCACATTATATTTCGAATCCATACAAATACACATTAATATGTAATGGTAACAAAATCATATCTTTATCCTCATTGTTGACCTCATTCTGCAAAGTACTTACCTACATTTACTTTGTTCTAAACAGAGACGTAGTATCATTTGTTACAATTTTCCTATAAATGTGACGAGTCTGTATTATTTAAAAAACGAGTTAATAATAGCCATTTTACAAAATTTTTTTCTGGAATTCTTTCTAGGTAAAGGAAACTTGAATTCTAGAAAATGTAGACGAAAAAAGGGCGAAGATTCAGTCGTGGGAATGCGCAAGTTGTGAGAATGTGCACTGAATTGTCGGTGATTTTCTTCTGTGCTAATTCAAGATTTTGCTCTGGTGAACGAGTTACTCTTCGACTCTTGAACAACGACCGTGTGTACATTGTGCCCTATACACATTGTGCACTCCACGCAAAAACCTGTCATTTCTGCACTTTATGTCTTGACATTAAAATTGTATTGCGTGAAATGATTAGGAAATTGATATACATATACATATCTGATATTTTTTCTATGCATGAAGGAATTATTAAAATGAATGAGTCAAAGTCATAAATGAGCAATAAAAAATAATAATAATAGTAATAAATTTTATAGTATAAAGAAAACCTAATAAAATAGATAGAAACATTTGTGCTATATAGAGTAAAATTTTATTTATATATATCTTTCAGAAGACCAGCAATTTATATAACTGGAGTTCATATAATAGGAGATAGATCGCTGATTTTTTACGTAACAACAAATGTTTCGTGGATCTAATAAGAGTTCACGTCCAGATAAGTGAATTCAATCAGCATGAGTTAATTTAATCGGTTAGTAAGTAAAATTTCCATCAAATAACCGAAGCTTCATCATTCCTTCTAATTATCTGTAATTTATGGAAATCTCCGAATAAGATTATAAATATAGAATCAACATAAATCACTCAAAATTACATTCAGAACATTCAGAATAACCTACTTATTATAACATCTCATAATTATCATTTTCAGTCATTCATTCTCATTCAAGAATCTTTCAAAAATAGAGAAATTCTATTTCCTGAGAATGATATGACGTAACTGGTAGCGTAGCCCGCTGATTTTTCTTTGACGTTTACATCAGAAGGCCACGTTTATCGGCGAGAAACTGGTTTGACGCTACGACAAGCAGCGCCGGCTCGGATTGGCATTGGACCTCCGGTGTAATGTACTTGAACGCGATTGCATTGGAGAGTACAGAGTCGGACTCTGTCTCGCGGTGGCCGTTTAGACACGTTACCAGGAGGGAAGAAGAGATATTTGGCTATCTGCCAGTGCAGCCGACCGAAATGAACGAGGTTCACGGTCGAGACTGGAATTCAGAAGCCACCGCCTGCACTCCAAAGCCGAATGAAATCGTAACCGCGGGAACTATCACGCATCCTCCTTTAGGATAGGTGCACGTTGGATGACGCTGTGCTGTTCAGTAGGTGTCACGACCGGAACGTAAATAAAATAGCATGTTAGTGACATTAACCCCGATGCAGACGAGCGATGCATCGCGCCGCTCCGATATTTCAACCGGTGACGTTTTCCGATTTAGCGAATTTAGATTTTTAATGATGCAACCCATACGAGACATACAATTATTCCATATAATAATGGAATTGTATGCTCGCGTGTGCTCGGTATTTCGTTTATTTCATAGCGGTAAATTTGCGTTATATTTGTTGAACAGGGAGTGGGTGAACTGGTCTTTAATTATTTGTTTAAAAATTAAAAGTATATAATGTTAAAATATTAATTCAGTAAATTCGATAATACTGATATTAATTAATTAAATCATATTGATCCGTTGTGGGTTGAACCTTTTTTCAACTATCAATTGTACATGACCAGTAAAAGATTGCAACTTAATCCCCCTTTATTTACTTAATTTAATTACTCTTTATCTATTTACTTAATTTGTTGCCTACGTGTAGTCTTGGAGTTCCCTTCGTGGCTGTTGAACTCGACCAATTTCTTAGAATACGTTCACCGAAAATCGATCCACTATACTACCTTTCTTATCGATGTGCTATGCCTACTGATATCCAGTAGATTCTCTGCTTTTGACATGTTACGTGAGTGTATTTAATTCGAAAGTTTCGGGTCGATTTTAATAGCTGTTTTAGCCAGAAATCGTGAGTTCAGGATAGGAGCAAATGGCGAAAGTTTTAGGACTGCTTTTATAGGAGTTATGCAGTCTATTGCTATCAAATGCAGACCAAAAGAATTGAGAATGAATTTCAAAAATATAGAATTCTCTCACAAAACAATCAACCATCAAAACTTTCTTCAAATCATAATTAAGGATCCTTAAAGCTACCATTCACTCTTTTACGATACGCAAATCCAAGAACCAAGCTTTCTACGCTTAATAAACCCAAACCTCGCCATAATAAGCTATATATACCAACAATTAACACATTCAAGCCATTATATAAGTATAGGTATAAGATAAAGGTCACAGTATATCCACGAGGGATCGAGCTCCACGTTATGCTCGTAATAGCGAAGCAACGAGGATTTCGAGTCGGCACAAGCTTCTCCAGGTTAAACAGAAGAAATTCAGCAATTTCTGTGTGCTGGTATTGGCAGTCTAGCATAGTGGCTGGCTGAGTCAGCGGCGTTAGACAAAGGGCGAAGGGAGGGAACTTTTCTTTTTTTTTCAGGGGTTCGCCTTGAAATAACCACCCGTCGTCGGCTTTAGCCGACGATGAAGTGCACTTGTAAGCGAAGTGCGGCCAGGAAGCCAAGCGCATATGGTCCTAGGAGAAACACACGCTCGAATTCGACGACGATGCCACGTGTTCGAGGGTCGATGCACCGTTGGTTTCGTTCTTTCGTATGTTCCTGTTACGATGTCCCCACGATTCCCTCTGGGGATCTCCTTTCGTCGACGGTAGACGAGAAAAAGCCAGCATTGGGTTAGGTTAAGCACGTCCTGCGCTCTCTATTGAGCGTAAACAATACGGTGAGAGCGGCGGTGATTTAAATAACCCTGGCATAACGAACCTTGAACATGCTTGTTTCGGTGGGAAGCGTTGAGTGTTGCGAAAAGTGCACTGGTTTCATGATGTGGTAACACGCATTTTGGAAGCGTTTAATAATAATCTTCATGGGGAACATAGTTGAACATGTTATGTTGAATATATCAGATCTTTTCAAAGGTCTTTGCATATTTCTGCGTAAATGAGTGTTAAAAATGACCTCACTAAATATTAAACGGTATTATTGTAATATAATGGATAATTGAATGTTTAAATACCTTTATATATGTATTCAAGAACAATTGTTTGATCTGTAGACTTCAGTTCATTGGAATAATTCTACATTTTTATTATGAAGTATACGATCAAATCTATAAATCACTTTAACTCGAATGACTCTTGTTTTTTGCTTCAGTTGTTTCTCGAAAGGATAAAGTACCACTTCCATTGAGTACATTGCTCTTTTTACTTCTAATGAATCATAAACAGGGTAGAGACTATTATTGTCGAAACCAAAGCGTACTTACCTCATGTTCACACCTGTGTGCACTTATGAGGACCAGTATGGCATTATTATTGGGTGAAGACGGATGGAAGAAAACATATGAAGTTCTTAAAATACATCCTTGTGTTTCACGCTTTATTCGCTTGTTACTCTTATCAAAATTTTCTCTTAACACAATGCTTTTTTATAAAATATTCGAAATTGAAATAATTTCAAATACAAAAGTGCAGTAAATTGTTATCTCTTATTTTAACAAATAATCTCTATTTTAAATCTTTTTCGATCTATTGTAATATTTCCGGAAAAGGATGCCAAATTGTTCTAAATCTATTCGATTTACTCACAGCTTTACAAGTATATGAATAAAAATAGTTCAAATTGCGGATGAAAATAATTTAAGTTATCGTTTCATGAAGAAACGTTATGGCGCGCGAACTCTTCGTTTCGAATCGTCATTTTCCTTAACTTATTTATCCTAATTCTGTCGATTTCTCTTTTCTTATCAAAATGGGAAAAAATTGCGAATTCTAAATTCAATTTAATTTTGATGACTAACGATCGAATGGGTGTTTTTATGATAAGCCAGCAGGAAAGTTTTCGATCGCGCGCGGATGGTACGATATCGATTTGATGCCAGGGGAAGAAAAAGCGAATGCACGATAGATGGACGATTACTTTCGACCAAAATGCACAGACAAGTCGCCCGGCATTGCCAATTTTTCGATGCGATTTTTCGCCAGTGCCGCATTCTGCGCTCGTCTGCCTATCCGATTTATCGAATCGTTCCAAAGAGCGTGTGTTTACCCTGAAAGATATCGTGAACTCGGTCTTACATCCCCATCCGTAAATATTAGGACATCTATGAGGTAAACTAAGATAACTGAAGAAAATAAATCTAGTCAGCGCAAAGAATCAACAGCAAATTATTGACCCTTTTAAGAATTATTACTTCGTTTGAAATTGTAGATTGTAATTAAATCTTGCATGAACACATGGTTCCGATCGATTAATCTCTTCTCTGACAATCTGGATCAATTGCCATGTTTTGTACGAGACTGGAATATGTTCTCATTTTTGGATGGAAATTTATGTTGCTCTGTTGCGTGGAAAATTTGCTTTACGGGACAAACCTGGAACTATTTCGAATTGGAAGTTGTTGAAACTCCTTTGTTCTGCCAAATACGTTGACAGACTTTATAGTCGAGATATATCCTGTCGCGAATATTAAAAACTGTGAACATCGAGAAACTTATGATATACTTGCGCCCCAAACTATTGTCAGTTGGCTTTATGGGTGTTTTTGAAACTTTATGACTATTTATCGCAAGTGTGTATATCACAGATGGATAAATTGCAATGTTTTAGTACAGGAAATTTTTTGATAAAATTATTCTTAGCCCTTTTAAAAAGACTTTTAAAATTCTAAGAACAAATTCAGTACGAATTTTTGATTATGACCATATGTAATACATTTTTCCAAGCTATTTATATTTTATCTATTTTTCAAAAGAAATATCAATATGTTAAAAGTATTCGAACCACCTTCCTAAATGAAAGAAAATGTTTCACAAATTTTAATCTCACTTTTATCGATCACTAGTTTTCTACTTCAAGAAGAACCACTCCAGAAGGAAAGTAAGAAAGAAAGCCAGAATCAATGATAGAAAGTTACAAACCTTCTTTAACTGGGTTCGTAAACTTTACTGAAGCATGGATTCGCTCCGGAAAAAGAAAAATTATGGCGCAATTTGTTCGATTTGAGTGACAGCACGGGTTTTACTTTGATTCGGGCTGGTTCACGTGAGATATCCTGACCGATAAGCGACGAAGGCCTCCGCAAAATGTTGCGCATTGCGTCTTACAACACGCAGTGCCAGCTATAGCTTCCGCCCGCTGGGGTGCATGCCACTGTCTCCCTCTCTCTGCAGTTTGCAGGTGGTCAACCTCGTACTTGCTTTCTTTGTGCAGTGCTGAACTTCCATCTTCGTCTCGATCGAAGCTGATCCAACAAGGAGAAGCCACGCTGTTGGAATTTCTCTTCATTCTTTACCTTTTTCTTTTTTTAGGAGGTGTGTGTAGGGATATTTGTATAGATGCTTGTTGGTTTATAATGGAAAATGTGGTGAACAGATTAATTGACGATAGAAGTGAAGCAATTAAATGAGTATACGAAAGCTGGATTTTTATACATTTGTCATTGTTACGTATATTTCGTATATTTTTGCACATTACAATTTTTCATACATTCAAAAAGGTACAGCCAGGCAGTGTAGTCATGAATATTTGTGTTATATAACACTTGACATTTCATTAGCATCGTAACGAGACACGAATGTTATGATAAAATCTGAAATCGATTTGAAGATATACCTAGAAGTTATAAGATGTCTCCAATCGAAACCCTTCAATTTCGAAGTCTGTAATAAAAACGTTTATGTATTTAACTCCTGTTTATATATCTAACACGGCAGTGATACAGGGAAAGTGATCCATCCAAGGTCGAGTTCACTTTCAGTGAAAACTTCAACCCTTGTGGAGAGTACGCATATTTTTAGGGAGCAAGGAGAGCGTCTCTCAAACAGATCCGGTATATCCTCAACTTAGTAATATGCTGTTAGTAAAAGCAGATTATCCACGGGCTGCAGTCTTGCCCTTGTGCGTAAACGCATACCCTCTCTTACCGTATTTCGTGTGACAGCTGCGGTGCTTAAAATAGGGGTTCAGTAGTTCAGTAACGTGTACCGTTGCTTTTGTACAGCCACGATAACACGAGCATGTGCTGGATAAATCGTGCAACGATTGTCGTTCTGAATAAACCTGATTTTTCCTTTCATAGAACTCGTACGCTGCTTGGCCGACAATGATGGACGAATCACTGGAAAATCTATTTCATTTGCATGCTTCGTTGATTACTATTCTTCTGCTGTTGTTTGGCAAAAAATAAGGAGAACTTATGCTGCGTTGAACTGATTGGAATTTTATATCAATAATAAAGATTAGTTTGTTTTTGTAGAAAAAATTATAAGAGATATTGTATTATAATAATGATTTGTATTTTTGCAGATATTAAAAATTTAGGCATTAGAATGTTAAATCAAAAGGTATGGGTATTTTAATTCAAAATATTTGAGTAATATACCGCACTGCATATGTTTGAATAGTATAATTTTGAATAATAAATTATTAAATTATTTGAATACCGTGTTAAATTGATTATACACCAAATTTGGCTCAAATTGGTGAAACAGAAATCATGCACCTCCTTGTGAGGTGAGTAATTGATACGATCAATATAAGGAGTCATTAGTGAATGAGAATATTCATTGGTACATGAATAGCCTTTGGAACTATTCAACAGTTCGAAGTAATATATATGTATAATGTATATGTTCGAATCACGTTATTTAAAACTTCCTTAAATTTTACAAAATACTGCTGTGAATTATTAAAATTACTTGACATCGTGAATATCGTGTATCAATTTTAATTTTGCGAATTTAGAACAAGATTAATTTCGTATTGATTTTCATTCGCATCTTAGTATTAAAAAATGATAGCAGTTTTATTCGACTTATTGATCGAATTCTGGTTGGTTACCGGTCAGCAAAACACGTTACTATATAATTAACTATTCGCATTCGTTTCGTAGACAAATGGGTGAACTTTGATAGAAACTCCAACTTTACATTTTGGACCCAGTCAAATATTTTTATGCACTTTTATACACATTTTTGGTACGTTTTTAATAGTTTTAGTATTTTATTTAAAAAAAATAGGACAATTTTTAAGGTACTGAAGAAAAGAGATATGAAAATACATAAAGATACCGTCGAGTTTGACACGGAATGTTTTGTGAACACGAAAATATGTAATATTTTCAACGCCTCAAAATATTCCTTAGAACTCGAGCAGCTTCTAGGTCGTTGAAAAATTTTCTGTTCTTTTCCCACAGTTTAATATCTTGAATATCGTTCACGTTGACGCGAACTTTTCGAATCGGAAATTCAAAAGAGGCTGCATAAAATGCGGGGCGAATACGGCAATTCTCAGATGTATTTGAATGAGTTTTCGGTATTCGGTCGTTTACATTATATAATTTCGTGTTAAAAGTATGGAAAAGGATTGAATATTGAATGTAGAATATTACAAAATATCTAGCGTATTAAAAGTTCGATTTATTCAAAACTATCTTTTCATCTTGATAGAATAGAGATGAAGTAGAATTTTATAAAATTTGAAGATGTATGATAAATTGATTTTCTGTCATTACTTGTACTATCCTTTTTGAAAATATACAAAGTAGCATCTATACAAGTCTCTGCTGATACAGATGCGCTTCCTAATTTCAAAATTTCCTAATTATACCGCGTTTAAGCTTTACAGTTAGTTAGTTTTACTGACGACACCGCTATGCTATGCAAATGATTACATTGTCACATTAATGCATGCTGTTATACCATGTTACACGGTGTGGTAGTCAAGTACTGACATTTCGTCATGGAATAACTAAAAACAGGAAAGTAAAATGCTGCATTTTACATTTTTAATTCATTTTTATCATGTAGAAAATAACACACATAGAAGTATTATAAAAATTACAATAATGATAAAAATTGATTTAAATTGATTAAAATGATAAAAGGAAATTCCAGACTCACTATGCTACAGTGTATACAGGACCCAAAAGCAGCACCCGTTGTGCTCCACTTATTAAAGCTCTTCGAGTATCCCTCTTTGAGATGCTATAAGGAGCGCATATGAAGCTGCCGCTTCTTATTTCAGCCTGACCGCATTAATGTTCCGTCTTATTTCGGTGCGTTGAAGAAAACGAGGTAATCAGCTGGTCTTATTTTTCTCGCCATCTCACCAGAAAGAATACTTCGCTAAACTTGTACACTTACCGTTTGCGCACACATCGAGCTTCCTTTGAACAACAACCTGTTGTGCATTTACTTTCTCGCACAGTAAATTTCCTGGAATTTCAGAAATTCTATGTTAAAAATAAGAAATTTGGTTTAAGACGCTATTCCTTAGATTTTCTCAGTTTTTGAGCCTAAATATTATTGATTACGCCTTATGCTATAAAGTCTGTAAACGAATTTATAGAGTCGGATTTATTAGTTAGTAGCGTTTATCATTAGAATGAATTACGATAAGCTCTATCTAATAACAGTAATAAAAGTTGTACGGAAACTTGTGAGACACGGAGTATATTTCAACGTGATATCGATAAGATAGTTCTGTCGCGCATTCATAGATGCAGTGCAATTTTAAGTCAGAATAGATATATAATAGAAAGTTTACTAGTTAAGTATTACATTGCGTGGCACTCCTAGACACTGATGGATTTCAAGAATAATGAATGGCGGTCCTTAAGCGCAGTGTTTATGCTTCGAGATGAAGCTGTGCTATGCTCTATAAATGAAAGGGTGTGTCGTGTGTTTATCCATGGCAAATTAATTCTACATAGTTTGATTAGTGTTCTCTACCTTTATCTGGATACGGACCAGAAGTTAGAGATAAGTTGGAGATAAGTTGCATAAGAAGATAATTTTCCATAAGAAAATTATTATATTTATAGTTTTATACATACATATATTTGTTGGAATAGATACTTTTTTTTTATTTTAGATTTGAATTGCTGTATACTTATTAAAATCGGAATCTATGAACTTTTCATAAAGAGCGTACTCGAGCTAACAAAATATTTCCATGAGAAGACACAAAGATGCCGTTCGTGTACGTATAATCAAGTAATAAAAGCAGGAGAATATTGTGTATATTTTCTAATGGACGTGTATTTATCGTATCTGTAATTCATTGCCATCGTTTCAAGCTAACGCGACTGATGATTATATGGTCATGGAAATAGAAATTGTCAACCAAGCACGACCGTCTAAAATGCTACTTGAAAGATAATAGCCCGTTATTTTTTTCCCCATTCTATATCATTTCTTTCAACAAGACAAACCTCTCGAGCCGGCCTTCAAGAAATTATTATCGAGTGTACCATCGATTATTGTGTCAACGATCATTCCAATTTATCGACTCAGAAACCGTCCCTTGTTACTCTTGCGTGGCTCTTATTTAACGCGAAGATGGTTTCTTTCATCGCATTACGTTTTATTCGTATTGTAAAAGGAAGATTTTTAAAATTATAGAATATTTGATTATAAAAAATATTTAAAACAGACAGAAAGTTTAAAGACAGTCGAATTCTAAAAATTTCGGAACACTAATTGTACATTCTGGTACTAAAATTAATTTTGTTGTAAATTTCAAATGAAAGATTTTCTTATTTCAAATGCTTTTCTGCGTAATTTCTCTAATAAAGAATATTTATTTTTTTCCGCAGCTCGTTCAAGATTAAAAATGTTATCCTCTTGACGAGGGACTCCATATGCCAAAAAACACAATAACACATCGTCGTCGTAAAGTGTTCTTGCGCGTTTGTATGTACAGCTGAAAGGAAACGACTTTACTCGGAAATAATAGTTTCACAGGCTGTTCTAATTATACTCCATTAGCGTGTTAATGCTTGAATCAGTTTTTAATGAAACTTAACCACATTAGCGGTTACTTGTAATTTGCAGCGTTAATGTCGTATGGTGTTATCTTTTCATCGACTCCAAGTGAAAGTTAACAGATCCTTATTAACAAAATGAATGGCTGACCAAGAAAATTTTCTCTACACTATACGCTCAAATAGATTGTAAGACTCATCGTGCATAATCTACAGTTTGAAATTCTATAATTTAATTAAAAAGAACGCAATAGTACTCTGTAGTAATCGAATAAATGAATACAGGAACTATACTCGAAGTAAATAACTACATGGATTCCAATGCAGTGCGAAGCAACCGAAAAGAGCTCATAAAGTTATAGTTTATGGTGTATACGTGCATTATGTTCGAGTCCCAACGTAACAACAAATGTAACAACGACTGAGTCATCAGGTTTAGACGTGCGTAGTTTACGGTATACCAAAAGGATGAAGAGAAGAGTAAAGAATGCGAACAGCCGGATGCCGTAGAACCGAGTCACATGGACGTAAACCGACACGTGCACCCTCTTTTCTGACACGGTCCGATGATTTTTAAGATGGGGGCGAATACGGTGGACTTTCTCATCGGCTAACCGACGAATTCACTGCAACGCTCAACCTGTTCGTTTGATATTTCTCTTTGTTTCGCAGTTAATTGTCTAAATATACGCTTTTTCCTTAATTGTCTCTCAAATTTTGTTCCGTTCCTTGAAAGTTCCGTAAATTGGACGAAAATTTTCTTGAGCCAAGGAAGAAGATACTAGTAATAATATTGAAACGTGTCTTTTTACAAAATCACTAGGATCTAAGGAATTAAAATCCAGCTTTTTTAGCGTAACATTCAGAACTACTTCGAAGAATTCCCTTCTTTTTACTACTTCGGTTATGAAGTTACTAATTCGTCGAGTACCTTAAAAACTATTTCTCGTACAGTTTATAACGATTTTATGACCCCTTTCTCAATTTTTTCGATATCAAATTTGTACAAGGTATGAAATGTTGTTATTTTAATAGTCGTAATAATCTCATAAGTACTTCCAGAAAAATCTATGAAAATGTCTAAAAGTATATCTACACGAAATTTTATATCGATCTAATCAATTTGTTCGCGAGTAACAGCGTAATTGAACTACATATTTAAATTCGCTCTTTCGATCTTTTTACAGAGACCCTCCAGGAACCGCGCTTCACCACTCAGCCTTCCAGCAGCGGTAATATTCTTAGCGAAAATCGGACAAAATTTCTGCAGTGTCAAGCGAGAGGTAAGTAGGGAACGTAGCACGGATATTCGACGAGATTCGACCCGGAAGCGATGATTTCAAATGCATTAAGAATCTCTTCTCGTCTCGATTTTACCGCGATATTATATTATTTTAAAGATGAATCGATTAAGCCTTATAGAGTTCGCTTAATAAAACATACTTTTCTCGTATTCCAAATAATATTCGTATATAATATAATATAAGTATTCTCGTATTAATCATCAAATTGAAAATAAAAATTATCTTGTTCTTACAATTAGTAAATGTACAATTTAATAAATTATTTTAGTCGATAAGTTTTGAGATATGAAACTATCATGCGATTATTCCGATTTATGGTTCATTTTCGAGATTTCTGGAGTTTTTTTTTACTCGAATTTCAGTTCTATGGAAACTGACAAATTTTCCTACGTGTTTTTAATATCCCATTGTTCTCATGAAATATCGAATAACAGCCGGATGAGACGGTGGCCAGATGAAGCCTTACAGTTGCACCGTAGTGCCGTAATACGATAGTATGACCCTGTACTAATAGTATTAGGTCTTTGTATGTTATATCTACTTCTTGACCAAACGAAGAATGCCTATAGTAGCTGTGAAAAATATTAACATCTTGAACTGTCATCATTCGTGACATTTAAACGTGAACTAAATATAATTCGTGAAAACGAAAACTAAAATCGTGTAAATTGTAATAATTTATTGAAAATACACAAATTTAGGATCATCACTGTAGTACATGTAATGTATCTAATAAAATGTTATGTTAATGAAACTTTCATTCTTAATGATTTATATCTTTTCTAAAAGATAGAACTTCAATTATATAAATTGTTTGTCCTCTGACAAATTCAAGTAAATAAAGTATTATTTTCTGATACATTATTACGTTTACATTCTGTTCGCAGGAAATCCTCAGCCAAAATACAAGTGGTTCAAAGATGGGGTACCCCTCAGCAACGAGCTTACTTCGGAGCCTTATTTTCGAATACAAAGTACACGTAGAGAAGACGCAGGAGTTTATCACTGTGTCGCCACGAACGACGTAGGATCTATATTTAGTGAAAGAATTACATTTGCGGTAGCCTGTACGTATATAATTAAACATGACAGTTTCACATTTTTCTAATTATCCTAATTAATCTTAATCAAGAATCGAACACGTTTCAGTTGCTTTCACTTTCATTCATTTCGATCTACCATAACAAAACTAGAAACAGGAAACGAATTACACGAAAAGCATGCTATTTCAAAGTCGAGCTACATACTACAGCCAACTGTAAATTAAACACAGCGAGTTTTATCGCGCACAGCAACATTCGATCCATCCGCGTTCTCCTCTTTATCACGCTCTAGGACACAATGCTCTGATTATCACGAGCAACGTACATATTTTGTCGCAGTGAATGCATCCAGCGTGATGAAAGTAACACCGTAATATTATCCTGTCCAGATATGGGGGTGTTCGAGGATCTCACAGAGAGGATGGTGAGCGTGAAATCGGGCAGCGCGGCTGTTTTAACGCTGCCACCGATAGAAAGCCATCCTGCACCTGATGTTACATGGTTCACGTCCGATGGCTCGTTGTTATACGGCATAAAATATGCGTCTGTTCATCACACGTTGCTTATCCTGAACGCGTCTGAGAGCGATCAAGGCCTGTACAGGTTCGTATTAAAGTAACTAGTCCAGAGAGTTACCTTGTGTAGTCATCAAATGGATAAAGTACCCGTGAAACTTTATGGGACGATAGCTATATAAGCTGTCAATCTAAAAGTTTATATATTCATTTATGTATCTACAGTGAAATTTTTCAACTTAAGAGAATTTTCAAATAAAGGAATAAAGGAACTTATTTTTCGTTACATGTAATTTTCTTATAACTAGAGAAACTAAAGGAAATGTTCCTTTCGTACTTTTATATGTTAAATAGGGCCAGAGCCATTAACACGCAATTGGGTAAAGAGGAGAACAGTCCCTTTTTCAAGTTACAAGTTACGGGAGATGCCAACGCTGAGGTGGCACCTAGTATCATAGTGAAACCACAAGACACTCAAATCATCAAGGACCAGGACGTTACCTACATACATTGCATAGCCAATGCTAGGTAATTCGTGAATTTTACAGAAGAAAGGATACAAATTAGTCATATAATAAAATAATAATGCTCTTGCGACCTCCATTCTACAAAATCTGAGTATTTGCAATAATATAAAATAAACCTTTGAAAAAGTAAGACTTTATACCTTTTCCCTTTCTTAAAGAGAATGGGTTACACTTTGAAAGTTTGATAAACTGGCTCGTAATCACTCTACATGAAACTGTTCTGTGAGAGAAATGTTTCAAACGGGTAATTTTAGGTCTCTTCATGAGTTACGAACTTTATGGACGAAAGACGGGATCCCCATCGAGAACTCGAGGATATCATATAGTTTTAACGACTCATGGAATAGAACTTTGGCGTTAATATCGGCAAACATAACTTACACCGGCGTATACTCGTGCCATGTGGACTTAAGAAGCGGTGGATATCCAACAGTGAACGCGAGCGCTAATGTTGTCGTATATGGTAAGACGGATTCAACAATTGGAGATTTGTAACCTTAAAATTTCCCACATATGCGTTATTTTTATGTTATAATATCTTAGAAAAACCAACTTTTATAACGGAATTGAAACGAGAGACTCTTAGTGATTATGGATCAACTGTAACATTACCATGCGATGCTGTCGGTGTACCTCCTCCTAAAATCACTTGGTTTCGAAATGCAGAACCTGTTGATCATCTTCTTGGATTTAGGTATGATTTTTAGAAAAACTGCTAAATTTTCAATCAGTAAAAAAAATGTATTAATTACTACCTAAAGTATGTATTTCAACTGAAATCATCTATCAAATTCAAAATTCTCCTATCTTCCTATTTCTATATTCTTTTTCATTTTTATGTATAGGTACGCACTGGAAGAAGATGGCTCCTTAACAATTAAAAAATTAACCATGGATGACTCAGGAATGTTCCAATGTCTTGCATCCAACGACGCTGGCGAAGCATCCAGTTACACCTGGCTAAAAGCAAAAAGTTAGTACATTACACGTTGGAGTGATATGAAGTCATTAAATGTATTATTATTAATTTTTTGTTTTATTTTATTAGTCGAACGATGTTTCTTTATATTTATAATAAATGACGTATTTTTTATGGGGCAGAAGGATTAGAAAGCAGACTGAAAAACAGAGTTGTCCGCTGGGCAGCTGGCTACAATGTAGTCAGAGTTCGCCAATCTGATCGCCGTTTTAAGTTCTCTCAATATCCAGACAGTAAGATTCTAACGACATGTCGCCACGAAATATCCACCTCCTTTTTGAAATTACCCCGGGCACATGCTTGAAGAATGCATATCACACCACAATGTTTGCTTTTACCAGCTATATCCGTGTTTTTTTCTGGTAGTTATACTGAATACATCTGCAAAGCACGATAGTTTCTTTTTGTGTAAAACACATTGGCTCTTTGAAAAATTATAGAAAATGTTCAAAGAACGTAATAATAAATATGATGTGATGTTATTACACAACATACAATATACAGTGTTATTAACACTATTGCAAACAAAAAGTATTTTTCAATTATATTTATATTTGGAACAAAATTAATATACTTTTATCAGTATCAGAAAACGTAGAGGAATTGTTTTAAGCATTTGCACGTACAAAATTGTATCTTCGTTACAGTAAACGGACAAAATATATCGTGAATAGCACGTTTCTAGATTAGGGAGATAATTGTAGGAAAAAATTTTTGAATATTAGCTATTTCTGTAGTTGTGACATAGAGTATACGTAATTTAACTTTTAGTGAAAATAAAGTTTCGGTAATAGAGAATTATTATTAATTGAAATCAGGTATTGGTAAATTCAGCGTTTTCCATTATATATATGAATGAACGCTATTAAATTCTTTCTAATGTTTTTTTTTATTCATTTTTTACTATTATTCATAAAATGTCAATAGATGGTATACTGGAAAACACTGAAATGGGGAAAGTTTACTTTTGTGATCGATTGTTCCTGCCTTTTTTTTGCGTGCATGTAATCAATTCTTCCTGGTCACGAGCAAAACATTAATAGATTCAAATTATTGTTTTCAGCATCTGGACCAATCATGGAGAATGGTCCACAAAACCAAACTATATTAGATGGAAAGGATGCAACTTTAACATGTAATGCTGTAGCAGCTCCGATACCTAACACTACATGGATTTATAATGGTAAATTATTAATCACTAATTCATACGGGTAACTAATACCATAACACTGATATACACATTGATTCATTGATAGATACAATTCCTGTGGAAATCGCCGGAAGAGTACAAGTCTTAGATAACGGAGATCTTTTAATTGCTGCGGTAAAACCAAACGATGCCGGAAAATACACGTGTATTCGAGCTAATGAAGCTGGTTCTGTAAATGGTTCAGCGTATCTTACTGTTTTAGGTAAAATATGATTAAATAATTTTAGGGTACTAAGAAATCATTTTCTGACCAGAATTTAATTCATTTCAGTTCGAACACAAATTATTCAACCACCTGTGGATACCTCCGTACTTCTCGGCTACACCGCGGAATTACAATGCAAGGTCTCCAACGATCCAAGTGTTTTGTACGATATAGCATGGTTTCATAATTCACAGTACGTGTATTTCTACATTAATGATATTAATGATAATAAAAATAGTTACAGTATATTTGTTGTTTTTGCAGAGTGATAAATACACAAGCCAGTCAAAGAGTAAAAATGCGAAATGATGGTACATTGGAAATAGCGGCCGTTCGTGCGTCTGACGTGGGTGAATATATGTGTTCTGTGGTTTCTCCAGGAGGAAATGAGACTCGATCTGCTCGTCTTAGTGTAATCGAATTACCGTTCGCACCAATAAACGTAATGGCTAGTCGAGTCGAGCGAATTTCACCTCGCACCATAAACGTTAGTTGGGTTCCTGGCTTTGATGGAAACAGTCCAACAAAAAAGTTTATTGTTCAAAGGCGGGAGGTTTCTGATCTCGGTAGTTAAACATAAATTGATCTTTAACAAGAGATTTAATCTGTCTGTACATGTCTACTTATATACGTATATATTTCCGATTTATTTTATATAGGACCAATACCTGATTCTGCGTTAAATTGGATCACGGAGTGTAATAATGTTTCGGCACAAAATCGTTGGGTACTATTGAACAATCTAAAAGCTGCTGCCGCATATCAGTTTCGAGTGACTGCAGAAAATAGTGTTGGCGAAGGACCTCCTTCGGATCCTAGTAATGTAGTAGTTCTTCCTCAAGAGCGTAAGTAATAGTTACAAGCCTGCAAATCTTAATAGTTTCCCAAACTTTTATTAATATTTGTGAATTTTACTGTAGCTCCGAGTGGACCACCGGTAGGATTCGTTGGTTCCGCTCGATCATCCTCAGAAATAATCACGCAGTGGCAGCTTCCATTAGAAGAATATCGAAACGGCCATATTTTAGGATACGTATTAAGATATAGACTATACGGCTACAACGACAATCCATGGACAATACAAAATATTACTAACGAAGCACAAAGAAATTATCTTATTACCGACCTAATTACTTGGAAGGATTATATCGTACAGATAGCAGCGTATAATGATAAAGGGGTTGGGGTATTTACGGAAGGTTTGAAGATTAAAACCAAGGAAGGAGTACCTGAAGCACCACCCACAAACGTAAAGGTAACAGCTATTAATTCAACATCGATAAAAGTGTGGTGGAAACCTCCCAATCCGCAAAAGATTAATGGAATAAATCAAGGTTATAAATTACAAGCCTGGATCGGGCATAATTTTACAGAAGCGAGCGAATACAAGTCGATGACCGTACCACCTAGCTTATTCGATCCTCTTGCAGAGCAAAGCGCAATTATGACAGGTTTAAAGAAATACACCTTATACAATATAACTGTATTATGCTTCACTGATCCAGGTGATGGTGAAAAAAGTTCTCCCGTTCAAATTCGTACACGCGAAGATGTACCTGAAGAAGTAGAAAATCTACAATTTGAGAACATAAGTGATCGTTCACTCACGGTTAAATGGAATGCTCCACAGGAAGTTAATGGAGTTCTCATTCAATACCAATTAAAATATATGATCAAAGATGTGCCGGATTCTCTACGAGTAGAAAACTTCACATCAGACACTCTTTCAGCCAAAATCGAACATTTACAAGCAATGACTCATTATAAATTTGAAGTTGTTGCTTGGACTTCAGTAGGGCCTGGAAAACCAGCAGTAGCTGTTATTCAATCAGGCGTTGAGCCTGTTCTTCCTGAACCACCAACTAAATTAGCACTGTCTAATATAGATGCATTCTCTGTTGTTCTTCAATTTACTCCAGGCTTTGACGGCAATTCGTCCATAATAAAGTGGACAGTACAAGCACAAACCACTCGAAACACAACATGGTACAATATTTACGAAGTTTCAGATCCTGATGCTAGTACAATCACTGTAGGTGGTCTAATTCCATTTATGCAGTATAAATTACGATTAATAGCTAACAACGTTGTCGGTGCTTCCCAACCTTCCGAACCAACAAAAGAATTTCAAACGATTCAAGCACCACCGTCACATCCTCCTAGGAATGTTACGGTTCGTGCAATGAGCGCGACGGAACTGCGTGTTAGATGGATTCCATTACAACAGATTGAATGGTACGGAAATCCAAGGGGATATAATGTTACTTATACCGAAGTTCGAACGAACAAGTCAAAGAGCATAACTATAGAAGACCATACAGCGAATTCGTATATTTTAGAGAACATGGAAGAATATGCTCTTTATAAAATTGTAATGCAAGCGCTTAATGACGTTGGGTCATCGACAATAAGCCCGAAAGCTGTTGAAAGAACTCGCGAATCAGTTCCTTCGATGGGTCCTATTAATGTAGAAGCCAATGCAACGTCTTCCACGACCATATTAGTTAGATGGGGTGATGTTCCCATAGAACATCAGAATGGACAAATAGAAGGGTTTAAAGTTTATTACGGTGCAAATGCTAGATCAGCATTCCAGTATAAAAACATTCCTAGTAACACAACATTTACAACAACTTTAACAGAACTTCGAAAATTTGTCCAGTATCACATACAAGTTCTAGCTTATACGCGTCTTGGCGATGGCACTTTAAGCACTCCGCCAGTTAGAGTACAAACATTTGAAGATGCTCCTGGACCTCCATCGAATGTATCGTTCCCTGATGTAAGCTTTACCACTGCTCGGATTATTTGGGATACTCCAGAAGATCCGAACGGAGAGATTCTCGCCTATAAAGTTATGTTTCATCTAAATAATAGTCAGGATCATCAATTTTCGAAGGAGTTTCCTGCATCAGATAGAACTTTTAGAGCAACTGGACTAGAGCCAGAGAAGTATTACATGTTTTCGGTAACAGCACAAACGAGATTAGGTTGGGGAAAAACAGCGTATGCTCTCGTTTTTACTACAAATAATAGAGAACGTCCGCAATCGCCATCGATGCCACAAATTAGCAGATCGCAAATACAAAGTAGACAGATAACATTTAATTGGACACCTGGCCGTGATGGGTTTGCACCATTAAGGTAAATTTTTCACTACATCTAATATATAATTTTTTATATTATGTAAAATTAATATGTATAATGCTTTTTTATAGATATTATACGGTACAACAATCAGAAAATTCAGGACCATTTCAAACGATTCCTGAAAGAGTAGAACCAACATTAACATCTTATACAGCAAATGATTTAAAACCATTTACATTCTATCAATTCCGAATACAAGCAACTAACGATATAGGACCTTCAACTTGGAGTACAGAATCTGTTCAAGTTCAAACTCTACCAGCAGGTACATAAAATTCACTTTTCATTTGTCTTAAATTTATTTTCTTAAGATACATAATTTTTATCATAATATGAATTTATAGCACCTTCTCGGGGAGTTACTGGATTGAAAGTAGTTCCAATAACGACATCTAGTATAGAGGTTCATTGGAACGCAATAGATGAAGTATATTGGAGCGGCGATCATGAAACAGGTGGTTATCGCGTTGTTTATCAACCAGTTTCTGATTTCCCCACAGCCCTTCAAGATACGCCTAAAGAAGAAGTTTTAGGAATAAAAGTAATGATTATAATTATAATTATAGAACACTGTAATAGATTCTAAATGATAAGTTTTATTAATCTTTTCTTAACTTTTACAGGCTACGAAGATTGTTTTAAGCGACTTGACAGAAGATAGGTATTACGAAGTAATAGTATTACCCTTCAATTCTGAAGGCGAAGGTCCATCAAGCCCTCCAGTGACTGTATATGTAGGAGAAGCAGTTCCTACAGGAGAACCACAACATCTAAAAGCAGAACCAATTTCTTCTACAGAAGTACATCTGCGTTGGAAACCACCACAAGCTAATATGCAAAATGGAGATTTATTAGGATATAAAGTATAATTATCATTTACATATAGAATTTATTTTTTAATTTAATTGTTTAAGCAATATTTATTATTTATATTTCTTATTTTAGATTTTCTATTTAGTTACTGATTCTCCTCAAGATTTGGAAAACAAACAGGAAGAAGAAATAGAAGTTGTACCAGCATCATACTTAACACATAGCTTAGTGTTTTTAGATAAATATACAGAATATCGTATTCAAGTATTGGCTTTCAACCCTGCCGGCGATGGTCCTCGAACCCCATCTATCACTGTCAGAACTAAACAGGTACATAAGTTTAACAATAATTAAACTAATGACATAATTGCTTCTCTTTTCTCTTTTCTTTTTAAATATATTCAATTGATTTATAGGATATACCTGGACCGCCACACAATTTACAATTCTCAGAAATTACAATGACTAGTCTCCGCGTCTCTTGGGAAGCACCAAAGCTACGAAATGGTGAAATAGTAGGCTACATTGTTACATATGAAACTGCTGAACAAAATGATCGTATGTTTTTTAGTATAAAAGTTATTCCAGATATTTAATATACGAATAAACAATTGCTTAGATACGTAACATTTTATATTATTGTAGGTTTTAGTAAGCAAGTTAAACAAAAGGTAACGGAAACAAGTCTACTAATTCAACCTTTAGAAGAAGAAGAAACGTATACTTTTATGGTTAGAGCTCAAACCATTGATTTTGGTCCGCCTATATCTGGAAATGTCACAACAGGTCCACAAGAAGGTTCGCCAATGGCACCTAGCAATCTTGCTGTTACAAAAACAGTGTCTAGTGTTGAATTACAGTGGACTAATGGTGCTTCTGGAAAAGGACCCATTCTAGGATACTACATCGAAACGCGCCGGAAAGGTAAATAATATAAACTATTTTAACATTTATAAAACCCCTCAAATATTAAAATGAAGATTACAGAATTGATAAAAAGAATGAAAAATAGTTCTAAAAAGTATATATTTATACATGTGAAAGATAAAAATGAATAATAGAGTTATTTTGATTATTTTATTTTCACATATTTAAAAATAAATTATCTATTTATAAAATTCCAGAATATATTATTTGTATTACTAATACTGCCTTTTTTATAATCATATAGCAATGGAAGAGTGGCAGCATTGTAAGTGTCAATGCACGTAAATATATTGAACGTCGAGTATTATATTAGATGATCTCAACAGTTAAATATGATTTTTGTTAGCGTTAAAATATAGCTTCCTGTTTGTTATTAATCTGTGATTTGTTTAGTGATATTTGTACTATTGATTGCATGATAATGTCATAGCATGACATTTTCCATGAGTTCAGTTAGAAATTCTTCAAACATCTTAACTTCGAATGCTGCTATAATTTACAGTAATAAATAAATAGCTAAAGTTTGACATGTTAGATGATGGTGTATTCTTACAGTTTTAATTTTTCAGTTTTTACATCTAATACTTCATTAATTCCCTTAAAATATGTAATGTATAACACACAACATAACTATGCAAGTTTTCAGTCATCATTATTTTCTCAAAAGCTATGAAAGCAACCAGATATATCATTCTTTCCTATAGCACATAATTTTATGAAAACCTGCAGATGTTTCCAATTGCATTTACGATCTCATTATCAAAGCCAAATAAATTTTATTATTATATTTGTAATTATAGATGACAGTCGTTGGCAGACAATTGTACGTAGTAGTAATGGACCATTGACGGAGTATTCTGTATCTTATCAAAATTTGCTTCCATCTACATCGTATTTATTCAGAGTAATATCATATAATCGTTATGGAATTAGTTATCCAGCATATTCCACAGAAACGGTAAATAGGATTGCTGTATATACATTTTTATAAATATTTCTAAGCATTAAATACTAATGATAATTTACTGGTCTTTTTTAGATTTTAACTCCATCAAAGCTATACCTTGAATATGCATATCTACAACATAAACCATTTTACAGACAAACTTGGTTTATGGTTACTTTAGCTGCTGCATCAATTATAATTATTATAATGGTCATAGCAGTGTTATGCGTGAAAAGTAAAAGCTATAAATATAAACGTAAGTTGTAATAAATACATTCTAACACAAAGTATATGGGTTTATAATAATCAAGTAATTGTTCTAGAAGAAGCACAAAAGACACTTGAAGAATCTATGGCAATGGATACTGATGATAGACAAGAATCTGATTTAGAGCTTTATAGATCAAGACAAGGAAGTGGTGGTGCAATGAATATGGCTACTGCTTGTGGTACATTAGGTAAAAGAAACACTTTAGCAAGAAAATCTATGCATCCTCCTCCTCCTACAATGTTGGGAAAGTCACCTCCTAGACCATCACCAGCCTCCGTTGCTTATCATAGTGACGAAGAAAGTCTGAAAGGATATGATGAAAACCCTGACGATAGCAGCGTTACGGAAAAACCTTCCGAAATTAGTTCAACAGATTCACAGGTAACATTCCTTAAATATATATATAAAACATATGCATTATACATAACATTTATGTTTAACATATTTTATGTTATAGGGATCTGAAAGCGAGAATGAAAGTGTACAATCGGATCCACATTCCTTCGTAAATCATTACGCTAATGTTAATGATTCCTTAAGACAGTCCTGGAAACGTCAGAAACCAGTTAGAAATTATTCATCGTACACTGATTCTGAACCTGAAGGTAGTGCCGTTGTCAGTTTAAATGGGGGACAAATTATTATGAACAATATGGCAAGGTCGAGAGCACCATTGCCTGGTTTTTCGTCTTTTGTATAATTTGTTCATAATAAAAAATGAAAGTTTTCGTTAAGTAGATAGGGTGCCGAATTATAGACTAGCGAAATTTATAATCGTTATACGATTAAAGTAAAATAAATGTATGCTGAGCACGAATTAATTTTGAAGCATATAAATAATTTGGAGAAAAAAAATTGATATATATGTATAAAAAGAGATATTGTTAAAATTTTGATCATTTTCATGAAGCAAAATAGTTAGAATTTTAATAGCTCAGCAGTGAAATTGAAATACACAGAGTTAAAGACTTATGTTGAAACACAAATTTATGAGTGTTTCACGCACGCTGATACTTCGTATAGTAATTTTAAAATGCTTTGGCACCACCATATTGTGATATATTGAAATACATATTATTTATAATTTTAGATAAAGTCAAAATGTGTATAATGAATATTTTTACTTTCATTAAGTGAAGTTGGAACAAAATATTGCATGGATCTCGAATAACGTAATGCTTGCGCATTTTTTTAAGTGTAAGAAAGATAAGTTTGAAACAATCTATTAATATAACGTATTAAAAATGAAATAGAATATCATTAATAATAATAAAAACAATATCGTATCGAAAACTGCCAGAGATTACCGAGATAACCGCATATATAATTAATAAACTCAAAAAACAAAATAATATTTTAATACTACATTAATATGATAAAAACAATTAAATTATAATCCATTAAAACATACGAACATACTAATCACAGTGTCACTTATAAATCTTTTCCACTTGTATGAATACATTTTTTTAATGTTTCTAATTGACATTTGTGCAACAAAATAAAAGTTGTTTGATATAAGACATTGATCTAAATATATGAACAATTCACAATCAGGCCTATCATATCAATTTCAATTAATCTTCATAGACTAAAGATGAGTCTGATAAAGTTATTATACCGAATAAATAAAGAACATTACGTGAAATGCGACTGCGTGAATTTCTATCTTTAAGGGTTTTTGTTTTTAATATTATTATGTATAATGTACATAAAATTTATATAAATTACAAAATAGCAAATACCGATACAACACTTGTACATTTAGTGCACAGCTTAGGCAACGTTAGATAAAAGTTTATGCTAAGGAATCTTTCAACAACATATATTTATCTTCTTCAAATAGATATCTATCGTCTATTTTCATCTTTTTTTTTAAATCATAGAATGAAGAAGAAAAAGACATGACTTTAATGCATTGACATTTGCATATAAAGAAAATGCAATCTATTTAATTCACCACAATATCGTAAATTCATTTGTAGTATATAATATTACACTTACAGTATTGTAAAACATTAGCATACACAGACTTATTCAATTTTAGGGCAGTAATCTTCTTACCATAATGCATTTAATCTATTATTGTTTTGAAGGTGAAAAGCATTTCAGACTGATATTGATGCGTGAAATGTCTTTTTTGCTTGATACTTATTTTGTAATAAAAAGATCATAGAAACGATATAAACAAAATGTTAAGAAATCGTAAAACATGTAAAACAAATTTTGAAATATTCTTCGATAATATACGCTAAAATCTAGGAATATATGCATTATTGAAAATATAAGACAATGAAAATAATTGAACAGTTCAATGATGGCAGCTATAATTCTATTATATTTAATAGAATAATTATTGTAGTTGGTTAATGAAACAAGGTTGATAAAATTATACTCGAACTTTTAATTTGATTGATTTTTCATTCAACACAAACCATAATATTAATTACAAATAAAAAATAGTAATTAATGTCATTAACTAGATAGCAAATTGTTTGATAAATATTTACTTTCAAAAACGATACATTCTTTATTCTTAATGTTATATTAGAAAACTTGCTTTCTGATTTTTATACTATATAGCATTAATTTCCCTATTTGTTAACATTAATTATTAATTATTGTCATCTTGTGTCATAAAAACTTAATCTTCATACAAATGAAGATATAATTGTTTCTACACACTGCCAATAAGAATTAATTCGAGGATAAAATTGTTTTTATCCACGTTTCTATATATTAATGACAAATTCAAACAAATCGCGTCTGAAATTATACATTACTTGTACAACATATTCTAAGTATGTGTTAATATTTTAATAAAATTTATATAATTTTATGCATACTATTTTTTTTATAGTTTTGGTCAATGATGTTCTTACTAAGTTTTGGAATATTTTTAAAACAATTGAAACTGTGTGTTTATACAAATAAATAATAATTATGTTTTAATAAGAGATTTTTATTTATACAAAATGTTTTTCACAAGCTTCATACCATTTGTTAAGTTTTGGCGGATATTTTTTAGGAAAAAATTGTTTAATTGTACACCATACAGCAACATCTGCTATATCAAAGTCCTTTTTATCTGGCCAATTTAATTTATCTGCTATTAAAGATAATATTTCTTGCTTTTTCTTTGTTGATTCTTCAAAATATAAAGAATGACACAAATCTAATATCAAGTCAGTAGTGTTTATCTTTTCTGTACAATCAGAATTTTCATAATTATGCGAATTTATTAATCTACTTAAATATCTTAAAAAATTTGTTTCGCCAGTTATATAGTAACTATATAGACCAGATATAAGTTCCAGATCACTAACTGAAAATAAAGCTTTTTGTAAGTATATATCTTTTACTATTTAACCATTTCCATAAATATGATTTATTTTACCATTTTTCCAAATCAGTGATAAATTAATAATATTATTTTTGGAAGAACTTGTAGTTGATTCATAATTAACACACACTTCTTTATTAATACTTGAATGAACGTAAGTTTGTACTTTAATATCAGTATCTTTCCACAACTTTTGCAATGCTGATATAAAATAAGGTTGTCTTTTAGGATTCACATTAATGATAAGATTCACATTAATTGGCTCCTATAAAAGTCAATGTTAATAAATTCTCATGTGAACTTCTTACTTAAAAGATTAAAAATATTATCTTACATTGATATTACCTGGCTCTTATTAATTGTAGAACTTTTATCAACTACTGTAACTTGTTTCGTTTGTCTTAAAAACCCAGAAAGTGTTGAAACTTGCTTCTTAAGTTCTGCAAGTTGTGCCAGTATCTTTTCTTGCCGTGCTTCTAATGCATTATATTCTGGTAGTGGACTCTGAAATAAAATCTTACTTTAAGGTACATTTAATATTACCCATATAAAGAATTAGTGATTACCATAATATAAATTTTAATAAGAGGAATAAATTAACTAGATAGTTCTGAAATAAAGCTAAAATTATTTGACATTGCTATATGGAATCTATCAATTATAATTTAAACATCATAACTAAAAGAAAATTTTTCTATTTTCCAAACATTGTCAAAGCATTTTTCATATATAACATCATCATTATAATTACTAATCGATCACAATCTAAACCTCACAATTCAATATAATATTTGTGACAATACAGTTTCTCATAAAATATACTCCAAACTCTGTTTCAAGTTAAAAAATACTAGCAACATTCAAGACAGGCATGTATTTACTATTTCCACTTTAGAAAAAAAATGCCTAAAAACATAGGGTTATGGAGAATAGATTTGATAGGTGATCACTAACATTGTTGATTAATGCCAGTAAATATCTACAAAGTACATACATCTTTTTACTGGGTTAGGTTTTACATGTGTTTGGTTATACAACTGTACTTTGTAGCTTTCAGTGCAGTTCTAATTTAGTAAGCTTGCCCTTCTATACTAATTATCAGCGCATTCCTGCTTATCCTTCAAACGAACTGAATTTTTCATCTGCCGTAGCCGCGTAAGGTCCTGTTAGTTGAAAAATTGGAGGGGCAAGCATCGATCAAGTCTGTAGAACCATATTCCCGGTCGATCGTGATTAGTGCTTGTGGAAATTTTGGGAGGAGTCATGCACAACAAGCTTGAGACAGAAGAAACACTCGTAGCTACCATGCTTAATAAACGCGTGAGTAAACCGTTCATTACAGTTAAACTAGCAACATTCTCGTTCACGTCGGCAAGATAACAGAAATGATGAAAACCTTTAAAAAGCTGATAACCTGCTCAGTGATATCAGGCACGATCTTGTTCTCGGCTTCCATATGGTCGTCTGTTGATTGTTCTTCATGAATATTTCGCATTTCGTACATCGTTTTCCTATGATGCAACATTTGTGGCAAGGAAACAATCGGTTTTAACGTATACATTCTCATATCGTTTTGCATTTCGTTCGTTATCCCGTGATTAATTCGTAAAAAAAACCGCCGACTCGTATTCACATTCGATCGTTACACTCTCGTTCGTTTTTCGTATTTCTCGATTTTCGTTTGACGGCCATTTTTCTTTAATCCCCTCTCCCTCCTTCGTGCTTTCATACTGGCACTAATGCTTTCCAACCACTGACATCCGTTTCAAAGATGGCGCCATAATTTTTGTCAAAATTACATCATACGGGAATCTTATGTCGTTCTCACTAATATATATCCATGTACTATCCTACGTGTTATGCTTTCAAAAGTTGTTTCTTTTTTGTTTGTCATTACTTAAGTGGCTAATTAAAGCTACATTATTTTCTCGTTTATCTAGGAATCAATTTTAGAAATACATTATTATAATATATATGACGTTAATTCGGTGATTTATCATTGATAAATTATTCTTGTAAATTCTAGTTTTATTATTTTATTATTTAAACAAGTATTTAATAAACATGCATTTAATCATAATATATTGTTATGTATGCATCTGCAACTTCTATCAACTTTTATGTGATTGTTAAATGTACTAGAAAGAATGACGTTTGTAGAAAATTCTTATTTTTAATACAAAGTATTTTCTTTTATGGCATTTAGGAAGCAACTGTTGTTAACAATAATTAATAATTTGTAAGTTTGTATTGAAAGAAAAAAGTTGTGCAACATCAGTTTAAACTTGACAGAATTTTAGCTTCACTTAGGAAGATGTCGCGTTCATCGCCGGTTTTTCTTAAATTAGTTGAAATTTATTATTAACTAAATTATATGATAAATATAGGAAAAATTTCTTCTTTGATATTAATAATATTAATTTTTAATTAGTATGATGCTATGAGCTAAAAAGAATGTGTATCGACAAAACGACACACAATTTGGAATTATAGTGGTGTCCTCTATCGAAGCTTCTCTATAACTAAGGTTAGATTTCTCTCTTGCGGGTAACAGCGAATTCGCTCGATCGTGTATGCGAATTAATTGAATAATTTATTGGAAATAATAAGTGTAGTGGATTAAAATAGGGATACTTGCGGAAAAATCGAGGAAACAAATAATGCGAAGGAAGCATATTTATCGGAAGTGTGGTTAGAATCGCGTTCTTCCAACCGCGCATGTCGCCACCTATTGTTGATCTGACAGGCTCTTGTGTAGTTACGGTGAAAGCGATTGGATCTTCTGTACGTTTCGTGAGAAATTAAAAAGCAATCAATTAGTTTCTGCATTGTATGAATCTTGTCAGAACTCAGTCGAGTGGAATGTGTCGAGCAACAGATTGTTCTAGATAGGAAAAAGGAAAATTTTGTCAAAGATTTTTCTCTACTTTTGGAGTAGATGCGTTCGAGGCCAGACATGGCGGCTATTCGATGAACCAATTGCAGCAGCGCTCTCTTAAAAGATTAGATATTGTAAATTCCCCTTACATTCGCGTCAGTGAATAATTCTGTACTTATTTTGGTCGTTACTAGTAGTAATACAAGTTGTTATAATTACGGGAAAGTGATTGTCGTTCGTCGACAGAAAAATAGAAGCCACGCAAGATCGTACCGAAACGTTTGATCATGAAAGAATTGTGTTTGGTCACGTGACCATAGCCGAAAAATGGCGCAAAGATCAGAGTACAAACATGAGTTCCATTTCATTCCTACGATGTCATTTGTATTTGTTTACAAGCACGCGTTTCCATAAACCACGTGTTAAGTAAGTGCCATTTCGTTGACAGTGTGTGACGAACAATGACGGGGAGAGGGTCGAAGAGACGGGGCCGACCTCCGAAATCGGTGGTCATGGAAAGGCCCAAAAAATTTCAATACCATCTTATGAAGAAGCCGAAATACTTGCAAAACAAGGGTTCGGAAACACCAAACTCACAACCAAGTACACCGACACCTTCAAGACCATCATCGCCAGTTGAAAGCGAGGAAAGTAGACGAAGTACGCGAACTCGAAAATCTCGAGGAGCCAGAGACAGACATTCACGAAAAGGTGGTCACTCAAGTTCTGGTGCATATCAACGCCGAGGTTACAACCCAAACGTTGATTATCACGATTCTGAATATCATTATGGGTCAGACTTTGGAGATGAGTCCAGTGAAAAAAGTGAAGTTGAAGAAGATCTTTTGCAAAGCGATGCAGACTCATCTGAAAGTATAGAAGAACCTGATCCCTCCAGTGACAGTGACTTTTCCCTCTCCAGTTATAGTACTACTAGTGGCACACCCCGTAAAACACTGCTTAGTCAGCAAAGACCACCAAGTCCAGAACCATTATGGCTCCAAAATAGGGAACTGCCACCATTAAATTTACCTAAATCATCTGATGATCTATTAGTCCCTAGAGAACTTGTTATGCCATGTTTATCTATTTATGAAGTATTGAGACACTTTCGTACTTTGGTACGTCTTTCAGCCTTTAGGTTTGAAGATTTCTGTGCTGCACTTATGTGCGAAGATCAAACTAATCTATTGGCTGAGATACATATTATGCTCATCAAAGCGCTTCTTAGAGAAGAAGATTCTCAGCAAACACATTTTGGTCCTCTAGATCAAAAAGACTCTGTGAATGTTAGCTTATACTTTGTGGATTCTATGACTTGGTCAGAAGTATTACGTTCTTACGTAGAAAGTGACAAGTCTTTTGATCAAAATATTTTACATATTTTATCAACGTGCGAATATCCTTTTACTTCTGTTGAAGATAGAATCAAGGTGCTACAATTTTTGACAGATCAATTTTTAATTACAAATCCAGTAAGAGAAGACCTGCTGCACGAAGGTACACTAAATGGTATTTCATGTTGTTTTATTTCTTATGTATATTTTTTTACATAACAGTCCATAAATGTTCATGTATAAAAATATATAAATTATTATTTAATCAGCAGGAAAATTTTGTATGTCCATGCTGAAGTCTGTTCCTTTGAAAATATGAATGCTAAAACATTTTTCTGTGATTGAACATTATATGTATCAATTTGTATATTAATTAATGATTAATATCTCCTCAATGTCAATATGTATATTAAAAATTATTTTAATCGATTTTTTAATTTATTAATTAATATCTTTATTAATTTATTAATAATTGTTTGTCTATTACAAAATATTCTTTATAATATGTTATGATGACAGTATGTATCGTAAATACTATCATTTTATAGGAAATATGCACTATGATGATCACTGTAGAGTATGTCATCGTTTGGGAGATTTATTATGTTGTGAAACTTGCCCAGCAGTGTTTCACTTAGAATGTGTTGAACCTCCATTGGTTGATGTTCCTACTGAAGATTGGCAATGTAGTACATGCAAAGCTCACAAAGTTACAGGAGTTGCTGATTGTATACCTGATGTTGAGAAAAATGGTTCACTATGTCGTCAAGAACACCTAGGATTTGATAGACATGGCAGAAAATATTGGTTTCTTGCAAGAAGAATTTTTGTGTAAGTATACTGTACAAAAATAAGAATTTTCTATATGATGTACTGCATTATATATTAAAGAAATGTTGATTGTATTAATAAAATCGGTTATTGTAGTGAAAGTGAAGATGCAGAAGTTTGGTATTATAGCGCACCTTTACAGCTAGAAGAATTAATGCTTTGTTTAGACCGTAATGAAATGGAAGTTGCACTTTATAGAGAATTGTCAGATTACAAAGATGAAATCGTAAGACAAATGGAACTTACAGAACAGATCACTAATCAGTACAAGGGTAACAAAAAATCATACCTAGAAGTAGAAAACAGTGAGTGCATTTCTAAAATTTTGCATCTTTTAAATTTTATTTCTGATTTAAGGGAATAGTATTTAATACTTTATCAAATATACATTGCAGGTCTTATACAAAAATTACAAAAAGAACGCCAAGAGAAACAAGAAAAAGAAGAAGAGGAGAAAAAGGAAAAACAAAGGCAAGAAGCTGAAGAAATGGTACGCAGAATTCATGAAGGTACAGATTCTCTAGAAGAACAATTGGCAGCTGTCACTGAACAGCACGAAACAAAATCGTCCGAAGAATCAAATGCAAAAGAAAATACTCAAAAACTAGGTACAGAAAATGTAGAAACTGATGGTGTAGATACCAATTTAACAGATGGAGTAAAT
This sequence comes from Bombus sonorus, assembly GCA_029958995.1. Lineage (NCBI taxonomy): Eukaryota > Metazoa > Arthropoda > Insecta > Hymenoptera > Apidae > Bombus > Bombus sonorus. The sequence continues at coordinate 18,779,055 of JARWAU010000006.1, forward strand.
AAAGATGTTAAAGCCAGTATATCATCGTCATCTTCTGAAGAAATTGATGAAGAAGTATTAGAAGGAGAAGAAAGTATTTCAAAAATTGGTAAAGATGGTAAGTTGTGCAATTATAAAATTGATTTAATTAGATAGAATAATCTACATTTTTTTCATAGGAAAAAAACATACTATTGTAACAAGGTCAAAAACAGGATCTTTACAACCTAGGACATTTAATATGGATGATTTAAAGAAACGTAGTAGTGGACAATTGTCAAAGGAAGAGTTAGAAAAACTAGATAAAAGTTTGAAAGAGGAGGGAGATGGTACTAGATTAACAAGACAGAAAGCTCATCAAATAGCTTCTGGTACACATCTCTTTAAATTAGGGATGGATAACAACTTCAAATCATATGTGAATCAATACAGTACCAATCCTATTTCTCTGAATAAGGCCCAACGTAACGAAGAACGCGATAAAAAAAGGCATTTGTCACACAAATTTTCGCTTACACAGGCCTCAGAATTCAAATGGGTTGGGAGTTTGACAGGAACGCGAGCTCTCTTAGTAAGCACACTTCGTCAGACAATTCTTCAACTCGAAAGTAGCATTCAATCATCATTTATGCATACTAATTGGCCTCTTTTGCGTAAACCTTGGACTACGGCGGTGGGTGCTTGTGTTAATCCCAGAGATTTTGCACGTGCTCTTATTGTTTTACAAGCATGTATTAAATCAGTAGTGTTTGCTAGTGTATGGCATGATCAACTTGGACACGTGAAATTACAAAGAGTAACAGCCCTTGAACGAGAAGAGAAGAAGCGCCAGGATAAGAAAGATAAGAAAGAAAGAGAAGATGAAGAAGAACGTAATCGTCTGTTTAATTTTGTCAAATATACTTTGGGTTTGAAACATCAAGTATGGAAACAAAAAGGAGAAGAATATCGAGTACACGGACAAGGCGGATGGCTATGGGTATCTACTAGTCGCCGTTACAGATGTTGTGATATCTCAAAATTGGGTCTTCGAATAGGCCCACAGAAAATTATGGTACAAATTAAAGATCAAGAAGGATTAAAAATATTAGCTTTAGATCCTCCTACATATGATTTTTTGATAAAAGAATATTGCTCTTCTAAAAAAGAAGAAAATGATATGAATATTAAAATAAAAGAAGAGATTAAAGAGGAAGAATCATCAAGGGATACAGCAATTGACACATCTATAAAACAAGAGTGCAAAGAAGACAACATAAAAAAAGAACCAATTGAAGATAAACAAAATAAAACGGAAACAGATACAAAAACCGAAGAAAAAACAGTGGCAAAAACAGAACCGCAACAGATTAAACAGGAAACAAAAATGAATTTATCATGTGAGTGTGGTAAAAAAAATATTCAACTATTTTTAAGTATAAACATCAAGCTTATGGTATTAATTTTTTTCTACCCATAGTTTTAGTTGGTATGAAAATCGAGAAAGTTTATACACCTATAAAAGAATTTGAAGAAATTGATATTATTAAGGCACTAACGACTAACGGGAGGCTCCATTACCCAAAAATTGCTAAAAAGACTAGGATCGACGATTTCTTGGCACGTAGAACACATCTGAAACTTTTAGAAGAAAGAAGATTAATACAGACTGTAAGTAGATATTATTGGTAAAATAAAGTAGAATATAAATAGTACATATTGGCATATCATTTATGTATTCTTTGAAATTAATTTTAGGAGAAATCAAAGGAGTTGTTAAATCAATCGTCAAATCATAAAGCAGATGGAGATTCCGAAATTGATATAGAAAATAACGAAGAAAGTGATACAGACGGAGCTGATAATTCTTTACAGAATATTCTTACTGGAAAACAGCCTAAAACTATGCCTACATCAACCAGAGAAATGCTGACTGTAATAGGAAAGCGTATTCAACATGTTAAAGCCCAATATGCCAATATAATGAGATTTAGTAAAAATACTAGTTGTTATTCACGATATTGTAATATGACTGCACCGCCAGGAAAGATTACAACTACAACACAAAGTTTAACATCTACCTGTTATTCTCCTATATGTCTTCAAAAGGCAAGACTAAAACTCGACCTGATAGCATTGTTAAGGAAAGCTAATGCTTTAAGCAATAATCAATCGACATCAAATTTATCAATTGGAGCAACTGTAGCACAACAACAAACAATTTCAAAGACAGACGGAAATGATGAAGCTAGAGATGCAATCAGGAAAGATTTAGAATCCGCGGTAGCATCTGCAACTCATTGTACGGAAGAAACGCCAGCTACGAATGTAGTAAAAGATGTTGCTTCGCCTCCTATCAAAAAAATAAAAGTTGAATCTAATGGTAAAGATGTCAGTTCAGAACATGTAGTGACCACTACAACTAATAATATAGTTACTACTACGACAGTAACTACAACACAACAGACTATAAAGTCAGTTGATGGCGTTATACAGAGTATGCAGGAAAGTACAAGTTCTCAAAATTCAGTTACATTTTCATCCGAAGTTAAAACAAGTGCAGGACAAAAGACAATGATTGTTAATCGAAGAGGAAGAACAGTGCAAAGAAGTACAATGGCTAAGGAATTAAATGCTGATGGTACAGAAAGAGTGTACTCTACTACATCAACCGAAGGAAAAGTTTATCTGAAGAAAGTTGCAATCTCTTTGGCTGATAGAAAAAAGAAGCGCACTCCTGTTAAATACCCTTTATGTTCCACATTTTGTACAAAAAATAAACATCGTAGTATATTGCTACTTCCACAACATGAATTGCGTAAATTGGCTAGAGTTGGTGGACGAATACAAGTTCAAGGTTTTCATCATATGGCCAAGGTATTTCATTAATAAAATGTGCATTAAAAATAATAAAATATAATACAATGTAATGAATTAATTTTAATTTATTTATTATAGGCAAATATGTCAGTATGGCCATATCCCTGCCCTAGGCCATTATTTAAGACTTGTTGGTTATATAGAACCGTTGGCATAAAATCACTGGCTGCTGCAGCTCTTCAATTAAGAATATTATGGGCATGTCTTCGTTGGGACGATATGGCTGCAAAACCATTATCTACAGATGGCAAACATCAAATTACAACTGATACAGAAATTATGTCATTAGAAATTCTTAAACACCGTCATGTTGGCCAATTTTTAGATAAAACACAGTACTTACGTAGGAAAGTTGTTATACCTTTGGAACTTCCAAAACAAGTCAGAGGTTTGTATTAATAAATAAATTTTGAAAAATAAGTGATATGATGTGTGATTATGTTTTATAGAAGTTACATCTATAAGAAGTGGTTTGCGAAAAAGGAAACGACCAGAATCACCACAAAGCACCGAACCACAAGTTACAGAAGAATGGGTTGATGAGGACAAATTGGAGCTATGGGAAATTAAACAATATGGTGATAGGTATGTTTAGTAAAAAGAATTGATTTATTCTATGTATTCTGATCTATAACTTCTTTTTTCTTTTCCTATCTATACTATACTATAACTATCTATACTATATTATTTCCTATCTATACTATAACTTCTGGACTTTTGCCATTTACACATTTCATTTCAAGAAAATTTCGTACAAGTAAATTTTTTACAATTTGTTAAAATATCTATATTTCCCTACAATTTTATTAGAATTAGGATATTAATGATTGCGTTAAATTCCTATTGCTTTTACCTTATGATATCACTCAGTTCTGACCTATCCTCATTTAACACCATTCGATACTAACCCTCCACTTGGTGTGTGTCTTATCCAGGTTAGAGAAGGCTAATGCCCAGATTATTACTAGGAGTCGATCGGGACAACCACAATCCACGGTTGGTTCTAACCGAAATGCAGGCGCAAATTCTGGTATGAACGATCAACTTGTTAGTGGTAAAGCAACACCTGAAGAGATTAAAGAAAAGATGGAACAGCAATTGCGCATGCAAAGAGCTGCTCATCAACAAAAGAGAGCATTAGAAACTCTAAAAAGCCCAGCCAATTCTGGTTCGCCTACACAAGTTGTAAAAGTTACAGCTAACTCCACTCATGGTAAGATTTAGGTATATTAATCAAATCTATTCCGAAATAAATTATAATTGATTATATGATATATCATGTAACTATTACTATTATAACAAGAAAAAATATTAATTTTTTATCACAGATGGCACAGTTAAATTGGTTTCCAAAGTTGCAATACCAGCAAATCCAAACAGTGGGACAAAATCACAACTAACTTCGCTTTTGACAACACCTGCACAGAATAAGCCTTTTATTAGTACAAAGCGTATTTATATGGCGAAATGTAAATACCAAATTAAATATATAAATATTAAGTTAAATATATACATAAATGTAACGTGTATTTGATATTTATGTATATATCTACTATTTTCTTTAAAATAGCATCTCTTGGAACAACAAAAGTTGTTTCTGGACCTACAAGCATTTTACCGAAAACACAGCAAGCTGGAAATCAACAGTCCCTAATTAAAGTTTCCGGTCAAGCAGGTACATTTATAACATTGATTATTTTTTATTCAAGTAACAACAATTAGATTACAATCTATTTTTTTCTTTTTCTAATTAAATTTATATTCATAAAATAGGTTCTATACAACAAATTCAGCAAAGAGTACAGATTATAAGAGGCCCAGATGGAAAGCTTCAAGTTCGAGGTTTGATGCCTGGCCAACAATTAGTTCAAATGCCGGATGGAAAACTTCATGTGTTAAACAATAGTCAAGCAATTACTACTCTTGCACAAACTGGTGGAACAACCATACAGGTAAAATTATTAACTTGGTGTGTGTATGTGTTGTGTGTAAAATATCGTGAGATAATATATTCCAAATAAAAATGATTTATTAATTTATAAAATTCCTTCTTCAAGACAAAAACAGCTACAACAACTACAGCTAAAGTGGCTACGACAGCTAATTGTACAACTAAGACTAGTCCATCCAAAACAACAACAAATACAACGTCGCAAGTACAAGGTGTTCAGCAATCGCAAGCTCAATCTCAGCAAGGAATTCAACGTTCATCAGCAACCACTGTAACTATTGCCACTACACCCACACAACCAACCAAAAATGCTATTGTAGTGGCCAATACTGGACAAATTGTACAAAGTGCACAAGTATGTTACAGTTACATTCAATCTTAATAAAATATATGCACGTAGTAGTAATATATTAATTAACAACATAGGTTATATCTTCTGGTGGACAAGTCATTAGTGGAAATCAAATAGTGGTTACTAATGCCAATTTAGCTCAACAACTTGCAACGGGTAAAGCTCAATTAACGACAATCGGTGGTCATCAAGTGGTTATTCGTAGCACTCCGACAGGCAATCAAATTGTACATTTAAATTCGACAAACAGTGGTATTATTGTAAAAAATACTGTAACACCAACTAAACAAGGTATATTCAAATTTTATATCTTGAAAAATAAATGTTTCGACCAAAAAATTAAAGATAAAACTATTTAAATAAAATGAACTTTTTGAATGTTTTAGTTCCTGTACTACAATCTACTCAATCAACAACTACAGCAGCAACAGGAGCACAGTCAACTGATGCAACAAATAATAGCACTGGTAGTACTACATCGACGAATGAGACATCAACTACTACTACAACTACAACAAATCAAACTTCCAATGCTCCAGCACCTGGAAGTGTAGAAGCATCTTTATTAGCGGGTCAACCACCTGGAACTGTCATTAAATGCGTTACTGCTCAAGTTATACAAACTACTCAAGGTCCTCGTATAGTTTTACAAGGTTTGCAAGGCGCAGATTTTACCCCGCAACAACTTGTAATGGTGCAGCAACAGGTCAAACAACAACTACTTAAAGGTTCGTATACATGTTATATATGTATTTAATGTTATTAGCATATTTATACTATACATATTTTATAGCCCAAGCTGCAACAGGAAAACAAGGAGTTTTGGGACCTACTAAAATTTATTTAGCTGTTCAACCTGCACCTAGTAGTCAACAATCGATTCAAAGTTCTACAACAGCAAATACACCTGCTACACCAGCAACAAAACCACAAACTGCACAACAACCAGTTGTTTCGCCACCAGCAGCAACTGGTTTGTATCTATGTGATTTGATATCTTTTGCATTGATTAAATTAAATTTGTAATGGTATTAATATTATTTTAATTTCGATAGAACCTCAAACGGGAACTGAAAGCATTCCAGAGCTTCCATCGACAGCAATTTCAAGTTCTCCCGAGAAACCAAAAGTAGTTGTTCAACAAGTTGCACAACCTAGTGTGACTACAGAAGAGGAATCGCAAAAAACAAATGTAGCTAATGGTCAGCAACCTTTGCAATCTTTAAAAGAAGGAAACGATTCCTCGGCTAACAAATTTATTTTAACGCCTGATTACATACAACAAAGTTAGTTATTAATTAATATTATCTTTACTGTTTGATTTCAATGGGATAAGAAATATTTAATTGTTTCTATTTTTATTTCAAATATTCTAATTATTGTTATAAAAATCTTCAGCCATCAAGAATGCATTGAAACAAGAAAACCTTAATCCTGAAATAGAAGAAAAGCTGCTACAACTACAACGATACCAAGAGAAGCAGATGAAAGGGGGTGTTGAAAATTCAGCAAGCAATAATCAAACTCATACTACGCCTACAATTACGACTCCACGTGTCCCATCTCGTAAAAGACCAGCACCTTCTAACATTCCAACAACGACCTCATCTACGAATGTACAATCAATAACAAATGATAAAGATACAGATTGGGCAGAAACACCTAGAAAGAAGCCCGCATTAAAACAAGAAAATCGTGAAATCCCAAAGTAAATTTCTAAATCTAAGAATAGATATAAAAAATAAAGACTTTTTGTTATACAAAATCACTTTTCTTTAATAATACCATTTACTTTTTAGAGTACAAAAGATTGAACCAATAGAGAATGAGTCTACCCCACAAAAAAGAGCAGCAAAGCTAAAAGACAGTCAAGAGCAACGAAGAAAGCAACAGGTTCACTCACGAATGCAAGTTTTGTTATTTAGACATAAAGAATTACTTAAAAAGGATATTCTAAAGAAGAGAGCACTGCTTGAAAAAGAATTACAGATAGATATTCAGGTATTACATATTAAATATATTTAGCATATATTATTTGTTATAATATATACACATTCATATAAATTTATTTATATTATTCTTTGTTGAAATTATAGAAAGATTTATCAGCGGAATTAGCTTCGAGAACCAAGGCAGAAAGACACAAACAAGATGAGGTAAAAGTAGGAAGTGCGAAGCGTAAAGCAAATGCTCAAATGTCTCAACAAGTTAGTCCGCCTAATAGAGGTGGAAGGCCAAGAAAGTATAAAGCCCAAGGAAGCAATACTACACCACCGGGTGCTTCAACCGCTGCCGCTACGAATAGAATCAAAAAAGAGAAGTTATATTGTTTATGTAGAACGCCATACGATGAAACGAAGTAAGTACTATAAAAAGATTCTTTACTCATAATATTTATTTAATGATGGTGAATTATGGTATTGAATTAGGTTTTATGTTGGATGTGATCTTTGTAACAATTGGTTCCACGGAGATTGCGTTGGAATTACAGAAGAAATGTGTAAGACACTTTCTGAGTTTGTTTGTACAGAATGTAGACATGCAAGAGATACACAGGAGTTATATTGTTTATGTAAACAGCCTTATGACGAATCTCAGTACGTAATGGTGTCAATTTATTTGTAGTTTACATTGACTTATTCTAGATCTATTACCACATATTTTAACATTCTTGTTTCTGCAGATTTTATATTTGCTGCGATAAGTGTCAAGATTGGTTCCATGGTCGATGTGTCGGTATTCTACAATCAGAAGCAGACAATATCGATGAATACGTTTGTCCAAATTGTCAACGAAATTCTTCCGTTAACTTTGCTAACATGAAAAATCTTAATGCAAAAGACCTTGATCTCCTGAAAAAATTAATTAAGCAAATACAGGTAAGGTAGTTGTAAATAATAAAAAAAGTTATTTGTTAAAATAATATTTTCTATAATTATTGTCACCAAAAATTTTGATATTTAGGCACATAAAAGTGCTTGGCCATTTATGGAACCAGTAGATCCAAATGAAGCACCAGACTATTATAAAGTTATAAAGGAGCCGATGGGTAAGTGTTATTTAAATTCCATATAACAATATTGTTTAATCTTTGATGAATTTAAAATTCAAGAGAAGAAATACAATTTTCTTTAACAGTATATTTCTGCTAATTATGTTTGCAGATCTGCAAACGATAGAATTGAGGATAAATGACAGATCTTACAAGAAATTAAGTGAATTTATCGGAGATATGACGAAAATATTTGACAATTGTCGTTATTATAATCCGAAAGAATCACCTTTCTTTAAGTGTGCAGAATCCTTAGAAACTTATTTTGTTCATAAGATCAAAAGTTTAAGAGAGAAGTTCTCTGAAGGAAAGTAAGCAATCAAATAAAGGATAAACGGCAAAACTGTAACTATAAACGAGTGGAAGTGTTAAGTATCAACGGTTTAATTCGTGTAACAACAGAAATGATCTGTGCCAGTAGAAAAGAGACATCCAAAATAGTCATAAGTATATTAGCAGTAGTCTGTATAAGTTCACTATTTATTAGAATTGTGTGAACATTTAATTTGCCTTCGCAAACTTTTATTTGCATTGTGTCGTACAATGAATTTTGAACCAGAACTTAGAACATTTTAGTCCTAAACTACAAAGTTTTCTTTAAGTACAATGATGCTTTTCTCATTACTTCAAAAGCATCATTTATTGTAAGAATTTATTATAAATTACGTTTAATATTTTTGAATGATACAAATATATCATTCATAATAACTACTTTTATTCTTTATTTATACAATTATTTAGACAATAAAATATTAGTTTCTAAAATATATTGTGCTTGTATACATCTTTTTAACAAAAAGAAGCAGTAAATATTTAATATAAAAATACTAAGAAGGTGTAAGTTCAAATTTATAGAATGAGAATTCAGTTAATGTACTGTAAAATGAAAAATACTTTATATTGAATAAAATGTGCAATACATGCTTATTTATTATATTTTGTATATGAAAAAGACGAAAAAGCTTTTTATAAAAAATCATCATAACTTACGGTTCAAAATTCATATGTTCCTCACAGGCATCACTGTTTATGTACATCTATCCAATACGTGTAATAATGCATGTTAAGAATAATTATAAATATATCAAATCAGTGCCACTGAGCGTTTAGAATGGTATGTTTTTAATAATCTAATGCAATGTATTTTGAAAAATTATAAAAACTATGGGAAAAGTGGAAAGCCATTAGAGTTCATTATCATTCAATAAAGAGGAAGAAATTGGTCCAATCACTGTCATTATATTTCATTTAATAAAAAATAAAACCAGTTTTCTCACATCATAGATGTAAGAATTATTTAGCAAGCGCATAATAAATTGTACAAATTTGTTTATTGTGCTCATAAGTAATTATTATTATGTTGTTTTATCATATAAATTTTCTATAAAATTGTTTATAAGTAACATATATGATGTTAGTTGATAAGGAGCAAGCAGATGTTTGCTTTGTATATATCCAAGTAGAAGTGACCATAAATTCGTTCTCATATGACGAGGACATTTAAATGCAAGAAATTGAATTTGATGAAAATATTGTTTATATTTTAGCTATTAAACTACCATTTGTGAAAATTATGAAACTATACCGTGTAGCATATGTACGAATATGTTTAGTTTCTGTATTCTTACAGGATATGAAGACGCAATATTATTTCATAAACGTCTAATGATCGAGAAAAAATATATACGTATATACATACATACATACGTACATACATACAGACATACATACATACATATTCATATAAAAAGCAGTAAGGAAATACTGTTTCTAATGTTTCACTAATAAAATGCAAGAGTGAAAGTATTTAGTAAATATGTAACTCTTAAATGTTGGAGAACTCAAGAACTTGTATGAAATTAAACTACATAGACTTATTGAGTTGGCAACTAAGCGATAGCTGATTTTATCAATACCACCTAATCACAAAATCCGCAATGACTTAATTGCTAACCCAATATTCTGTGAAGGTCTAAGTAGTACCTCCACAAGGAAATTTGTTCTCTGATATTAAGAACTGTGGTTTCATATATGTACGTGTATGTACATTAATACACGTACGTTAATGTACATTAACGTGTATGTTCACGAATTCAAGATGCGTCTTGAAGATTGTCAATCATTTATTTAAGTGAGAAAAAAAACAGATCGCTCAAAGCAGGTTGTACATTTTTGCCAGGATGATGCTTGTACAGTATTTTTAATTCAATGTTCACAAAACCTGGCACTGATCTGTTTTTTACCTTCGACTTTCGATTATAGTTACAGAATACATACAGTTCGTTATTTTGCCCAGATTTATATACATCATATTAGCTTTATTGTAAACTCGTTCCAAGTGATCGTGTCATATGCGTCTCATTAATTTATTGAGGCTCCTCTTTTATCTTTATTATAATATACTTCAAAAATCATCTTCTCAAAGTGTGTCGGTATATTTATAACTTAGATATACTGGAGTGTTATACATTTTTATTTTAATTCTTTGTCGTATTCTATCTTTAAAAAGTTCTATATCCCTAAGTTTGTTTGATCCATATATCACAGAGTTAACCAAAAATTTTAAAAAAATTTTATTTTGTAAAGTATGCCTCAATGGATTTACTCTTTGAGATCTAGTGTATCTTTAATATTCTTCCGCTTTGCCTCAGAATATTATTTGACTCATAGAGACTTATAAATAAAAATTAACAAGTATTAATAAGTATTCACATTATATATTAATGCGAGCGGAATATATGCATTTGGAAGTATGTAATGCTCGGTACTAGCTTTATTGATCTTCGGAGACAAACGGAAGAATCAGATTGTATCTCAAAAAGTTAATCTCCCAATATCTTTTACGAGATGCACGTGCACTTATAAAATCGTTGAATACTCTTGAAATTTGAATACGTTAAAACAAACTTGATCAGATTACGGTCATTCTATCGAGTATTCTTTCCTTACATAAGAGCGATACTTGACGACATACTGGAATAAAGGATTTTTCTGTAAAAAATTGTAGAAATACTTCGACATATATTATATATTAGTCGTGTAAGTTTTTGGCATGCTACTGAAATGTAAAAACTGGGTGAAGAATTTGCAGCCACGTACATTCTGTGCTGCTCTATTTCACTTTGCCCGCTTATTAATCATGTAACGAGGTGTTTATTTCTATTAAGAACAAAAGCAACAAAGTGTGATTACATAACTATATTCATCTAAATCTAATACTACTAGTTTATAATAAATATATTTGTACTAATTTTAATCATAAACTTTGTTGTTTTTATTGCACTATAAATATAAGTTAGAGGAAAGCATAGTATGTTAATTTACATTTTTTAATTTGTATTGCTTAAAAAATAATAAACTACTGTATGACAGTGGCTTCATGAAACTTTAAAAAAGCACATTAATACCGTTTAGTAATTAATTTTTAGTTTTATTTGCAAGAAACAATGATTTTTGTATAAAGAAATAATGTTATAAATGATTTCGAATTATTCTAGTATTAACATCATCATTTGTATTACTATTAAGTGTAAACTTAAATATTTCGAAGTTCAAATAATATTACACAGGACCTATATTAATAGCTATTTACATTCTTCTGTTATGATTTGAAACAAAAGTAAAAATGTGTCATTTATGTGAATGCATATATTACACATCTTTTGTCATTTTTTAAACTTTCTCTCAAGTTTTTATTTAATATGAGTTAAGAATACATGTACATACATATAGTAGAATTTCATAAATTCTCTATATTAGTGACATTATTTAATAAATACGGAAATTTCTTATAAAATGTTGTGCAAAAGTATTGTGTATTCTGTTCAAAAGAGTCCAAAACCTCGTCGTAAGTACAAAACAACTATATTGCTGGTTAATAGAGAAATAAAATTATATTATTAAAATTTTAACATACTACACTTGGTAAATAATGTGTAGAACTTCATCATATGCCAAAGGCACCATTACCTGGAGAACCTGCAAAACCATATACGCTTACTGAAATTCCTGGACCAAGGTCAGAAGCACTTCTCAATGAATTTTCTAAAATTCAGGTTTATATTATTATCACAAAATTCAAATTTTATTGGAGATTGACACATTCATATAAACAATTATAAAATATTGCAGCAAGTAGGCTCCATTCAATATTTTGGAGACTACCAAAGATCTGTTGGAAATTACTTAGCAGATATTGATGGAAATGTTTTCTTAGATATGTTTATGCAATTATCTACCCTTGCTCTTGGATATAATCATAGGTCAATCCTTGGTGCATTATCTTGTGGAGGAAATCAAGTAAATATAATTGAAAATAATTATATCCACTAAAATTAGCTTAAAGGTGTCAACATAATAAATTTTTAGCGAGTAATAGCAAACAGGCCTGCAATAGGATTATTCCCTGGTTTAGAGTGGCCGTGTAAAATACAAGATACATTGCTTCAACCATGTGTTAGATACTTTTACTTATCAAATTTGTAACTACGTTTATTTCATCAATAAGAATAAAAATAATATTGGATAGTAAATAATAATAAATAACAATGAATTTATTAAATATAATATTATTTCACACATACATCAGGTAGCTCCAAAAGGGTTACCATGCATTTTTACAGCCATGTGTGGTGCTTGTTCAATTGAGCATGCTATACAAATGGCATTCATAAAATATGCAGAAAGACATCGACGTGGCAAAGATTTTACTGAGGAAGAAAAGGAAAGTGCACCTTTTAATAAACCACCTGGTTGTCCTGAATTGTCTATCCTTTCCTTTGAAGGTACCTTAACATAGTATTGTAATATACCAACACTACAAATTGATGAAATTTATAAAATTAGGAGGATTTCATGGTAGAACATTTGGTGCACTGGCATTAACGCATTATAAGTACATAATGAAAATTGATATACCTTCTCTTCAATGGCCAATTGCACCCTATCCACATTATTTATATCCATTGGATCAGCATGAAAAAGAAAATAAAGAGGAAGATGCTCGGTGCTTGGAACAAGTAGATTTGATAGTACTATGATATAAATTTTAAATTAATTTTATTGCTAAAGATTGATAAAATCTACATCAAAATATAAAAGGTAGAGGATTTAATAGAACGATATGAAAAGAATATGCCAGTTGCTGGTATCCTAGTTGAAGCAATACAATGTGAAGGAGGAGATAGACATGCTTCCCCAGACTTTTTTCTACAATTACAAGACATGTGTAAAAGAGTAAATGTTTAACATGCTCTGTTTAGATTTTTGTAGGACATAAATATTGAGAAACATAACACAATAAATTTTTCAGAGATCTATTCCTTTCATATTGGATGAAATACAAACAGGAGGTGGTGCAACAGGAAGAATATGGGCACATGAATATTTTGAATTAAACATTCCTCCTGATATCGTTACATTTAGTTACAAAATGCAAGCTAGTGGATTTTATCATTCTCCCGAATACATGTAACATATTTATTAAACATAATAATGTTTGAATAGAATATTGTATCATTATAAATATTTTTCATACTATCTATTTAGGCCCAAGCAACCATATAGAGTTTTTAATGCATGGATGGGAGATCCAATCCAAATTTTACTGTTAGAAGCAGTATTACAAACTATTGAAGCAGAAGACTTATTAACTCATGTATGTTATGTCGGCAATTATTTGCTTTGTCAACTAAACACCTTACAACATGAATTTTCGGATATTATAAGTTCCGTACGAGGTAGAGGCTTTATCATTGCCTTTGATACGAGATGTAGGGATATGAAAAAGAAATTAATGCATCTTTTACGTAATAGAGGTAATATCAAAAATTTAATATATTCATTTGACAATTTTTATATTCTGCTTCCGTATAGTAAATTTACAAATGTTAGGTATACAAGTGGGCGACTGTGGAACAAAATCAATTCGATTAAGACCATGTCTAATATTCGGAGAATATCATGCCGATATCTTTTTAGAAATTCTTCGCGATTGCTTGCAAGAACTTGCAGAGTGCTGATGTATTTGTAAATTATATTTTACTTATTTATTGTATTATACATTTGTTAAATATATACTTTAATACAAAACTATCACGTTCTATAACATTATTATATGTATGTATATAACAACTAATTATGAAGTATATTATACGATAGCAATAATAATAACAATTTGAGAGTGCACCTGCTGCCATTACATTCAAATCTAAATTCAAATGATATTCAAACATCGCGGCTAGTAGTCACATAGTTCCATTACCGATCAAGGACCAAGAATATACATATTGTCTGTGACATATAAAGAAGATCGATATCAGTATGGCGGTAAAGGAGCGGCTCCATTCAGCGTGATTGGAAATCAAGATTATTATGGCTCAGATTTTACATTACATAACGGGAAAGTGCATTTCCATCGAAGTGCATTTTTCGCGACGCCTAGTAGCATCTTGAACGACCATAAGGATAGAACAAAAAACAAGACATTAAGTTTGTCATTGTGAGTAAGAAAAAGTAAACGAAGAGGAAAGGATTTTACAAGGACGTTACAACTTATAACTGATAATCGCAACATCGCAACTGAAGTCCTTAGCCCCGGCACGTTGAAGCGTAAACAATCACCATGGCAAAGTACGAAGATATTGCGTAACACTAGCTTTATCTCATTATAGCAGCGTAAAAAGTGCATCATTAATTCAATGATAATGCTCTGTTTACTATGCCACGCTGCAAACTGTATTATTATTACATTTATTTCATCGGTTTATTTCTTAGCGGCATGTCCCTTTTTAAATCTTTAATTTTTTGCAAACAGAATGCTGACTTCAAATTGGTGTGAGTTTATGGATTAATAGTCAAAATATTTTCATACTTAATTTTTTTATTCACATAATACTTTTGTGTTGCTAAGTTATGAATATGTATTAGTTTACATTATTGGTTCTAAAGTAATATATTTCTTTTATTTCGTACTTCTTGAAAAATTATTTACTTTTTATGTATGTACTTATGTATGTATATGTGTATGTATATGTTGCTATAAGTAATTAGTTTATATGTATCTATAGCTTTTTTGTTTTATTCTTTCCATAGTATAAAAGTATGAGTAATTACTATATAAATTATATTTTCACTTGTACTTGTTATAATAATTCACATGATGTATAAGGAAACATTTTCTTTTTTCAGAGTAAGGTTTCAGACTTTATTATGTTATAATTATGCCTCCTCATATTATTTCATAATAAAATATATCTTATTAATGTCATTGATTTTATATACTTTTAGATAATGTAGATAATTTACATAGATATAAATAAATTATTTTTAAAATTAAGAATTTTGTCAAAATAAAATTTTCCTCCTTCATTTTGTGTTTTATTCTATCTTCAATAGTTTATCTAAGGCTATTAGATTAATCAGAGTTGAAAATGTTTTCATTGCTAATTATTAATTCAATAACTTCATACAACTACTAGCATCATAAAAACTGGAAAAACATGTTGAGTTTTTAAAAAATGACTGAATCATAATGATGCAATGAGTTCTTATACAAAACATAGTGTTATATATAACAATGCTTTCAAAAGATGTGTTCTAAATTGTAATCTTATCTCCTTTATTTTGTTATCGGTTACTGGTGCAGCTAATCAGTAATTCTCTGTTCACAATTATTTACTTCATAGACTCATTCGTATATCAGAATCAGAGCAAGTTATAGACATTAATATTATGTCTATAATTTTGTAAAAATGAAAGTTGATAGGTTTTCACAGTTATATATAGAACAGTTTTATCAATTACTCCAGGGTAAGCTACTTCATTTATAAAGGAGAAATCACTTTGTTCATGTTCAATATGAATTTACAAATCATACATAGTATTACATAACTATATGTATACTATCAACATATTATATAAGTTAATATAATATATATGTATTAAATTATGTTAATTCTGACTTTTTTTTAGAGAGATGATGATAGTATTTGTTTATGACACTGTAAGGTGTTGTAAAGAAGATGATGATCCTGCAGAGGCAGTTATGTATTTCCATCCAGCATGGGTATCTCTTACGCAAAGATTAGCTCTAGCAGGGCAATTAATGGCTGTTAATCAATTTCTTTCAACTTCGTTTTCCAATCCAAAATCAATCACATTACAAGGAGGAAAATTTGTATTAAAGAAATTTGGACAGTACATACTTGTAAGTGTATTGTTATTATATTTTTTTCTTTACATAGGTATAATTAATAATAATTTATTTACTTATAAAAATAATTGAAAATATAAGAGAATTTGACTACATGACTTCAGAATTAATATAATGCAAAATATGAAAATCATTGTATGTATAGCATAATTTGATAGTAGTAGTTATCTATTAAAGCAGTTACAATTATCAGTATAGTCTCAATGAATGAAACGTAATATTTTTCTCATTGCTTAATGTGTCATACTTAGTATGAATTAATATTTGCCACATAAATTTCATTGTTTATTACTTTATAGGCAGTTGGAACTGATAGGAATATTCATGACTGGATTCTAGAAAGGCGTGCAAATACATTAGAATCATTGCTAAAATTTTTTCATTATGATTTGAATAAGATACTGGAATCATTTAATAATGACAGAAATAAGTTCACAGAGAAGCTTTATCAAATGTTTGAAACATATTTGCCAATACTTCAATATAGTGCCAATCTTTTCTCCAATATTCCTATCATTAAACTTCCAAAGGTAATTGATATATGATATCAATTTTTCTATTTTCTTTCTATTTTATAGCTTTTTTAAATATATTTAATTATTTGTTGTGGATATAATATATTAATGTTATGTTTTTTAGAGCGCTAGCAACATATTTTTAGAAGCAATTCAAGTTTTACAATATTATCAAGAAATCAGTGGTATCATAGGTGGTGCACTCTTCTATAATAATAAGTAAGTTTCTAGAGTAGTGACAAATAAATTGTTCTTTTATTTTAAAAACTAAAGGTATTAATATTTCAGGGTAGTTGCAACTCAGTTAAGTGCTGAGTTGACCAAACAAATTGTTATAACTGATCCATATAGAATAAAGGTATATTAAATTAAAATATACTAATAGTATGTAATATTTACATAATATATAATATTGTTTCTTTTAATACAATTTTTTAGGCTCCTGCAGAGAGAATATCAACAGAATTTCATCTACCTGTTGGAGTACAGTTATTGCGAGTATATATAGAGCAAAAACAGTTTACAAAACTTGTACAAGAAGCAAATAATGAACGATATTATAGTTCTTATTTAGATTCTGTGACAAAAAAGATATTTCAAAGAAAGGTTAGTAGTTTTTGACAATGAATTATAATAATTATTTAATAATGAAACTATTATATTCTTAGAACATGTCCAAGAACAGTAAGGAACTTCCTTTGTCCGGAATGAAACGTGATACTTCTCGCATTTTTACTGTACCTGAAGAAGGAGAATTAGATTCATTACAGTACAACGATAATAGTCACTATGTACCCTCCGTACCACTTACAGCTTACAGTTCTCCAGTGAAACGTAAACAGGAAAGTAAAACAGACCGTCCTAAGTGTGTAAATCCTTTAACTCCTAGCGTTTGCTCTACACCATTAAAAGATATTAATAGAGTATTACATGGTAATGCTATGTTAATATGTAACACAAACGAAGATACAAATAATGAAGCAGAAGAAGAAAAAAAAGAAATAAAAACAAATGTAGATGATATTCCAGATGTTGTTAAGGAAGCACTTAGATATAAACGTTTAAATAAATTAAGAAACGTTACGCCAAAAGAAAAATTAGTTAAACGAAAAGAATTTAATAAGAGAAGCTTAAGTATGCATGATTTAGGATCGTCCAATTTGTATTCCAATCGAATATCAGTAAGAACATATGGATTAGGGTTGCCACAATTAAAACAAAGTATATCTCCCGAAACTTCTCCTCAAAAGCAATCTTTACATAAAAGGCAGTTTCATACAATTACTGACCCATATTATCCTATATTTCGATGTGATGGATTACCAGTATCTCAGTCTTTATATAATCAATATATATCTTCGCATTATGAAGAACTTAAGGATGATCGAAATAATACAATTAATCGTAACGACTTTTTAACAAGTTTAGCTAACGATTGTAACATGAAAAATGTAACAAATAACTGTGATACCATAATCAGTGATAATTTAGAAAAATCAAGTAATTCTCGTGACATAAAAATAGATAGTAAAGTGAAACAAGAAATTTATCGCAGATCAATGAGTCTTCCTTTGAAACCACTCAATATCACTGATGATGATGATAGACGAAAATCAGCATCGGAATGTGGTAACGTATATGAATTTCTTCAAAAGAAAAAGTTGGATGGTCTACAATTAACGCCTCTTATGTCTAAACTCAGTTTACTTGCTGATGAGAGAACTAGTGGTTTTTGTAGTAGAGAAACAACTCCTAGCGAATTTCGTGATTTATCGGGCTTTTCAACAGCAACAAACCAAATAATCAAGCAAAAACTGGAAGCAGTTAATAAGGAAACTGGCAGTGATGGTGAAGATGAATTGGAAGAAGATTGGGTAACTACTTCCAAAGATGAAGTTTCCTTTGAGAAAACAGAACTATTTCTCTGTGGACACCACAATATGGTGCTAGTACTACTAATGGAAAATGGAACTGCTAATAATCCTGATCTTATACACTCTCTCGTAAGTATATTTTATTGTCTAATATCTAATATATTGAAATTTAATTTTTTGATAATATATATTATACTAATACTTGTTATAGTGGCAAACTTGCGTGAATACGTTAGGAAAACTTGAAGCAAGACTACAACAATGTTTAGAGCCTCTACCTTCAAATGAAAATAAGGAATTATATAGTATATTAAGTATTGATCCTCAATGGGACACAATAAATCGTTCTGGACTCTGGGGTGTTACTGAATTGGATATTGTTTCTTGCCTTCATGATAGGTTCACATATGCCAGCAATCTCACAGATATTATTGTCAGGTAATTATTTCAGCATTAGTTAATTTGATTCATTTAGTGCAATTTTGCATATGTCTGCTTGTTTCAGTAGACCTATTTATATCTTTTTGTTCGGTTAAAATAATACTACTACCAAAAATTTTCAAGAAAATGAATTGTATTATAAATTTAGAATATGTTTTGTTTTATATATTATGAAGCACTAAACTACTATATAATAGTAATATATAAGTAATATATAAGTACTAACTTATATATTTATACATTATGAAGCATTAAACATGGTAATTTTTCATGAAATATAGTAAAAAAATGAGTATATTTTATTAATTAACTAGAACGGAGGATACCGTTGTTTATGGTAACCAGTGTGGAAATGTAGAGGTATTTTATCAACAAGCAGTGGCTCCAAATACCTCTGGAGGACTTCCAACTCCTGCAGATTTAATGGGAATTGTGTCTCTTAAAGCAAAACGTAGACTGGAAAGAGATCATGGGATTGTATTGCTATAAATAATAATTATCTACAAATGCTTCCATCACAATCTCATTTAGAATTGAATTGCTTTATTTAATATTTTGTTCTTTTGTTTATATTTCCTGGCATGCCAAATTAATAATAATATATAACATTCTGTACATATTTTATCTTCGAATAGTAGTAGATACATTTTTCTGATGTTTTTAATAATATTAAATAGAAGCATTCTCTTTACCTTGTTATATAGTAATACAAGGGCATTAAAAATGGGAATGCAATCCTTCATTTAGTAGTTAGTAGGTAACAGTAGTTAAACTCTTATTACCATAGCAACGATTTTCAAATAACCATATATAAACATCACGTATATATGTTAATGCGTGTATGTATACTTTTAGTATTATATTTAT
This sequence comes from Bombus sonorus, assembly GCA_029958995.1. Taxonomy (NCBI): domain Eukaryota; kingdom Metazoa; phylum Arthropoda; class Insecta; order Hymenoptera; family Apidae; genus Bombus; species Bombus sonorus. Next base: position 18,799,157 of record JARWAU010000006.1, read on the forward strand.
TTAAAACGTCCATATTTTGAGTAAGAAACAATGAGTTCAAATTTTCATATCTCTTTCCAAATAAAAGGATAATTAAACGTTCCATTAATTTAATCGACCAAGAACATTTTTACGATAAAAAAATACTACATATTCATAGAAAAAAATATTACCAAATTTTCTACATGTATTTTTGTAATAAAGATCATACTATTGAGTATAATAATTTAAGAATTGGCGGTAATCAAAGAATTTTTATATCACTCACGTGTATCGACCAGACATAACAAAACCGGTATTGAAACGTTACTATTTTCGCGATTATAAATGATATATTTTAATACGAAATATTAAATGTTTTATTAAAAGAAATTCTTCGATAATAAATTCACACTTTTGGTTTTTTCATAATAGTATAAAAAGTAACGTGAACTTCAGATATTGTATATCTTTATTACATTTTTTTATCTTATTAAATATGAATGATATTACGCAATAAAATTTGCAATTATATTTAAAAGTTTTGTATCATAAACATAAATGTAGTAGAAATATATATTGTACCTAAACAATAATTTGTATCATGTATGGTTTCAAAAATTAGATAAATAATGAATAAATATTCATAACAGGTAGATAAAAATTCTTTTAAAATGTTTAAAATTGTAATACAATTAGCATGATGCAACAGTTTTTTCAAATCCAAACTTTTAATATCTTAAATAAAACAAAATCATTCTAGTATTGTAATGCTATGTCCAAATTAAGTGATATTGAGTATTAACTTATTTGTCTATTTATAATCGTGTTATTATGAGTAAAGATTTTTATTACGTTTAAGCATAAGGCAATTAATTGTTGTTTACTGTTTGACCTCTTAACAATTCCGTTTTGTATAAATGAATTTATATTGTATGTATTATAAATATATAATTAGTTCTTTGTATATAAATATATGTAAGAAGCGTCTGATATGTAATCTGTTTACATGATTTATAAATAATAATGTAATTTTTAAATTTATTAGTATAAGTAGATTAAACTAATAATATTATTAAAAAAATAATGTATAACATAAGAGGTCAATATGTTAACAAAAAAGAATGTTATAAATAATATTAATGTAATTCCTGAAAATCATAAAATGCGTTATAAAAACTTAATAATAACTAAACATCAACGTCTAGCAATCACATTATATATATTTTTTGATGGTATTTATTAAATATTTTAATTTTAATCTAAAAAGTAAATTCTTCTCGAAAAAATAACTTTTTTATTAATACGTTTAGATGTTTATGTATTCTTCTGTTATAACTATAGTTGTAATTTCTAAGATGAATATAAATTTTATCTTAAGTATCTTTGTATATGAAGATACAACCTAAAATGAATTATGATTCTTCTAAACGCTTTAAATACTTTGACGTATTAAACAATTTCTAATTATTACGTAAAGTCCATATTTTATATTGTTTATAATAATATGCAGTATTTAAATTTTATTATATATGTTGACTGTAATTATAATAATCTTCTAAATATAATTATAATAATATCTTTAAATATATAATAATCTAATCTAGTCAGTTATTGTGTATTGCGGGAAGCTATAAATATTTCAAATTATTTCTTACTCTTATTTAAATCCAATTCAAACTAGTCATATCAAAGTATAATCGCAGATATTAATTCACAAATAATATAAGACATACATGCAGTAGAACATGAACAACAAAACACTGTAATGTCATCCATGGAATATACTTTAATTGAATAAAAATTATAATTGAAATATGCAATACTTGAACTTAATCGTTTTTTAAATTTTTATTCTGATATAAAATAAAATTATTATAGATATTATACTTCAAATAATATATGTTTCGTTTTTCATTCCTAAATATTTTCAAAGAAAAAAATAGTTTTTTTATAATTGATATAACGAAAGAAAAAGAAGAAGAAGAACATTTTAAAGAAATAGAGATCACCCTTTTTTCTATATTTATATACAGATATCTATCATGTGTCTTGAAATCGTTCTGCTGTCTTTCTTTCTTGTCGACCTCGATATAGTAGAGAAAAATGAGACGAGGTGATCCTCCTAGCTCTGCCGGTTCGTTAATATGTTTGTATCACGCACTATGTACGTTTCTCATCATTATTTACATTAAACAGGTAATTTACATTAAACAGGACGCGCCTCTAAAACCAGAATCTAAGTGTTGACACACGATCACGTTTCGTCATATAGAACGGCGAGCCTCCGCAAATGGAAAGTTTTACACGAATGAAATACTTTGAACTCTTCCTGTTTGTGGTGAAATAGTTTTTAGAAAAATAGTTATTTTTAAACAACGACATATATATAATATTAACAAATATATTATACTATATATATACTATTGCATTACTTTAGTAAGTAAACTAAAGTTTACACCTTTTAATCATTCAAAAATGTACGACAAAGTTGACTTTGGTTTGTAAGCATAATTAAAAAATGCTTAATTTGTTTAACTTGTTTAAATACTAAAAAGATGTATAATATTTGTTCAATAAACATAATTGTATTTTATTTTCGCGTTTGCTATACAAATACAAAATACAAGAATATTTGTGAAAAACAAGAATATTTACTGGAAACAATATTTACAAATACATTTTCGTTATTAATTGCAATTAATAAAGTGTACAACAAATTTTTTTAACGTTAAAATACTTTACAATTTTATATTTTTAAACATATTGTAATAAAAATTTGGAAAATTAGCATTTTAATATATCTTAAATGTTTTAAAAGATATCACGGAGGATATTAATGTGGATTTTTAATAAATAAACAAATCAATATAATTGAAAATCGACAATAAACAAAATTTCTTCAGTACATAAATCAATAAATATTATTTAAAGAAATGACTTTAAAAATGATAATTCCACAGACAAACCGATGAATAAAATATCAGATGATCGTAAATAATCCTGAAAAACCTGCTATTAGTATTACACATTAGATTTACGACTCACAGTTTTTAAAAGAATGCGACGCAAACAAGCCTCCCTGATCAACCAATCAGCGATCAGGATATAGCATTACTGATTTTCACGCGCTTATATTTAAGCAAGGTATGTTTCCGATTACAAACCACGGAAAAGAAATCATTAACTAACTCGCTCTAACTTTCCGCAAGTATTCAAAATGGTATGAAATTTATAATCTATTTTTAACTAAGTTCTACTATAAAAAAATTTATTATTACAGTACCGTAGTAGTATTAATACTATTTAATTAAGGACATCTTAATTTGTATAAATGTTAGTTTTCAGTCCGAATATAATCGTTCGTAATTTAAATAAAATAAAACTTTTAATGTTCTCTAATTTTCAGATGAATCGATAATATAAAATTTTTAATTTCATCTTTTTCAGACTACATATACAGATAAAGGTCCCAAGGTAATTATCGTAACACAAATACTCTAATTGAAAATATAATTTATTATAACATATATTTAACATGTAATTCTTTGTTTTTAGCCTTTAGGAGGAAAATTCTTGTGCTTCGATCACCTCAAATTCTGGGTTGGAAATGCAAAACAGGTAATTAGAACAAAATAGTACATATCTACTAAAAAAATCAGATAGTTTCATTAAATAATAGATGAAATCATGAATTTCATGATATAAGCAAATATTCAGGATTCATATTTGTTAACATTTTTTCGTCTTTCGATATTTTTGATTTCTTTTATATTTTCACACGGAAACAAAATTGAAATAAGCCACCTACCTATTATGAATTTATATTTAAACACATTTGTTACTTTAGGCAGCCAGTTATTACTGCACTAGATTGGGTTTTGAACCTTTGGCTTATCGTGGTTTAGAGACTTGTTCCAGGCGCGTGGCATCACACGTCGTTAAACAAAATCAGGTAAATACTAAACAAATGTTTATTGTTCATATTTTTATAAAGTAACATCTTTTACCTATGTAATATCTTATATTAGTAAAAAATAAAAATAATGTTTTTATTTATAGATTATTTTTGTATTTGAATCAGCTTATGAACCTGATGATGAAGAAATGGCAAACCATCTTTCCCGACATGGAGATGGTGTTCGTGATATTGCTTTTAATGTTGAGGACATAGACATCATTGTAAAAGTATGTTAATATTATAACTTCCTGCGAATATATGAATGAAAGGATTATTATTTTTTTAGATCGCAAGAGAAAGAGGTGCCATAATAGTAAAAGACATATGGGAAGAAAATGACGAATATGGTATTGTAAAATTTGCTACCATAAGTACTGTAAGTACATACAAAGAAAGAAAATAATGAACTAACAACAGTATTTCAATAAAACATAATTATTCTCTTATTTATTAGTACGGAGATACATATCATACGCTGATAGACAGATCCAAGTATAATGGTTTCTTTTTGCCAGGATTTCAAAAGCTATCAGAAGACTCATTTTTAAAGACTTTGTATGTAACTTAAATTCAATCAAATTATTCTTCAAATAATATTATTAAGTTTCTAATAATTTTGTTTTTGTTACTTAGACCAAAAGTAGGATTGAATTTTGTTGACCATATTGTTGGCAATCAATCTGACAAACAAATGGAACCTGTTGCAAAATGGTATACAAATTGATAAAAAATTTAAGAAATTAGAGAAGTCTGTATACGCGATTGTGTTTTCTATATAAAATTTGTTTTATTGTAGGTATGAACGATGTTTGCAATTTCATCGATTTTGGTCAGTAGACGATTCTCAATTACACACAGAATATTCAGCTCTGCGTTCCATTGTCATGACGAATTGGGAAGAAACAGTGAAAATGCCTATTAATGAACCTGCTCCCGGCAAAAAGCGTTCTCAAATCCAAGAATATGTTGAATATTATGGGGGAGCAGGAGTGCAACATATTGCTCTTAATACAAACAACATAATTACAGCTGTAAATTACACATTTGACATAGCTTTTTGAAATTTAAATAAAATCTGATTTTAAAAATAAGAATTTACATTATTTCACAGATACAAAATCTGCAAACTAGAGGGGTAGAGTTCCTAGATGTTCCAGATACCTACTATGATATGTTAAGAAACCGTCTGAAAACCAGTGGTGTACAAATTTTAGAAGATGTCAATATACTTCAAAAATTAAAAATTTTAATTGATTATGATGAAAATGGATATCTTTTACAAATATTTACTAAAAATATGCAAGATCGCCCAACTCTTTTTATAGAAATCATTCAAAGGCATAATCACAATGTGGGTATTATAATGATCATTAAACCTATCATAAATCTTTTAAAACTGAAACTAATAAAATTATAAAAATTACTTCTGTTATAGGGATTTGGAGCTGGAAACTTCCAAGCGCTATTTCAAGCTATTGAAATGGAGCAAGCTAAACGTGGCAATTTGTAAAATTCATATTTTTAATACTTATGTCAACTAAGATAAAATACAATTATATATAGCAGCTTGTTTTTTAAAAATCATGCTTTTCATCTTCATTACACTAAAATTTTTTTATACTTCAAATTGTAAAATAGAAACTACCATCATGTCATTAATTCCAGATATTGTATTTAATGGTCAACATTTGTTTTACAAAAATACATGTAGTATGAGGGAATAAAATATGTAACAATACAATTTAAAAAATAATAATCAATCATTAAAATTGAATATTATACGCTGCTATATTATATTGTGATATTATGTTATTAACATATAAGCAACAATAGGTGTATTTAGAAAAAGAGAAAAACAAGAAAATTATTAAACTGTATTTATTTTTAATGCTCTTTTCTTTCTTTTGTGGCCAAGATATAAGCAAATGTTTTTCATATAAAAACTGCAGTATCTAGAAAGAATGGAATAATATGTGATGACAAAGGATATTAAGAAGAAAGTAGCTCACTTATTTTAATCTCTGGGGAGTCCATGGCTCAGATACCTGTCTGCTATTAACTGTAATAAACTTGCAGACATTTCTCTTCATACACTATCATGAATGCCAAGACGAAAAATGTCATGCTGGCAAAAAAATGAATTCCCCAGTGGCTTCAACACAAAAATCTGTGAGAAGGCATGTGGTGGATCTTCATCTGCCTGTAACAAATTATAAATATATAACTATACACTTAAGCTATGTATATCATTACCACATGTATAAATCTAATAAAAAAAATATATAAAATACATAATTTTCCTTTCTTGCTAATATATTTTACATAATCATAATAGACCTTAGTATATAAAAATTGTATTGTGTAAAAATATATTGGTATGTAATTGAATTACTATCAATAAAGGTAAATTATTATTAAACATAGCTAATAATCCTATTAATTGCATCCCATGCAAAAGCTATGTAAATGTTTTAGAAATGTAATAAAAATAAAGAAGTATACAGAACAATGACAAACTCATTATATAATCAAATTTTATGCGAAAAAGGTTATATTACATTTGACCTGTGATTAAGCTAACAATAACATCTTCAACTATATTATTATAATATTTTGATTATTATACAGATTAAATACTATAGAATTCTTTCTATTTAAAAATATGTTATAATTATTACAACATTAAAAAATAATGATATATTATTATAAGCTATACAAAACTTAAATTTAATTGAATTATTTTTATTTTCATATATTTATATACCATTTCATATAATATTTAAACTATTGTTATATTGATACACAAAACAAATTAATAATAATAATTATTATTATAAACTTATAGTATTATTAGTATAAACTATTATTAAACAACATGTCATTAGACTTTAACCAAAAGAGAAAAAATATATTTTATTCCGGTCAGTTCAGCAATTTAAATTTTTTTATCATCACTCTTATTACATATACATATAATACATTGTATGCATTTTTACAAATGTATTATTCCAAAAATATTGAAATATGCAGATGGTGCAATAAATTACTTATGCTTATTACATAGTTTAAAATATAATTAATTAAATAATACATGCAAATAGTAAATTAATAAAATTATAAAACTTTGGTAAATTTAAATAATTATAATAACAAACATTAAAATGTAGCAAATATTTTCACTATTATAGAGTTATTTTAAGTTCTCAAATTTACCAAATTGTTAAATGTTAATATTAGTTAAGTGTAAAAATTATTTTTCTCAAATTATTGATTACAGCAAATAGCAAAGCAATATTGCAAATAATACATAATTGAATTAAAATTAATAATAAGAAAGCATACTGACATACATGAAGCAGCTTTAGACATCAAAAATTAGTATCAGGCTTGCCTGTACCATGGTACGAAGATCAATGGAATAGCAATACCTGACGCCTAAACCGTGTTGTGCAGAGCAAGTCTGAAGATGTCATGCTGCACGTAAAAGCTGGTGCCAATTGGTTTCAGGACAAATGTCTGGATGTATGCATGGGGCTGATCCTCATCAGTCTGCCCAATCATCAACAATCACTGACTGAATTTTCTTATTTCATCTTCTTTGCGGAGGTATATAGAGAGATTGTTGCTGGACATTAGTCATAGCTCAATCTCTATCTTCATATGGCAGCACAAAAAATGTAAGGCAGTACAGTACACATTTGTGTAGCATGTCCAGCCAATAAAATACAATATATGGACGAATAAAAATATAAATGCGTCAATGAATTTAAAAAAAATATCGGGCCAAATATATCTCTTTCTTTAGAAAATGCATTAAATTGTGTATGATAGAAGAAGTTAAATTACTGAACTAATTGGAATAAGATCTCTGCACATATTAAATAAAATTCTTTCATTTATGTATAATCTCTGTTATTAGCATATATATAGCATATACTTATATATATAGTATATATATACACATATATATAAATATGAATAATTTTGTATATTTTTACATGCAAATTCCCTATCTGCTTATTCATATTATGCTCATATAATAATAAAAAGTTATTTTCTTTACCTGCAACCTTCCTAAAACATTAATAAGCACTCCACCATCAAACATAGGTTGTGAATCAATGGCAGTTATTATCCGATTTATTTTTTGAAATGTTAAACTCTGAAAATTGAAGATTACTAATCAACATAACAAAAAAAATGAATTTATTTTTCTTTAATTTCATAATCTTTTTATGAACTATATGATTTTCTAGTCTATATAAAATATAGTTATATTAAAAAATGATAGCTATAATATAATGAAATATATAATAAAATATGACGTATAACCCATTTCTTAAAAAAAACTCACAGTCAATTTTTCCATGATTTTAATAGCACCTTGTATTTGCAAACCCTCGAATGTCATGAAAGATGACTCGGTCTGTAAACGTAACATCGAATAAGTATATAGAGAAAAAATTGTCACAATAAATAAATGTGATTAGAAATAAATAAAGCTTACATTATACATATTTATTAAATTTGGTCTTTGTGCGGGGTCGTCAAACATCGCATAATACTGTTGTACGAAACCCTTTCCAATAACTTCATATTGAGCGTTCAATGCCATCGCGCTAACTTATTGTGTTCACACTCACTACACGATATCAACAATATCAGTCTTTTTAAATGATTCAATCCTTCGACAAATCGTATTTAAAAAAAGTTCTACGACAAGGGTAAAATAGTACCTATTAACATCCCTCGTGCAAGATACAAGCGAGCAGGAAGCTACTTATGCCGACCAATCATTTCGATGTATCGAGAAAATCATCGGGATTATTCTCGAACTCTCGAAAAGTTTAGATATTCGGCAACGATTGTACTCGTTTTTGTAGAAACAATGTTGCTTCTGATTCGTGGTTCAGGTTGAAAATATACGAAATTAATCCGTTGCTTTTCTGAAAATTATATGATATATATTGCAAGAAATAAATAATGATCTTTAAATGATGTTGTGAATAAAACCGGTCCGAACGAAAATTTTCTGCCAAGAAATAATTTTGTTAAACGTCATTCAAACCACGACATAGGATTGGCTATTATTAAACATCGCCGGATGTCTAATGATACGACATCTGTAGGTAAAATTTTAAATATCGAACGGGTAACCAATTGAGAATTAGGTTGACTTCCTTTTTTCCGGTACGACAAGTCGTGAGGTGTGTGATGTTTGTCATTGCAGAAACTAATCCAAAAACATCGGAAAATAGAAAAATAATTTGTTTATAAATGTAATATTCTTTTTAGTAACGTTTATTTCGATATTTTTGGAATAGTAATCAATTATTTGATTGTAGAATTTTAATAAGTTCTTGAATATGTTAACAAACATCTTTAATTTTGTTTTTGTTAAACTAAGATTAAAATTAGATTAATCATTTAAATTTTGTGTTTTAAGAAACATTCTATATATAAATTTATTTGTTAATTTTTTAAGTACTGGTGATGTAAAAGAGGTTATGTGATATCTGTTTACAACTGCCAATGTAGTCTAGGCGTTAAAAAATCTCGTTAAAAAAATTAATAATTCACGCAAAATAAATTAATATATTTTGTCACAAAATATTCGTTTCTTAATTTTGATACTACTGAACTAATTTTTTTAACTTCTCTCTATAGATATATCTTCAAGATGGTGAAGATTATGAAGTCGGGAAAAGTTGTATTGGTCCTTAGTGGCCGATACGCAGGAAGGAAAGCTATCATCATGCGTAATTATGATGATGGTACTACAGAAAAACAATATGGTCATGCTATGGTAGCAGGTATTGACCGATATCCACGAAAAGTACACAAAAGAATGGGCAAAGCAAAGATTCATAAACGTTCCAAAATTAAGCCATTTGTGAAAGTAAGTTTGTCACTAGTTGTTTGTGTAATTTTCCTTGTTTTATATATAATTTCATTTCAAAATATATGTATTAATGATAGGTACTTAATTATAACCATTTGATGCCGACGAGATATACTGTAGATTTACACTGGGATAAAGTAACACCCAAAGACCTTAAAGACCCAATGAAACGCAAGAAAATTCGATTCCAAACACGTGTTAAATTTGAAGAAAAGTAAGTATATCTATATCTATTATTACTTAATATTATATTTTTCAACTGTTTTGAGATTGCGTTTAAGATTATTTACTATAGATAGATAAATGATATTAATATCTATTTTTAGGTACAAATCTGGTAAAAATAAATGGTTCTTCCAAAAGTTACGATTCTAATTAAATTTAAATAAATATAAATCTACAAATATTTTAAGTGTAATCTTTACCACCTCTTTTCCTGTTCCATAATGAAAAAAAGCAATTTTTTGTACATATACTTGAAAAGCATGATTCTAGTTTATTTTTAATTTGTAATGTTTATACATTAATGAATTTTTTGCTACAATATAGTTAACTTGTATTATTTAATTAAAAATAATTAAAGTTATATTATTAAAAATATTTTAACAATGTATGACAAGGTGTACTAAATCATGAATAAATTAAAAATATATTTAGAAAATATTAGTAAATAATATATAATTTAATAAATATCTATTAAACAAGTTGAAATATCATAATCTATAATGAAAATTTCAATGACGCTCTTGTGAATTACACGTTCAGTTTTTTAATACGTTCATCTAATGATTCTATGTTACTTTTTATAATTTCTAAGTTTGATGCAAAGCTCTCTTGTACTCCTTTTAAAAGAGATTTGTTACTTTCCAAGTCAGAAGTTATTTGTGATTGTAATTCTTCTAAACGTGTTAAAGATTTGTTGAATGTAGCAGCTAAAAAAAATATCGAAGAAATATATTTTTTGGAAAAAGAAATTTATAAAGTTTTATAAATATATTTAAATACACACCTTGCTGATGAATAGTATTTAAAGCCAACATTCGATTTACGGTTTGTGGTAAGATTTGTGAGATAGTTTCCGTTTGTTTCATAATATCATACATTTCCGAAATCTAAAAACAAACTTTGATTTAGATAAAATAGTTATTCAGTTATTTCCAATTCCTAATGTTGAATTCTCATAAGTAAATTCATGTTATTGGAATATTTCTAAAAAAAAAAGAATACTTTTTGTTCTTGTTCTGAATCTAATGTTAATGCAGTCTTTTTCTGTGCAACATTATCCATTCTATGAATCAGTGCGGCTAATCGGCTTTCGATTATATCTAATTGGTAAGTATCTAATAATGCAGCTTTTGCTCCTAATTCTTGAAGAGCTTCCATTACTCCTTGACCTTTGAGATTCTATAAAAAAATTTATTACTTATTATTAGAAACATGCTAAAAATATGACTAACAATAAGTATTATAATTATGTAAGAATTCATTGTGCTACATACCTGTGAAAATTTGGAAAGTTTATCACTGGTTGTCCCAATTACACTTTCTAAATTGCAAAGCCTTTGTTCAAGTAATGCAATTCTTGCTGCTTCCTGCATTCTTGCTTTTTCTGGAAGATACATCATCTGATACTTAAGTACACCAGGTTCAGTTGCTTTATCATCTTTTGCATTCTGTGACTTTGAATCAGTTTCAGAAGTAAGAATACTAGTCTGCTTGAATGCTTGTATTTGTGATATCAGTTGTCTAAAATATTCATCAACAAAAGAGACATTTTCATTCTAAACACCTTATTATAATATAAATAAACTTACTTCATTCTTGTGCCTTGTGGATCTGACAGAGTTGCAACAAGATCAGCCCCGAGACATTCTTCTAATTTTAAGGAATCTAATTGTTTTCCTAAGAGTTGTACTTGAGAAATTATATCAGCAACAGATTTTACCTTTTCTTCTTTTGACTTTTCCTATATAACAAACAATAAAATATTAATTCATTTTTAATGTTTGAACAATATAATACATCATAAAACAAATTTCGAATATGTATAATAGAACAATTAATACCTTCAGGTCATTTACTTCTTCATATAATTCTTTTATTTCACATTGCAAGCGCTGGTACTTTTGAATAGGGGTTTCTTTCTCTCCTTCTCCAGGCAATTCCCAATCTCCAAATCTAAAATTTGTTATATGTCTTCAATGTATATCTTACATCTTATATTTTCTTACTCAAAATATTTACTTATAGCCAGTTCTTGGTTTGAGTGATATTCGATCCGAAAAGTCAACTTCCTTGCTGAGGAAACGTTTATTTTTAAATTTAATAAATGCTTCAGTGGCACTAGTATGTAATTTTTCTATAGAATCTGTCTCATCCTAAAAAAAGGAAATATTCATACTGCTAAATACAGTATACTACATAATACACTATATTATAATCAATTTTCAATACTGTACCTCGGGGTAAAGTTGAAATTGTTCTGATTCTGGTAAATCAGTAGTCTCATAAACGTCTACTTGATCATATGCCTGTAGATACAATGAAAACATCGAAATATTAAATGTCCATTTATGTAAATTATAAGACATAGATGAGATTATGCAAAATTATATCACTTTAGATTATATCTTCTTATCTCAATTTCTGATTATATTCTCATTTCAAAATGTATTATATTTAATAACAATATCACATTGACATAATTTTATCGTAAAATATGAAATACTTACAATCCCAGGTAAATCGGCATATTTAGGATCAGCCATTTTTCGTAATTAATTTTAAAAATGCTGTAAATTTTATTCAGTTAAATTATTTTCAAAAATATAAGAAATTTTTTCGTTTAGTAGTGATTAATAAAATTAGTAAAATACTGGTGTAAAGCATTAAGATTTTAACCGAATATATTACGAAGTGTCACTGAGCATTTGGTTGTATCTGGTTGTATATAGCATATGTTTCACGTTCGTACGACCATCACGATATCTTCCAGCAAGTATCAGTACTACATTAAAACATGGTAAACTTAGAAAAGTGATACATATTTTTGAAAATAAAATATATTTTATTTTAGTAATAACAAAATTATAATCTTGTAAACGTAAATGTAATTATTTTATATGATTAAAATAACTTTTGAATTGTTCAAAGATATAGGGTATACAAAAAATACACATTTTAATTTGATATCTAATCAGTTTTGTGTAAGCTATAATTGTGTTGTAATTTACAATAAAACAATTAAAGTTTATATATAACGCATATGTATTGTCTTTCAAAAATGTAAAACTTTTAGATATTTTAAGTATTTTATAAAATTTCATCTTTTATATGTATATAGTTGTTCCTGAAGCCGTTATGGTTCGCGAACAACAAATATTTTAATTGCTTGCTCTTCCAAATCATACAAAGATACTAATTCAAGAGAGTTTGCATAACAATATGAAAGAACTAAAAAGTTCCCAATCAATGCTGTATTGATAGATAATTATTGAAACTCATGAATCATGTTATAGCTAGATAAACTTAACTTTAATTAAAAGCAATATTTATATATTTAAAAGAACTTTTATCTTATATGACCATTTTTTGTAAAATATAATAAAAGATAGTATACATAAAAGATCCTTTTCCATTGTATATACAATTATGTATATCATGCGGAATTTTAGAATAATTTAATTATAATAATTTAAATGGGTCCAGCTTTTATTAATTATAGATGAAGGAAAAATTAAGACAAACAAACGGACCTAGTTAAAAATTATGTCGCTACAATTCTTCATGTGTAATAGAAGATGAAGATCTCTCTGAGGGGAAACCCCAAAAAAATGTGGGATACCCTTTAATTTCCCTTTCTCTTGCGACAAAAGCTGAAAATGACGATATACAGTTTCCTATAAAATAATTTGCTCTTCCAAGAATAGCTAAATCTAAATGAGGCGATGCAGGTGAATCTTGTTTAAAAACTGGAACCTGTAGTAGATATTAAACAGTTACAAAATTTTTCTTAATATTCCTCTATAAACATTGTATATATATTCTTATATTTCTTACTTCCATCCGTGCTAAGGCTTTAGTAAGTTCTTCGATCATATAGTTATTATCTGATGCTACAAATACTGATTTGATGTCATTACCATTGCGAATAACCCGTTTTAGATGACGTACTATTAAATCAAATGATGGTAGACACATAGCAGAAGTTGCTTTTCCACGTTCGTTACGATATCCAAGGCATTGTGGAGCAGCAAAAAGATTTGGTGTGCTGGATATAAATTCGCAAGCACGAACCTGTTAAACATAAAATGTGTTTTATTTACAAATCTAATTCTTTTTATCAGTTTTTAAAAGTTTTATTATAGTGAAATGAACAATTTGAATATCTGGAAGACAGATACACACCCAATCAATTCCATTACGTAGATGAATTCCTACAAATGCTCCTCTTGGTAATTTTTGTTTTATAAATGCTATGGCTTTATTAAGCATGTTTGTATTCCATTCAACATACTTGTGTAATTTTTTATTTTCCAATTGTACAGGAAAACTAGCAGGTGCACCTGTGAATGCTAATACTGGCCAATGTAATGCAGGATATTGTTTTTTCCATTGTACTGCCATGTCTGTATGATGAACATCATAATGTAAAGGACCATAAAATTCTGATTTTACAAAATCTATATTATATGTATCCCAAAATGAACCAAATGGATTTCCATCTTTGGCATTGCATGAATCTCCTTTCCCACGTGCAGAATAACAAAAAGCTGTAAAGGATAACATGTTTCAAAGGAACACTTTGTCTTTGAACTTAAACAGTTAAACTTACATACTCTTTCCTTAGATTGCCATATTTTTGGTGCTATATCTCGCATAAAATTCTCCATTAATAGTGCTTTATGGTAACTTTGAACTTTTGAAACATTAAAATATATATCAAATGGAACTTGTATCTAAAAAATGATAAATTTGTTTATAAAAATATTCATATTTTATAAGATATTAAATGTTATTGTTTACAAACAGATTTTGTTTCTCCAGTTCTATATTCAACCCATGGTGGTAAAACTAAAGTACGATTTAGTGCTTTCGCAAATCCTAAAGCACCTAGAAAGTGATCCGCTTGATTTCCAAATCGCCCTAAAAAATTAATCAATTCGATGATCTTAATGGATTAATTTATTCTAAGATATATTTATATAATTACATATAAAAATCTTAATTATACATGGACATACCCATACAAGGACAATAAACAATATATCCATTTGTATCAATATCAAAGTCTTCACAATATGTGTTATAAAATGTGGTTAATAGTAGAATGAAAATAATACTGAACATTTCGAATTTCTTTACTTATTTTATTTAATTAAAAATAATTAAGGACACACAATTTAATATAAATTACTCCGGTTTTTATACATTTCCACCATTACTATGGATACGTGCATCGATTATTGCATATGTAGAAATGCTTTCAAAGCAAGCGAGTCTAAGCCACGGTCATGTAAACAGGTCTTGACACTCATATACAGAAGTCTAGGGAGAACCATTTGAAAATTGAGTCGTGACTAGTTGTGAAAAATCATCATGGAAGACAAGAAAGTTTTCCTTCTCACATACATGACGTGTTATGAATGTCTCAGATATTTCTTGTCTGTCTTGTAAAAACACGGACTTCGTTGACTTTAGCTGTTTTTATTTTTCAAGATTAGACACGACTCAATTTTCGGACAGTTTTTTCTAGCAACTGTGGAGAATTGTTTATATATGAACGTGATCTGGATAGTGGACAAGCTACCACAGTTGTACGATCTGGTACAATAAATAAGGTTGTTACGAATTTACAGTGATTTTTCGGGAAACAGGAAAGTAAGTTGTTGTCTGTGATCCCTTCTGCTTGTCGGAGTATGGGAAATATTCAAATAAAAATATTAAGTTCTACTGAAATGAGTACTTTTATATAGAAGATTGCTCTGATAATTTGGTACAATTGACGTCTCGACTTTAGGAATTGCGAGAATCCTGGCAGTTCCCGTTTCTTCCGCAACTTATAAAATCCCTTCTAGTTTTCTTTCAGAATCTGGATTCCTCTGTAGTCCTCTTTCCAGATCCTGGTTTTTCACCTCATAGATCGGTGCTTTTTCTTTTTCAATTCTTCTTAATGATGGCGCTTTATCAGTGGTGGTGGAAACGAAACACTGATGTAACCATCACGTGTACTTACATATGTGTTACAGATGTCATATCCGCAAGGGTGGAGAGAGTTTTTTAAAAAAATATAAGATGTCACGGGGGGATTTTCCAGTGATACACTTTTTCGCTTTTTTATAGAACAATTTATTATGAAAGATTAACATTTTATACTTTGTTACGGATAATTAGATTATAATGTAGGTTCCAGAATTATATAGATTCCGGTCCAAACAACAATAGTGAATTATCGCTGGTTAGTAAACACGACAGTTAATTATGATTCGCGAAGTCTGCATCTTAACCGGATACTCGGTTTTATTATTAGTTTGTGCTGACGCACGAACACGCTGTACTTATATTGTATATAATGCTGATTCCTTATTTTTGGAATTTTATAGTGTCAGCATTTATGACACCATTTATCTAAGATTTTGCCAATATATTGTTTATTTGTCAAAATTTGGTTTACGATATGTTGCAATTCGTTTGATAGCAGGAGGTTCGGACGACAAAGGAGGGGATGTAAAGATTGCTTCATCGAATGTAAAGTGTAGAATCTTTTTAATCTATGTTCTAATTCGGTGTTATTAATGCTGTCCCATAATGTAATATTTAATGAAGTATTTATAGTAGATTTAATACATAGTAAGGCTTCGAAAATGTCTAAATTCCTAGGCTTTCTGTCAGGACAAGTGATAATATACTGTCTTGGCTGTTGCAGCTGTAACTAGCAATTGAGGATTAGATCGTAGGTGGATTCAAACAGTCTTTTGGAATTTTGCGTATCTTATTGTACATGTGTTGCAGTCTGAACGGGATTTTAACAAACTTGTTAAACATCTTTATGGATGATTGAATAGTCTGTCTTTTACATATATCGAAATTGTTACTATGTTTACATTTATTCAGTAATTCTTCATTTGTAGTGGCGAAGATTGTCTAGATCGTGTTTAGCACTATATATTCATCCGGACGTTATAGGTAGGATTTGTAGAAATAAAAGTTTCTGGAGCCTTTTCATGGGAATTATGTTTTCACAATGTTATTCTTCGAGTATAGAAATGTGCAGCATATAAACAAGCTCATCATTCATATATGTCATAATTACTTCGCTAAAATCGACGAGAGTTGTAAAACAAGTAATTTCTAAGAGTATCAGGATTTATATCTCCACTATATTCATTTAAAATATTGGTTAATGCTATTTTAACGCTAATACCTCAAACTCGATCTCATATTCGTTTCGGGGGATATATTGTAAAGTTTAATATTACTATCGACAGCAGCCTGTAAGTGATAATCCTATTGGTTTTATTTTTAGTATCTTTTCCAATTCTGTCATTAATTTCCTTCCAATTTTATGTTGATTAGCGAAAAGAATCTGTTCGGGAAAATCGTAAATTGATAGATATTCTTCTATGAAATTATTAGATATTGATCTCATCGTCGAATACAGCAGGGGGATCGGTGTTAGAAATTAATAAGTTAATTGATCTTGTAT
Organism: Bombus sonorus; assembly: GCA_029958995.1. Lineage (NCBI taxonomy): Eukaryota > Metazoa > Arthropoda > Insecta > Hymenoptera > Apidae > Bombus > Bombus sonorus. The sequence goes on from JARWAU010000006.1 coordinate 18,816,683, forward strand.
TAATAAAATATAACAGTTTCCTTTATTCGTTCTGGATAATGGACGTAGTAAGTCAATAGCGACTTTTCGGTGTGCTTCTACACCTGTGTCTATAATTAATAGATCATGTTATGATTTTATACGTTTATTTTTGCCTCCCCAGCAAGATTAATTCTACGTGACCGACACTTGCAGTTGTGTGTGGAATGACAGAGGGAAGGAGTTACAAGCCAGGAGTTATAGATAGAATAAAAAGTGCAATGTACGAATTTATTGGGTACGTGAAAATCACGGGGCTGTCTCTTCTAGATATAAAATACAATATCGACCTTTATGAAGTGTCTAACAATAAAAAGTGTGCTTTTCTTATCGAGTGATTTATGTCACTCTTGGCTTTCCAAGAGTTTTTCGGGCATCGACTCCTCTGAGAGTTCACGCAGCAGTGTAATAAATCGTTATCTTAATATTATAAAACGTAATGTTATATAACGCAATAGAATATAACGTAATACTATATAAAGTAGTACATTATATCATAATACTATATAACTTAGTAATAGAGAAGGTAATAAGTTATAACGTTCTACTATATAGCGTAATACTATATAACTTAATACTATAGAAGCTAACACGTCATGACGTAATACTATATAACGTAACACTATATAACGTAATACTATATCACGTAATACATTACAACGTATTACTATATAACGTTATACGTTATACTGTATATACTACATAAGGTAATACGTTACAACGTAACATTATAAAACGGTATACGTTATGCTGTAATACCATATAACGATATACGTTATACTGTAATACTGTATAACGCAATACGCTACAACGTAATAGAGTATAACGTAATACGTTATAACGCAATACTATATAGCGTTAGAAGTTATCCTTTAATACTCTATAAAGTTATACGCTACACTGTGATAGTACATAGCGAAACACTATGCAACGCAACACGTTATAACGTATTACGTTACAACAGAATACTACATAACGTTATACGTTATACTGAGATATTATATATAGCGTAACACTCTATAAAACAATACGTTCCAACGTAACACTACATAACGTTATACGTTATAACGTAATACTATATAATGTAATTCGTTATAATGCAATACTATATAACGTTATTCGTTATACTGTAATACTATATAATGTAATACGTTATACTGCATTACTATATAACGTTTTTCGTTATACTGTAATACTATATAACGTTATACGTCATACTGGAATACTATATAACGTTATATGTTGTACCGGAATACTATATAACCTTATGCGTTATAACGTAATACTGCATAACGTTATACGTTACACCGTAACACTACATATCGTTATACGTTATAACGGAACGCTATGTATCGTTATAAGTTATACCGCAATAACATATGACGTTATACGTTATAACGCAATAATATGTATCGTTATATTATATAACGTTACACTATATAACGTAGTACGTTATGACGTAATACCATATTACGTTTTACTATATAACGTAATACATTATAACGTCATACGTTTTAAACTAATACCATATATCTTTATAGTATATGACATTCTACTATATATCGTAATACGTTACAATGTAATGCCGTATAACGACATACCTTATAACGTAATACCATATAACGTTATACTATATAACGTAATACATTATGACGTAATACTATATAACGTAATATGTTATGACATAATACTATGTAACTTAATACGTCATAACCTAATACTTAATAACGTAATACATTATAACGTAATAGCATATAACGTAATACGTTATAACCTAATACCAGATGAGGTAATCATAGTTCTGCCTGGGCAGGATGACGCAAGTACTCATCGGCCATGGCGTGTTCTGGGTGTACCTGCTAAAAATTCAAAGAGAGGTGACGTCAATCTGTCACCACTGTCAAGAGGAAGAAGATACGGCACAACACACACTGGAGCGCTGCCCAGCGTGGGAAGAACCATGCCGCATACTACGCCTCACCATCGGCGATAGGCTAGCCCCTGAAGCAATCATAGAGGCCATGACGAGGGGCCAACAGGAGTTAGCCGCCGTCCGCAACTACTGCGAGCAAGTAATGCTAGCGAAGGAGCGGGCGGAGAAGAACAAGGAGAAGAGAGGCGACTCCGTCAAAGTGGTTCGCCGAAGAGAACCGATACGACGCCACGCGACTGCGGCACCACCACTACCGCCGTCATAGAAGAGCGCGACGAAGAAGCCGTCAGACTGAGGAGGGTCTGGGCTCCCCCTCAGACTTGCACGACGACCCAGGGAATGCGGCACTAGGGGGGAAGTGGTCCCCCTCCCTTGCTGCCAACCTCAACCAGGAGGCTTCCCACAACAATAAAGGGAGACGACCACGAAGGAGTGTTGCGGTAGCAAATCTAAAGAAAGGAACCGGGACACTCCTGACAAGCGTCAGGAAGACCACCGTGGGGTTTTAGTCGGTAAGAGTCCGACACTACCCGCCGCCCCCCAGAGGGCGTCCAGGCGTCCATGAGGATTTCCCCACGAAAAAAAAAAAGTTCTGCCTGGGCAGTTGAGCTAAGCGGACGTTTGAATCATTGCCACCGTAAGTGCGACAAGTGGGAAAACAAAGTGACTCAAGTCACAACCAATCGCTAAATAAGCAAAAATGCAATAAATATCACCAATTAGAATACTAAACAACGGCGAAACTTACATTATAAACAGAGCTGTATATATAAAAAACCCAAACCAACCAAGAAACAAAGAACACGATTGTTCAGTTATAAGGTAATAGAAATGGAAACAGAAATGGAAACTATACAAACGAATGACGAGAGGAATAACATCAACATCGATCTACCACACCAGAAAGAAAGCTAGAAGGTTGTAACTCCCAGCAAAAAACGAAAAATAACATTAAACACAAATGTTATAAGGGCTGTAGAAACAGAAAGACAACAATGGCTCCAAGAAATTCCTCTCCAAAACTTCTTCAGCGCACTGCTACAAGAGAAGGAACCAGACCCAACTGAAAAACCAAAAACACCCAACTCCAAACCACCACCAATATACATAGATGCCCAGATAATAGACCCCCTTATCGAACTGCTAAACATCACGGCAGGCAAAGAAAATTAAAACATAAAACAATTAAAACTGGACCAGGTAAAAGTGCTAATCGACACCCCAGAAATCTACGGAAAAGCAGTAAAAGCGCTAAAGGAAAAGGACGCCGGGTGCCACACTTACCAGCTTAAACCTGAGAAAAGTTACAAAGCAGTAATCAGAGGATTACACCCAAAGATAAATACAAGAAATATATGTGAGGAACTAGCCAAAATCGGACACCAGGTAAGATCAATAAATAATATAACCAGATACGACACTAAACAACCACTACCGCTATTTTTAATAGAACTTGAACCTAAAAACAACAACAAGGAAATTTATGAAATCAAAAAAATTCTAAGCACAATAATTACAGTCGAACCACCCAGACAGAAAAAAGACATACCACAATTCATGCGGTGCCAACAATATGGACATACAAAAAACTACTGCAACAGAAACCCGGCGTGCGTTAAATGCGCAGAAAAGCATCTAACAATGAACTGCCCATACACAGGAAAAATAAACGATGTAAAGTGCTACAATTGCAGTAGAAACCACCTAGCTAGCTACAAAGGCTATATAGTCAGAAAACAACTTCAACGTAAACTGTTTCCACCGCTTCGAAGCAGGACATACAATAACTATCACACACAACAGGAACTGAGACATCAACAAATGTACAGCACGTAATGAATATCAACCACAATAATACCAACACCTCTGGTAGCCGAAGCTACGCGCAAGTAACCAAACAAACAACATCCCTAGACAACCAAAACCAGAACAATAACACCAACGACGCTACAGAAATCAAAGGACTAGTAAAGCAATCCACCAAAAACACTGAAATGCTAACAAAAATGATAAGCGAACAAAATGCAGTCCTCAGACAGCAAACGCAACAAATCACAATCATGTTACAACTACTTACAAACATGTTAAGCAAAAAATAAGTGGACATGCTTAAAATAGTAGCCTGGAACTCTAACGGCCTACAACAAAGGGCCCTAGAAACTAAAACATTCCTGTATCACAACAACATCGACATATTACTCGTATCAGAAACGCACTTCACCACAAAAAGTTACATAAAAATACCTTACTACACCATATATGATACCAAGCATCCCTCAGGAAAAGCACACGGAGGGACCGCAGTAATAATAAGAAACGACATTAAACACCACTTACACAGTCAAGTTAGTAAGGAATATCTACAAGCAACCACCGTTACTGTACAATCTAGCAGCAACCATTTACAGTTGTCAGCAGTATATGCACCACCGCGACACAAAATTACAGCATAAATGTGGGAAGAGTACTTTCAACAATTAGGCGACAAGTATATCGCAGCGGGTGACTACAAATCAAAGCACACACTATGAGGATCAAGAATCACTACACTTCGAGGTAGAGTCCTGGAAAAATACATTAAAAAAAAATAACCTCAATCTATTATCCACAGGAAGACCGACGTACTGGGCGACAGACCTGAGCAAAATCCCTGACCTACTTGATTTTGCAGCTACAAAGGGACTAAATGGAAATAAAATAAATATAGCACCCAGCCTCGAGCTTAGCTCCGACCATACACCCATAATAATTACATACAGAAACAAGCCAATGCTTTACAACAACTCAGAGACACTATGCAATAAATCCACCAAATGGCAAACATTCAAAGAAATAATCGACAGCAAAATCAATTGCAACATCCCACTGAAAACGCCTGAACATCGAACAAGCGGTAACAACACTTACAGAAACTATACAAGAAGTAGCAAGGGCAACCACTTTACCTGAATCAATCATTAGACAAACAAAAAATTAGAGAAAAAGGAAAAGCGAAAGCAAAATGGCAAAAACATAGAACAAGAGAAAACAAAAAACACCTAAACGAACTTGCAAAGGAAATAAAAAACAAAATAAAAGAACACAACAACAACGAGTTCACAAAGTTCATAGAGTCACTATCTGCACACGAGAACTATAACTACTTACTATGGAAAGCCACAAAAAAAAAAGAAAAAAGAAAAAAAAATTGAGAAGACAATAAAATTAGCCCCAGCAATCAGAAAAGCACCACATTTACACCACATAACGTCAATAACAGCAACCTCAATTGTCATACGGACGAGGATACACTAACCAATAGTTCCGCAACTGACAAGCAATACACCATAACTAAAACAACAGCACAAGAAGTTAGTAACATAATCAAAACACAAAAAACAATAGAACACCAGGAAACGATCTAATCAATGGTAAAATCTTGAAAAACCTTCCTCCAAAAGCGATACGACTAATAACCATAATTTACAATGCAGTACTAAGAATCCGATACTATTCTAAACCATGGAAAATAGCACAGAACATAATGTTACCTAAACCAGGCAAAGACCAACACCAAACAGCATTCTATAGACCAATTTCACTACTTCCCGTGCATTACAAAATACTAGAAAAAATAATATACACCCGACTAAAACCAATAATAGAGAAGGAAAAATTAATACCAGACCAACAAATCGGATTCAGAAACAAACATTCCACTATAGAGCAAATGCACAGGCTTGTCAATGAAATAATAACAACACTCGAAAATAAACAATATTGCACAGCCCTCTTCATGGACATAGAAAAAGCTTTCGATAAAGTAAACCACGAAAGACTATTACAAACAATCAAGAAACAATTCCCGGAGCAAATACACCAATTAATAAAATCATATCTAAGCAACAGAATCTACGTAATAAAAATCAAAGACGCATACTCCGAAGTCAAAGACATCAAGGCAGGGATCCCGCAAGGAAGCGTCTTAGGACCAATACCATACACATTCTACACGGCCAACATACCAACAACTACAAATAGCAAAATACTGACATTCGCGGACGACACAAGTGTACTAGTCAGGCACACTAACCCTGTAACAGCAGTTACACTACTACAAAAAGATATCACAAAAATAGAAAAGTGGCTACAAGCTAAACAAATCAAAGCTAATCCTAATAAATGCAACCACATCACATTTACACTGCGAAAACAGATACCACCAAACATCATCCTGAACGGCACGCAAATAATACAAACTAGGCAAGTCAAATACCTAGGACTCCACATAAATACACAATTCACATGGAAACAGCATATCAAATCAATACTAGACAAACTACAGACAGCAAGGAGACAAAACCCTTGGCTAACAAGTCGAAAATACAAATTAAGCACGGAAAACAAACTAAAAATATACAAAACAATCATAAAACCAATCTGGACTTACGGAATTCCACAATGAGGAACAGCAGCAAATAGCCATATAAGTAAAATTGAAACAATGGAAGCAAACATTCTCAGAACCATAGTGAACGACCCATGGAACTTTAGTAACAACGACATTCGGAAAGATCTGGGATTACCAACAGGCAAGGAGGACATTAACAGAGGCAAGAAGGTACAGAGAAAGAATAGCAGCGCACGCCAACCGGCTGGCTGCGGAAACGATCAACACAACAAACATTGAAACAAGACTAAAAAGGAAATAACCAACAGAACTCACAAAGGATATAATATAGCAAACAGGAAAGTGGTACCCCACTGGGGTAGCCACCCACATGCTATATTTTTATTTTTGTATTTTTTTTTCTTTTACTTACTTAGATATAATACTTTACCAAATGTCCTTCTGGACAAATTGTAAAAATAAAAATAATAAAAAAAAAACAAAAAACTATAAGATAATATGTTATAACGTAATACCAGTTAAGTTTATACTATATAATGTTGTACTATATATCGTAATACGTCATAACGTAATACCATCAAACGTTATACTACATAACGTAAAACGATATAACGTAATACCATAACACGTTATCCTATATAACATTTTTCTATATAACGTTATCCTATATAACGTATTTTTACATAACGTTATACTATATAACGTTATACGTTACAACGTCATAACATATAACGTTATACCGTACAACGTTATATCGTAATTCCATATATCGCAATACATTATAACGTAATAGCATATAACGTAGTACGTTATAACATAACACCATATAATGTCATACGTTCTAACCTAATTCCACATAACGTAATACTATATAACGTTATACTGTATTATCTAATACCTTATAACGGAATACCATATAACGTAACAAGTTATAACGTTATACTATATAACGCAATACACTATACAATACAATAATATGTTATAACGTAATAACATATAACGTAATACCATATAACGCAATACGTTACAATGTAATAGCATATAACGATATACTATATAACGTAATACGTTAAAAAGTAATGCCATATAAGGTAAAACGTTAGTACGTGATACCATACAATGTAATACGTTATAACGTAATTCCATATGACGTAACACGTTATATCATATAACCATACCACGTAATAGAATATAACGATATATCTTACATGGTAATAGTATATAACGGTATACGTAATAAGGTAATAGCATATAACGATATACGTTATAAAGTAATAGTATATAACGATATACGTAATAAGGTAATAGTATATAACGATAAACGCAATAACATTACTGCATATAACGTTATACGCGACAAGGTAGTAGTTTATAACGCTATATGTTATAACATAACGCTACATATCGTTATACGTTATAACGTAATACTATACAACGTTGTACGGTATATCGTAATAGTATGTAACGTTATACGTTACAACGTAATGCTACATAACGTTATACGTTATAACGTAATGCTACATAACGTTATACGTTATAACGTAATGCGACATAACGTTATACGTTATAACGTAGTAGTATATAACGTTATACGTTATAACGTAATACTATACAACGTTGTACGTTATAATGTAATAGTATGTAACGCTATACCTTATAACGTAGTAGTATATTACGTTATATGTTATATCATTATGCTACATAACGTAATACGTTATAACGTAATAGTGTATAACGTTATACGCTATAACGTAATATTATATAACGTTATTCGTTATCACGTAATAGTATATAACGTTATAAGTTATAACGAAATGTTACACAACGTTATACGTTATAACGTAATGCTACATAACGTTATACGTTATAACGTAATGCTACATAACGTTATACGTTATAACGTAATGCGACATAACGTTATACGTTATAACGTAGTAGTATATAACGTTATACGTTATAACGTAATACTTCATAACGTTATACGTTATAACGTAATACTTCATAACGTTATACGTTATAACGTAACAGTATATAAGGTTATACGATATAACGTAATGCTACATATCCTTATACGTTGTAACTTATTAGTATATAACGTTATACGTTATAACGTATTGCTTCATATCCATATACGTTGTAACGTATTAGTATATAACGTTATACGTAATAACGTAATAGTATATAACGTTATACGTTATAACGTAATACTATACAACGTTATACGTTATAACGTAATAGTATGTAACGTTGTACGTTATAACGTAATGCTACATAACGTTATACGTTATGACGTAATTCTAGTTAACGTTATACGTTATAACGTAACAGTATATAGGGTTATACGTTATAACGTAATGCTACATATCCTTATACGTTGTAACGTAATAGTATATAACGTTATACGTTATAACGTAATACTATACAACGTTGTACGTTATAATGTAATAGTATGTAACGCTATACATTATAACGTAGTAGTATATTACGTTATATGTTATATCATTATGCTACATAACGTAATACGTTATAACGTAATAGTATATAACGTTATACGCTATAACGTAATATTATATAACGTTATTCGTTATCACGTAATAGTATATAACGTTATAAGTTATAACGAAATGTTACACAACGTTATACGTTATAACGTAATGCTACATAACGTTATACGTTGTAACGTAATAGTATATAACGTTATACATTGTAACGTAATAGTATATAACGTTATACGTTATAACGAAATGTTACACATCGTTATACGTTATAAGGTAATAGTATATAGCGTTATATGTTATACCGAAATATTATATAGCGTTATATGTTATAACGTAATAGTATATAACGTTATACATTGTAACGTAATAGTATATAACGTTATACGTTATAACGTAATAGAATATAACGTTATACGTTGTAACGTAATAGTATATAACGTTATACTTTATAGCGTAATAGTATATAACGCTATACGTTATAACGTAATACTATACAAAGATGTACGTTATAACGTAATAGTATGTAACGTTATACGTTATAACGTAGTGCTACATAACGTTATACGTTATAACGTAATGTTACATAACGTTATACGTTATAACGTAATGCTAGTTAACGTTATACGTTATAACGTAAAGCTACATAACGCTGTACGTAATACTTCATAACGTTATACGTTATAACGTAATGCTAGTTAACGTTATACGTTATAACGTAAAGCTACATAACGCTGTACGTTATAACGCAGTAGTATCTAACGTTATTCGTTATAACGTAATAGTATATAACGTTACACGATATATCGTAATATTATATAACGTGATACGTTATCACGTAATAGTATATAACGTTATACGTTATAACGTAATACTATACAACGTTGTACGTTATAACGTAATAGTATGTAACGTTATACGTTATAACGTTGTGCTACATAACGTTATACGTTATAACGTAATGCTACATAACGTTATACATTATAACGCAATGCTAGTTAACGTTATACGTTATAACGTAAAGCTGCATAACGCTGTACGTTATAACGTAATAGTATCTAACGTTATACGTTATAACGTAGTAGTATCTAACGTTAGACTGTATGACGTAATAGTACATAACGTTATACGTTATAACGTAATAGTATGTAACGTTGTACGTTATAACGTAATACTTCATAACGTTATACGTTATAACGTAATACTTTATAAAGTTATACGTTATAACGTAACAGTATATAGGGTTATACGTTATAACGTAATGCTTCATATCCTTAAACGTTGTAACTTCTTAGTATATAACGTTATACGTTATAACGTAATGCTTCATATCCATATATGTTGTAACGTATTAGTATATAACGTTATACGTTATAACGTAATAGTATATAACGTTATACGTTATAACGTAATGCTTCATATCCATATATGTTGTAACGTATTAGTATATAACGTTATACGTTATAACGTAATAGTATATAACGTTATACGTTATAACGTAATACTATACAACGTTGTACGTTATAACGTAATAGTATATAACGTTATACGTTGTAACGTAATAGTATATAACGTTATACGTTATAACGTAATACTATACAACGTTGTACGCTATAACGTAATATTATGTAACGTTGTACGATATAACGTAATGCTACATAACATTATACGTTATGACGTAATTCTAGTTAACGTTATACGTTATAACGTAACAGAATATAAGGTTATACGTTATAACGTAATGCTACATAACGTTATACGTTATAACGTAATGCGACATAACGTTATACGTTATAACGTAGTAGTATATAACGTTATACGTTATAACGTAATAGTATTTCACGTTATACGTTATAACGTAATAGTATTTAACGTTATACGTTATAACGTAAAAGTATATAACGTTATACGTTGTAACGTAATAGTATATAACGTTATACGTTATAACGTAATGCTGCATAACGTTATACGTTATAACGTGATGCAACATAACGTTATACGCTATAACGTAATGCGACATAACGTTATACGGTATAACGTAATAGTATATAACGTTATACGTTATAACGAAATGTTACACAACGTTATACGTTATAACATAATAGTGTATAACGTTATACGTTATAACGTAATAGTATATGAGATTATACGTTATAGCGTAATAGTATATAACGTTATACGTTATAACGTAATAGTATATGAGGTTATACGTTATAACGTAATAGTATATAACGTTATACGTTATAACGAAATGATACACAACGTTATACGTTATAAGGTAATAGTATATAGCGTTATATGTTATAACGTAATATTATATAGCGTTATTTGTTATAGCGTAATATTATACAGCGTTTTACGTTATAACGTAATAGTATATAACGTTACACATTGTACGTAATAGTATATAACGTTATACGTTATAACGTAATAGTGTATATCGTTATGCGTTATAACCTAATACTATACAACGTTGTACGTTATATCGTAGTAGTATGTAACGTCATACGTCATAACGTAATGCTACATAACGTTATACGTTATAACGTAATGCTACATAATGTTATACGTTATAACGTAATGCTAGTTAACGTTACACGGTATAACGTAAAGCTACATAATGCTGTACGTTATGACGTAGTAGTATCTAACGTTATTCGTTATAACGTAATAGTATATAACGTTACACGATATAACGTAATATTATATAACGTTATACGTTATCACGTAATAGTATATAACGTTATACGTTATAAGGTAATAGTATATAACGTTATACGTTATAACGAAATCTTACACAACGTTATACGTCATAACGCAATAGTATATAACGTTATACGTTATAACGTAATAGTACATAACGTTATACGTTATATCGTAATATTATATAACGTTATACCTTATAACGTAGTAGTATATAACGTTATACGTTATAACGTAATAGTATATAACGTTATACGTTATAACGTAATAGTATATAACGTTATACGTTATAACGAAATGTTACACAACGTTATACTTTATAACATAATAGTATATAACGTTATACGTTATAACGTAATAGTATATGAGATTATACGTTATAGCGTAATAGTATATAACGTTATACGTTATAACGGAATAGTATATGAGGTTATACGTTATAACGTAATAGTATATAACGTTATACGTTATAACGAAATGATACACAACGTTATACGTTATAAGGTAATAGTATATAGCGTTATATGTTATAACGTAATATTATATAGCGTTATTTGTTATAGGGTAATATTATACAGCGTTATACGTTATAACGTAATCGTATATAACGTTACACATTGTACGTAATAGTATATAACGTTATACGTTATAACGTAATAGTATATAACGTTATACGTTGTAACGTAATAGTATATAACGTTATACGTTATAACGTAATAGTATATATCGTTATGCGTTATATCCTAATACTATACAACGTTGTACGTTATATCGTAGTAGTATGTAACGTCATACGTCATAACGTAATGCTACATAACGTTATACGTTATAACGTAATGCTACATAATGTTATAAGTTATAACGTAATGCTAGTTAACGTTACACGTTATAACGTAAAGCTACATAATGCTGTACGTTATGACGTAGTAGTATATAACGTTATACGTTACAACGTAACAGAATATTAGGTTATACGTTATAGCGTAATGCTACATAACGTTGTTCGTTATAACGTAATGCTACATAACGTTATACGTTATAACGTAATGCGACATAACAATATACGTTATAACGTAGTAGTATATAACGGTATACGTTATAACGTAATGCTTCATAACGTTATACGTTATAACGTAACAGTATATAAGGTTATACGTTATAATGTAATGCTACATATCCATATACGTTGTAACGTATTAGTATATAACGTTATACGTTATAACGTACTAGTATGTAACGTTATACGTTATAACGTAATACTATACAAGGTTGTACGTTATAACGTAATAGTACATAACGTTATACGTTATGACGAAATTCGAGTTAACGTTATACGTTATAACGTAACAGAATATAAGGTTATACGTTATAACATAATGCAACATAACGTTATACGTTATAACGTAGTAGTATCTAACGTTATACGTTATAACGTAGTAGTATCTAACGTTATACGTTATAACGTAGTAGTATCTAACGTTATACGTTATAACGTAATACTTCATAACGTTATATGTTATAACGTAATAGTATATAACGCTATATGTTATAACGTAATAGTATATAAGGATATACGTTATAACGTGATAGTATATAACGTTATACGGTATAACGTCATATTATATAACGTTATACGTTATAACGTAATAGTATATACCGTTATACGTTGTAACGTAATAGTACATAACGTTATACGTTATAACGTAATAGTATATACCTTTATGCGTTATAACGTAACACTATACAACGTTGTATGTTATATCGTAATAGAATGTAACGGTATACGTTATAACGTAATGCTACATAACGGTATACGTTATAACGTAATGCTACATAACGTTATACGTTATAACGTAACAGTATATAAGGTTATACGTTATAACGTAATCGTATATAACGTTATACGTTATAACGTAATGCTACATAACGTTATACGTTATGACGTAATTGTAGTTAACATTTTACGTTATAACGCAACAGAATATAAGGTTATACGTTGTAACGTAATGCTACATAACGTTATACGTTATAACGTAAAGCTACATAACGCTGTACGTTATAACGTAGTAGTATCTAACGTTATACGTTATAACGTAATACTTCATAACGTTATACGTTATAACGTAATAGCATATATAACGCTATACGTTATAACGTAATAGCATATATAACGCTATACGTTATAACGTAATAGTATATAAGGATATACGTTATAACGTGATAGTATATAACGTTATACGGTATAACGTCATATTATATAACGTTATACGTTATAACGTAATAGTAATTCACGTTATACGTTATAACGTAATACTATACAACGTTGTACGTTATAACGTAATAGTATGTAACGTTATACGTTATAACGTGTTGCTACATAACGTTATACGTTATAACGTAATGCTACATAACGTTATACGTTATAACGTGATGCAACATAACGTTATACGCTATAACGTAATGCGACATAACGTTATACGTTATAACGTAATAGTATATAACGCTATACGTTATAACGTAATAGTATATAAGGATATACGTTATAATGTAATAGTATATAACGTAATAGTATATAAAGATATACGTTATAACGTAATAGTATATAACGTTATACGTTATAACGAAATGTTACACAACGTTATACGTTATAACATAATAGTATATAACGTTATACGTAATAACGTAATAGTATATAAAGTTATACGTTATAACGTAATAGTATATGAGATTATACGTTATAGCGTAATAGTATATAACGTTATATGTTATAACGTCATATTATACAACGTTATACGTTATCACGTAATAGTATATAACGTTATACGTTATAACGAAATGTTACACAACGTTATACGTTATAACATAATAGTATATAACGTTATACGTTATAACGTAATAGTATATGAGATTATACGTTATACCGTAATAGTATATAACGTTATATGTTATAACGTAATAGTATATGAGGTTATACGTTATCACGTAATAGTATAGAACGTTATACGTTATAGCTAAATGATACACAACGCTATACGTTATAAGGTAATAGTATATAGCGTTATATGTTATAACGTAATATTATATAGCGTTACATGTTATAGCGTAATATTATACAGCGTTATACGTTATAACGTAATAGTATATAACGTTACACATTGTACGTAATAGTATATAACGTTATACGTTATAACGTAATAGTATATAACGTTATACGTTGTAACGTAATAGTATATAACGTTATACGTTATAACGTAATAGTATATATCGTTATGCGTTATAACCTAATACTATACAACGTTGTACGTTATAACGTAATAGTATGTAACGTTGTACGTTATAACGTAATGCTACATAACGTTATACGTTATAACGTGATGCAACATAACGTTATACGCTATAACGTAATGCGACATAACGTTATACGTTATAACGTAATAGTACATAACGCTATACGTTATAACGTAATAGTATATGAGATTATACGTTATAGCGTAATAGCATATAACGTTATACGTTATTACGTAATAGTATATGAGGTTATACGTTATGACGTAATAGTATATAACGTCATACGTCATAACGTAATGCTACATAACGTTATACGTTATAACGTAATGCTACATAATGTTATACGTTATAACATAATAGTATATAACGTTATACGTTATAACGTAATAGTATATGAGATTATACGTTATAGCGTAATAGTATATAACGTTATATGTTATAACGTAATAGTATATGAGGTTATTCGTTATCACGTAATAGTATAGAACGTTATACGTTATAGCTAAATGATACACAACGCTATACGTTATAAGGTAATAGTACATAGCGTTATATGTTATAACGTAATATTATATAGCGTTACATGTTATAGCGTAATATTATACAGCGTTATACGTTATAACGTAATAGTATATAACGTTACACATTGTACGTAATAGTATATAACGTTATACGTTATAACGTAATAGTATATAACGTTATACGTTGTAACGTAATAGTATATAACGTTATACGTTATAACGTAATAGTATATATCGTTATGCGTTATAACCTAATACTATACAACGTTGTACGTTATAACGTAATAGTATGTAACGTTGTACGTTATAACGTAATGCTACATAACGTTATACGTTATAACGTGATGCAACATAACGTTATACGCTATAACGTAATGCGACATAACGTTATACGTTATAACGTAATAGTATATAACGCTATATGTTATAACGTAATAGTATATGAGATTATACGTTATAGCGTAATAGTATATAACGTTATACGTTATTACGTAATAGTATATGAGGTTATACGTTATGACGTAATAGTATATAACGTCTTACGTCATAACGTAATGCTACATAACGTTATACGTTATAACGTAATGCTACATAATGTTATACGTTATAACGTAATGCTAGTTAACGTTACACGTTATGACGTAGTAGTATCTAACGTTATTCGTTATAACGTAATAGTATATAACGTTACACGATATAACGTAATATTATATAACGTTATACGTTATCACGTAATAGTATATAACATTATACGTTATAAGGTAATAGTATATAACGTTATACGTTATGACGAAATGTTACACAACGTTATACGTCAAAACGTAATAGTATATAACATTATACGTTATAACGTAATAGTACATAACGTTATCCGTTATAACGTAATATTATATAACGTTATACCTTATAACGTAGTAGTATATAACGTTATACGTTATAACGTAATACTTCATAACATTATACGTTATAACGTAATAGTACATAACGTTATCCGTTATAACGTAATGCTACATATCCTTATACGTTGTAACGTAATAGTATATAACGTTATACGTTATAACGTAATACTATACAACGTGGTACGTTATAATGTAATAGTATGTAACGTTATACCTTATAACGTAGTAGTATATAACGTTATATGTTCTATCATTATGCTACATAACGTAATACGTTATAACGTAATAGTATATAACGTTATACGTTATAACGTAATATTATAATAACGTTATACGTTATCATGTAATAGTATATAACGTTATAAGTTATAACGAAATGTTACACAACGTTACACGTTATAACGTAATATTATATAACGTTATACGTTGTAACGTATTAGTATATAACGTTATACGTTGTAACGTAACAGTATATAAGGTTATACATTATAACGTAATGCGACATAACGTTACACGTTATAACGTAATAGTATATAACGTTATACGTTATAACGTCATATTATATAACGTTATACGATATCAGGTAATAGTATATACCGTTATGCGTTATAACGAAATGATACACAACGTTATACGTTATAAGGTAATAGTATATACCGTTATGTGTTATATCGTAATATTATATAGCGTCATATGTTATAGCGTAATATTATACAATGTTATACGTTATAACGCAATAGTATATAACGTTATACATTGTAACGTAATCGTATATAACGTTATACGTTATAACGTAATACTATACAGCGTTGTACGTTATAACGTAATAGTATGTATCGTTATACGTTATAACGTAATGCTACATAACGTTATACGTTATAACGTAATGATAGTTAACGTTATACGTTATTACGTAAAGCTACATAACGCTGTACGTTATAACGTAGTAGTATCTAACGGTATACGTTATAAGGTAGTAGTATCTAACGTTATCCGTTATAACATAATACTTCGTAACTTTATACGTTATAAGGTAATACTTCATAACGTTATACGTTATAACGTAACCGTATATAGGGTTATACGTTATAACGTAATGCCTCATATCCTTATACGCTGTAACTTATTAGTATATAACGTTATACGTTATAACGTAATGCGTCATATCCTTACACGTTGTAATGTATTGGCATATAACGCTAAACGTTATAACGTAATAGTATTTAACGTTATACGTTATAACGTAAAGCTACATAACGCTGTACGTAATAACGTAGTAGTATCTAACGTTATACGTTATAACGTAATAGTATATAACGTTATACGTTTTAACGTTTACTATATAACGTTATACGTTGTAACGTAATGGTATATAACGTTATACGTTATAACGTAATAGTATATAACGTTATACGTTTTAACGTTTACTATATAACGTTATACGTTGTAACGTAATGGTATATAACGTTATACGTTATAACCTAATAGTATATAACGTTATACGTTATAACGTAGTAGTATATAACGTTATATGTTATAACGTAATATTATATAACGTTATACGTTATAACGTAATGCTACATAACGTTATACGTTATGACGTAATTCTAGTTAACGTTATACGTTATAACGTAACAGTATATAGGGTTATACGTTATAACGTAATACTATACAACGTTGTACGTTATAATGTAATAGTATGTAACGTTATACCTTATAACGTAGTAGTATATAACGTTATATGTTATATCATTATGCTACATAATGTAATATGTTATAACGTAATAGTATATAACGTTATACGCTATAACGTAATATTATATAACGTTATACGTTATCACGTAATAGTATATAACGTTATACATTGTAACGTAATAGTATATAACGTTATACGTTATAACGTAATAGTACATAACGTTATACGTTATAACGTAATAGTATATAACGTTATGCGTTATAACGTAATAGAATATAACGTCATACGTTGTAACGTAATAGTATATAACGTTATACTTTATAGCGTAATAGTATATAACGTTATACGTTATAACGTAATACTATACAAAGATGTACGTTATAACGTAATAGAATATAGCGTCATACGTTGTAACGTAATAGTATATAACGTTATACTCTATAGCGTAATAGTATATAACGTTATACGTTATAACGTAATACTATACAAAGATGTACGTTATAACGTAATAGTATGTAACGTTATACGTTATAACGTAGTGCTACATAACGTTATACGTTATAACGTAATGTTACATAACGTTATACGTTATAACGTAATGCTAGTTAACGTTATACGTTATAACGTAAAGCTACATAACGCTGTACGTAATACTTCATAACGTTATACGTTATAACGTAAAGCTAGATAACGCTGTACGTTATAACGCAGTAGTATCTAACGTTATTCGTTATAACGTAATAGTATATAACGTTACACGATATAACGTAATATTGTATAACGTGATACGTTATCACGTAATAGTATATAATGTTATACGTTATAACGTAATACTATACAACGTTGTACGTTATAACGTAATAGTATGTAACGTTATACGTTATAACGTTGTGCTACATAACGTTATACGTTATAACGTAATGCTACATAACGTTATACATTATAATGCAATGCTAGTTAACGTTATACGTTATAACGTAAAGCTACATAACGCTGTACGTTATAACGTAGTAGTATCTAACATTATACGTTATAACGTAGTAGTATCTAACGTTAGACGGTATAACGTAATAGTACATAACGTTATACGTTATAACGTAATAGTATATAACGTTATACGTTATAACGTAATACTATACAACGTTGTACGTTATAACGTAATAGTATGTAACGTTATACCTTATAACGTAGTAGTATATAACGTTATATGTTATATCATTATGCTACATCACGTTATACGTTATAACGAAATAGTATATAACGTTATACGTTATAACGAAATATTATATAACGTTATACGTTATCACGTAATAGTATATAACGTTATAAGTTATAACGAAATGTTACACAACGTTATACGTTATAACGTAATAGTACATAACGTTATACGTTATAACGTAATAGTATATAACGTTATACGTTATAACGTAATAGAATATAACGTCATACGTTGTAACGTAATAGTATATAACGTTATACTTTATAGCGTAATAGTATATAACGTTATACGTTATAACGTAATACTATACAGAGATGTACGTTATAACGTAATAGAATATAACGTCATACGTTGTAACGTAATAGTATATAACGTTATACTTTATAGCGTAATAGTATATAACGTTATACGTTATAACGTAATACTATACAAAGATGTACGTTATAACGTAATAGTATGTAACGTTATACGTTATAACGTAGTGCTACATAACGTTATACGTTATAACGTAATGTTACATAACGTTATACGTTATAACGTAATGCTAGTTAACGTTATACGTTATAACGTAAAGCTACATAACGCTGTACGTAATACTTCATAACGTTATACGTTATAACGTAAAGCTAGATAACGCTGTACGTTATAACGCAGTAGTATCTAACGTTGTTCGTTGTAACGTAATAGTATATAACGTTACACGATATAACGTAATATTGTATAACGTGATACGTTATCACGTAATAGTATATAATGTTATACGTTATAACGTAATACTATACAACGTTGTACGTTATAACGTAATAGTATATAACGTTATACGTTATAACGTAATACTATACAACGTTGTACGTTATAACGTAATAGTATGTAACGTTATACCTTATAACGTAGTAGTATATAACGTTATATGTTATATCATAATGCTACATAACGTTATACGTTATAACGAAATAGTATATAACGTTATACGTTATAACGTAATATTATATAACGTTATACGTTATCACGTAATAGTATATAACGTTATAAGTTATAACGAAATGTTACACAACGTTATACGTTATAACGTAATATTATATAACATTATACGTTGTAACGTAATAGTATATAACGTTATACATTGTAACGTAATAGTATATAACGTTATACGTTATTTTGAAATGTTACACATCGTTATACGGTATAAGGTAATAGTATATAGCGTTATATGTTATCACGAAATATTATATAGCGTTATACGTTATAACGTAATAGTATATACCGTTATACCTTATAATGTAATAGTATATAACGTTATACGTTATAACGTAATACTATACAACGTTGTACCTTATAACGTAATAGTATATAACGTTATACGTTATAACGTAATACTATGCAGCGTTGTACGTTATAACGTAATAGTATTTAACGTTATACGTTATAACGTAAAGCTACATAACGCTGTACGTAATAACGTAGTAGTATCTAACGTTATACGTTATAACGTAATACTCCATAACGTTATACGTTATAACGTAACAGTATATAGGGTTATACCTTATAACATAATGCTACATATCCTTATACGTTGTAACTGATTAGTACATAACGTTATACGTTATAACGTAATGCTTCATATCCTTATACGTTGTAACATATTGGTATATAAAGTTATACGTTCTAACGTAATAGTATATAACGTTATACGTTATAACGTAACAGTATATAAGGTTATACATTATAACGTAATGCTGCATAACGTTATACGTTATAACGTAATAGTATATAACGTTATACGTTATCACGTAATAGTATATAACGTTATAAGTTATAACGAAATGTTACACAACGTTATACGTTATAACGTAATAGTACATAACGTTATACGTTATAACGTAATAGTATATAACGTTATACGTTATAACGTAATAGAATATAACGTCATACGTTGTAACGTAATAGTATATAACGTTATACTTTATAGCGTAATAGTATATAACGTTATACGTTATAACGTAATACTATACAGAGATGTACGTTATAACGTAATAGAATATAACGTCATACGTTGTAACGTAATAGTATATAACGTTATACTTTATAGCGTAATAGTATATAACGTTATACGTTATAACGTAATACTATACAAAGATGTACGTTATAACGTAATAGTATGTAACGTTACGTTATAACGTAGTGCTACATAACGTTATACGTTATAACGTAATGTTACATAACGTTATACGTTATAACGTAATGCTAGTTAACGTTATACGTTATAACGTAAAGCTACATAACGCTGTACGTAATACTTCATAACGTTATACGTTATAACGTAAAGCTAGATAACGCTGTACGTTATAACGCAGTAGTATCTAACGTTGTTCGTTATAACGTAATAGTATATAACGTTACACGATATAACGTAATATTCTATAACGTGATACGTTATCACGTAATAGTATATAATGTTATACGTTATAACGTAATACTATACAACGTTGTACGTTATAACGTAATAGTATATAACGTTATACGTTATAACGTAATACTATACAACGTTGTACGTTATAACGTAATAGTATGTAACGTTATACCTTATAACGTAGTAGTATATAACGTTATACGTTATAACGTAATAGTATATAACGTTATACGTTATAACGTAATAGTATATAACGTTATACGTTATAACGAAATGTTACACAACGTTATACTTTATAACATAATAGTATATAACGTTATACGTTATAACGTAATAGTATATGAGATTATACGTTATAGCGTAATAGTATATAACGTTATACGTTATAACGGAATAGTATATGAGGTTATACGTTATAACGTAATAGTATATAACGTTATACGTTATAACGAAATGATACACAACGTTATACGTTATAAGGTAAAAGTATATAGCGTTATATGTTATAACGTAATATTATATAGCGTTATTTGTTATAGGGTAATATTATACAGCGTTATACGTTATAACGTAATCGTATATAACGTTACACATTGTACGTAATAGTATATAACGTTATACGTTATAACGTAATAGTATATAACGTTATACGTTGTAACGTAATAGTATATAACGTTATACGTTATAACGTAATAGTATATATCGTTATGCGTTATATCCTAATACTATACAACGTTGTACGTTATATCGTAGTAGTATGTAACGTCATACGTCATAACGTAATGCTACATAACGTTATACGTTATAACGTAATGCTACATAATGTTATAAGTTATAACGTAATGCTAGTTAACGTTACACGTTATAACGTAAAGCTACATAATGCTGTACGTTATGACGTAGTAGTATATAACGTTATACGTTACAACGTAACAGAATATAAGGTTATACGTTATAGCGTAATGCTACATAACGTTGTTCGTTATAACGTAATGCTACATAACGTTATACGTTATAACGTAATGCGACATAACAATATACGTTATAACGTAGTAGTATATAACGGTATACGTTATAACGTAATGCTTCATAACGTTATACGTTATAACGTAACAGTATATAAGGTTATACGTTATAATGTAATGCTACATATCCATATACGTTGTAACGTATTAGTATATAACGTTATACGTTATAACGTACTAGTATGTAACGTTATACGTTATAACGTAATACTATACAAGGTTGTACGTTATAACGTAATAGTATGTAACGTTGTACGTTATAACGTAATAGTACATAACGTTATACGTTATGACGAAATTCGAGTTAACGTTATACGTTATAACGTAACAGAATATAAGGTTATACGTTATAACATAATGCTACATAACGTTATACGTTATAACGTAGTAGTATCTAACGTTATACATTATAACGTAGTAGTATCTAACGTTATACGTTATAACGTAGTAGTATCTAACGTTATACGTTATAACGTAATACTTCATAACGTTATATGTTATAACGTAATACTTCATAACGTTATATGTTATAACGTAATAGTATATAACGCTATATGTTATAACGTAATAGTATATAAGGATATACGTTATAACGTGATAGTATATAACGTTATACGGTATAACGTCATATTATATAACGTTATACGTTATAACGTAATAGTATATACCGTTATACGTTGTAACGTAATAGTACATAACGTTATACGTTATAACGTAATAGTATATACCTTTATGCGTTATAACGTAACACTATACAACGTTGTATGTTATATCGTAATAGAATGTAACGGTATACGTTATAACGTAATGCTACATAACGGTATACGTTATAACGTAATGCTACATAACGTTATACGTTATAACGTAACAGTATATAAGGTTATACGTTATAACGTAATCGTATATAACGTTATACGTTATAACGTAATAGTATTTCACGTTATACGTTATCAAGTAATAGTATTTAACGTTATACGTTGTAACGTAATAGTATATAACGTTATACGTTATCACGTAATAGTATATAACGTTATACGTTGTAACGTAATACTATACAACGTTGTACGTTATAACGTAATAGTATGTAACCTTATACGTTATAACGTAATGCTACATAACGTTATACGTTATAACGTGATGCAACATAACGTTATACGCTATAACGTCATGCGACATAACGTTATACGTTATAACGTAATAGTATATAACGCTATACGTTATAACGTAATAGTATATAAGGATATACGTTATAACGTAATAGTATATAAGGATATACGTTATAGCGTAATAGTATATAACGTTACACGATATAACGTAATATTATATAACGTTATACGTTATCACGTAATAGTATATAACGTTATACGTTGTAACGTAATAGTACATAACGTTATACGTTATAACGTAATAGTATATACCGTTATGCGTTATAACGTAATACTATACAACGTTGTACGTTATAACGTAATAGTATGTAACGTTGTACGTTATAACGTAATGCTACATAACGTTATACGTTATGACGTAATTGTAGTTAACATTTTACGTTATAACGTAACAGAATATAAGGTTATACGTTATAACGTAATGCTACATAACGTTATACGTTATAACGTAAAGCGACATAACGCTGTACGTTATAACGTAGTAGTATCTAACGTTATACGTTATAACGTAATACTTCATAACGTTATACGTTATAACGTAATAGCATATATAACGCTATACGTTATAACGTAATAGCATATATAACGCTATACGTTATAACGTAATAGTATATAAGGATATACGTTATAACGTGATAGTATATAACGTTATACGGTATAACGTCATATTATATAACGTTATACGTTATAACGTAATAGTAATTCACGTTATACGTTATAACGTAATACTATACAACGTTGTACGTTATAACGTAATAGTATGTAACGTTATACGTTATAACGTGTTGCTACATAACGTTATACGTTATAACGTAATGCTACATAACGTTATACGTTATAACGTGATGCAACATAACGTTATACGCTATAACGTAATGCGACATAACGTTATACGTTATAACGTAATAGTATATAACGCTATACGTTATAACGTAATAGTATATAAGGATATACGTTATAATGTAATAGTATATAACGTAATAGTATATAAAGATGTACGTTATAACGTAATAGTATATAACGTTATACGTTATAACGAAATGTTACACAACGTTATACGTTATAACATAATTGTATATAACGTTATACGTAATAACGTAATAGTATATAACGTTATACGTTATAACGTAATAGTATATGAGATTATACGTTATAGCGTAATAGTATATAACGTTATATGTTATAACGTCATATTATACAACGTTATACGTTATCACGTAATAGTATATAACGTTATACGTTATAACGAAATGTTACACAACGTTATACGTTATAACATAATAGTATATAACGTTATACGTTATAACGTAATAGTATATGAGATTATACGTTATACCGTAATAGTATATAACGTTATATGTTATAACGTAATAGTATATGAGGTTATACGTTATCACGTAATAGTATAGAACGTTATACGTTATAGCTAAATTATACACAACGCTATACGTTATAAGGTAATAGTATATAGCGTTATATGTTATAACGTAATATTATATAGCGTTACATGTTATAGCGTAATATTATACAGCGTTATACGTTATAACGTAATAGTATATAACGTTACACATTGTACGTAATAGTATATAACGTTATACGTTATAACGTAATAGTATATAACGTTATACGTTGTAACGTAATAGTATATAACGTTATACGTTATAACGTAATAGTATATATCGTTATGCGTTATAACCTAATACTATACAACGTTGTACGTTATAACGTAATAGTATGTAACGTTGTACGTTATAACGTAATGCTACATAACGTTGTACGTTATAACGTGATGCAACATAACGTTATACGCTATAACGTAATGCGACATAACGTTATACGTTATAACGTAATAGTATATAACGCTATACGTTATAACGTAATAGTATATGAGATTATACGTTATAGCGTAATAGTATATAACGTTATACGTTATTACGTAATAGTATATGAGGTTATACGTTATGACGTAATAGTATATAACGTCATACGTCATAACGTAATGCTACATAACGTTATACGTTATAACGTAATGCTACATAATGTTATACGTTATAACATAATAGTATATAACGTTATACGTTATAACGTAATAGTATATGAGATTATACGTTATAGCGTAATAGTATATAACGTTATATGTTATAACGTAATAGTATATGAGGTTATTCGTTATCACGTAATAGTATAGAACGTTATACGTTATAGCTAAATGATACACAACGCTATACGTTATAAGGTAATAGTACATAGCGTTATATGTTATAACGTAATATTATATAGCGTTACATGTTATAGCGTAATATTATACAGCGTTATACGTTATAACGTAATAGTATATAACGTTACACATTGTACGTAATAGTATATAACGTTATACGTTATAACGTAATAGTATATAACGTTATACGTTGTAACGTAATAGTATATAACGTTATACGTTATAACGTAATAGTATATATCGTTATGCGTTATAACCTAATACTATACAACGTTGTACGTTATAACGTAATAGTATGTAACGTTGTACGTTATAACGTAATGCTACATAACGTTATACGTTATAACGTGATGCAACATAACGTTATACGCTATAACGTAATGCGACATAACGTTATACGTTATAACGTAATAGTATATAACGCTATATGTTATAACGTAATAGTATATGAGATTATACGTTATAGCGTAATAGTATATAACGTTATACGTTATTACGTAATAGTATATGAGGTTATACGTTATGACGTAATAGTATATAACGTCTTACGTCATAACGTAATGCTACATAACGTTATACGTTATAACGTAATGCTACATAATGTTATACGTTATAACGTAATGCTAGTTAACGTTACACGTTATGACGTAGTAGTATCTAACGTTATTCGTTATAACGTAATGCTAGTTAACGTTACACGTTATGACGTAGTAGTATCTAACGTTATTCGTTATAACGTAATAGTATATAACGTTACACGATATAACGTAATATTATATAACGTTATACGTTATCACGTAATAGTATATAACGTTATACGTTATAAGGTAATAGTATATAACGTTATACGTTATGACGAAATGCTACACAACGTTATACGTCAAAACGTAATAGTATATAACATTATACGTTATAACGTAATAGTACATAACGTTATCCGTTATAACGTAATATTATATAACGTTATACCTTATAACGTAGTAGTATATAACGTTATACGTTATAACGTAATGCTTCATAACGTTATACGTTATAACGTAACAGTATATAAGGTTATACGTTATAACGTAATGCTACATATCCTTATTCGTTTTAACTTATTAGTATATAACGTTATACGTTATAACGTATTGCTTCATATCCAAATACGTTGTAACGTATTAGTATATAACGTTATACGTTATAACGTAATAGTATATAACGTTATACGTTATAACGTAATACTATACAACGTTATACGTTATAACGTAATAGTATGTAACGTTGTACGTTATAAAGTAATGGTACATAACGTTATACGTTATAACGTAATGCTAGTTAACGTTATACGTTATAACGTAAAGCTACATAACGCTGTACGTAATACTTCATAACGTTATACGTTATAACGTAAAGCTAGATAACGCTGTACGTTATAACGCAGTAGTATCTAACGTTGTTCGTTATAACGTAATAGTATATAACGTTACACGATATAACGTAATATTGTATAACGTGATACGTTATCACGTAATAGTATATAATGTTATACGTTATAACGTAATACTATACAACGTTGTACGTTATAACGTAATAGTATATAACGTTATACGTTATAACGTAATACTATACAACGTTGTACGTTATAACGTAATAGTATGTAACGTTATACCTTATAACGTAGTAGTATATAACGTTATACGTTATAACGTAATAGTATATAACGTTATACGTTATAACGTAATAGTATATAACGTTATACGTTATAACGAAATGTTACACAACGTTATACTTTATAACATAATAGTATATAACGTTATACGTTATAACGTAATAGTATATGAGATTATACGTTATGGCGTAATAGTATATAACGTTATACGTTATAACGGAATAGTATATGAGGTTATACGTTATAACGTAATAGTATATAACGTTATACGTTATAACGAAATGATACACAACGTTATACGTTATAAGGTAATAGTATATAGCGTTATATGTTATAACGTAATATTATATAGCGTTATTTGTTATAGGGTAATATTATACAGCGTTATACGTTATAACGTAATCGTATATAACGTTACATATTGTACGTAATAGTATATAACGTTATACGTTATAACGTAATAGTATATAACGTTATACGTTGTAACGTAATAGTATATAACGTTATACGTTATAACGTAATAGTATATATCGTTATGCGTTATATCCTAATACTATACAACGTTGTACGTTATATCGTAGTAGTATGTAACGTCATACGTCATAACGTAATGCTACATAACGTTATACGTTATAACGTAATGCTACATAATGTTATAAGTTATAACGTAATGCTAGTTAACGTTACACGTTATAACGTAAAGCTACATAATGCTGTACGTTATGACGTAGTAGTATATAACGTTATACGTTACAACGTAACAGAATATAAGGTTATACGTTATAGCGTAATGCTACATAACGTTGTTCGTTATAACGTAATGCTACATAACGTTATACGTTATAACGTAATGCGACATAACAATATACGTTATAACGTAGTAGTATATAACGGTATACGTTATAACGTAATGCTTCATAACGTTATACGTTATAACGTAACAGTATATAAGGTTATACGTTATAATGTAATGCTACATATCCATATACGTTGTAACGTATTAGTATATAACGTTATACGTTATAACGTACTAGTATGTAACGTTATACGTTATAACGTAATACTATACAAGGTTGTACGTTATAACGTAATAGTATGTAACGTTGTACGTTATAACGTAATAGTACATAACGTTATACGTTATGACGAAATTCGAGTTAACGTTATACGTTATAACGTAACAGAATATAAGGTTATACGTTATAACATAATGCTACATAACGTTATACGTTATAACGTAGTAGTATCTAACGTTATACGTTATAACGTAGTAGTATCTAACGTTATACGTTATAACGTAGTAGTATCTAACGTTATACGTTATAACGTAATACTTCATAACGTTATATGTTATAACGTAATAGTATATAACGCTATATGTTATAACGTAATAGTATATAAGGATATACGTTATAACGTGATAGTATATAACGTTATACGGTATAACGTCATATTATATAACGTTATACGTTATAACGTAATAGTATATACCGTTATACGTTGTAACGTAATAGTACATAACGTTATACGTTATAACGTAATAGTATATACCTTTATGCGTTATAACGTAACACTATACAACGTTGTATGTTATATCGTAATAGAATGTAACGGTATACGTTATAACGTAATGCTACATAACGGTATACGTTATAACGTAATGCTACATAACGTTATACGTTATAACGTAACAGTATATAAGGTTATACGTTATAACGTAATCGTATATAACGTTATACGTTATAACGTAATAGTATTTCACGTTATACGTTATAAAGTAATAGTATTTAACGTTATACGTTGTAACGTAATAGTATATAACGTTATACGTTATCACGTAATAGTATATAACGTTATACGTTGTAACGTAATACTATACAACGTTG
Source organism: Bombus sonorus (assembly GCA_029958995.1). Classification (NCBI taxonomy): domain Eukaryota; kingdom Metazoa; phylum Arthropoda; class Insecta; order Hymenoptera; family Apidae; genus Bombus; species Bombus sonorus. The sequence goes on from JARWAU010000006.1 coordinate 18,846,201, forward strand.
TACGTTATAACGTAATAGTATGTAACCTTATACGTTATAACGTAATGCTACATAACGTTATACGTTATAACGTGATGCAACATAACGTTATACGCTATAACGTCATGCGACATAACGTTATACGTTATAACGTAATAGTATATAACGCTATACGTTATAACGTAATAGTATATAAGGGTATACGTTATAACGTAATAGTATATAAGGATATACGTTATAGCGTAATAGTATATAACGTTACACGATATAACGTAATATTATATAACGTTATACGTTATCACGTAATAGTATATAACGTTATACGTTGTAACGTAATAGTACATAACGTTATACGTTATAACGTAATAGTATATACCGTCATGCGTTATAACGTAATACTATACAACGTTGTACGTTATAACGTAATAGTATGTAACGTTGTACGTTATAACGTAATGCTACATAACGTTATACGTTATGACGTAATTGTAGTTAACATTTTACGTTATAACGTAACAGAATATAAGGTTATACGTTATAACGTAATGCTACATAACGTTATACGTTATAACGTAAAGCTACATAACGCTGTACGTTATAACGTAGTAGTATCTAACGTTATACGTTATAACGTAATACTTCATAACGTTATACGTTATAACGTAATAGCATATATAACGCTATACGTTATAACGTAATAGCATATATAACGCTATACGTTATAACGTAATAGTATATAAGGATATACGTTATAACGTGATAGTATATAACGTTATACGGTATAACGTCATATTATATAACGTTATACGTTATAACGTAATAGTAATTCACGTTATACGTTATAACGTAATACTATACAACGTTGTACGTTATAACGTAATAGTATGTAACGTTATACGTTATAACGTGTTGCTACATAACGTTATACGTTATAACGTAATGCTACATAACGTTATACGTTATAACGTGATGCAACATAACGTTATACGCTATAACGTAATGCGACATAACGTTATACGTTATAACGTAATAGTATATAACGCTATACGTTATAACGTAATAGTATATAAGGATATACGTTATAATGTAATAGTATATAACGTAATAGTATATAAAGATATACGTTATAACGTAATAGTATATAACGTTATACGTTATAACGAAATGTTACACAACGTTATACGTTATAACATAATAGTATATAACGTTATACGTAATAACGTAATAGTATATAACGTTATACGTTATAACGTAATAGTATATGAGATTATACGTTATAGCGTAATAGTATATAACGTTATATGTTATAACGTAATAGCATATGAGGTTATACGTTATCACGTAATAGTATAGAACGTTATACGTTATAACGAAATGTTACACAACGTTATACGTTATAACATAATAGTATATAACGTTATACGTTATAACGTAATAGTATATGAGATTATACGTTATACCGTAATAGTATATAACGTTATATGTTATAACGTAATAGTATATGAGGTTATACGTTATCACGTAATAGTATAGAACGTTATACGTTATAGCTAAATGATACACAACGCTATACGTTATAAGGTAATAGTATATAGCGTTATATGTTATAACGTAATATTATATAGCGTTACATGTTATAGCGTAATATTATACAGCGTTATACGTTATAACGTAATAGTATATAACGTTACACATTGTACGTAATAGTATATAACGTTATACGTTATAACGTAATAGTATATAACGTTATACGTTGTAACGTAATAGTATATAACGTTATACGTTATAACGTAATAGTATATATCGTTATGCGTTATAACCTAATACTATACAACGTTGTACGTTATAACGTAATAGTATGTAACGTTGTACGTTATAACGTAATGCTACATAACGTTATACGTTATAACGTGATGCAACATAACGTTATACGCTATAACGTAATGCGACATAACGTTATACGTTATAACGTAATCGTATATAACGCTATACGTTATAACGTAATAGTATATGAGATTATACGTTATAGCGTAATAGCATATAACGTTATACGTTATTACGTAATAGTATATGAGGTTATACGTTATGACGTAATAGTATATAACGTCATACGTCATAACGTAATGCTACATAACGTTATACGTTATAACGTAATGCTACATAATGTTATACGTTATAACATAATAGTATATAACGTTATACGTTATAACGTAATAGTATATGAGATTATACGTTATAGCGTAATAGTATATAACGTTATATGTTATAACGTAATAGTATATGAGGTTATTCGTTATCACGTAATAGTATAGAACGTTATACGTTATAGCTAAATGATACACAACGCTATACGTTATAAGGTAATAGTACATAGCGTTATATGTTATAACGTAATATTATATAGCGTTACATGTTATAGCGTAATATTATACAGCGTTATACGTTATAACGTAATAGTATATAACGTTACACATTGTACGTAATAGTATATAACGTTATACGTTATAACGTAATAGTATATAACGTTATACGTTGTAACGTAATAGTATATAACGTTATACGTTATAACGTAATAGTATATATCGTTATGCGTTATAACCTAATACTATACAACGTTGTACGTTATAACGTAATAGTATGTAACGTTGTACGTTATAACGTAATGCTACATAACGTTATACGTTATAACGTGATGCAACATAACGTTATACGCTATAACGTAATGCGACATAACGTTATACGTTATAACGTAATAGTATATAACGCTATATGTTATAACGTAATAGTATATGAGATTATACGTTATAGCGTAATAGTATATAACGTTATACGTTATTACGTAATAGTATATGAGGTTATACGTTATGACGTAATAGTATATAACGTCTTACGTCATAACGTAATGCTACATAACGTTATACGTTATAACGTAATGCTACATAATGTTATACGTTATAACGTAATGCTAGTTAACGTTACACGTTATGACGTAGTAGTATCTAACGTTATTCGTTATAACGTAATGCTAGTTAACGTTACACGTTATGACGTAGTAGTATCTAACGTTATTCGTTATAACGTAATAGTATATAACGTTACACGATATAACGTAATATTATATAACGTTATACGTTATCACGTAATAGTATATAACGTTATACGTTATAAGGTAATAGTATATAACGTTATACGTTATGACGAAATGCTACACAACGTTATACGTCAAAACGTAATAGTATATAACATTATACGTTATAACGTAATAGTACATAACGTTATCCGTTATAACGTAATATTATATAACGTTATACCTTATAACGTAGTAGTATATAACGTTATACGTTATAACGTAATGCTTCATAACGTTATACGTTATAACGTAACAGTATATAAGGTTATACGTTATAACGTAATGCTACATATCCTTATTCGTTTTAACTTATTAGTATATAACGTTATACGTTATAACGTATTGCTTCATATCCAAATACGTTGTAACGTATTAGTATATAACGTTATACGTTATAACGTAATAGTATATAACGTTATACGTTATAACGTAATACTATACAACGTTATACGTTATAACGTAATAGTATGTAACGTTGTACGTTATAAAGTAATGGTACATAACGTTATACGTTATAACGTAATGCTAGTTAACGTTATACGTTATAACGTAAAGCTACATAACGCTGTACGTAATACTTCATAACGTTATACGTTATAACGTAAAGCTAGATAACGCTGTACGTTATAACGCAGTAGTATCTAACGTTGTTCGTTATAACGTAATAGTATATAACGTTACACGATATAACGTAATATTGTATAACGTGATACGTTATCACGTAATAGTATATAATGTTATACGTTATAACGTAATACTATACAACGTTGTACGTTATAACGTAATAGTATATAACGTTATACGTTATAACGTAATACTATACAACGTTGTACGTTATAACGTAATAGTATGTAACGTTATACCTTATAACGTAGTAGTATATAACGTTATACGTTATAACGTAATAGTATATAACGTTATGCGTTATAACGTAATAGTATATAACGTTATACGTTATAACGAAATGTTACACAACGTTATACTTTATAACATAATAGTATATAACGTTATACGTTATAACGTAATAGTATATGAGATTATACGTTATAGCGTAATAGTATATAACGTTATACGTTATAACGGAATAGTATATGAGGTTATACGTTATAACGTAATAGTATATAACGTTATACGTTATAACGAAATGATACACAACGTTATACGTTATAAGGTAATAGTATATAGCGTTATATGTTATAACGTAATATTATATAGCGTTATTTGTTATAGGGTAATATTATACAGCGTTATACGTTATAACGTAATCGTATATAACGTTACACATTGTACGTAATAGTATATAACGTTATACGTTATAACGTAATAGTATATAACGTTATACGTTGTAACGTAATAGTATATAACGTTATACGTTATAACGTAATAGTATATATCGTTATGCGTTATATCCTAATACTATACAACGTTGTACGTTATATCGTAGTAGTATGTAACGTCATACGTCATAACGTAATGCTACATAACGTTATACGTTATAACGTAATGCTACATAATGTTATAAGTTATAACGTAATGCTAGTTAACGTTACACGTTATAACGTAAAGCTACATAATGCTGTACGTTATGACGTAGTAGTATATAACGTTATACGTTACAACGTAACAGAATATAAGGTTATACGTTATAGCGTAATGCTACATAACGTTGTTCGTTATAACGTAATGCTACATAACGTTATACGTTATAACGTAATGCGACATAACAATATACGTTATAACGTAGTAGTATATAACGGTATACGTTATAACGTAATGCTTCATAACGTTATACGTTATAACGTAACAGTATATAAGGTTATACGTTATAATGTAATGCTACATATCCATATACGTTGTAACGTATTAGTATATAACGTTATACGTTATAACGTACTAGTATGTAACGTTGTACGTTATAACGTAATAGTACATAACGTTATACGTTATGACGAAATTCGAGTTAACGTTATACGTTATAACGTAACAGAATATAAGGTTATACGTTATAACATAATGCTACATAACGTTATACGTTATAACGTAGTAGTATCTAACGTTATACGTTATAACGTAGTAGTATCTAACGTTATACGTTATAACGTAGTAGTATCTAACGTTATACGTTATAACGTAATACTTCATAACGTTATATGTTATAACGTAATAGTATATAACGCTATATGTTATAACGTAATAGTATATAAGGATATACGTTATAACGTGATAGTATATAACGTTATACGGTATAACGTCATATTATATAACGTTATACGTTATAACGTAATAGTATATACCGTTATACGTTGTAACGTAATAGTACATAACGTTATACGTTATAACGTAATAGTATATACCTTTATGCGTTATAACGTAACACTATACAACGTTGTATGTTATATCGTAATAGAATGTAACGGTATACGTTATAACGTAATGCTACATAACGGTATACGTTATAACGTAATGCTACATAACGTTATACGTTATAACGTAACAGTATATTAGGTTATACGTTATAACGTAATCGTATATAACGTTATACGTTATAACGTAATAGTATTTCACGTTATACGTTATAAAGTAATAGTATTTAACGTTATACGTTGTAACGTAATAGTATATAACGTTATACGTTATCACGTAATAGTATATAACGTTATACGTTGTAACGTAATACTATACAACGTTGTACGTTATAACGTAATAGTATGTAACCTTATACGTTATAACGTAATGCTACATAACGTTATACGTTATAACGTGATGCAACATAACGTTATACGCTATAACGTCATGCGACATAACGTTATACGTTATAACGTAATAGTATATAACGCTATACGTTATAACGTAATAGTATATAAGGGTATACGTTATAACGTAATAGTATATAAGGATATACGTTATAGCGTAATAGTATATAACGTTACACGATATAACGTAATATTATATAACGTTATACGTTATCACGTAATAGTATATAACGTTATACGTTGTAACGTAATAGTACATAACGTTATACGTTATAACGTAATAGTATATACCGTCATGCGTTATAACGTAATACTATACAACGTTGTACGTTATAACGTAATAGTATGTAACGTTGTACGTTATAACGTAATGCTACATAACGTTATACGTTATGACGTAATTGTAGTTAACATTTTACGTTATAACGTAACAGAATATAAGGTTATACGTTATAACGTAATGCTACATAACGTTATACGTTATAACGTAAAGCTACATAACGCTGTACGTTATAACGTAGTAGTATCTAACGTTATACGTTATAACGTAATACTTCATAACGTTATACGTTATAACGTAATAGCATATATAACGCTATACGTTATAACGTAATAGCATATATAACGCTATACGTTATATCGTAATAGTATATAAGGATATACGTTATAACGTGATAGTATATAACGTTATACGGTATAACGTCATATTACATAACGTTATACGTTATAACGTAATAGTAATTCACGTTATACGTTATAACGTAATACTATACAACGTTGTACGTTATAACGTAATAGTATGTAACGTTATACGTTATAACGTGTTGCTACATAACGTTATACGTTATAACGTAATGCTACATAACGTTATACGTTATAACGTGATGCAACATAACGTTATACGCTATAACGTAATGTGACATAACGTTATACGTTATAACGTAATAGTATATAACGCTATACGTTATAACGTAATAGTATATAAGGATATACGTTATAATGTAATAGTATATAACGTAATAGTATATAAAGATATACGTTATAACGTAATAGTATATAACGTTATACGTTATAACGAAATGTTACACAACGTTATACGTTATAACATAATAGTATATAACGTTATACGTAATAACGTAATAGTATATAACGTTATACGTTATAACGTAATAGTATATGAGATTATACGTTATAGCGTAATAGTATATAACGTTATATGTTATAACGTAATAGCATATGAGGTTATACGTTATCACGTAATAGTATAGAACGTTATACGTTATAACGAAATGTTACACAACGTTATACGTTATAACATAATAGTATATAACGTTATACGTTATAACGTAATAGTATATGAGATTATACGTTATACCGTAATAGTATATAACGTTATATGTTATAACGTAATAGTATATGAGGTTATACGTTATCACGTAATAGTATAGAATGTTATACGTTATAGCTAAATGATACACAACGCTATACGTTATAAGGTAATAGTATATAGCGTTATATGTTATAACGTAATATTATATAGCGTTACATGTTATAGCGTAATATTATACAGCGTTATACGTTATAACGTAATAGTATATAACGTTACACATTGTACGTAATAGTATATAACGTTATACGTTATAACGTAATAGTATATAACGTTATACGTTGTAACGTAATAGTATATAACGTTATACGTTATAACGTAATAGTATATATCGTTATGCGTTATAACCTAATACTATACAACGTTGTACGTTATAACGTAATAGTATGTAACGTTGTACGTTATAACGTAATGCTACATAACGTTATACGTTATAACGTGATGCAACATAACGTTATACGCTATAACGTAATGCGACATAACGTTATACGTTATAACGTAATAGTATATAACGCTATACGTTATAACGTAATAGTATATGAGATTATACGTTATAGCGTAATAGTATATAACGTTATACGTTATTACGTAATAGTATATGAGGTTATACGTTATGACGTAATAGTATATAACGTCATACGTCATAACGTAATGCTACATAACGTTATACGTTATAACGTAATGCTACATAATGTTATACGTTATAACATAATAGTATATAACGTTATACGTTATAACGTAATAGTATATGAGATTATACGTTATAGCGTAATAGTATATAACGTTATATGTTATAACGTAATAGTATATGAGGTTATTCGTTATCACGTAATAGTATAGAACGTTATACGTTATAGCTAAATGATACACAACGCTATACGTTATAAGGTAATAGTACATAGCGTTATATGTTATAACGTAATATTATATAGCGTTACATGTTATAGCGTAATATTATACAGCGTTATACGTTATAACGTAATAGTATATAACGTTACACATTGTACGTAATAGTATATAACGTTATACGTTATAACGTTATAGTATATAACGTTATACGTTGTAACGTAATAGTATATAACGTTATACGTTATAACGTAATAGTATATATCGTTATGCGTTATAACCTAATACTATACAACGTTGTACGTTATAACGCAGTAGTATCTAACGTTGTTCGTTATAACGTAATAGTATATAACGTTACACGATATAACGTAATATTGTATAACGTGATACGTTATCACGTAATAGTATATAATGTTATACGTTATAACGTAATACTATACAACGTAGTACGTTATAACGTAATAGTATATAACGTTATACGTTATAACGTAATACTATACAACGTTGTACGTTATAACGTAATAGTATGTAACGTTATACCTTATAACGTAGTAGTATATAACGTTATATGTTATATCATAATGCTACATAACGTTATACGTTATAACGAAATAGTATATAACGTTATACGTTATAACGTAATATTATATAACGTTATACGTTATCACGTAATAGTATATAACGTTATAAGTTATAACGAAATGTTACACAACGTTATACGTTATAACGTAATATTATATAACATTATACGTTGTAACGTAATAGTATATAACGTTATACATTGTAACGTAATAGTATATAACGTTATACGTTATTTTGAAATGTTACACATCGTTATACGTTATAAGGTAATAGTATATAGCGTTATACGTTATAACGAAATAGTATATAACGTTATACGTTATAACGTAATATTATATAACGTTATACGTTATCACGTAATAGTATATAACGTTATAAGTTATAACGAAATGTTACACAACGTTATACGTTATAACGTAATAGTACATAACGTTATACGTTATAACGTAATAGTATATAACGTTATACGTTATAACGTAATAGAATATAACGTCATACGTTGTAACGTAATAGTATATAACGTTATACTTTATAGCGTAATAGTATATAACGTTATACGTTATAACGTAATACTATACAAAGATGTACGTTATAACGTAATAGTATGTAACGTTATACGTTATAACGTAGTGCTACATAACGTTATACGTTATAACGTAATGTTACATAACGTTATACGTTATAACGTAATGCTAGTTAACGTTATACGTTATAACGTAAAGCTACATAACGCTGTACGTAATACTTCATAACGTTATACGTTATAACGTAAAGCTAGATAACGCTGTACGTTATAACGCAGTAGTATCTAACGTTGTTCGTTATAACGTAATAGTATATAACGTTACACGATATAACGTAATATTGTATAACGTGATACGTTATCACGTAATAGTATATAATGTTATACGTTATAACGTAATACTATACAACGTTGTACGTTATAACGTAATAGTATATAACGTTATACGTTATAACGTAATACTATACAACGTTGTACGTTATAACGTAATAGTATGTAACGTTATACCTTATAACGTAGTAGTATATAACGTTATATGTTATATCATAATGCTACATAACGTTATACGTTATAACGAAATAGTATATAACGTTATACGTTATAACGTAATATTATATAACGTTATACGTTATCACGTAATAGTATATAACGTTATAAGTTATAACGAAATGTTACACAACGTTATACGTTATAACGTAATATTATATAACATTATACGTTGTAACGTAATAGTATATAACGTTATACATTGTAACGTAATAGTATATAACGTTATACGTTATTTTGAAATGTTACACATCGTTATACGTTATAAGGTAATAGTATATAGCGTTATATGTTATCACGAAATATTATATAGCGTTATACGTTATAACGTAATAGTATATACCGTTATACGTTATAATGTAATAGTATATAACGTTATACGTTATAACGTAATACTATACAACGTTGTACCTTATAACGTAATAGTATATAACGTTATACGTTATAACGTAATACTATGCAGCGTTGTACGTTATAACGTAACAGTATTTAACGTTATACGTTATAACGTAAAGCTACATAACGCTGTACGTAATAACGTAGTAGTATCTAACGTTATACGTTATAACGTAATACTCCATAACGTTATACGTTATAACGTAACAGTATATAGGGTTATACCTTATAACATAATGCTACATATCCTTATACGTTGTAACTGATTAGTACATAACGTTATACGTTATAACGTAATGCTTCATATCCTTATACGTTGTAACATATTGGTATATAAAGTTATACGTTCTAACGTAATAGTATATAACGTTATACGTTATAACGTAACAGTATATAAGGTTATACATTATAACGTAATGCTGCATAACGTTATACGTTATAACGTAATAGTATATAACGTTATACGTTATAACGTCATATTATATAACGTTATACGTTATCAGGTAATAGTATATACCGTTATGCGTTATAACGAAATAATACACAACGTCATATTATATAACGTTATACGTTATCAGGTAATAGTATATACCGTTATGCGTTATAACGAAATGATACACAACGTTATACGTTATAAGGTAATAGTATATAGCGTTATGTGTTATAACGTAATACTATACAGCGTTGTACGTTATAACGTAATAGTATGTAACGTTATACGTTATAACGTAATGCTACATAACGTTATACGTTGTAACGTAATGTTACAAAACGTTATACGTTATAACGTAACAGAATATAAGGTTATACGTTATAACGCAATGCTACATAACGTTATACGTTATAACGTAATGCTAGTTAACGTTATACGTTATAACGTAATAGTATATAACGTTATACGTTATAACGAAATGTTACACAACGTTATACTTTATAACATAATAGTATATAACGTTATACGTTATAACGTAATAGTATATGAGATTATACGCTATAGCGTAATAGTATATAACGTTATACGTTATAACGTAATAGTATATGAGGTTATACGTTATAACGTAATAGTATATAACGTTATACGTTATAACGTAATAGTATATAACGTTATACGTTGTAACGTAATAGTATATAACGTTATACGTTATAACGTAATGCTAGTTAACGTTACACGTTATAACGTAAAGCTACATAATGCTGTACGTTATGACGTAGTAGTATATAACGTTATACGTTATAACGTAACAGAATATAAGGTTATACGTTATAGCGTAATGCTACATAACGTTGTTCGTTATAACGTAATGCGACATAACGTTATACGTTATAACGTAGTAGTATATAACGTTATATGTTATAACGTAATACTTCATAACGTTATACGTTATAACGTAATAGTATATAACGTTATACGTTATAACGTAATACTATACAACGTTGTACGTTATAACGTAATAGTATGTAACGTTGTACGTTATAACGAAATGCTACATAACGTTATACGTTATGACGTAATTCTAGTTAACGTTATACGTTATAACGTAACAGAATATAAGGTTATACGTTATAACGTAATGCTACATAACGTTATACGTTATAACGTAATGCTACATAATGTTATACGTTATAACGTAATGCTAGTTAACGTTACACGGTATAACGTAAAGCTACATAATGCTGTACGTTATGACGTAGTAGTATCTAACGTTATTCGTTATAACGTAATAGTATATAACGTTACACGATATAACGTAATATTATATAACGTTATACGTTATCACGTAATAGTATATAACGTTATACGTTATAACGTAATAGTACATAACGTTATACGTTATATCGTAATATTATATAACGTTATACCTTATAACGTAGTAGTATATAACGTTATATGTTATATCATTATGCTGCATAACGTTATACGTTATAACGTAATACTACATAAAGTTATACGTTATAACTATTACGTTATAACGTAATACTACATCAAGTTATACGTTATAACGTAACAGAATATAAGGTTATACGTTATAACGTAATGCTACGTAACGTTGTACGTTACAACGTGATGCAACATAACGTTATACGCTATAACGTAAAGCGACATAACGTTATACGTTATAACGTAATAGTATATAACGTTATACGTTATAACGTAATAGTATATAACGTTATACGTTATAACGAAATGTTACACAACGTTATACTTTATAACATAATAGTATATAACGTTATACGTTATAACGTAATAGTATATGAGATTATACGTTATAGCGTAATAGTATATAACGTTATACGTTATATCGTCATATTATACAACGTTATACGTTATCACGTAATAGTATATAACGTTATACGTTATAACGAAATGTTACACAACGTTATACGTTATTACATAATAGTATATACGTAATAGTATATGAGATTATACGTTATAGCGTAATAGTATATAACGTTACACGATATAACGTAATAGTATGTAACGTTGTACGTTATAACGTAATGCTACATAACGTTATACGTTATGACGTAATTGTAGTTAACGTTATACGTTATAGCGTAACAGTATATAGGGTTATACGTTGTAACGTAATGCTACATATCCTTATACGTTGTAACGTAATAGTATATAACGTTATACGTTATAACGTAATACTATACAACGTTGTACGTTATAATGTAATAGTATGTAACGTTTTACCTTATAACGTAGTAGTATATAACGTTATATGTTATATCATTATGCTACATAACGTAATACGTTATAACGTAATAGTATTTAACGTTACACGTTATAACGTAAAAGTATATAACGTTATACGTTGTAACGTAATAGTATATAACGTTATACGTTATAACGTAATAGTATATGAGGTTATACGTTATAACGTAATAGTATATAACGTTATACGTTATAACGAAATGATACACAACGTTATACGTTATAAGGTAATAGTATATAGCGTTATATGTTATAACGTAATATTATATAGCGTTATTCGTTATAGCGTAATATTATACAGAGTTTTACGTTATAACGTAATAGTATATAACGTTACACATTGTACGTAATAGTATATAACGTTATACGTTATAACGTAATAGTGTATATCGTTATGCGTTATAACCTAATACTATACAACGTTGTACGTTATATCGTAGTAGTATGTAACGTCATACGTCATAACGTAATGCTACATAACGTTATACGTTATAACGTAATGCTACATAATGTTATACGTTATAACGTAATGCTAGTTAACGTTACACGGTATAACGTAAAGCTACATAATGCTGTACGTTATGACGTAGTAGTATCTAACGTTATTCGTTATAACGTAACAGTATATAACGTTACACGATATAACGTAATATTATATAACGTTATACGTTATCACGTAATAGTATATAACGTTATACGTTATAAGGTAATAGTATATAACGTTATACGTTATAACGAAATCTTACACAACGTTATACGTCATAACGTAATAGTATATAACGTTATACGTTATAACGTAATAGTACATAACGTTATACGTTATATCGTAATATTATATAACGTTATACCTTATAACGTAGTAGTATATAACGTTATATGTTATATCATTATGCTACATAACGTTATACGTTATAACGTAATACTACATAAAGTTATACGTTATAACTATTACGTTATAACGTAATACTACATCAAGTTATACGTTATAACGTAACAGAATATAAGGTTATACGTTATAACGTAATGCTACGTAACGTTGTACGTTATAACGTGATGCAACATAACGTTATACGCTATAACGTAATGCGACATAACGTTATACGTTATAACGTAATAGTATATAACGTTATACGTTATAACGTAATAGTATATAACGTTATACGTTATAACGAAATTTTACACAACGTTATACTTTATAACATAATAGTATATAACGTTATACGTTATAACGTAATAGTATATGAGATTATACGTTATAGCGTAATAGTAGATAACGTTATACGTTATAACGTAATAGTATATGAGGTTATACGTTATAACGTAATAGTATATAACGTTATACGTTATAACGAATTGATACACAACGTTATACGTTATAAGGTAATAGTATATAGCGTTATATGTTATAACGTAATATTATATAGCGTTATTTGTTATAGGGTAATATTATACAGCGTTATACGTTATAACGTAATCGTATATAACGTTACACATTGTACGTAATAGTATATAACGTTATACGTTATAACGTAATAGTATATAACGTTATACGTTGTAACGTAATAGTATATAACGTTATACGTTATAACGTAATAGTATATATCGTTATGCGTTATATCCTAATACTATACAACGTTGTACGTTATATCGTAGTAGTATGTAACGTCATACGTCATAACGTAATGCTACATAACGTTGTTCGTTATAACGTAATGCTACATAACGTTATACGTTATAACGTAATGCGACATAACAATATACGTTATAACGTAGTAGTATATAACGGTATACGTTATAACGTAATGCTTCATAACGTTATACGTTATAACGTAACAGTATATAAGGTTATACGTTATAATGTAATGCTACATATCCATATACGTTGTAACGTATTAGTATATAACGTTATACGTTATAACGTACTAGTATGTAACGTTATACGTTATAACGTAATACTATACAAGGTTGTACGTTATAACGTAATAGTATGTAACGTTGTACGTTATAACGTAATGCTACATAACGTTATACGTTATGACGAAATTCGAGTTAACGTTATACGTTATAACGTAACAGAATATAAGGTTATACGTTATAACGTAATGCTACATAACGTTATACGTTATAACGTAGTAGTATCTAACGTTATACGTTATAACGTAATAGTATATAAGGATATACGTTATAACGTGATAGTATATAACGTTATACGGTATAACGTCATATTATATAACGTTATACGTTATAACGTAATAGTATATACCGTTATACGTTGTAACGTAATAGTACATAACGTTATACGTTATAACGTAATAGTATATACCGTTATGCGTTATAACGTAACACTATACAACGTTGTATGTTATATCGTAATAGAATGTAACGGTATACGTTATAACGTAATGCTACATAACGGTATACGTTATAACGTAATGCTACATAACGTTATACGTTATAACGTAACAGTATATAAGGTTATACGTTATAACGTAATCGTATATAACGTTATACGTTATAACGTAATAGTATTTCACGTTATACGTTATAAAGCAATAGTATTTAACGTTATACGTTGTAACGTAATAGTATATAACGTTATACGTTGTATCGTAATAGTATGTAACCTTATACGTTATAACGTAGTGCTACATAACGTTATACGGTATAACGTAATGTTACATAACGTTATACGTTATAACGTAATGCTAGTTAACGTTATACGTTATAACGTAAAGCTACATAACGCTGTACGTAATACTTCATAACGTTATACGTTATAACGTAATGCTAGTTAACGTTATACGTTATAACGTAAAGCTACATAACGCTGTACGTTATAACGCAGTAGTATCTAACGTTATTCGTTATAACGTAATAGTATATAACGTTACACGATATATCGTAATATTATATAACGTGATACGTTATCACGTAATAGTATATAACGTTATACGTTATAACGTAAAGCTACATAACGCTGTACGTAATACTTCATAACGTTATACGTTATAACGTAATGCTAGTTAACGTTATACGTTATAACGTAAAGCTACATAACGCTGTACGTTATAACGTAGTAGTATCTAACGTTAGACGGTATGACGTAATAGTACATAACGTTATACGTTATAACGTAATACTATACAATGTTGTACGTTATAACGTAATAGTATGTAACGTTGTACGTTATAACGTAATACTTCATAACGTTATACGTTATAACGTAATGCTTTATAAAGTTATACGTTATAACGTAACAGTATATAGGGTTATACGTTATAACGTAATGCTTCATATCCTTAAACGTTGTAACTTATTAGTATATAACGTTATACGTTATAACGTAATGCTTCATATCCATATATGTTGTAACGTATTAGTATATAACGTTATACGTTATAACGTAATAGTATATAACGTTATACGTTATAACGTAATGCTTCATATCCATATATGTTGTAACGTATTAGTATATAACGTTATACGTTATAACGTAATAGTATATAACGTTATACGTTATAACGTAATACTATACAACGTTGTACGTTATAACGTAATAGTATATAACGTTATACGTTGTAACGTAATAGTATATAACGTTATACGTTATAACGTAATACTATACAACGTTGTACGCTATAACGTAATATTATGTAACGTTGTACGATATAACGTAATGCTACATAACATTATACGTTATGACGTACTTCTAGTTAACGTTATACGTTATAACGTAACAGAATATAAGGTTATACGTTATAACGTAATGCTACATAACGTTATACGTTATAACGTAATGCGACATAACGTTATACGTTATAACGTAGTAGTATATAACGTTATACGTTATAACGTAATAGTATATATCGTTATGCGTTATAACCTAATACTATACAACGTTGTACGTTATATCGTAGTAGTATGTAACGTCATACGTCATAACGTAATGCTACATAACGTTATACGTTATAACGTAATGCTACATAATGTTATACGTTATAACGTAATGCTAGTTAACGTTACACGGTATAACGTAATGCTACATAATGCTGTACGTTATGACGTAGTAGTATCTAACGTTATTCGTTATAACGTAATAGTATATAACGTTACACGATATAACGTAATATTATATAACGTTATACGTTATCACGTAATAGTATATAACGTTATACGTTATAAGGTAATAGTATATAACGTTATACGTTATAACGAAATCTTACACAACGTTATACGTCATAACGTAATAGTATATAACGTTATACGTTATAACGTAATAGTACATAACGTTATACGTTATATCGTAATATTATATAACGTTATACCTTATAACGTAGTAGTATATAACGTTATATGTTATATCATTATGCTACATAACGTTATACGTTATAACGTAATACTACATAAAGTTATACGTTATAACTATTACGTTGTAACGTAATACTACATCAAATTATACGTTATAACGTAACAGAATATAATGTTATACGTTATAACGTAATGCTACGTAACGTTGTACGTTATAACGTGATGCAACATAACGTTATACGCTATAACGTAATGCGACATAACGTTATACGTTATAACGTAATAGTATATAACGTTATACGTTATAACGTAATAGTATATAACGTTATACGTTATAACGAAATTTTACACAACGTTATACTTTATAACATAATAGTATATAACGTTATACGTTATAACGTAATAGTATATGAGATTATACGTTATAGCGTAATAGTATATAACGTTATACGTTATAACGTAATAGTATATGAGGTTATACGTTATAACGTAATAGTATATAACGTTATACGTTATAACGAAATGATACACAACGTTATACGTTATAAGGTAATAGTATATAGCGTTATATGTTATAACGTAATATTATATAGCGTTATTTGTTATAGGGTAATATTATACAGCGTTATACGTTATAACGTAATCGTATATAACGTTACACATTGTACGTAATAGTATATAACGTTATACGTTATAACGTAATAGTATATAACGTTATACGTTGTAACGTAATAGTATATAACGTTATACGTTATAACCTAATAGTATATATCGTTATGCGTTATATCCTAATACTATACAACGTTGTACGTTATATCGTAGTAGTATGTAACGTCATACGTCATAACGTAATTCTACATAACGTTATACGTTATAACGTAATGCTACATAATGTTATAAGTTATAACGTAACGCTAGTTAACGTTACACGTTATAACGTAAAGCTACATAATGCTGTACGTTATGACGTAGTAGTATATAACGTTATACGTTATAACGTAACAGAATATAAGGTTATACGTTATAGCGTAATGCTACATAACGTTGTTCGTTATAACGTAATGCTACATAACGTTATACGTTATAACGTAATGCGACATAACAATATACGTTATAACGTAGTAGTATATAACGGTATACGTTATAACGTAACGCTTCATAACGTTATACGTTATAACGTAACAGTATATAAGGTTATACGTTATAATGTAATGCTACATATCCATATACGTTGTAACGTATTAGTATATAACGTTATACGTTATAACGTACTAGTATGTAACGTTATACGTTATAACGTAATACTATACAAGGTTGTACGTTATAACGTAAAAGTATGTAACGTTGTACGTTATAACGTAATGCTACATAACGTTATACGTTATGACGAAATTCGAGTTAACGTTATACGTTATAACGTAACAGAATATAAGGTTATACGTTATAACGTAATGCTACATAACGTTATACGTTATAACGTAACAGAATATAAGGTTATACGTTAAACGTAATGCTACATAACGTTATACGTTATAACGTAGTAGTATCTAACGTTATACGTTATAACGTAGTAGTATCTAACGTTATACGTTATAACGTAGTAGTATCTAACGTTATACGTTATAACGTAATACTTCATAACGTTATATGTTATAACGTAATAGTATATAACGCTATACGTTATAACGTAATAGTATATAAGGATATACGCTATAACGTGATAGTATATAACGTTATACGGTATAACGTCATATTATATAACGTTATACGTTATAACGTAATAGTATATACCGTTATACGTTGTAACGTAATAGTACATAACGTTATACGTTATAACGTAATAGCATATACCGTTATGCGTTATAACGTAACACTATACAACGTTGTAAGTTATATCGTAATAGAATGTAACGGTATACGTTATAACGTAATGCTACATAACGTTATACGTTATAACGTAACAGTATATAAGGTTATACGTTATAACGTAATCGTATATAACGTTATACGTTATAACGTAATAGTATTTCACGTTATACGTTATAAAGTAATAGTATTTAACGTTATACGTTGTAACGTAATAGTATATAACGTTATACGTTGTATCGTAATAGTATGTAACCTTATACGTTATAACGTAATGCTACATAACGTTATACGTTATAACGTGATGCAACATAACGTTATACGCTATAACGTCATGCGACATAACGTTATACGTTATAACGTAATAGTATATAACGCTATACGTTATAACGTAATAGTATATAAGGATATACGTTATAACGTAATAGTATATAACGTTATACGTTATATCGTCATACTATACAACGTTATACGTTATCACGTAATAGTATATAACGTTATACGTTATAACGAAATGTTACACAACGTTATACGTTATAACATAATAGTATATAACGTTATACGTTATAACGTAATAGTATATGAGATTATACGTTATAGCGTAATAGTATATAACGTTACACGATATAACGTAATATTATATAACGTTATACGTTATCACGTAATAGTATATAACGTTATACGTTGTAACGTAATAGTACATAACGTTATACGTTATAACGTAATAGTATATACCGTTATGCGTTATAACGTAATACTATACAACGTTGTACGTTATAACGTACTAGTATGTAACGTTATACGTTATAACGTAATACTATACAAGGTTGTACGTTATAACGTAATAGTATGTAACGTTGTACGTTATAACGTAATGCTACATAACGTTATACGTTATGACGAAATTCGAGTTAACGTTATACGTTATAACGTAACAGAATATAAGGTTATACGTTATAACGTAATGCTACATAACGTTATACGTTATAACGTAAAGCTACATAACGCTGTACGTTATAACGTAGTAGTATCTAACGTTATACGTTATAACGTAATACTTCATAACGTTATACGTTATAACGTAATAGCATATATAACGCTATACGTTATAACGTAATAGTATATGAGGATATACGTTATAACGTGATAGTATATAACGTTATACG
The DNA here is from genome assembly GCA_029958995.1 of Bombus sonorus. Classification (NCBI taxonomy): domain Eukaryota; kingdom Metazoa; phylum Arthropoda; class Insecta; order Hymenoptera; family Apidae; genus Bombus; species Bombus sonorus. Next base: position 18,866,405 of record JARWAU010000006.1, read on the forward strand.
GTATAACGTCATATTATATAACGTTATACGTTATAACGTAATAGTAATTCACGTTATACGTTATAACGTAATACTATACAACGTTGTACGTTATAACGTAATAGTATGTAACGTTATACGTTATAACGTGTTGCTACATAACGTTATACGTTATAACGTAATCCTACATAACGTTATACGTTATAACGTGATGCAACATAACGTTATACGCTATAACGTAATGCGACATAACGTTATACGTTATAACGTAATAGTATATAACGCTATACGTTATAACGTAATAGTATATAAGGATATACGTTATAATGTAATAGTATATAACGTAATAGTATATAACGTTATACGTTATAACGAAATGTTACACAACGTTATACGTTATAACATAATAGTATATAACGTTATACGTTATAACGTAATAGTATATAACGTTATACGTTATAACGTAATAGTATATGAGATTATACGTTATAGCGTAATAGTATATAACGTTATATGTTATAACGTCATATTATACAACGTTATACGTTATCACGTAATAGTATATAACGTTATACGTTATAACGAAATGTTACACAACGTTATACGTTATAACATAATAGTATATAACGTTATACGTTGTAACGTAATAGTATATGAGATTATACGTTATAGCGTAATAGTATATAACGTTATATGTTATAACGTAATAGTATATGAGGTTATACGTTATCACGTAATAGTATAGAACGTTATACGTTATAACTAAATGATACACAACGCTATACGTTAGAAGGTAATAGTATATAGCGTTATATGTTATAACGTAATATTATATAGCGTTACATGTTATAGCGTAATATTATACAGCGTTATACGTTATAACGTAATAGTATATAACGTTACACATTGTACGTAATAGTATATAACGTTATACGTTATAACGTAATAGTATATAACGTTATACGTTGTAACGTAATAGTATATAACGTTATACGTTATAACGTAATAGTATATATCGTTATGCGTTATAACCTAATACTATACAACGTTGTACGTTATAACGTAATAGTATGTAACGTTGTACGTTATAACGTAATGCTACATAACGTTATACGTTATAACGTGATGCAACATAACGTTATACGCTATAACGTAATGCGACATAACGTTATACGTTATAACGTAATAGTATATAACGCTATACGTTATAACGTAATAGTATATGAGATTATACGTTATAGCGTAATAGTAGATAACGTTATACGTTATTACGTAATAGTATATGAGGTTATACGTTATGACGTAATAGTATATAACGTCATACGTCATAACGTAATGCTACATAACGTTATACGTTATAACGTAATGCTACATAATGTTATACGTTATAACGTAATGCTAGCTAACGTTACACGTTATGACGTAGTAGTATCTAACGTTATTCGTTATAACGTAATGCTAGTTAACGTTACACGTTATGACGTAGTAGTATCTAACGTTATTCGTTATAACGTTATAGTCTATAACGTTATTCGTTATAACGTAATAGTATATAACGTTATACGTTATCACGTAATAGTATATAACGTTATACGGTATAAGGTAATAGTATATAACGTTATACGTTATGACGAAATGTTACACAACGTTATACGTCAAAACGTAATAGTATATAACGTTATTCGTTATAACGTAATAGTATATAACGTTATACGTTATCACGTAATAGTATATAACGTTATACGTTATAACGTAACAGTATATAAGGTTATACGTTATAACGTAATGCTACATATCCTTATACGTTTTATCTTATTAGTATATAACGTTATACGTTATAACGTATTGCTTCATATCCAAATACGTTGTAACGTATTAGTATATAACGTTATACGTTATAACGTAATAGTATATAACGTTATACGTTATAACGTAATACTATACAACGTTATACGTTATAACGTAATAGTATGTAACGTTGTACGTTATAAAGTAATGGTACATAACGTTATACGTTATGACGTAATTCTAGTTAACGTTATACGTTATAACGTAACAGTATATAGGGTTATACGTTATAACGTAATGCTACATATCCTTATACGTTGTAACGTAATAGTATATAACGTTATACGTTATAACGTAATACTATACAACGTTGTACGTTATAATGTAATAGTATGTAACGTTATACGTTATAACGTAAGAGTAAATAACGTTATACGTTATATCGTAATAGTATATAACGCTATACGTTACAGGGTAACAGCATGAAACGTTATACGTTATAACGTAACAGTATCTAACTTTAGACGTTATAACGTAACAGTATATAACGTTATACGTTATAACATAATAGTATATAACGTTATACGTTGTAACGTAATAGCATATAACGTTATACGTTATATCGTAATAGTATATAACGCTATACGTTACAGGGTAACAGCATGAAACGTTATACGTTATAGCCTAATAGTATATAACGTTATACGTTATGACGTAGTCGTATATAACGTTATACGTTATAACGTAATAGTATATAACGTTATACGTTATAACGTAAGAGTAAATAACGTTATACGTTATATCGTAATAGTATATAACGTTATACGTTACAGGGTAACAGCATGAAACGTTATACGTTATAACGTAACAGTATCTAACTTTAGACGTTATAACGTAACAGTATATAACGTTATACGTTATAACGTTATATTATATAACGTTATACGTTATAACCTAATAGTATATAATCTTAACGTAATAGTATATAACGTTATAAGTTATAACGTAATAGTATATAACGCTATACGTTATAGCGTAACAGTATGTAACGTTATACGTTATAACGTAACAGTATGTAACGTTATACATTGTAACGTTATACATTGTAACGTAACAATATATAACGTTATATGTTATAAGGTAACATTATATAACGTTATACGTTATATCGTAATAGTATATAACGTTATACGTTATAGCGTAATAGTATATAACGCTATATGTTACAGCGTAACAGTATGTAACGTTAAACGTTATAGTGTTATATTATATAACGTTATACGTTATAGCCTAATAGTATATAACGTTATACGTTATAGCCTAATAGTACATAACGTGATGCGTTATGACGTAATCGTATATAACGTTATACTTTATAACGTAACAGTATATAACGTTATACGTTATAACGTAATATTATATAACGTTATACGTTATAACCTAATAGTATATAACGTTAACGTAATAGTATGTAACGTTTTACGTTATAACGTAACAGTATGTAACGTTATACGTTATAACGTAACAGTATATAACGTTATACGTTATATCGTAATAGTATATAACGTTATACGTTATAGCGTAATATTGTATAACGTTATACGTTATAGCCTAATAGTATATAACGTTATACGTTATGACGTAGTCGTGTATAACGTTATACGTTATAGCCTAATAGTATGTATCGTTATACGTTATAAAGTCACAGTATATAACGTTATACGTTATAAGGTAACAGTATATAACGTTATACGTTATATCGTAATAGTATATAACGTTATACGTTATAGCGTAATATTGTATAACGTTATACGTTATAGCCTAATAGTATATAACGTTATACGTTATGACGTAGTCGTATATAACGTTATACGTTATAACGTAATAGTATATAACGTTATACGTTATAACGTAAGAGTAAATAACGTTATACGTTATAGCCTAATAGTATATAACGCTATACGTTATAGCCTAATAGTACATAACGTGATGCGTTATGACGTAATCGTATATAACGTTATACTTTATAACGTAACAGTATATAACGTTATACGTTATAACGTAATATTATATAACGTTATACGTTATAGCCTAATAGTATATAACGCTATACGTTATAGCGTAATATTATATAACGTTATACGTTATAGCCTAATAGTATATAACGTTATACGTTATATCGTAATCGTATATAACGTTATACGTTATAACGTAATAGTATATAACGTTATACGTTATATCGTAATACTATATAACGCTATACGTTATAGCGTAACAGTATGTAACGTTATACGTTATAACGTAACAGTATGTAACGTTATACATTGTAACGTTATACGTTATAACGTAACAGTATGTAACGTTATACGTTATAGCGTAATATTATATAACGTTATACGTTATAACGTAATAGTATATAACGTTATACGTTATGGCGTAATAGTATATAACGTTATACGTTATAGCGTAATATTATATAACGTTATACGTTATAGCCTAATAGTATATAACGTTATACGTTATAACGTAATCGTATGTAACGTTATACGTTATAACGTAATAGTATATAACGTTATACGTTATATCGTAATACTATATAACGCTATACGTTACAGGGTAACAGTATGTAACGTTATACGTTATAACGTAACAGTATATAACGTTATACGTTATAACGTAATAGTATATAACGTTATACGTTATAACGTAATAGTATATAACGTTATACGTTATAGCGTAATAGTATATAACGTTATACGTTATAGCGTAATAGTATATAACGCTATACGTTACAGCGTAACAGTATGTAACGTTATACGTTATAACGTAACAGTATATAACGTTATACGTTATAGCGTAATAGTATATAACATTATACGTTATAACGTAACAGTATATAACGTTATACGTTATAACGGAACAGTATATAACGTCATACGTTATAACGTAACAGTATATAACGTCATACGTTATGACGTAACAGTATGTAACGTTATACGTTATAACGTAAGAGTATGTAACGTTATACGTTATAACGTAAGAGTATATAACGTTATACGTTATATCGAAGTAGTATATAACGTCATACGTTATGACGTAACAGTATGTAACGTTATACGTTATAACGTAAGAGTATGTAACGTTATACGTTATAGCGTAATAGTATGTAACGTTATACGTTATAACGTCACAGTATATAACGTTATACGTTATAAGGTAACAGTATATAACGTCATACGTTATGACGTAACAGTATATAACGTTATACGTTATAGCGTAATAGTATATAACGTTATACGTTATAGCGTAATAGTATATAACGCTATACGTTACAGCGTAACAGTATGTAACGTTATACGTTATAACGTAACAGTATATAACGTTATACGTTATAGCGTAATAGTATATAACGTTATACGTTATAGCGTAATAGTATATCACACTATACGTTATAGCGTAACAGTATTTAACTCTATACGTTATAACGTAACAGTATATAACGTTATACGTTATAACGTAATATTATATAACGTTATACGTTATAACCTAATAGTATATAACGTTTTACGTTATAGCGTAATATACTATAATGTTATACGTTATAGCCTAATAGTATATAACGCTATACGTTATGACGTAATAGTATATAACGTTATACGTTATAGCGTAATATAATATAATGTTATACGTTATAGCCTAATAGTATATAATGCTATACGTTACAGCGTAACAGTATGTAACGTTAAACGTTATAGCGTAATATTATATAACGTTATACGTTATAGCCTAATAGTATATAACGTTATACGTTATAGCATAATAGTACATAACGTGATGCGTTATGACGTAATCGTATATAACGTTATACGTTATAACGTAACAGTATATAACGTTATACGTTATAACGTAATATTATATAACGTTATACGTTATAACCTAATAGTATATAACGTTAACGTAATAGTATGTAACGTTTTACGTTATAACGTAACAGTATGCAACGTTCTACGTTATAACGTAACAGTATATAACGTTATACGTTATAACGTAATATTATATATCGTTATACGTTATAACATAATAGTATATAATCTTAACGTAATAGTATATAACGTTATACGTTATAACGTAATAGTATATAACGTTATACGTTATAGCATAATATTATATAACGCTATACGTTATAACGTAATAGTATATAACGTTATACGTTATGACGTAATCGTATATAACGTTATACGTTATAACGTAATAGTATATAACGTTATACGTTATAACGTAACAGTGTATAACGTTATACGTTATAACGTAACAGTATATAACGTTATACGTTATAACGGAACAGTATATAAGGTTATACGTTATAACGTAATCGTATATAACGTTATACGTTATAGCGTAATATTATATAACGTTAAACGTTATAGCCTAATAGTATATAACGTTATACGTTATAACGTAATAGTATATAACGTTATACGTTATAGCCTAATAGTATATAACGTTATACGTTATGACGTAATACTATATATCGTTATACGTTATAGCCTAATAGTATATAATGTTAACGTAATAGTATATAACGTTATACGTTATAGCGTAATATTATATAACGTTATACGTTATGGCGTAATAGTATATGACGTTATACGTTATAAGGTAACAGTATATAACGTTATACGTTATGTCGTAATAGTATATAACGTTATACGTTATAGCGTAATATTGTATAACGTTATACGTTATAGCCTAATAGTATATAACGTTATACGTTATGACGTAATCGTATATAACGTTATACGTTATAACGTAACAGTATATAACGTTATACGTTATAACGTAATATTATATAACGTTATGCGTTATAACCTAATACTATACAACGTTGTACGTTATATCGTAGTAGTATGTAACGTCATACGTCATAACGTAATGCTACATAACGTTATACGTTATAACGTAATGCTACATAATGTTATACGTTATAACGTAATGCTAGTTAACGTTACACGGTATAACGTAAAGCTACATAATGCTGTACGTTATGACGTAGTAGTATCTAACGTTATTCGTTATAACGTAACAGTATATAACGTTACACGATATAACGTAATATTATATAACGTTATACGTTATCACGTAATAGTATATAACGTTATACGTTATAAGGTAATAGTATATAACGTTATACGTTATAACGAAATCTTACACAACGTTATACGTCATAACGTAATAGTATATAACGTTATACGTTATAACGTAATAGTACATAACGTTATACGTTATATCGTAATATTATATAACGTTATACCTTATAACGTAGTAGTATATAACGTTATATGTTATATCATTATGCTACATAACGTTATACGTTATAACGTAATACTACATAAAGTTATACGTTATAACTATTACGTTATAACGTAATACTACATCAAGTTATACGTTATAACGTAACAGAATATAAGGTTATACGTTATAACGTAATGCTACGTAACGTTGTACGTTATAACGTGATGCAACATAACGTTATACGCTATAACGTAATGCGACATAACGTTATACGTTATAACGTAATAGTATATAACGTTATACGTTATAACGTAATAGTATATAACGTTATACGTTATAACGAAATTTTACACAACGTTATACTTTATAACATAATAGTATATAACGTTATACGTTATAACGTAATAGTATATGAGATTATACGTTATAGCGTAATAGTAGATAACGTTATACGTTATAACGTAATAGTATATGAGGTTATACGTTATAACGTAATAGTATATAACGTTATACGTTATAACGAATTGATACACAACGTTATACGTTATAAGGTAATAGTATATAGCGTTATATGTTATAACGTAATATTATATAGCGTTATTTGTTATAGGGTAATATTATACAGCGTTATACGTTATAACGTAATCGTATATAACGTTACACATTGTACGTAATAGTATATAACGTTATACGTTATAACGTAATAGTATATAACGTTATACGTTGTAACGTAATAGTATATAACGTTATACGTTATAACGTAATAGTATATATCGTTATGCGTTATATCCTAATACTATACAACGTTGTACGTTATATCGTAGTAGTATGTAACGTCATACGTCATAACGTAATGCTACATAACGTTGTTCGTTATAACGTAATGCCACATAACGTTATACGTTATAACGTAATGCGACATAACAATATACGTTATAACGTAGTAGTATATAACGGTATACGTTATAACGTAATGCTTCATAACGTTATACGTTATAACGTAACAGTATATAAGGTTATACGTTATAATGTAATGCTACATATCCATATACGTTGTAACGTATTAGTATATAACGTTATACGTTATAACGTACTAGTATGTAACGTTATACGTTATAACGTAATACTATAGAAGGTTGTACGTTATAACGTAATAGTATGTAACGTTGTACGTTATAACGTAATGCTACATAACGTTATACGTTATGACGAAATTCGAGTTAACGTTATACGTTATAACGTAACAGAATATAAGGTTATACGTTATAACGTAATGCTACATAACGTTATACGTTATAACGTAGTAGTATCTAACGTTATACGTTATAACGTAATAGTATATAAGGATATACGTTATAACGTGATAGTATATAACGTTATACGGTATAACGTCATATTATATAACGTTATACGTTATAACGTAATAGTATATACCGTTATACGTTGTAACGTAATAGTACATAACGTTATACGTTATAACGTAATAGTATATACCGTTATGCGTTATAACGTAACTCTATACAACGTTGTATGTTATATCGTAATAGAATGTAACGGTATACGTTATAACGTAATGCTACATAACGGTATACGTTATAACGTAATGCTACATAACGTTATACGTTATAACGTAACAGTATATAAGGTTATACGTTATAACGTAATCGTATATAACGTTATACGTTATAACGTAATAGTATTTCACGTTATACGTTATAAAGCAATAGTATTTAACGTTATACGTTGTAACGTAATAGTATATAACGTTATACGTTGTATCGTAATAGTATGTAACCTTATACGTTATAACGTAGTGCTACATAACGTTATACGGTATAACGTAATGTTACATAACGTTATACGTTATAACGTAATGCTAGTTAACGTTATACGTTATAACGTAAAGCTACATAACGCTGTACGTAATACTTCATAACGTTATACGTTATAACGTAATGCTAGTTAACGTTATACGTTATAACGTAAAGCTACATAACGCTGTACGTTATAACGCAGTAGTATCTAACGTTATTCGTTATAACGTAATAGTATATAACGTTACACGATATATCGTAATATTATATAACGTGATACGTTATCACGTAATAGTATATAACGTTATACGTTATAACGTAAAGCTACATAACGCTGTACGTAATACTTCATAACGTTATACGTTATAACGTAATGCTAGTTAACGTTATACGTTATAACGTAAAGCTACATAACGCTGTACGTTATAACGTAGTAGTATCTAACGTTAGACGGTATGACGTAATAGTACATAACGTTATACGTTATAACGTAATACTATACAATGTTGTACGTTATAACGTAATAGTATGTAACGTTGTACGTTATAACGTAATACTTCATAACGTTATACGTTATAACGTAATACTTTATAAAGTTATACGTTATAACGTAACAGTATATAGGGTTATACGTTATAACGTAATGCTTCATATCCTTAAACGTTGTAACTTATTAGTATATAACGTTATACGTTATAACGTAATGCTTCATATCCATATATGTTGTAACGTATTAGTATATAACGTTATACGTTATAACGTAATAGTATATAACGTTATACGTTATAACGTAATGCTTCATATCCATATATGTTGTAACGTATTAGTATATAACGTTATACGTTATAACGTAATAGTATATAACGTTATACGTTATAACGTAATACTATACAACGTTGTACGTTATAACGTAATAGTAAATAACGTTATACGTTGTAACGTAATAGTATATAACGTTATACGTTATAACGTAATACTATACAACGTTGTACGCTATAACGTAATATTATGTAACGTTGTACGATATAACGTAATGCTACATAACATTATACGTTATGACGTAATTCTAGTTAACGTTATACGTTATAACGTAACAGAATATAAGGTTATACGTTATAACGTAATGCTACATAACGTTATACGTTATAACGTAATGCGACATAACGTTATACGTTATAACGTAGTAGTATATAACGTTATACGTTATAACGTAATAGTATATATCGTTATGCGTTATAACCTAATACTATACAACGTTGTACGTTATATCGTAGTAGTATGTAACGTCATACGTCATAACGTAATGCTACATAACGTTATACGTTATAACGTAATGCTACATAATGTTATACGTTATAACGTAATGCTAGTTAACGTTACACGGTATAACGTAATGCTACATAATGCTGTACGTTATGACGTAGTAGTATCTAACGTTATTCGTTATAACGTAATAGTATATAACGTTACACGATATAACGTAATATTATATAACGTTATACGTTATCACGTAATAGTATATAACGTTATACGTTATAAGGTAATAGTATATAACGTTATACGTTATAACGAAATCTTACACAACGTTATACGTCATAACGTAATAGTATATAACGTTATACGTTATAACGTAATAGTACATAACGTTATACGTCATATCGTAATATTATATAACGTTATACCTTATAACGTAGTAGTATATAACGTTATATGTTATATCATTATGCTACATAACGTTATACGTTATAACGTAATACTACATAAAGTTATACGTTATAACTATTACGTTGTAACGTAATACTACATCAAATTATACGTTATAACGTAACAGAATATAAGGTTATACGTTATAACGTAATGCTACGTAACGTTGTACGTTATAACGTGATGCAACATAACGTTATACGCTATAACGTAATGCGACATAACGTTATACGTTATAACGTAATAGTATATAACGTTATACGTTATAACGTAATAGTATATAACGTTATACGTTATAACGAAATTTTACACAACGTTATACTTTATAACATAATAGTATATAACGTTATACGTTATAACGTAATAGTATATGAGATTATACGTTATAGCGTAATAGTATATAACGTTATACGTTATAACGTAATAGTATATGAGGTTATACGTTATAACGTAATAGTATATAACGTTATACGTTATAACGAAATGATACACAACGTTATACGTTATAAGGTAATAGTATATAGCGTTATATGTTATAACGTAATATTATATAGCGTTATTTGTTATAGGGTAATATTATACAGCGTTATACGTTATAACGTAATCGTATATAACGTTACACATTGTACGTAATAGTATATAACGTTATACGTTATAACGTAATAGTATATAACGTTATACGTTGTAACGTAATAGTATATAACGTTATACGTTATAACCTAATAGTATATATCGTTATGCGTTATATCCTAATACTATACAACGTTGTACGTTATATCGTAGTAGTATGTAACGTCATACGTCATAACGTAATTCTACATAACGTTATACGTTATAACGTAATGCTACATAATGTTATAAGTTATAACGTAACGCTAGTTAACGTTACACGTTATAACGTAAAGCTACATAATGCTGTACGTTATGACGTAGTAGTATATAACGTTATACGTTATAACGTAACAGAATATAAGGTTATACGTTATAGCGTAATGCTACATAACGTTGTTCGTTATAACGTAATGCTACATAACGTTATACGTTATAACGTAATGCGACATAACAATATACGTTATAACGTAGTAGTATATAACGGTATACGTTATAACGTAACGCTTCATAACGTTATACGTTATAACGTAACAGTATATAAGGTTATACGTTATAATGTAATGCTACATATCCATATACGTTGTAACGTATTAGTATATAACGTTATACGTTATAACGTACTAGTATGTAACGTTATACGTTATAACGTAATACTATACAAGGTTGTACGTTATAACGTAAAAGTATGTAACGTTGTACGTTATAACGTAATGCTACATAACGTTATACGTTATGACGAAATTCGAGTTAACGTTATACGTTATAACGTAACAGAATATAAGGTTATACGTTATAACGTAATGCTACATAACGTTATACGTTATAACGTAACAGAATATAAGGTTATACGTTAAACGTAATGCTACATAACGTTATACGTTATAACGTAGTAGTATCTAACGTTATACGTTATAACGTAGTAGTATCTAACGTTATACGTTATAACGTAGTAGTATCTAACGTTATACGTTATAACGTAATACTTCATAACGTTATATGTTGTAACGTAATAGTATATAACGCTATACGTTATAGCGTAATAGTATATAAGGATATACGCTATAACGTGATAGTATATAACGTTATACGGTATAACGTCATATTATATAACGTTATACGTTATAACGTAATAGTATATACCGTTATACGTTGTAACGTAATAGTACATAACGTTATACGTTATAACGTAATAGCATATACCGTTATGCGTTATAACGTAACACTATACAACGTTGTAAGTTATATCGTAATAGAATGTAACGGTATACGTTATAACGTAATGCTACATAACGGTATACGTTATAACGTAATGCTACATAACGTTATACGTTATAACGTAACAGTATATAAGGTTATACGTTATAACGTAATCGTATATAACGTTATACGTTATAACGTAATAGTATTTCACGTTATACGTTATAAAGTAATAGTATTTAACGTTATACGTTGTAACGTAATAGTATATAACGTTATACGTTGTATCGTAATAGTATGTAACCTTATACGTTATAACGTAATGCTACATAACGTTATACGTTATAACGTGATGCAACATAACGTTATACGCTATAACGTCATGCGACATAACGTTATACGTTATAACGTAATAGTATATAACGCTATACGTTATAACGTAATAGTATATAAGGATATACGTTATAACGTAATAGTATATAACGTTATACGTTATATCGTCATACTATACAACGTTATACGTTATCACGTAATAGTATATAACGTTATACGTTATAACGAAATGTTACACAACGTTATACGTTATAACATAATAGTATATAACGTTATACGTTATAACGTAATAGTATATGAGATTATACGTTATAGCGTAATAGTATATAACGTTACACGATATAACGTAATATTATATAACGTTATACGTTATCACGTAATAGTATATAACGTTATACGTTGTAACGTAATAGTACATAACGTTACACGTTATAACGTAATAGTATATACCGTTATGCGTTATAACGTAATACTATACAACGTTGTACGTTATAACGTACTAGTATGTAACGTTATACGTTATAACGTAATACTATACAAGGTTGTACGTTATAACGTAATAGTATGTAACGTTGTACGTTATAACGTAATGCTACATAACGTTATACGTTATGACGAAATTCGAGTTAACGTTATACGTTATAACGTAACAGAATATAAGGTTATACGTTATAACGTAATGCTACATAACGTTATACGTTATAACGTAAAGCTACATAACGCTGTACGTTATAACGTAGTAGTATCTAACGTTATACGTTATAACGTAATACTTCATAACGTTATACGTTATAACGTAATAGCATATATAACGCTATACGTTATAACGTAATAGTATATGAGGATATACGTTATAACGTGATAGTATATAACGTTATACGGTATAACGTCATATTATATAACGTTATACGTTATAACGTAATAGTAATTCACGTTATACGTTATAACGTAATACTATACAACGTTGTACGTTATAACGTAATAGTATGTAACGTTATACGTTATAACGTGTTGCTACATAACGTTATACGTTATAACGTAATGCTACATAACGTTATACGTTATAACGTGATGCAACATAACGTTATACGCTATAACGTAATGCGACATAACGTTATACGTTATAACGTAATAGTATATAACGCTATACGTTATAACGTAATAGTATATAAGGATATACGTTATAATGTAATAGTATATAACGTAATAGTATATAACGTTATACGTTATAACGAAATGTTACACAACGTTATACGTTATAACATAATAGTATATAACGTTATACGTTATAACGTAATAGTATATAACGTTATACGTTGTAACGTAATAGTATATGAGATTATACGTTATAGCGTAATAGTATATAACGTTATATGTTATAACGTAATAGTATATGAGGTTATACGTTATCACGTAATAGTATAGAACGTTATACGTTATAACTAAATGATACACAACGCTATACGTTAGAAGGTAATAGTATATAGCGTTATATGTTATAACGTAATATTATATAGCGTTACATGTTATAGCGTAATATTATACAGCGTTACACGTTATAACGTAATAGTATATAACGTTACACATTGTACGTAATAGTATATAACGTTATACGTTATAACGTAATAGTATATAACGTTATACGTTGTAACGTAATAGTATATAACGTTATACGTTATAACGTAATAGTATATATCGTTATGCGTTATAACCTAATACTATACAACGTTGTACGTTATAACGTAATAGTATGTAACGTTGTACGTTATAACGTAATGCTACATAACGTTATACGTTATAACGTGATGCAACATAACGTTATACGCTATAACGTAATGCGACATAACGTTATACGTTATAACGTAATAGTATATAACGCTATACGTTATAACGTAATAGTATATGAGATTATACGTTATAGCGTAATAGTAGATAACGTTATACGTTATTACGTAATAGTATATGAGGTTATACGTTATGACGTAATAGTATATAACGTCATACGTCATAACGTAATGCTACATAGCGTTATACGTTATAACGTAATGCTACATAATGTTATACGTTATAACGTAATGCTAGCTAACGTTACACGTTATGACGTAGTAGTATCTAACGTTATTCGTTATAACGTAATGCTAGTTAACGTTACACGTTATGACGTAGTAGTATCTAACGTTATTCGTTATAACGTTATAGTCTATAACGTTATTCGTTATAACGTAATAGTATATAACGTTATACGTTATCACGTAATAGTATATAACGTTATACGGTATAAGGTAATAGTATATAACGTTATACGTTATGACGAAATGTTACACAACGTTATACGTCAAAACGTAATAGTATATAACGTTATTCGTTATAACGTAATAGTATATAACGTTATACGTTATCACGTAATAGTATATAACGTTATACGTTATAACGTAACAGTATATAAGGTTATACGTTATAACGTAATGCTACATATCCTTATACGTTTTATCTTATTAGTATATAACGTTATACGTTATAACGTATTGCTTCATATCCAAATACGTTGTAACGTATTAGTATATAACGTTATACGTTATAACGTAATAGTATATAACGTTATACGTTATAACGTAATACTATACAACGTTATACGTTATAACGTAATAGTATGTAACGTTGTACGTTATAAAGTAATGGTACATAACGTTATACGTTATGACGTAATTCTAGTTAACGTTATACGTTATAACGTAACAGTATATAGGGTTATACGTTATAACGTAATGCTACATATCCTTATACGTTGTAACGTAATAGTATATAACGTTATACGTTATAACGTAATACTATACAACGTTGTACGTTATAATGTAATAGTATGTAACGTTATACCTTATAACGTAGTGGTATATAACGTTATATGTTATATCATTATGCTACATAACGTAATACGTTATAACGTAATAGTATATAACGTTATACGTTATAACGTAATATTATAATAACGTTATACGTTATCACGTAATAGTATATAACGTTATAAGTTATAACGAAATGTTACACAACGTTACACGTTATAACGTAATATTATATAACGTTATACGTTGTAACGTATTAGTATATAACGTTATACATTGTAACGTAATAGTATATAACGTTATACGTTATAACGAAATGTTACACATCGTTATACGTTATAATTTAGTAGTATATAGCGTTATATGTTATAACGAAATATTATATAGCGTTATATGTTATAACGTAATAGTATATAACGTTATACATAGTAACGTAATAGTATATAACGTTATACGTTATAACGTAATAGAATATAACGTTGTACGTTATAAGGTAATAGTATGTAACGTTGTACGTTATAGCGTAATGCTAAATAACGTTATACGTTATGACGTAATTCGAGTTAACGTTATACATTATAACGTAACAGTATATAGGGTTATACGTTATAACGTAATGCTACATACCCTTATACGTTGTAATTTATTAGTATATAACGTTATACGTTATAACGGAATACTATACAACGTTGTACGTTATAATGTAATAGTATGTAACGTTATACCTTATAACGTACCCTATATAACGTTATATGTTATATCATTATGCTACATAATGTAATACGTTATAACGTAATAGTATATAACGTTATACGCTATAACGTAATATTATATAACGTTATACGTTATCACGTAATAGTATATAACGTTATAAGTTATAACGAAATGTTACACAACGTTATACGTTATAACGTAATATTATATAACGTTATACGTTATAACGTAATGCTAGTTAACGTTATGCGTTATAACGTAAAGCTATATAACGCTGTACGTAATACTTCATAACGTTATACGTTATAACGTAATGCTAGTTGACGTTACACGTTATAACGTAAAGCTACATAACGCTGTACGTTGTATCGCAGTAGTATCTAACGTTATTCGTTATAACGTAATAGTATATAACGTTACACGATATAACGTAATATTATATAACGTGATACGTTATCACGTAATAGTATATAACGTTATACGTTACAACGTAATACTATACAACTTTGTACGTTATAACGTAATAGTATGTAACGTTATACGTTATAACGTTGTGCTACATAACGTTATACGTTATAACGTAATGCTACATAACGTTATACATTATAACACAATGCTAGTTAACGTTATACGTTATAACGTAAAGCTACATAACGCTGTAAGATATAACGTAGTAGTATCTAACGTTATACGTTATAACGTAGTAGTATCTAACGTTAGACGGTATAACGTAATAGTACATAACGTTATACGTTAAAACGTAATAGTATATAACGTTATACGTTATAACGTAATACTATACAACGTTGTACGTTATAACGTAATAGTATGTAACGTTATACCTTATAACGTAGTAGTATATAACGTTATATGTTATATCATTATGCTACATAACGTTATACGTTATAACGTAATAGTATATAACGTTATACGTTATAACGTAATATTATATAACGTTATACGTTATCACGTAATAGTATATAACGTTATAAGTTATAACGAAATGTTACACAACGTTATACGTTATAACGTAATATTATATAACGTTATACGTTGTAACGTAATAGTATATAACGTTATACATTGTAACGTAATAGTATATAACGTTATACGTTATAACGAAATGTTACACATCGTTATACGTTATAAGGTAATAGTATATAGCGTTATATGTTATAACGAAATATTATATAGCGTTATATGTTATAACGTAATAGTATATAACGTTATATATTGTAACGTAATAGTATATAACGTTATACGTTATAACGTAATAGTATATAATGTTACACGTTATAACGTAATAGTATATACCGTTATACGTTATAATGTAATAGTATATAACGTTATACGTTATAACGTAATACTATACAACGTTGTACCTTATAACGTAATAGTATATAACGTTATACGTTATAACGTAATACTATACAACGTTGTACGTTATAACGTAATAGTATGTATCGTTATACGTTCTAACGTGTAGCTACATAACGTTATACGTTATAACGTAATAGTATATAACGTTATACGTTGTAACGTAATAGTATATAACGTTATACGTTATAACGTAATACTATGCAGCGTTGTACGTTATAACGTAATAGCATGTAACGTTATACGTTATAACGTAATGCTACATAACGTTATACGTTATAACGTAACAGAATATAAGGTTATACGTTACAACGCAATGCTACATAACGTTATACGTTATAACGTAACTCGTCATATCCTTACACGTTGTAACGTATTGGTATATAACGTTAAACGTTATAACGTAATAGTATTTAACGATATACGTTATAACGTAAAGCTACATAACGCTGTACGTAATAACGTAGTAGTATCTAACGTTATACGTTATAACGTAATACTTCATAACGTTATACGTTATAACGTAATACTCCATTACGTTATACGTTATAACGTAACAGTATATAGGGTTATACCTTATAACATAATGCTACATATCCTTATACGTTGTAACTGATTAGTACATAACGTTATACGTTATAACGTAATGCTTCATATCCTTATACGTTGTAACGTATTAGTATATAAAGTTATACGTTATAACGTAATAGTATATAACGTTAGACGTTATAACGTAACAGTATATAAGGTTATACATTATAACGTAATGCTACATAACGTTATACGTTATAACGTAATAGTATATAACGTTATACGTTATCAGGTAATAGTATATACCGTTATGCGTTATAACGAAATGATACACAACGTTATACGTTATAAGGTTTTATTATATAGCGTTATGTGTTATATCGTAATATTATATTGCGTTATATGTTATAGCGTAATATTATACAATGTTATACGTTATAACGTAATAGTATATAACGTTATACATTGCAACGTAATAGTATATAACGTTATACGTTATAACGTAATACTATAGAGCGTTGTACGTTATAACGTAATAGTATGTAACGTTATACGTTATAACGTAATGCTACATAACGTTATACGTTGTAACGTAATGTTACAAAACGTTATACGTTATAACGTAACAGAATATAAGGTTATACGTTATAACGCAATGCTACATAACGTTATACGTTATAACGTAAAGCTAGTTAACGTTATACGTTATAACGTAAAGCTACATAACGCTGTACGTTATAACGTAGTAGTATCTAACGGTATACGTTATAAGGTAGTAGTATCTAACGTTATCCGTTATAACATAATACTTCGTAACTTTATACGTTATAAGGTAATACTTCATAACGTTATACGTTATAACGTAACAGTATATAGGTTTATACGTTATAACGTAATATTATATAACGTTATACGTTATAACGTAATAGTATATAACGTTATAAGTTATAACGTTATATTATATAACGTTATACGTTGTAA
Source organism: Bombus sonorus (assembly GCA_029958995.1). Taxonomy (NCBI): domain Eukaryota; kingdom Metazoa; phylum Arthropoda; class Insecta; order Hymenoptera; family Apidae; genus Bombus; species Bombus sonorus. The sequence continues at coordinate 18,885,567 of JARWAU010000006.1, forward strand.
CGTAATAGTATATAACGTTATACGTTGTAACGTAACAGTATATAAGGTTATACATTATAACGTAATGCTACATAACGTTATACGTTATAACGTAATAGTATATAACGTTATACGTTATAACGTCATATTATATAACGTTATACGATATCAGGTAATAGTATATACCGTTATGCGTTATAACGAAATGATACACAACGTTATACGTTATATGGTAATAGTATATAGCGTTATGTGTTATATCGTAATATTATATAGCGTCATATGTTATAGCGTAATATTATACAATGTTATACGTTATAACGTAATAGTATATAACGTTATACATTGTAACGTAATCGTATATAACGTTATACGTTATAACGTAATACTATACAGCGTTGTACGTTATAACGTAATAGTATGTATCGTTATACGTTATAACGTAATGCTACATAACGTTATACGTTATAACGTAATGATAGTTAACGTTATACGTTATTACGTAAAGCTACATAACACTGTACGTTATAACGTAGTAGTATCTAACGGTATACGTTATAAGGTAGTAGTATCTAACGTTATCCGTTATAACATAATACTTCGTAACTTTATACGTTATAAGGTAATACTTCATAACGTTATACGTTATAACGTAACCGTATATAGGGTTATACGTTATAACGTAATGCCTCATATCCTTATACGCTGTAACTTATTAGTATATAACGTTATACGTTATAACGTAATGCGTCATATCCTTACACGTTGTAATGTATTGGTATATAACGCTAAACGTTATAACGTAATAGTATTTAACGTTATGCGTTATAACGTAAAGCTACATAACGCTGTACGTAATAACGTAGTAGTATCTAACGTTATACGTTATAACGTAATACTCCATAACGTTATACGTTATAACATAACAGTATATAGGGTTATACCTTATAACATAATGCCACATATCCTTATACGTTGTAACTGATTAGTACATAACGTTATACGTTATAACGTAATGCTTCATATCCTTATACGTTGTAACGTATTGGTATATAAAGTTATACGTTATAACGTAATAGTATATAACGTTATACGTTATAACGTAATAGTATATAACGTTATACGTTTTAACGTTTACTATATAACGTTATACGTTGTAACGTAATGGTATATAACGTTATACGTTATAACCTAATAGTATATAACGTTATACGTTATAACGTAGTAGTATATAACGTTATATGTTATAACGTAATATTATATAACGTTATACGTTATAACGTAATGCTACATAACGTTATACGTTATGACGTAATTCTAGTTAACGTTATACGTTATAACGTAACAGTATATAGGGTTATACGTTATAACGTAATGCTACATATCCTTATACGTTGTAACGTAATAGTATATAACGTTATACGTTATAACGTAATACTATACAACGTTGTACGTTATAATGTAATAGTATGTAACGTTATACCTTATAACGTAGTAGTATATAACGTTATATGTTATATCATTATGCTACATAATGTAATATGTTATAACGTAATAGTATATAACGTTATACGCTATAACGTAATATTATATAACGTTATACGTTATCACGTAATAGTATATAACGTTATACATTGTAACGTAATAGTATATAACGTTATACGTTATAACGTAATAGTACATAACGTTATACGTTATAACGTAATAGTATATAACGTTATACGTTATAACGTAATAGAATATAACGTCATACGTTGTAACGTAATAGTATATAACGTTATACTTTATAGCGTAATAGTATATAACGTTATACGTTATAACGTAATACTATACAAAGATGTACGTTATAACGTAATAGAATATAACGTCATACGTTGTAACGTAATAGTATATAACGTTATACTTTATAGCGTAATTGTATATAACGTTATACGTTATAACGTAATACTATACAAAGATGTACGTTATAACGTAATAGTATGTAACGTTATACGTTATAACGTAGTGCTACATAACGTTATACGTTATAACGTAATGTTACATAACGTTATACGTTATAACGTAATGCTAGTTAACGTTATACGTTATAACGTAAAGCTACATAACGCTGTACGTAATACTTCATAACGTTATACGTTATAACGTAAAGCTAGATAACGCTGTACGTTATAACGCAGTAGTATCTAACGTTATTCGTTATAACGTAATAGTATATAACGTTACACGATATAACGTAATATTGTATAACGTGATACGTTATCACGTAATAGTATATAACGTTATACGTTATCACGTAATAGTATATAACGTTATAAGTTATAACGAAATGTTACACAACGTTATACGTTATAACGTAATATTATGTAACATTATACGTTGTAACGTAATAGTATATAACGTTATACATTGTAACGTAATAGTATATAACGTTATACGTTATTTTGAAATGTTACACATCGTTATACGTTATAAGGTAATAGTATATAGCGTTATATGTTATCACGAAATATTATATAGCGTTATACGTTATAACGTAATAGTATATACCGTTATACGTTATAATGTAATAGTATATAACGTTATACGTTATAACGTAATACTATACAACGTTGTACCTTATAACGTAATAGTATATAACGTTATACGTTATAACGTAATACTATGCAGCGTTGTACGTTATAACGTAATAGTATTTAACGTTATACGTTATAACGTAAAGCTACATAACGCTGTACGTAATAACGTAGTAGTATCTAACGTTATACGTTATAACGTAACAGTATATAGGGTTATACCTTATAACATAATGCTACATATCCTTATACGTTGTAACTGATTAGTACATAACGTTATACGTTATAACGTAATGCTTCATATCCTTATACGTTGTAACATATTGGTATATAAAGTTATACGTTCTAACGTAATAGTATATAACGTTATACGTTATAACGTAACAGTATATAAGGTTATACATTATAACGTAATGCTGCATAACGGTATACGTTATAACGTAATAGTATATAACGTTATACGTTATAACGTCATATTATATAACGTTATACGTTATCAGGTAATAGTATATACCGTTATGCGTTATAACGAAATGATACACTACGTCATATTATATAACGTTATACGTTAACAGGTAATAGTATATACCGTTATGCGTTATAACGAAATGATACACAACGTTATACGTTATAAGGTAATAGTATATAGCGTTATGTGTTATAACGTAATACTATACAGCGTTGTACGTTATAACGTAATAGTATGTAACGTTATACGTTATAACGTAATGCTACATAACGTTATACGTTGTAACGTAATGTTACAAAACGTTATACGTTATAACGTAACAGAATATAAGGTTATACGTTATAACGCAATGCTACATAACGTTATACGTTATAACGTAATGCTAGTTAACGTTATACGTTATAACGTAATAGTATATAACGTTATACGTTATAACGAAATGTTACACAACGTTATACTTTATAACATAATAGTATATAACGTTATACGTTATAACGTAATAGTATATGAGATTATACGTTATAGCGTAATAGTATATAACGTTATACGTTATAACGTAATAGTATATGAGGTTATACGTTATAACGTAATAGTATATAACGTTATACGTTATAACGAAATGATACACACCGTTATACGTTATAAGGTAATAGTATATAGCGTTATATGTTATAACGTAATATTATATAGCGTTATTTGTTATAGGGTAATATTATACAGCGTTATACGTTATAACGTAATCGTATGTAACGTTACACATTGTACGTAATAGTATATAACGTTATACGTTATAACGTAATAGTATATAACGTCATACGTTGTAACGTAATAGTATATAACGTTATACGTTATAACGTAATAGTATATATCGTTATGCGTTATATCCTAATACTATACAACGTTGTACGTTATATCGTAGTAGTATGTAACGTCATACGTCATAACGTAATGCTACATAACGTTATACGTTATAACGTAATGCTACATAATGTTATAAGTTATAACGTAATGCTAGTTAACGTTACACGTTATAACGTAAAGCTACATAATGCTGTACGTTATGACGTAGTAGTGTATAACGTTATACGTTATAACGTAACAGAATATAAGGTTATACGTTATAGCGTAATGCTACATAACGTTGTTCGTTATAACGTAATGCGACATATCATTATACGTTATAACGTAGTAGTATATAACGTTATATGTTATAACGTAATACTTCATAACGTTATACGTTATAACGTAACAGTATATAAGGTTATACGTTATAACGTAATGCTACATAACGTTATACGTTATAACGTAATGCTACATATCCTTATACGTTGTAACTTATTAGTATATAACGTTATACGTTATAACGTAATGCTTCACATCCATATACGTTGTAACGTATTAGTATATAACGTTTTACGTTATAACGTACTAGTATGTAACGTTAGACGTTATAACGTAATGCTATACAAGGTTGTACGTTATAACGTAGTAGTATGTAACGTTGTACGTTATAACGTAATGCTACATAACGTTATACGTTATGACGAAATTCGAGTTAACGTTATACGTTATAACGTAACAGAATATAAGGTTATACGTTATAACGTAATGCTACATAACGTTATACGTTATAACGTAGTAGTATCTAACGTTATACGTTATAACGTAGTAGTATCTAACGTTATACGTTATAACGTAGTAGTATCTAACGTTATACGTTATAACGTAATACTTCATAACGTTATATGTTATAACATAATAGTATATAACGCTATACGTTATAACGTAATAGTATGTAAGGATATACGATATAACGTGATAGTATATAACGCCATACGGTATAACGTCATATTATATAACGTTATACGTTATAACGTAATAGTATATACCGTTATACGTTGTAACGTAATAGTACATAACGTTATACGTTATAACGTAATAGTATATACCGTTATGCGTTATAACGTAATACTATACAACGTTGTATGTTATATCGTAATAGAATGTAACGGTATACGTTATAACGTAATGCTACATAACGGTATACGTTATAACGTAATGCTACATAACGTTATACGTTATAACGTAACAGTATATAAGGTTATACGTTATAACGTAATCGTATATAACGTTATACGTTATAACGTAATAGTATTTCACGTTATACGTTATAAAGTAATAGTATTTAACGTTATACGTTATAACGTAATAGTATATAACGTTATACGTTGTATCGTAATAGTATGTAACCTTATACGTTATAACGTAATGCTACATAACGTTATACGCTATAACGTAATGCGACATAACGTTATACGTTATAACGTAATAGTATATAACGCTATACATTATAACGTAATAGTATATAAGGATATACGTTATAACGTAATAGTATATAACGTTATACGTTATATCGTCATATTATACAACGTTATACGTTATCACGTCATAGTATATAACGTTATACGTTATAACGAAATGTTACACAACGTTATACGTTATTACATAATAGTATATAACGTTATACGTTATAACGTAATAGTATATGAGATTATACGTTATAGCGTAATAGTATATAACGTTACACGATATAACGTAAAATTATATAACGTTATACGTTATCACGTAATAGTATATAACGTTATACGTTGTAACGTAATAGTACATAACGTTATACGTTATAACGTAATAGTATATACCGTTATGCGTTATAACGTAATACTATGCAACGTTGTACGTTATAACGTAATAGTATGTAACGTTGTACGTTATAACGTAATGCTACATAACGTTATACGTTATGACGTAAAGCTACATAACACTGCACGTTATAACGTAGTAGAATCTAACTGTACACGTTATAAGGTAGTAGTATCTAACGTTATCCGTTATAACATAATACTTCGTAACTTTATACGTTATAAGGTAATACTTCATAACGTTATACGTTATAACGTAACCGTATATAGGGTTATACGTTATAACGTAATGCCTCATATCCTTATACGCTGTAACTTATTAGTATATAACGTTATACGTTATAACGTAATGCGTCATATCCTTACACGTTGTAATGTATTGGTATATAACGCTAAACGTTATAACGTAATAGTATTTAACGTTATGCGTTATAACGTAAAGCTACATAACGCTGTACGTAATAACGTAGTAGTATCTAACGTTATACGTTATAACGTAATACTCCATAACGTTATACGTTATAACATAACAGTATATAGGGTTATACCTTATAACATAATGCCACATATCCTTATACGTTGTAACTGATTAGTACATAACGTTATACGTTATAACGTAATGCTTCATATCCTTATACGTTGTAACGTATTGGTATATAAAGTTATACGTTATAACGTAATAGTATATAACGTTATACGTTATAACGTAATAGTATATAACGTTATACGTTTTAACGTTTACTATATAACGTTATACGTTGTAACGTAATGGTATATAACGTTATACGTTATAACCTAATAGTATATAACGTTATACGTTATAACGTAGTAGTATATAACGTTATATGTTATAACGTAATATTATATAACGTTATACGTTATAACGTAATGCTACATAACGTTATACGTTATGACGTAATTCTAGTTAACGTTATACGTTATAACGTAACAGTATATAGGGTTATACGTTATAACGTAATGCTACATATCCTTATACGTTGTAACGTAATAGTATATAACGTTATACGTTATAACGTAATACTATACAACGTTGTACGTTATAATGTAATAGTATGTAACGTTATACCTTATAACGTAGTAGTATATAACGTTATATGTTATATCATTATGCTACATAATGTAATATGTTATAACGTAATAGTATATAACGTTATACGCTATAACGTAATATTATATAACGTTATACGTTATCACGTAATAGTATATAACGTTATACATTGTAACGTAATAGTATATAACGTTATACGTTATAACGTAATAGTACATAACGTTATACGTTATAACGTAATAGTATATAACGTTATACGTTATAACGTAATAGAATATAACGTCACACGTTGTAACGTAATAGTATATAACGTTATACTTTATAGCGTAATAGTATATAACGTTATACGTTATAACGTAGTGCTACATAACGTTATACGTTATAACGTAATGTTACATAACGTTATACGTTATAACGTAATGCTAGTTAACGTTATACGTTATATCGTAAAGCTACATAACGCTGTACGTAATACTTCATAACGTTATACGTTATAACGTAAAGCTAGATAACGCTGTACGTTATAACGCAGTAGTATCTAACGTTATTCGTTATAACGTAATAGTATATAACGTTACACGATATAACGTAATATTGTATAACGTGATACGTTATCACGTAATAGTATATAATGTTATACGTTATAACGTAATACTATACAACGTTGTACGTTATAACGTAATAGTATGTAACGTTATACGTTATAACGTTGTGCTACATAACGTTATACGTTATAACGTAATGCTACATAACGTTATACATTATAATGCAATGCTAGTTAACGTTATACGTTATAACGTAAAGCTACATAACGCTGTACGTTATAACGTAGTAGTATCTAACATTATACGTTATAACGTAGTAGTATCTAACGTTAGACGGTATAACGTAATAGTACATAACGTTATACGTTATAACGTAATAGTATATAACGTTATACGTTATAACGTAATACTATACCACGTTGTACGTTATAACGTAATAGTATGTAACGTTATACCTTATAACGTAGTAGTATATAACGTTATATGTTATATCATTATGCTACATAACGTTGTACGTTATAACGAAATAGTATATAACGTTATACGTTATAGCGTAATATTATATAACGTTATACGTTATCACGTAATAGTATATAACGTTATAAGTTATAACGAAATGTTACACAACGTTATACGTTATAACGTAATATTATGTAACATTATACGTTGTAACGTAATAGTATATAACGTTATACATTGTAACGTAATAGTATATAACGTTATACGTTATTTTGAAATGTTACACATCGTTATACGTTATAAGGTAATAGTATATAGCGTTATATGTTATCACGAAATATTATATAGCGTTATACGTTATAACGTAATAGTATATACCGTTATACGTTATAATGTAATAGTATATAACGTTATACGTTATAACGTAATACTATACAACGTTGTACCTTATAACGTAATAGTATATAACGTTATACGTTATAACGTAATACTATGCAGCGTTGTACGTTATAACGTAATAGTATTTAACGTTATACGTTATAACGTAAAGATACATAACGCTGTACGTAATAACGTAGTAGTATCTAACGTTATACGTTATAACGTAATACTCCATAACGTTATACGTTATAACGTAACAGTATATAGGGTTATACCTTATAACATAATGCTACATATCCTTATACGTTGTAACTGATTAGTACATAACGTTATACGTTATAACGTATTGCTTCATATCCTTATACGTTGTAACATATTGGTATATAAAGTTATACGTTCTAACGTAATAGTATATAACGTTATACGTTATAACGTAACAGTATATAAGGTTATACATTATAACGTAATGCTGCATAACGTTATACGTTATAACGTAATAGTATATAACGTTATACGTTATAACGTCATATTATATAACGTTATACGTTATCAGGTAATAGTATATACCGTTATGCGTTATAACGAAATGATACACAGCGTCATATTATATAACGTTATACGTTAACAGGTAATAGTATATACCGTTATGCGTTATAACGAAATGATACACAACGTTATACGTTATAAGGTAATAGTATATAGCGTTATGTGTTATAACGTAATACTATACAGCGTTGTACGTTATAACGTAATAGTATGTAACGTTATACGTTATAGCGTAATGCTACATAACGTTATACGTTGTAACGTAATGTTACAAAACGTTATACGTTATAACGTAACAGAATATAAGGTTATACGTTATAACGCAATGCTACATAACGTTATACGTTATAACGTAATGCTAGTTAACGTTATACGTTATAACGTAATAGTATATAACGTTATACGTTATAACGAAATGTTACACAACGTTATACTTTATAACATAATAGTATATAACGTTATACGTTATAACGTAATAGTATATGAGATTATACGTTATAGCGTAATCGTATATAACGTTATACGTTATAACGTAATAGTATATGAGATTATACGTTATAACGTAATAGTATATAACGTTATACGTTATAACGAAATGATACACAACGTTATACGTTATAAGGTAATAGTATATAGCGTTATATGTTATAACGTAATATTATATAGCGTTATTTGTTATAGGGTAATATTATACAGCGTTATACGTTATAACGTAATCGTATATAACGTTACACATTGTACGTAATAGTATATAACGTTATACGTTATAACGTAATAGTATATAACGTTATACGTTGTAACGTAATAGTATATAACGTTATACGTTATAACGTAATAGTATATATCGTTATGCGTTATATCCTAATACTATACAACGTTGTACGTTATATCGTAGTAGTATGTAACGTCATACGTCATAACGTAATGCTACATAACGTTATACGTTATAACGTAATGCTACATAATGTTATAAGTTATAACGTAATGCTAGTTAACGTTACACGTTATAACGTAAAGCTACATAATGCTGTACGTTATGACGTAGTAGTATATAACGTTATACGTTATAACGTAACAGAATATAAGGTTATACGTTATAGCGTAATGCTACATAACGTTGTTCGTTATAACGTAATGCGACATAACGTTATACGTTATAACGTAGTAGTATATAACGTTATATGTTATAACGTAATACTTCATAACGTTATACGTTATAACGTAACAGTATATAAGGTTATACGTTATAACGTAATGCTACATAACGTTATACGTTATAACGTAATGCGACATAACAGTATACGTTATAACGTAGTAGTATATAACGGTATACGTTATAACGTAATGCTTCATAACGTTATACGTTATAACGTAACAGTATATAAGGTTATACGTTATAACGTAATGCTACATATCCTTATACGTTGTAACTTATTAGTATATAACGTTATACGTTATAACGTAATGCTTCATATCCATATACGTTGTAACGTATTAGTATATAACGTTATACGTTATAACGTAATAGTATGTAACGTTAGACGTTGTAACGTAATGCTATACAAGGTTGTACGTTATAACGTAGTAGTATGTAACGTTGTACGTTATAACGTAATGCTACATAACGTTATACGTTATGACGAAATTCGAGTTAACGTTATACGTTATAACGTAACAGAATATAAGGTTATACGTTATAACGTAATGCTACATAACGTTATACGTTATAACGTAGTAGTATCTAACGTTATACGTTATAACGTAGTAGTATCTAACGTTATACGTTATAACGTAGTAGTATCTAACGTTATACGTTATAACGTAATACTTCATAACGTTATATGTTATAACATAATAGTATATAACGCTATACGTTATAACGTAATAGTATGTAAGGATATACGATATAACGTGATAGTATATAACGTTATACGGTATAACGTCATATTATATAACGTTATACGTTATAACGTAATAGTATATACCGTTATACGTTGTAACGTAATAGTACATAACGTTATACGTTATAACTTAATAGTATATACCGTTATGCGTTATAACGTAATACTATACAACGTTGTATGTTATATCGTAATAGAATGTAACGGTATACGTTATAACGTAATGCTACATAACAGTATACGTTATAACGTAATGCTACATAACGTTATACGTTATAACGTAACAGTATATAAGGTTATACGTTATAACGTAATCGTATATAACGTTATACGTTATAACGTAATAGTATTTCACGTTATACGTTATAAAGTAATAGTATTTAACGTTATACGTTATAACGTAATAGTATATAACGTTATACGTTGTATCGTAATAGTATGTAACCTTATACGTTATAACGTAATGCTACATAACGTTATACGTTATAACGTGACGCAACATAACGTTATACGCTATAACGTAATGCGACATAACGTTATACGTTATAACGTAATAGTATATAACGCTATACATTATAACGTAATAGTATATAAGGATATACGTTATAACGTAATAGTATATAACGTTATACGTTATATCGTCATATTATACAACGTTATACGTTATCACGTCATAGTATATAACGTTATACGTTATAACGAAATGTTACACAACGTTATACGTTATTACATAATAGTATATAACGTTATACGTTATAACGTAATAGTATATGAGATTATACGTTATAGCGTAATAGTATATAACGTTACACGATATAACGTAAAATTATATAACGTTATACGTTATCACGTAATAGTATATAACGTTATACGTTGTAACGTAATAGTACATAACGTTATACGTTATAACGTAATAGTATATACCGTTATGCGTTATAACGTAATACTATGCAACGTTGTACGTTATAACGTAATAGTATGTAACGTTGTACGTTATAACGTAATGCTACATAACGTTATACGTTATGACGTAATTGTAGTTAACGTTATACGTTATAATGTAACAGTATATAGGGTTATACGTTGTAACGTAATGCTACATATCCTTATACGTTGTAACGCAATAGTATATAACGTTATACGTTATAACGTAATACTATACAACGTTGTACGTTATAATGTAATAGTATGTAACGTTATACCTTATAACGTAGTAGTATATAACGTTATATGTTATATCATTATGCTACATAACGTAATACGTTATAACGTAATAGTATATAACGTTATACGTTATAACGTAATATTATAATAACGTTATACGTTATCACGTAATAGTATATAACGTTATAAGTTATAACGAAATGTTACACAACGTTATACGTTATAACGTAATATTATATAACGTTATACGTTGTAACGTATTAGTATATAACGTTATTCATTGTAACGTAATAGTATATCACGTTATACGTTATAACGTAATAGCATATAACGTTATACGTTATAACGAAATGTTACACATCGTTATACGTTATAATTTAGTAGTATATAGCGTTATATGTTATAACGAAATATTATATAGCGTTATATGTTATAACGTAATAGTATATAACGTTATACATTGTAACGTAATAGTATATAACGTTATACGTTATAACGTAATAGAATATAACGTTATACGTTATAACGAAATGTTACACATCGTTATACGTTATAATTTAGTAGTATATAGCGTTATATGTTATAACGAAATATTATATAGCGTTATATGTTATAACGTAATAGTATATAACGTTATACATAGTAACGTAATAGTATATAACGTTATACGTTATAACGTAATAGAATATAACGTTGTACGTTATAAGGTAATAGTATGTAACGTTGTACGTTATAACGTAATGCTAAATAACGTTATACGTTATGACGTAATTCGAGTTAACGTTATACGTTATAACGTAACAGTATATAGGGTTATACGTTATAACGTAATGCTACATATCCTTATACGTTGTAATTTATTAGTATATAACGTTATACGTTATAACGGAATACTATACAACGTTGTACGTTATAATGTAATAGTATGTAACGTTATACCTTATAACGTACCCTATATAACGTTATATGTTATATCATTATGCTACATAATGGAATACGTTATAACGTAATAGTATATAACGTTATACGCTATAACGTAATATTATATAACGTTATACGTTATCACGTAATAGTATATAACGTTATAAGATATAACGAAATGTTACACAACGTTATACGTTATAACGTAATATTATATAACGTTATACGTTATAACGTAATGCTAGTTAACGTTATACGTTATAACGTAAAGCTATATAACGCTGTACGTAATACTTCATAACGTTATACGTTATAACGTAATGCTAGTTGACGTTATACGTTATAACGTAAAGCTACATAAGGCTGTACGTTATAACGCAGTAGTATCTAACGTTATTCGTTATAACGTAATAGTATATAACGCTACACGATATAACGAAATATTATATAACGTGATACGTTATCACGTAATAGTATATAACGTTATACGTTGTAACGTAATAGTATATAACGTTATACGTTATAACGCAATACTATGCAGCGTTGTACGTTATAACGTAATAGTATGTAACGTTATACGTTATAACGTAATGCTACATAACGTTATACGTTATAACGTAACAGAATATAAGGTTATACGTTATAACGCAATGCTACATAACGTTATACGTTATAACCTAATTCGTCATATCCTTACACGTTGTAACGTATTGGTATATAACGTTAAACGTTATAACATAATAGTATTTAACGTTATACGTTATAACGTAAAGCTACATAACGCTGTACGTAATAACGTAGTAGTATCTAACGTCAGATGTTATAACGTAATACTTCATAACGTTATACGTTATAACGTAATACTCCATTACGTTATACGTTATAACGTAACAGTATATAGGGTTATACCTTATAACATAATGCTACATATCCTTATACGTTGTAACTGATTAGTACATAACGTTATACGTTATAACGTAATGCTTCATATCCTTATACGTTGTAACGTATTGGTATATAAAGTTATACGTTATAACGTAATAGTATATAACGTTATACGTTATAACGTAACAGTATATAAGGTTATACATTATAACGTAATGCTACATAACGTTATACGTTATAACGTAAAGCTACATAACGCTGTACGTAATAACGTAGTAGTATCTAACGTTATACGTTATAACGTAATACTCCATAACGTTATACGTTATAACGTAACAGTATATAGGGTTATACCTTATAACATAATGCTACATATCCTTATACGTTGTAACTGATTAGTACATAACGTTATACGTTATAACGTACTGCTTCATATCCTTATACGTTGTAACATATTGGTATATAAAGTTATACGTTATAACGTAATAGTATATAACGTTATACGTTATAACGTAACAGTATATAAGGTTATACATTATAACGTAATGCTACATAACGTTATACGTTATAACGTAATAGTATATAACGATATACGTTATAACGTCATATTATATAACGTTATACGTTATCAGGTAATAGTATATACCGTTATGCGTTATAACGAAATGATACACAACGTTATACGTTATAAGGTAATAGTATATATCGTTATGTGTTATAACGTAATACTATACAGCGTTGTACGTTATAACGTAATAGTATGTAACGTTATACGTTATAACGTAATGCTACATAACGTTATACGTTGTAACGTAATGTTACAAAACGTTATACGTTATAACGTAACAGAATATAAGGTTATACGTTATAACGCAATGCTACATAACGTTATACGTTATAACGTTATATTATATAACGTTATACGTTATAACGTAATAGTATATAACGTTATACGTTATAACGTCATATTATATAACGTTATACGTTATCAGGTAATAGTATATACCGTTATGCGTTATAACGAAATGATACACAACGTTATACGTTATAAGGTAATAGTATATATCGTTATGTGTTATAACGTAATACTATACAGCGTTGTACGTTATAACGTAATAGTATGTAACGTTATACGTTATAACGTAATGCTACATAACGTTATACGTTATAACGTAAAGCTACATAACGCTGTACGTTATAACGTAGTAGTATCTAACGGTATACGTTATAAGGTAGTAGTATCTAACGTTATCCGTTATAACATAATACTTCGTAGAGTATACGTTATAAGGTAATACTTCATAACGTTATATGTTATAACGTAACAGTATATAGGGTTATACGTTATAACGTAATAGTATATAACGTTATACGTTATAACGTAATAGTATATAACGTTATACGTTATAACGTTATATTATATAACGTTATACATTATAACGTAATGCTACACAACGTTATACGTTATAACGTAATAGTATATAACGTTATACGTTATAACGTCATATTATATAACGTTATACGTTATCAGGTAATAGTATATACCGTTATGCGTTATAACGAAATGATACACAACGTTATACGTTATAAGGTAATAGTATATAGCGTTATGTGTTATATCGTAATATTATATAGCGTTATATGTTATAGCGTAATATTATACAATGTTATACGTTATAACGTAATAGTATATAAAGTTATACATTGTAACGTAATAGTATATAACGTTATACGTTATAACGTAATACTAAACAGCGTTGTACGTTATAACGTAATAGTATGTAATGTTATACGTTATAACGTAATGCTACATAACGTTATACGTTGTAACGTAATGTTACACAACGTTATACGTTATAACGTAACAGAATATAAGGTTATATGTTAAAACGCAATGCTACATAACGTTATACGTTATAACGTAAAGCTACATAACGCTGTACGTTATAACGTAGTAGTATCTAACGTTATCCGTTATAACTTAATACATCGTAACGTTATACGTTATAACGTAACAGTACATAGGGTTATACGTTATAACGTAATGCCTCATATCCTTATACGCTGTAACTTATTAGTATATAACGTTATACGTTATAACGTAACGCGTCATATCCTTACACGTTGTAATGTATTGGTATATAACGCTAAACGTTATAACGTAATAGTATTTAACGTTATACGTTATAACGTAAAGCTACATAACGCTGTACGTAATAACGTAGTAGTATCTAACGTTATACGTTATAACATAATACTCCATAACGTTATACGTTATAACATAACAGTATATAGGGTTATACCTTATAACATAATGCTACATATCCTTATACGTTGTAACTGATTAGTACATAACGTTATACGTTATAACGTAATGCTTCATATCCTTATACGTTGTAACGTATTGGTATATAAAGTTATACGTTATAACGCAATAGTATATAACGTTATACGTTATAGCGTAACAGTATATAAGGTTATACATTATAACGTAATGCTACATAACGTTATACGTTATAAGGTAATAGTATATAACGTTATACGTTATAACGTAATATTATATAACGTTATACGTTATCACGTAATATTATGTAACGTTGTACGTTATAACTTAATAGTATGTAACGTTATACGTTATAACGTAGTGCTACATAACGTTATACGTTATAACGTAATGTTACATAACGTTATACGTTATAACGTAATGCTAGTTAACGTTATACGTTATAACGTAAAGCTACATAATGCTGTACGTAATACTTCATAACGTTATACGTTATAACGTAATGCTAGTTAACGTTATACGTTATAACGTATAGCTACATAACGCTGTACGTTATAACGCAGTGGTATCTAACGTTATTCTTTATAACGTAATAGTATATAACGTTACACGATATAACGTAATATTATAAAACGTGATACGTTATCACGTAATAGTATATAACGTTATACGTTATAACGTAATACTATACAACGTTGTACGTTATAACGTAATAGTATGTAACGTTATACGTTATAACGTTGTGCTACATAACGTTATACGTTATAACGTAATGCTACATAACGTTATACATTATAACGCAATGCTAGTTAACGTTATACGTTATAACGTAAAGCTACATAACGCTGTACGTTATAACGTAGTATTATCTAACGTTATCCGTTATAACTTAATACATCGTGACGTTATACGTTATAACGTAACAGTATATATGGTTATACGTTATAACGTAATGCCTCATATCCTTATACGCTGTAACTTATTAGTATATAACGTTATACGTTATAACTTAACGCGTCATATCCTTACACGTTGTAATGTATTGGTATATAACGCTAAACGTTATAACGTAATAGTATTTAACGTTATACGTTATAACGTAAAGCTACATAACGCTGTACGTAATAACGTAGTAGTATCTAACGTTATACGTTATAACGTAATACTCCATAACGTTATAAGTTATAACATAACAGTATATAGGGTTATACCTTATAACATAATGCTACATATCCTTATACGTTTTAACTGATTAGTACATAACGTTATACGTTATAACGTAATGCTTCATATCCTTATACGTTGTAACGTATTGGTATATAAAGTTATACGTTATAACGGAATAGTATATAACGTTATACGTTATAGCGTAACAGTATATAAGGTTATACATTATAACGTAATGCTACATAACGTTATACGTTACAACGTAATGCTTCATATCCTTATACGTTGTAACGTATTGGTATATAAAGTTATACGTTATAACGCAATAGTATATAACGTTATACGTTATAGCGTAACAGTATATAAGGTTATACATTATAACGTAATGCTACATAACGTTATACGTTATAAGGTAATAGTATATAACGTTATACGTTATAACGTAATATTATATAACGTTATACGTTATCACGTAATATTATGTAACGTTGTACGTTATAACTTAATAGTATGTAACGTTATACGTTATAACGTAGTGCTACATAACGTTATACGTTATAACGTAATGTTACATAACGTTATACGTTATAACGTAATGCTAGTTAACGTTATACGTTATAACGTAAAGCTACATAATGCTGTACGTAATACTTCATAACGTTATACGTTATAACGTAATGCTAGTTAACGTTATACGTTATAACGTATAGCTACATAACGCTGTACGTTATAACGCAGTGGTATCTAACGTTATTCTTTATAACGTAATAGTATATAACGTTACACGATATAACGTAATATTATAAAACGTGATACGTTATCACGTAATAGTATATAACGTTATACGTTATAACGTAATACTATACAACGTTGTACGTTATAACGTAATAGTATGTAACGTTATACGTTATAACGTTGTGCTACATAACGTTATACGTTATAACGTAATGCTACATAACGTTATACATTATAACGCAATGCTAGTTAACGTTATACGTTATAACGTAAAGCTACATAACGCTGTACGTTATAACGTAGTAGTATCTAACGTTATCCGTTATAACTTAATACATCGTGACGTTATACGTTATAACGTAACAGTATATATGGTTATACGTTATAACGTAATGCCTCATATCCTTATACGCTGTAACTTATTAGTATATAACGTTATACGTTATAACTTAACGCGTCATATCCTTACACGTTGTAATGTATTGGTATATAACGCTAAACGTTATAACGTAATAGTATTTAACGTTATACGTTATAACGTAAAGCTACATAACGCTGTACGTAATAACGTAGTAGTATCTAACGTTATACGTTATAACGTAATACTCCATAACGTTATAAGTTATAACATAACAGTATATAGGGTTATACCTTATAACATAATGCTACATATCCTTATACGTTTTAACTGATTAGTACATAACGTTATACGTTATAACGTAATGCTTCATATCCTTATACGTTGTAACGTATTGGTATATAAAGTTATACGTTATAACGGAATAGTATATAACGTTATACGTTATAGCGTAACAGTATATAAGGTTATACATTATAACGTAATGCTACATAACGTTATACGTTATAACGTAATAGTATATAACGTTATACGTTATAACGTAATATTATATAACGTTATACATTATCACGTAATATTATATAACGTTATACGTTATAACGAAATGTTACACAACGATATACGTTATGAGGTAATATTATATAGCGTTATATGTTATAACGTAATATTATATAGCGTTATATGTTATAACGTATTAGTATATAACGTTATACATTGTAACGTAATAGTATATAACGTTATACGTTATAACGTAATAGAATATAACGTTATACGTTGTAACGTAATAGTATATAACGTTATACTTTATAGCGTGATAGTATATAACGTTATACGTTATAACGTAATACTATACAAAGATGTACGTTATAACGTAATAGTATGTAACGTTATACGTTATAACGTAGTGCTACATAACGTTATACGTTATAACGTAATATTATATAACGTTATACGTTATCACGTAATATTATATAACGTTATACGTTATAACGAAATGTTACACAACGATATACGTTATAAGGTACTATTATATAGCGTTATATGTTATAACGTAATATTATATAGCGTTATATGTTATAACGTAATAGTATATAACGTTATACATTGTAACGTAATAGTATATAACGTTATACGTTATAACGTAATAGGATATAACGTTATACGTTGTAACGTAATAGTATATAACGTTATACTTTATAGCGTAATAGTATATAACGTTATACGTTATAACGTAATACTATACAAAGATGTACGTTATAACGTAATAGTATGTAACGTTATACGTTATAACGTAGTGCTACATAACGTTATACGTTATAACGTAATGTTACATAACGTTATACGTTATAATGTAATGCTAGTTAACGTTATACGTTATAACGTAACAGTATATAGGGTTATACGTTGTAACGTAATGCTACATATCCTTATACGTTGTAACTGATTAGTCTATAACGTTATACGTTATAACGTATTGCTTCATATCCTTATACGTTCTAACGTATTGGTATATAAAGTTATACGTTATAACGTAATAGTATATAACGTTATACGTTATAACGTAACAGTATATAAGGGTATACATTATAACGTAATGCTACATAACGTTATACGTTATAAGGTAATAGTATATAACGTTATACGTTATAACGTCATATTATATAACGTTATACGTTATCAGGTAATAGTATATACCGTTATGCGTTATAACGAAATGATACACAACGTTATACGTTATAAGGTAATAGTATATGGCGTTATGTGTTATATCGTAATATTATATAGCGTTATATGTTATAGCGTAATATTATACAATGTTATACGTTATAACGTAATAGTATATAACGTTATACATTGTAACGTAATAGTATATAACGTTATACGTTATAACGTAATACTATACAGCGTTGTACGTTATAACGTAATAGTATGTAACGTTATACGTTATAACGTAATGCTACATAACGTTATACGTTGTAACGTAATGTTACAAAACGTTATACGTTATAACGTAATGCTAGTTAACGTTATACGTTATAACGTAAAGTTATATAACGCTGTACGTTATAACGTAGTTATATCTAACGGTATACGTTATAAGGTAGTAGTATCTAACGTTATCCGTTATAACATAATACCTCGTAACTTTATACGTTATAAGGTAATACTTCATAACGTTATACGTTATAACGTAACAGTATATAGGGTTATACGTTGTAACGTAATAGTATATAACGTTATACGTTATAACGTAATAGTATATAACGTTATACGTTATAACGTTATATTATATAACGTTATACGTGGTAACGTAATAGTATATAACGTTATACGTTATAACGTAATAGTATATAACGTTATACGTTATAACGTAACAGTATATAAGGTTATACATTATAACGTAATGCTACAAACGTTATACGTTATAACGTAATAGTATATAACGTTATACGTTATAACATAATAGTATATAACGTTATACGTTTTAACGTAATAGTATATAATGTTATACGTTATACGTTATAACGCAATGCTACATAACGGTATACGTTATAACGTAATCTTACATAACGTTATACGTTATAACGTAACAGAATATTTGGTCATACGTTATAACGTAATGCTACTTAACGTTATACGTTATAATGTAAAGCTACATAACGCTGTACGTTATATCGTAGTAGTATCTTACGTTATTCGTTATAACGTAATAGTATATAACGTTACACGATATAACGTAATATTATAAAACGTTATACGTTATCACGTAATAGTATATAACGTTATATGTTATAACGTAATATTATATAGCGGTATATGTTATAACGTAATATTATATAACGTTATACGATATAATGTAATGGTATATAACGTTATACATTGTAACGTAATAGTATATAACGTTATACGTTATAACCAAATGTTACACATCGTTATAAGTTATAAGGTAATAGGACATAGCGTTATATGTTATATAACGTAATATTATATAGCGTTATATGTTATAACGTAATAGTATATAACGTTATATATTGTAACGTAATAGTATATAACGTTATACGTTATAATGTAATAGTATATAATGTTATACGTTATAACGTAATGGTATATATAGTGTTATACGTTATAATGTAATAGTATATAACGTTATACGTTATAACGTTATACTACACAACGTTGTACGTTATAACGTAATAGTATGTAACGTTATACGTTATAACGTAATACTTCATGACGTTATACGTTATAACGTAACAGTATATAGGGTTATACGATATAACGTAATGCTTCATATCCTTATACGTTGTAACTTATTAGTGTATGACGTTATACGTTATAACGTAACGCTTCATATCCTTACACGTTGTAACGTATTGGTATATACGTTGTACGTTATAACGTAATAGTATTTAACGTTATACGTGGCAACGTAATAGTATATAACGTTATACGTTATAACGTAACAGTATATAAGGTTATACATTATAACGTAATGCTACAAACGTTATACGTTATAACGTAATAGTATATAACGTTATACGTTATAACGTAATAGTATATAACGTTATACGTTTTAACGTTATAGTATATAACGTTATACGTTGTAACGTAATAGTATATAACGTTATACGTTATAACGTAATGCTACATAACGTTATACGTTGTAACGTAATGTTACAAAACGTTATACGTTATAACGTAATGCTAGTTAACGTTATACGTTATAACGTAAAGTTATATAACGCTGTATGTTATAACGTAGTTATATCTAACGGTATACGTTATAAGGTAGTAGTATCTAATGTTATCCGTTATAACATAATACCTCGTAACTTTATACGTTATAAGGTAATACTTCATAACGTTATACGTTATAACGTAACAGTATGTAGGGTTATACGTTGTAACGTAATAGTATATAACGTTATACGTTATAACGTAATAGTATATAACGTTATACGTTATAACGTTATATTATATAACGTTATACGTGGTAACGTAATAGTATATAACGTTATACGTTATAACGTAATAGTATATAACGTTATACGTTATAACGTAACAGTATATAAGGTTATACATTATAACGTAATGCTACAAACGTTATACGTTATAACGTAATAGTATATAACGTTATACGTTATAACATAATAGTATATAACGTTATACGTTTTAACGTAATAGTATATAATGTTATACGTTATACGTTATAACGCAATGCTACATAACGGTATACGTTATAACGTAATCTTACATAACGTTATACGTTATAACGTAACAGAATATTTGGTCATACGTTATAACGTAAAGCTACTTAACGTTATACGTTATAATGTAAAGCTACATAACGCTGTACGTAATAACGTAGTAGTATCTAACGTTATACGTTATAACGTAATACTCCATTACGTTATACGTTATAACGTAACAGTATATAGGGTTTTACCTTATAACATAATGCTACATATCCTTATACGTTGTAACTGATTAGTACATATCGTTATACGTTATAACGTATTGCTTCATATCCTTATACGTTCTAACGTATTGGTATATAAAGTTATACGTTATAACGGAATAGTATATAACGTTATACGTTATAACGTAACAGTATATAAGGGTATACATTATAACGTAATGCTACATAACGTTATACGTTATAAGGTAATAGTATATAACGTTTTACGTTATAACCAAATGTTACACATCGTTATAAGTTATAAGGTAATAGGACATAGCGTTATATGTTATATAACGTAATATTATATAGCGTTATATGTTATAACGTAATAGTATATAACGTTATATATTGTAACGTAATAGTATATAACGTTATACGTTATAATGTAATAGTATATAATGTTATACGTTATAACGTAATGGTATATATAGTGTTATACGTTATAATGTAATAGTATATAACGTTATACGTTATAACGTTATACTATACAACGTTGTACGTTATAACGTAATAGTATGTAACGTTATACGTTATAACGTAATACTTCATGACGTTATACGTTATAACGTAACAGTATATAGGGTTATACGATATAACGTAACGCTTCATATCCTTACACGTTGTAACGTATTGGTATATACGTTATACGTTATAACGTAATGGTATTTAACGTTATACGTTATAACGTAACAGTATATAGGGTTATACGTTGTAACGTAATAGTATATAACGTTATACGTTATAACGAAATGTTACACAACGTTATACGTTATAACATAATAGTGTATAACGTTATACGTTATAACGCAATAGTATATGAGATTATACGTTATAGCGTAATAGTATATAACGTTATACGTTATAACGTAATAGTATATGAGGTTATACGTTATAACGTAATAGTATATAACGTTATACGTTATAACGAAATGATACACAACGTTATACGTTATAAGGTAATAGTATATAGCGTTATATGTTATAACGTAATATTATATAGCGTTATTTGTTATAGCGTAATATTATACAGCGTTTTACGTTATAACGTAATAGTATATAACGCTACACATTGTACGTAATAGTATATAACGTTATACGTTATAACGTAATAGTACATAACGTTATACGTTATAACGTAATATTATATAACGTTATACCTTATAACGTAGTAGTATATAACGTTACATGTTATATCATTATGCTACATAACGTTATACGTTATAACGTAATACTACATAAAGTTGTACGTTATAACTATTACGTTTAAACGTAATACTACATCAAGTTATACGTTATAACGTAACAGAATATAAGGTTATACGTTATAACGTAATGCTACATAACGGTATACGTTATAACGTAATGCTACATAACGTTATACGTTATAACGTAACATTATATAAGGTTATACGTTATAACGTAATCGTATATAACGTTATACGTTATAACGTAATAGTGTATATCGTTATGCGTTATAACCTAATTCTATACAACGTTGTACGATATATCGTAGTAGTATGTAACGTCATACGTCATAACGTAATGCTACATAACGTTATACGTTATAACGTAGTGCTACATAATGTTATACGTTATAACGTAATGCTAGTTAACGTTACACCTTATAACGTAAAGCTACATAATGCTGTACGTTATAACGTAGTAGTATCTAACGTTATTCGTTATAACGTAATAGTATATAACGTTACACGATATAACGTAATATTATATAACGTTATACGTTATCACGTAATAGTATATAACGTTATACGTTATAAGGTAATAGTATATAACGTTATACGTTATAACGTAATAGTATATAACGTTATACGTTGTATCGTAATAGTATGTAACCTTATACGTTATAACGTAATGCTACATAACGTTATACGTTATAACGTAATAGTATATAACGCTATACGTTATAACGTAATAGTATATAAGGATATACGTTATAACGTAATAGTATATAACGTCATACGTTATATCGTCATATTATACAACGTTATACGTTATCACGTAATAGTATATAACGTTATACGTTATAACGAAATGTTACACAACGTTATACGTTATAACATAATAGTATATAACGTTATACGTTATAACGTAATAGTATATGAGATTATACGTTATAGCGTAATAGTATATAACGTTACACGATATAACGTAATATTATATAACGTTATACGTTATCACGTAATAGTATATAACGTTATACGTTGTAACGTAATAGTACATAACGTTATACGTTATAACGTAATAGTATATACCGTTATGCGTTATAACTTAATACTATACAACGTTGTACGTTATAACGTAATAGTATGTAACGTTGTACGTTATAACGTAATGCTACATAACGTTATACGTTATGACGTAATTGTAGTTAACATTATACGTTATAACGTAACAGAATATAAGGTTATACGTTATAATGTAATGCTACATAACGTTATACGTTATAACGTAAAGCTACATAACGCTGTACGTTATAACGTAGTAGTATCTAACGTTATACGTAATAACGTAATACTTCATAACGTTATACGTTATAACGTAATAGCATATATAACGCTATACGTTATAACGTAATAGTATATAAGGATATACGTTATAACGTGATAGTATATAACGTTATACGGTATAACGTCATATTATATAACGTTATACGTTATAACGTAATAGTAATTCACGTTATACGTTATAACGTAATACTATACAACGTTGTACGTTATAACGTAATAGTATGTAACGTTATACGTTATAACGTGTTGCTACATAACGTTACACGTTATAACGTAATGCTACATAACGTTATACGTTATAACGTGATGCAACATAACGTTATACGCAATAACGTAATGCGACATAACGTTATACGTTATAACGTAATAGTATATAACGCTATACGTTATAACGTAATAGTATATAAGGATATACGTTATAATGTAATAGTATATAACGTAATAGTATATAAGGATATACGTTATAACGTAATAGTATATAACGTTATACGTTATAACGTAATAGTATATGAGATTATACGTTATAGCGTAATAGTATATAGCGTTATATGTTATAACGTAATATTATATAGCGTTACATGTTATAGCGTAATATTATACAGCGTTATACGTTATAACGTAATAGTATATAACGTTACACGATATATTATATAACGTTATACCTTATAACGTAGTAGTATATAACGTTATACGTTATAACGTAATACTTCATAACGTTATACGTTATAACGTAACAGTATATAAGGTTATACGTTATAACGTAATGCTACATATCCTTATACGTTTTAACTTATTAGTATATAACGTTATACGTTATAACGTATTGCTTCATATCCAAATACGTTGTAACGTATTAGTATATAACGTTATACGTTATAACGTAATACTATACAACGTTATACGTTATAACGTAATAGTATGTAACGTTGTACGTTATAAAGTAATGCTACATAACGTTATACGTTATGACGTAATTCTAGTTAACGTTATACGTTATAACGTAACAGTATATAGGGTTATACGTTATAACGTAATGCTACATATCCTTATACGTTGTAACGTAATAGTATATAACGTTATACGTTATAACGTAATGCTATACAACGTTGTACGTTATAATGTAATAGTATGTAACGTTATACCTTATAACGTAGTAGTATATAACGTTATATGTTATATCATTATGCTACATAACGTAATACGTTATAACGTAATAGTATATAACGTTATACGTTATAACGTAATATTATAATAACGTTTTACGTTATCACGTAATAGTATATAACGTTATAAGTTATAACGAAATGTTACACAACGTTATACGTTATAACGTAATATTATATAACGTTATACGTTGTAACGTATTAGTATATAACGTTATACATTGTAACGTAATAGTATATAACGCTATACGTTATAACGTAATACTATACAACGTTGTACGTTATAACGTAATAGTATGTAACGTTATACCTTATAACGTAGTAGTACATAACGTTATATGTTATATCATTTTGCTACATAACGTTATACGTTATAACGTAATAGTATATAACGTTATACGTTATCACGTAATAGTATATAACGTTATAAGTTATAACGAAATGTTACACAACGTTATACGTTATAACGTAATATTATATAACGTTATACGTTGTCACATAATAGTATATAACGTTATACATTGTAACGTAATAGTATATAACGTTATACGTTATAACGAAATGTTACACATCGTTATACGTTATAAGGTAATAGTATATAGCGTTATATGTTATAACGAAATATTATATAGCGTTATATGTTATAACGTAATAGTATATAACGTTATATATTGTAACGTAATAGTATATAACGTTATACATTATAATGTAATAGTATATAACGTTATACGTTATAACGTAATACTATACAACGTTGTACCTTATAACGTAATAGTATATAACGTTATACGTTATAACGTAATACTATACAACGTTGTACGTTATAACGTAATAGTATGTATCGTTATACGTTATAACGTGTAGCTACATAACGTTATACGTTATAACGTAATAGTATATAACGTTATACATTATAACGTAATAGTATATAATGTTACACGTTATAACGTAATAGTATATACCGTTATACGTTATAATGTAATAGTATATAACGTTATACGTTATAACGTAATACTATACAACGTTGTACCTTATAACGTAATAGTATATAACGTTATACGTTATAACGTAATACTATACAACGTTGTACGTTATAACGTAATAGTATGTAACGTTATACGTTATAACGTAATGCTACATAACGTTATACGTTATAACGTAACAGAATATAAGGTTATACGTTATAACGCAATGCTACATAACGTTATACGTTATAACGTAACTCGTCATATCCTTACACGTTGTAACGTATTGGTATATAACGTTAAACGTTATAACGTAATAGTATTTAACGTTATACGTTATAACGTAAAGCTACATAACGCTGTACGTAATAACGTAGTAGTATCTAACGTTATACTTTATAACGTAATACTTCATAACGCTATACGTTATAACGTAATACTCCATTACGTTATACGTTATAACGTAACAGTATATAGGGTTATACCTTATAACATAATGCTACATATCCTTATACGTTGTAACTGATTAGTACATAGCGTTATACGTTATAACGTAATGCTTGATATCCTTATACGTTGTAACGTATTGGTATATAAAGTTATACGTTATAACGTAATAGTATATAACGTTATACGTTATAACGTAACAGTATATAAGGTTATACATTATAACGTAATGCTACATAACGTTATACGTTATAACGTAGTAGTATATAACGTTATACGTTATAACGTCATATTATATAACGTTATACGTTATCAGGTAATAGTATATACCGTTATGCGTTATAACGAAATGATACACAACGTTATACGTTATAAGGTAATAGTATATAGCGTTATGTGTTATATCGTAATATTATATAGCGTTATATGTTATAGCGTAATATTATACAATGTTATACGTTATAACGTAATAGTATATAACGTTATACATTGCAACGTAATAGTATATAACGTTATACGTTATAACGTAATACTATACAGCGTTGTACGTTATAACGTAATAGTATATAACGTTATACGTTATAACGTAATAGTATATAACGTTATAAGTTATAACGTTATATTATATAACGTTATACGTTGTAGCGTTATAATATATAACGTTATACGTTATAACGTAACAGTATATAAGGTTATACATTATAACGTAATGCTACATAACGTTATACGTTATAACGTAATAGTATATAACGTTATACGTTATAACGTCATATTATATAACGTTATACGATATCAGGTAATAGTATATACCGTTATGCGTTATAACGAAATGATACACAACGTTATACGTTATAAGGTAATAGTATATAGCGTTATGTGCTATATCGTAATATTATACAGCGTCATATGTTATAGCGTAATATTATACAATGTTATACGTTATAACGTAATAGTATATAACGTTATACATTGTAACGTAATCGTATATAACGTTATACGTTATAACGTAATACTATACAGTGTTGTACGTTATAACGTAATAGTATATAACGTTATACATTGTAACGTAATAGTATATAACGTTATACGTTATAACGTAATAGTATATAACGTTATACGTTTTAACGTTTACTATATAACGTTATACGTTGTAACGTAATGGTATATAACGTTATACGTTATAACCTAATAGTATATAACGTTATACGTTATAACGTAGTAGTATATAACGTTATATGTTATAACGTAATATTATATAACGTTATACGTTATAACGTAATGCTACATAACGTTATACGTTATGACGTAATTCTAGTTAACGTTATACGTTATAACGTAACAGTATATAGGGTTATACGTTATTACGTAATGCTACATATCCTTATACGTTGTAACGTAATAGTATATAACGTTATACGTTATAACGTAATACTATACAACGTTGTACGTTATAATGTAATAGTATGTAACGTTATACCTTATAACGTAGTAGTATATAACGTTATATGTTATATCATTATGCTACATAATGTAATACGTTATAACGTAATAGTATATAACGTTATACGCTATAACGTAATATTATATAACGTTATACGTTATCACGTAATAGTATATAACGTTATACATTGTAACGTAATAGTATATAACGTTATACGTTATAACGTAATAGTACATAACGTTATACGTTATAACGTAATAGTATATAACGTTATACGTTATAACGTAATAGAATATAACGTCATACGTTGTAACGTAATAGTATATAACGTTATACTTTATAGCGTAATAGTATATAACGTTATACGTTATAACGTAATAGTACATAACGTTATACGTTATAACGTAATAGTATATAACGTTATATGTTATAACGTAATAGAATATAACGTCATACGTTGTAACGTAATAGTATATAACGTTATACTTTATAGCGTAATAGTATATAACGTTATACGTTATAACGTAATACTATACAACGTTGTACGTTATAACGTAATAGTATGTAACGTTGTACGTTATAACGTCATATTATATAACGTTATACGATATCAGGTAATAGTATATACCGTTATGCGTTATAACGAAATGATACACAACGTTATACGTTATAAGGTAATAGTATATAGCGTTATGTGTTATATCGTAATATTATATAGCGTCATATGATATAGCGTAATATTATACAATGTTATACGTTATAACGTAATAGTATATAACGTTATACATTGTAACGTAATCGTATATAACGTTATACGTTATAACGTAATACTATACAGCGTTGTACGTTATAACGTAATAGTATGTATCGTTATACGTTATAACATAATGCTACATAACGTTATACGTTATAACGTAATGATAGTTAACGTTATACGTTATAACGTAAAGCTACATAACGCTGTACGTTATAACGTAGTAGTATCTAACGGTATACGTTATAAGGTAGTAGTATCTAACGTTATCCGTTATAACATAATACTTCGTAACTTTATACGTTATAAGGTAATACTTCATAACGTTATACGTTATAACGTAACCGTATATAGGGTTATACGTTATAACGTAATGCCTCATATCCTTATACGCTGTAACTTATTAGTATATAACGTTATACGTTATAACGTAATGCGTCATATCCTTACACGTTGTAATGTATTGGTATATAACGCTAAACGTTATAACGTAATAGTATTTAACGTTATACGTTATAACGTAAAGCTACATAACGCTGTACGTAATAACGTAGTAGTATCTAACGTTGTACGTTATAACGTAATACTCCATAACGTTATACGTTATAACATAACAGTATATAGGGTTATACCTTATAACATAATGCCACATATCCTTATACGTTGTAACTGATTAGTACATAACGTTATACGTAATAACGTAATGCTTCATATCCTTATACGTTGTAACGTATTGGTATATAAAGTTATACGTTATAACGTAATAGTATATAACGTTATACGTTTTAACGTTTGCTATATAACGTTATACGTTGTAACGTAATGGTATATAACGTTATACGTTATAACCTAATAGTATATAACGTTATACGTTATAACGTAGTAGTATATAACGTTATATGTTATAACGTAATATTATATAACGTTATACGTTATAACGTAATGCTACATAACGTTATACGTTATGACGTAATTCTAGTTAACGTTATACGTTATAACGTAACAGTATATAGGGTTATACGTTATAACGTAATGCTACATATCCTTATACGTTGTAACGTAATAGTATATAACGTTATACGTTATAACGTAATACTATACAACGTTGTACGTTATAATGTAATAGTATGTAACGTTATACCTTATAACGTAGTAGTATATAACGTTATATGTTATATCATTATGCTACATAATGTAATAGGTTATAACGTAATAGTATATAACGTTATACGCTATAACGTAATATTATATAACGTTATACGTTATCACGTAATAGTATATAACGTTATACATTGTAACGTAATAGTATATAACGTTATACGTTATAACGTAATAGTACATAACGTTATACGTTATAACGTAATAGTATATAACGTTATACGTTATAACGTAATAGAATATAACGTCATACGTTGTAACGTAATAGTATATAACGTTATACTTTATAGCGTAATAGTATATAACGTTATACGTTATAACGTAATACTATACAAAGATGTACGTTATAACGTAATAGTATGTAACGTTATACGTTATAACGTAGTGCTACATAACGTTATACGTTATAACGTAATGTTACATAACGTTATACGTTATAACGTAATGCTAGTTAACGTTATACGTTATAACGTAAAGCTACATAACGCTGTACGTAATACTTCATAACGTTATACGTTATAACGTAAAGCTAGATAACGCTGTACGTTATAACGCAGTAGTATCTAACGTTATTCGTTATAACGTAATAGTATATAACGTTACACGATATAACGTAATATTGTATAACGTGGTACGTTATCACGTAATAGTATATAATGTTATACGTTATAACGTAATACTATACAACGTTGTACGTTATAACGTAATAGTATGCAACGTTATACGTTATAACGTTGTGCTACATAACGTTATACGTTATAACGTAATGCTACATAACGTTATACATTATAATGCAATGCTAGTTAACGTTATACGTTATAACGTAAAGCTACATAACGCTGTACGTTATAACGTAGTAGTATCTAACATTATACGTTATAACGTAGTAGTATCTAACGTTAGACGGTATAACGTAATAGTACATAACGTTATACGTTATAACGTAATAGTATATAACGTTATACGTTATAACGTAATACTATACAACGTTGTACGTTATAACGCAATAGTATGTAACGCTATACCTTATAACGTAGTAGTATATAACGTTATATGTTATATCATTATGCTACATAACGTTATACGATATAACGAAATAGTATATAACGTTATACGTTATAACGTAATATTATATAACGTTATACGTTATCACGTAATAGTATATAACGTTATAAGTTATAACGAAATGTTACACAACGTTATACGTTATAACGTAATATTATATAACGTTATACGTTGTAACGTAATAGTATATAACGTTATACATTGTAACGTAATAGTATATAACGTTGTACCTTATAACGTAAAGCTACATAACGCTGTACGTAATAACGTAGTAGTATCTAACGTTATACGTTATAACGTAATACTCCATAACGTTATACGTTATAACGTAACAGTATATAGGGTTATACCTTATAACATAATGCTACATATCCTTATACGTTGTAACTGATTAGTACATAACGTTATACGTTATAACGTAATGCTTCATATCCTTATACGTTGTAACATATTGGTATATAAAGTTATACGTTCTAACGTAATAGTATATAACGTTATACGTTATAACGTAACAGTATATAAGGTTATACATTATAACGTAATGCTGCATAACGTTATACGTTATAACGTAATAGTATATAACGTTATACGTTATAACGTCATATTATATAACGTTATTCGTTATCAGGTAATAGTATATACCGTTATGCGTTATAACGAAATGATACACAACGTTACACGTTATAAGGTAATAGTATATATCGTTATGTGTTATAACGTAATACTATACAGCGTTGTACGTTATAACGTAATAGTATGTAACGTTATACGTTATAACGTAATGCGACATAACGTTATACGTTATAACGTAGTAGTATATAACGTTATATGTTATAACGTAATACTTCATAACGTTATACGTTTTAACGTAACAGTATATAAGGTTATACGTTATAACGTAATGCTACATATCCTAATACGTTGTAACTTATTAGTATATAACGTTATACGCTATAACGTAATGCTTCATATCCATATACGTTGTAACGTATTAGTATATAACGTTATACGTTATAACGTAATAGTATATAACGTTATACGTTATAACGTAATACTATACAACGTTGTACGTTATAACGTAATAGTATGTAACGTTGTACGTTATAACGAAATGCTACATAACGTTATACGTTATGACGTAATTCTAGTTAACGTTATACGTTATAACGTAACAGAATATAAGGTTATACGTTATATCGTAATGCTACATAACGTTATACGTTATAACGTAATGCGACATAACAATATACGTTATAACGTAGTAGTATATAACGGTATACGTTATAACGTAATGCTTCATAACGTTATACGTTATAACGTAACAGTATATAAGGTTATACGTTATAACGTAATGCTACATATCCTTATACGTTGTAACTTATTAGTATATAACGTTATACGTTATAACGTAATGCTTCATATCCATATACGTTGTAACGTATTAGTATATAACGTTATACGTTATAACGTACTAGTATGTAACGTTATACGTTATAACGTAATACTATACAAGGTTGTACGTTATAACGTAATAGTATGTAACGTTGTACGTTATAACGTAATGCTACATAACGTTATACGTTATGACGAAATTCGAGTTAACGTTATACGTTATAACGTAACAGAATATAAGGTTATGCGTTATAACGTAATGCGACATAACGTTATACGTTATAACGTAGTAGTATCTAACGTTATACGTTATAACGTAGTAGTATCTAACGTTATACGTTATAACGTAGTAGTATCTAACGTTATACGTTATAACGTAATACTTCATAACGTTATATGTTATAACGTAATAGTATATAACGCTATACGTTATAACGTAATAGTATATAAGGATATACGTTATAACGTGATAGTATATAACGTTATACGGTATAACGTCATATTATATAACGTTATACGTTATAACGTAATAGTATATACCGTTATACGTTGTAATTTATTAGTATATAACGTTATACGTTATAACGGAATACTATACAACGTTGTACGTTATAATGTAATAGTATGTAACGTTATACCTTATAACGTACCCTATATAACGTTATATGTTATATCATTATGCTACATAATGTAATACGTTATAACGTAATAGTATATAACGTTATACGCTATAACGTAATATTATATAACGTTATACGTTATCACGTAATAGTATATAACGTTATAAGTTATAACGAAATGTTACACAACGTTATACGTTATAACGTAATATTATATAACGTTATACGTTATAACGTAATGCTAGGTAACGTTATACGTTATAACGTAAAGCTATATAACGCTGTACGTAATACTTCATAACGTTATACGTTATAACGTAATGCTAGTTGACGTTATACGTTATAACGTAAAGCTACATAACGCTGTACGTTATAACGCAGTAGTATCTAACGTTATACGTTATAACGTAATAGTATATAACGTTAAACGATATAACGTAATATTATATAACGTGATACGTTATCACGTAATAGTATATAACGTTATACGCTATAACGTAATATTATATAACGTTGTACGTTATAACGTAATAGTATGTAACGTTATACGTTATAACGTTGTGCTACATAACGTTATACCTTATAACGTAATGCTACATAACGTTATACATTATAACACAATGCTAGTTAACGTTATACGTTATAACGTAAAGCTACATAACGCTGTAAGATATAACGTAGTAGTATCTAACGTTATACGTTATAACGTAGTAGTATCTAACGTTAGACGGTATAACGTAATAGTACATAACGTTATACGTTATAACGTAATAGTATATAACGTTATACGTTATAACGTAATACTATACAACGTTGTACGTTATAACGTAATATTATGTAACGTTATACCTTATAACGTAGTAGTATATAACGTTATATGTTATATCATTATGCTACATAACGTTATACGTTATAACGTAATAGTATATAACGTTATACGTTATAACGTAATATTATATAACGTTATACGTCATCACGTAATAGTATATAACGTTATAAGTTATAACGAAATGTTACACAACGTTATACGTTATAACGTAATATTATATAACGTTATACGTTGTAACGTAATAGTATATAACGTTATACATTGTAACGTAATAGTATATAACGTTATACGTTATAACGAAATGTTACACATCGTTATACGTTATAAGGTAATAGTATATAGCGTCATATGTTATAACGAAATATTATATAGCGTTATATGTTATAACGTAATAGTATATAACGTTATATATTGTAACGTAATAGTATATAACGTTATACGTTATAACGTAATAGTATATAATGTTACACGTTATAACGTAATAGTATATACCGTTATACGTTATAATGTAATAGTATATAACGTTATACGTTATAACGTAATACTATACAACGTTGTACCTTATAACGTAATAGTATATAACGTTATACGTTATAACGTTATAGTATATAATGTTACACGTTATAACGTAATAGTATATACCGTTATACGTTACAATGTAATAGTATATAACGTTATACGTTATAACGTAATACTATACAACGTTGTACGTTATAACGTAATAGTATGTATCGTTATACGTTATAACGTGTAGCTACATAACGTTATACGTTATAACGTAATAGTATATAACGTTATACGTTGTAACGTAATAGTATATAACGTTATACGTTATAACGTAATACTATGCAGCGTTGTACGTTATAACGTAATAGTATGTAACGTTATACGTTATAACGTAATGCTACATAACGTTATACGTTATAACGTAACAGAATATAAGGTTATACGTTATAACGCAATGCTACATAACGTTATACGTTATAACGTAACTCGTCATATCCTTACACGTTGTAACGTATTGGTATATAACGTTAAACGTTATAACGTAATAGTATTTACCGTTATACGTTATAACGTAAAGCTACAAACGCTGTACGTAATAACGTAGTAGTATCTAACGTTATACGTTATAACGTAATACTTCATAACGTTATACGTTATAACGTAATACTCCATTACGTTATACGTTATAACGTAACAGTATATAGGTTTATACGTTATAACGTAATAGTATATAACGTTATACGTTATACGTTGTAACGTAATAGTATATAACGTTATACGTTATAACGTAACAGTATATAAGGTTATACATTATAACGTAATGCTACATAACGTTATACGTTATAACGTAATAGTATATAACGTTATACGTTATAACGTAATACTATACAGCGTTGTACGTTATAACGTAATAGTATGTATCGTTATACGTTATAACGTAATGCTACATAACGTTATACGTTATAACGTAATGATAGTTAACGTTATACGTTATAACGTAAAGCTACATAACGCTGTACGTTATAACGTAGTAGTATCTAACGGTATACGTTATAAGGTAGTAGTATCTAACGTTATCCGTTATAACATAATACTTCGTAACTTTATACGTTATAAGGTAATACTTCATAACGTTATACGTTATAACGTAACCGTATATAGGGTTATACGTTATAACGTAATGCCTCATATCCTTATACGCTGTAACTTATTAGTATATAACGTTATACGTTAGAACGTAATGCGTCATATCCTTACACGTTGTAATGTATTGGTATATAACGCTAAACGTTATAACGTAATAGTATTTAACGTTATACGTTATAACGTAAAGCTACATAACGCTGTACGTAATAACGTAGTAGTATCTAACGTTATACGTTATAACGTAATACTCCATAACGTTATACGTTATAACATAACAGTATATAGGGTTATACCTTATAACATAATGCCACATATCCTTATACGTTGTAACTGATTAGTACATAACGTTATACGTTATAACGTAATGCTTCATATCCATATACGTTGTAACGTATTAGTATATAACGTTATACGTTATAACGTAATAGTACATAACGTTATACGTTATAACGTAATAGTATATAACGTTATACGTTATAACGTAATACTATACAACGTTGTACGTTATAACGTAATAGTATGTAACGTTATACCTTATAACGTAGTAGTATATAACGTTATATGTTATATCATTATGCTACATAACGTTATACGTTATAGCGTAATAGTATATAACGTTATACGTTATAACGTAATATTATATAACGTTATACTTTATCACGTAATAGTATATAACGTTATAAGTTATAACGAAATGTTACACAACGTTATACGTTATAACGTAATATTGTATAGCGTTATACGTTGTAACGTAATAGTATACAACGTTATACATTGTAACGTAATAGTATATAACGTTATACGTTATAACGAAATGTTACACATCGTTATACGTTATAAGGTAATCGTATATAGCGTTATATGTTATAACGAAATATTATATAGCGTTATATGTTATAACGTAATAGTATATAACGTTATATATTGTAACGTAATAGTATATAACGTTATACTTTATAACGTAATAGTATATAATGTTACACGTTATAACGTAATAGTATATACCGTTATACGTTATAATGTAATAGTATATAACGTTATACGTTATAACGTAATACTATACAACGTTGTACCTTATAACGTAATAGTGTATAACGTTATACGTTATAACGTAATACTATACAACGTTGTACGTTATAACGTAATAGTATGTATCGTTATACGTTATAACGTGTAGCTACATAACGTTATACGTTATAACGTAACTGGTCATATCCTTACACGTTGTAACGTATTGGTATATAACGTTAAATGTTATAACGTAATAGTATTTAACGTTATACGTTATAACGGAAAGCTACATAACGCTGTACGTAATAACGTAGTAGTATCTAACGTTATATGTTATAACGTAATACTTCATAACGTTATACGTTATAACGTAATACTCCATTACGTTATACGTTATAACCTAACAGTATATAGGGTTATACCTTATAACATAATGCTACATATCCTTATACGTTGTAACTGATTAGTACATAACGTTATACGTTATAACGTAATGCTTCATATCCTTATACGTTGTAACGTATTGGTATATAAAGTTATACGTTATAACGTAATAGTATATAACGTTATACGTTATAACGTAACAGTATATAAGGTTATACATTATAACGAAATGCTACATCACGTTATACGTTATAACGTAATTGTATATAACGTTATACGTTATAACGTAATATTATATAACGTTATACGTTATCACGTAATATTATATAACGTTATACGTTATAACGAAATGTTACACAACGATATACGTTATAAGGTAATATTATATAGCGTTATATGTTATAACGTAATATTATATAGCGTTATATGTTATAACGTAATAGTATATAACGTTATACATTGTCACGTAATAGTATATAACGTTATACGTTATAACGTAATAGAATATAACGTTATACGTTGTAACGTAATAGTATATAACGTTATACTTTATAGCGTAATAGTATATAACGTTATACGTTATAACGTAATACTATACAAAGATGTACGTTATAACGTAATAGTATGTAACGTTATACGTTATAACGTAGTGCTACATAACGTTATACGTTATAACGTAATGTTACATAACGTTATACGTTATAACGTAATGCTAGTTAACGTTATACGTTATAGCGTAATGCTAGTTAACGTTATACGTTATAACGTAAAGCTACATAACGCTGTACGTAATACTTCATAACGTTATACGTTATAACGTCATGCTAGTTAACGTTATACGTTATAACGTATAGCTACATAACGCTGTACGTTATAACGCAGTAGTATCTAACGTTATTCTTTATAACGTAATAGTATATAACGTTACACGGTATAACGTAATATTATATAACGTGATACGTTATCACGTAATAGTATATAACGTTATACGTTATAACGTAATGCTACATAACGTTATACATTATAACGCAATGCTAGTTAACGTTATACGTTATAACGTAAAGCTACATAACGCTGTACGTAATAACGTAGTAGTATCTAACGTTATACGTTATAACGTAATACTCCATAACGTTATACGTTGTAACATAACAGTATATAGGGTTATACCTTATAACATAATGCTACATATCCTTATACGTTGTAACTGATTAGTACATAACGTTATACGTTATAACGTAATGCTGCATATCCTTATACGTTGTAACGTTTGGTATATAAAGTTATACGTTATAACGGAATAGTATATAACGTTATACGTTATAGCGTAACAGTATATAAGGTTATACATTATAACGTAATGCTACATAACGTTATACGTTATACCGTAATAGTATATAACGTTATACGTTATAACGAAATGTTAAACAACGATATACGTTATAAGGTAATATTATATAGCGTTATATGTTATAACGTAATATTATATAGCGTTATATGTTATAACGTAATAGTATATAACGTTATACATTGTAACGTAATAGTATATAACGTTATACGTTATAACGTAATAGAATATAACGTTATACGTTGTAACGTAATAGTATATAACGTTATACTTTATAGCGTAATAGTATATAACGTTATACGTTATAACGTAATACTATACAAAGGTGTACGTTATAACGTAATAGTATGTAACGTTATACGTTATAACGTTGTACTACATAACGTTATACGTTATAACGTAATGCTACATAACGTTATACATTATAACGCAATGCTAGTTAACGTTATACGTTATAACGTAAAGCTACATAACGCTGTACGTTATAACGTAGTAGTATCTAACGTTATCCGTTATAACTTAATACATCGTAACGTTATACGTTATAACGTAACAGTATATATGGTTATACGTTATAACGTAATGCCTCATATCCTTATACGCTGTAACTTATTAGTATATAACGTTATACGTTATAACGTAACGCGTCATATCCTGACACGTTGTAATGTATTGGTATATAACGCTAAACGTTATAACGTAATAGTATTTAACGTTATACGTTATAACGTAAAGCTACATAACGCTGTACGTAATAACGTAGTAGTATCTAACGTTATACGTTATAACGTAATACTCCATAACGTTATACGTTATAACATAACAGTATATAGGGTTATACCTTATAACATAATGCTACATATCCTTATACGTTTTAACTGATTAGTACATAACGTTATACGTTATAACGTAATGCTTCATATCCTTATACGTTGTAACGTATTGGTATATAAAGTAATACGTTATAACGGAATAGTATATAACGTTATACGTTATAGCGTAACAGTATATAAGGTTATACATTATAACGTAGTGCTACATAACGTTATACGTTATAACGTAATAGTATATAACGTTATACGTTATAACGTAATATTATATAACGTTATACATTATCACGTAATATTATATAACGTTATACGTTATAACGAAATGTTACACAACGATATACGTTATGAGGTAATATTATATAGCGTTATATGTTATAACGTAATATTATATAGCGTTATATGTTATAACGTAATAGTATATAACGTTATACATTGTAACGTAATAGTATATAACGTTATACGTTATAACGTAATAGAATATAACGTTATACGTTGTAACGTAATAGTATATAACGTTATACTTTATAGCGTAATAGTATATAACGTTATACGTTATAA
Source organism: Bombus sonorus (assembly GCA_029958995.1). Taxonomy (NCBI): domain Eukaryota; kingdom Metazoa; phylum Arthropoda; class Insecta; order Hymenoptera; family Apidae; genus Bombus; species Bombus sonorus. The sequence continues at coordinate 18,926,310 of JARWAU010000006.1, forward strand.
CGTAATACTATACAAAGATGTACGTCATAACGTAATAGTATGTAACGTTATACGTTATAACGTAGTGCTACATAACGTTATACGTTATAACGTAATATTATATAACGTTATACGTTATCACGTAATATTATATAACGTTATACGTTATAACGAAATGTTACACAACGATATACGTTATAAGGTAATATTATATAGCGTTATATGTTATAACGTAATATTATATAGCGTTATATGTTATAACGTAATAGTATATAACGTTATACATTGTAACGTAATAGTATATAACGTTATACGTTATAACGTAATAGGATATAACGTTATACGTTGTAACGTAATAGTATATAACGTTATACTTTATAGCGTAATAGTATATAACTTTATACGTTATAACGTAATACTATACAACGTTGTACGTTATAACGTAATAGTATGTAACGTTATACGTTATAACGTTGTGCTACATAACGTTATACGTTATAACGTAATGCTACATAACGTTATACATTATAACGCAATGCTAGTTAACGTTAGACGTTATAACGTAAAGCTACATCACGCTGTACGTAATAACGTAGTAGTATCTAACGTTATACGTTATAACGTAATACTCCATTACGTCATACGTTATAACGTAACAGTATATAGGGTTATACCTTATAACATTATGCTACATATCCTTATACGTTGTAACTGATTAGTACATAACGTTATACGTTATAACGTATTGCTTCATATCCTTATACGTTGTAACGTATTGGTATATAAAGTTATACGATATAACGTAATAGTATATAACGTTATACGTTATAACGTAATGCTACATAACGTTATACGTTGTAACGTAATGTTACAAAACGTTATACGTTATAACGTAACAGAATATAAGGCTATACGTTATAACGCAATGCTACATAACGTTATACGTTATAACGTAATGCTACATAACGTTATACGTTGTAACGTAATGTTACAAAACGATATACGTTATAACGTAACAGTATATAAGGTTATACATTATAACGTAATGCTACATAACGTTATACGTTATAAGGTAATAGTATATAACGTTATACGTTATAACGTCATATTATATAACGTTATACGTTATCAGGTAATAGTTTATACCGTTATGCGTTATAACGAAATGATACACAACGTTATACGTTATAAGGTAATAGTATATAGCGTTATGTATTATATCGTAATATTATATAGCGTTATATGTTATAGCGTAATATTATACAATGTTATACGTTATAACGTAATAGTATATAACGTTATACATTGTAACGTAATAGTATATAACGTTATACGTTACAACGTAATACTATACAGCGTTGTACGTTATAACGTAATAGTATGTAACGTTATACGTTATAACGTAATGCTACATAACGTTATACGTTGTAACGTAATGTTACAAAACGTTATACGTTATAACGTAACAGAATATAAGGCTATACGTTATAACGCAATGCTACATAACGTTATACGTTATAACGTAATGCTAGTTAACGTTATACGTTATAACGTAAAGCTATATAACGCTGTACGTTATAACGTAGTTATATCTAACGGTATACGTTATAAGGTAGTAGTATCTAACGTTACCCGTTATAACATAGTACCTCGTAACTTTATACGTTATAAGGTAATACTTCATAACGTTATACGTTATAACGTAACAGTATATAGGGTTATACGCTGCAACGTAATAGTATATAACGTTATACGTTATAACGTAATAGTATATAACGTTAGACGTTATAACGTTATATTATATAACGTTATACGTGGTAACGTAATAGTATATAACGTTATACGTTATAACGTAATAGTATATAACGTTATACGTTATAACGTAACAGTATATAAGGTTATACATTATAACGTAATGCTACAAACGTTATACGTTATAACGTAATAGTATATAACGTTATACGTTATAACATAATAGTATATAACGTTATACGTTTTAACGTAATAGTATATAATGTTATACGTTATACGTTATAACGCAATGCTACATAACGGTATACGTTATAACGAAATCTTACATAACGTTATACGTTATAACGTAACAGAATATTTGGTCATACGTTATAACGTAATGCTACTTAACGTTATACGTTATAATGTAAAGCTACATAACGCTGTACGTTATATCGTAGTAGTATCCTACGTTATTCGTTATAACGTAATAGTATATAACGTTACACGATATAACGTAATATTATAAAACGTTATACGTTATCACGTAATAGTATATAACGTTATATGTTATAACGTAATATTATATAATGGTATATGTTATAACGTAATATTATATAACGTTATACGATATAATGTAATGGTATATAACGTTATACATTGTAACGTAATAGTATATAACGTTATACGTTATAATAAATGTTACACATCGTTATAAGGTATAAGGTAATAGAATATAGCGTTATATGTTATATAACGTAATATTATATAGCGTTATATGTTATAACGTAATAGTATATAGCGTTATATATTGTAACGTAATAGTATATAACGTTATACGTTATAATGTAATAGTATATAGGGTTATACGTTGTAACGTAATAGTATATAACGTTATACGTTATAACGTTATATTATATAACGTTATACGTGGTAACGTAATAGTATATAACGTTATACGTTATAACGTAACAGTATATAAGGTTATACGATATAACGTAATGCTTCATATCCTTATACGTTGTAACTTATTAGTGTATAACGTTATACGTTATAAGGTAACGCTTCATATCCTTACACGTTGTAACGTATTGGTATATACGTTATACGTTATAACGTAATAGTATTTAACGTTATACGTTATAACGTAACAGTATATAGGGTTATACGTTGTAACGTAATAGTATATAACGTTATACGTTATAACGTAATAGTATATAACGTTATACGTTATAACGTTATATTATATAACGTTATACGTGGTAACGTAATAGTATATAACGTTGTACGTTATAACGTAATAGTATATAACGTTATACGTTATAACGTAACAGTATATAAGGTTATACATTATAACGTACTGCTACAAACGTTATACGTTATAACGTAATAGTATATAACGTTATACGTTATAACGAAATGTTACACAACGATATACGTTATAAGGTAATATTATATAGCGTTATATGTTATAACGTAATATTATATAGCGTTATATGTTATAACGTAATAGTATATAACGTTATACATTGTAACGTAATAGTATATAACGTTATACGTTATAACGTAATAGAATATAACGTTATACGTTGTAACGTAATAGTATATAACGTTATACTTTATAGCGTAATAGTATATAACGTTATACGTCATAACGTAATACTATACAAAGATGTACGTTATAACGTAATAGTATGTAACGTTATACGTTATAACGTAATAGTATATAACGTTATACGTTTTAACGTTATAGTATATAACGTTATACGTTGTAACGTAATAGTATATAACGTTATACGTTATAACCTAATAGTATATAACGTTATACGTTATAACGAAATGTTACACAACGATATACGTTATAAGGTAATATTATATAGCGTTATATGTTATAACGTAATATTATATAGCGTTATATGTTATAACGTAATAGTATATAACGTTATACATTGTAACGTAATAGTATATAACGTTATACGTTATAACGTAATAGAATATAACGTTATACGTTGTAACGTAATAGTATATAACGTTATACTTTATAGCGTAATAGTATATAACGTTATACGTCATAACGTAATACTATACAAAGATGTACGTTATAACGTAATAGTATGTAACGTTATACGTTATAACGTAATAGTATATAACGTTATACGTTTTAACGTTATAGTATATAACGTTATACGTTTTAACGTTATAGTATATAACGTTATACGTTGTAACGTAATAGTATATAACGTTATACGTTATAACGTAATAGAATATAACGTTATACGTTGTAACGTAATAGTATATAACGTTATACGTTATAACCTAATAGTATATAACGTAATACGTTATAACGTAACAGTATATAAGGTTATACATTATAACGTAATGCTACATAACGTTATACGTTATAACGTAATAGTATATAACGTTATACGTTATAACGTAATAGTATATAACGTTATACGTTTTAACGTTATAGTATATAACGTTATACGTTGTAACGTAATAGTATATAACGTTATACGTTATAACGTAATAGAATATAACGTTATACGTTGTAACGTAATAGTATATAACGTTATACTTTATAGCGTAATAGTATATAACGTTATACGTCATAACGTAATACTATACAAAGATGTACGTTATAACGTAATAGTATGTAACGTTATACGTTATAACGTAGTGCTACATAACGTTATACGTTATAACGTAATGTTACATAACGTTATACGTCATAACGTAATGCTAGTTAACGTTATACGTTATAACGTAAAGCTACATAACGCTGTACGTAATACTTCATAACGTTATACGTTATAACGTAATGCTAGTTAACGTTATACGTTATAACGTATAGCTACATAACGCTGTACGTTATAACGCAGTAGTACCTAACGTTATACTTTATAGCGTAATAGTATATAACGTTATACGTTATAACGTAATACTATACAAAGATGTACGTTTTAACGTAATAGTATGTAACGTTATACGTTATAACGTAATACTTCATGACGTTATACGTTATAACGTAACAGTATATAGGGTTATACGATATAACGTAATGCTTCATATCCTTATACGTTGTAACTTATTAGTGTATAACGTTATACGTTATAACGTAACGCTTCATATCCTTACACGTTGTAACGTATTGGTATATACGTTATACGTTATAACGTAATAGTATTTAACGTTATACGTTATAACGTAACAGTATATAGGGTTATACGTTGTAACGTAATAGTATATAACGTTATACGTTATAACGTAATAGTATATAACGTTATACGTTATAACGTTATATTATATAACGTTATACGTGGTAACGTAATAGTATATAACGTTATACGTTATAACGTAATAGTATATAACGTTATACGTTATAACGTAACAGTATATAAGGTTATACATTATAACGTAATGCTACAAACGTTATACGTTATAACGTAATAGTATATAACGTTATACGTTATAACGTAATAGTATATAACGTTATACGTTTTAACGTTATAGTATATAACGTTATACGTTGTAACGTAATAGTATATAACGTTATACGTTATAACCTAATAGTATATAACGTTATACGTTATAACGAAATGTTACACAACGATATACGTTATAAGGTAATATTATATAGCGTGATATGTTATAACGTAATATTATATAGCGTTATATGTTATAACGTAATAGTATATAACGTTATACATTGTAACGTAATAGTATATAACGTTATACGTTATAACGTAATAGTATATAATGTTATACGTTATACGTTATAACGTAATAGTATATAACGTTATACGTTATAACCTAATAGTATATAACGTTATACGTTATAACGTAACAGTATATAAGGTTATACATTATAAAGTAATGCTACATAACGTTATACGTTATAACGTAATAGTATATAACGTTATACGTTATAACGTAATAGTATATAACGTCATACGTTTTAACGTTATAGTATATAACGTTATACGTTGTAACGTAATAGTATATAACGTTATACGTTATAACCTAATAGTATATAACGTTATACGTTATAACGTAACAGTATATAAGGTTATACATTATAACGTAATGCTACATAACGTTATACGTTATAACGTAATAGTATATAACGTCATACATTATAACGTAATAGTATATAACGTTATACGTTTTAAGGTTATAGTATATAACGTTATACGTTGTAACGTAATAGTATATAACGTTATACGTTATAACGTAATAGAATATAACGTTATACGTTGTAACGTAATAGTATATAACGTTATACTTTATAGCGTAATAGTATATAACGTTATACGTTATAACGTAATACTATACAAAGATGTACGTTATAACGTAATAGTATGTAACGTTATACGTTATAACGTAGTGCTACATAACGTTATACGTTATAACGTAATGTTACATAACGTTATACGTTATAACGTAATGCTAGTTAACGTTATACGTTATAACGTAAAGCTACATAACGTTGTACGTAATACTTCATAACGTTATACGTTATAACGTAATGCTAGTTAACGTTATACGTTATAACGTATAGCTACATAACGCTGTACGTTATAACGCAGTAGTATCTAACGTTATTCTTTATAACGTAATAGTATATAACGTTACACGGTATAACGTAATATTATATAACGTGATACGTTATCACGTAATAGTATATAACGTTATACGTTATAACGTAATACTATACAACGTTGTACGTTATAACGTAATAGTATGTAACGTTATACGTTATAACGTTGTGCTACATAACGTTATACGTTATAACGTAATGCTACATTACGTTATACATTATAACGCAATGCTAGTTAACGTTATACGTTATAACGTAAAGCTACGTAATACGTTATAACATAATGCTACATATCCTTATACGTTGTAACTGATTAGTACATAACGTTATACGTTATAACGCTATGCTTCATATCCTTATACGTTGTAACGTATTTGTATATAAAGTTATACGTTATAACGTAATAGTATTTAACGTTATACGTTATAACGTAATAGTTTATAACATTATACGTTGTAACGTAATAGTATATAACGATATACGTTATAACGTAATAGTATATAACGTTATACGTTATAACGTAATACTATACAACGTTGTACGTTATAACGTAATAGTATGTATCGTTATACGTTATAACGTTTTGCTACATAACGTTATACGTTATAAAGTAATAGTATATAACGTTATACGTTATAACCAAATGTTACACATCGTTATAAGTTATAAGGTAATAGTATATAGCGTTATATGTTATATAACGTAATATTATATAGCGTTATATGTTATAACGTAATAGTATATAACGTTATATATTGTAACGTAATAGTATATAACGTTATACGTTATATTGTAATAGTATATAATGTTATACGTTATAACGTAATGGTATATATAGTGTTATACGTTATAATGTAATAGTATATAACGTTATACGTTATAACGTAATACTATACAACGTTGTACGTTATAACGTAATAGTATGTAACGTTATACGTTATAACGTAATACTTCATGACGTTATACGTTATAACGTAACAGTATATGGGGTTATACGATATAACGTAATGGTTCATATCCTTATACGTTGTAACTTATTAGTGTATAACGTTATACGTTATAACGTAACGCTTCATATCCTTACACGTTGTAACGTAATGGTATATACGTTATACGTTATAACGTAATAGTTTATAACATTATACGTTGTAGCGTAATAGTATATAACGTTATACGTTATAACGTAATAGTATGTAACGTTATACGTTATACGTTATAACGCAATGCTACATAACGGTATACGTTATAACGAAATCTTACATAACGTTATACGTTATAACGTAACAGAATATTTGGTCATACGTTATAACGTAATGCTACTTAACGTTATACGTTATAATGTAAAGCTACATAACGCTGTACGTTATATCGTAGTAGTATCCTACGTTATTCGTTATAACGTAATAGTATATAACGTTACACGATATAACGTAATATTATAAAACGTTATACGTTATCACGTAATAGTATATAACGTTATATGTTATAACGTAATATTATATAATGGTATATGTTATAACGTAATATTATATAACGTTATACGATATAATGTAATGGTATATAACGTTATACATTGTAACGTAATAGTATATAACGTTATACGTTATAATAAATGTTACACATCGTTATAAGGTATAAGGTAATAGAATATAGCGTTATATGTTATATAACGTAATATTATATAGCGTTATATGTTATAACGTAATAGTATATAGCGTTATATATTGTAACGTAATAGTATATAACGTTATACGTTATAATGTAATAGTATATAGGGTTATACGTTGTAACGTAATAGTATATAACGTTATACGTTATAACGTTATATTATATAACGTTATACGTGGTAACGTAATAGTATATAACGTTATACGTTATAACGTAACAGTATATAAGGTTATACGATATAACGTAATGCTTCATATCCTTATACGTTGTAACTTATTAGTGTATAACGTTATACGTTATAAGGTAACGCTTCATATCCTTACACGTTGTAACGTATTGGTATATACGTTATACGTTATAACGTAATAGTATTTAACGTTATACGTTATAACGTAACAGTATATAGGGTTATACGTTGTAACGTAATAGTATATAACGTTATACGTTATAACGTAATAGTATATAACGTTATACGTTATAACGTTATATTATATAACGTTATACGTGGTAACGTAATAGTATATAACGTTGTACGTTATAACGTAATAGTATATAACGTTATACGTTATAACGTAACAGTATATAAGGTTATACATTATAACGTACTGCTACAAACGTTATACGTTATAACGTAATAGTATATAACGTTATACGTTATAACGTAATAGTATATAACGTTATACGTTTTAACGTTATAGTATATAACGTTATACGTTGTAACGTAATAGTATATAACGTTATACGTTATAACCTAATAGTATATAACGTTATACGTTATAACGAAATGTTACACAACGATATACGTTATAAGGTAATATTATATAGCGTTATATGTTATAACGTAATATTATATAGCGTTATATGTTATAACGTAATAGTATATAACGTTATACATTGTAACGTAATAGTATATAACGTTATACGTTATAACGTAATAGAATATAACGTTATACGTTGTAACGTAATAGTATATAACGTTATACTTTATAGCGTAATAGTATATAACGTTATACGTCATAACGTAATACTATACAAAGATGTACGTTATAACGTAATAGTATGTAACGTTATACGTTATAACGTAATAGTATATAACGTTATACGTTTTAACGTTATAGTATATAACGTTATACGTTTTAACGTTATAGTATATAACGTTATACGTTGTAACGTAATAGTATATAACGTTATACGTTATAACGTAATAGAATATAACGTTATACGTTGTAACGTAATAGTATATAACGTTATACGTTATAACCTAATAGTATATAACGTAATACGTTATAACGTAACAGTATATAAGGTTATACATTATAACGTAATGCTACATAACGTTATACGTTATAACGTAATAGTATATAACGTTATACGTTATAACGTAATAGTATATAACGTTATACGTTTTAACGTTATAGTATATAACGTTATACGTTGTAACGTAATAGTATATAACGTTATACGTTATAACGTAATAGAATATAACGTTATACGTTGTAACGTAATAGTATATAACGTTATACTTTATAGCGTAATAGTATATAACGTTATACGTCATAACGTAATACTATACAAAGATGTACGTTATAACGTAATAGTATGTAACGTTATACGTTATAACGTAGTGCTACATAACGTTATACGTTATAACGTAATGTTACATAACGTTATACGTCATAACGTAATGCTAGTTAACGTTATACGTTATAACGTAAAGCTACATAACGCTGTACGTAATACTTCATAACGTTATACGTTATAACGTAATGCTAGTTAACGTTATACGTTATAACGTATAGCTACATAACGCTGTACGTTATAACGCAGTAGTACCTAACGTTATACTTTATAGCGTAATAGTATATAACGTTATACGTTATAACGTAATACTATACAAAGATGTACGTTTTAACGTAATAGTATGTAACGTTATACGTTATAACGTAATACTTCATGACGTTATACGTTATAACGTAACAGTATATAGGGTTATACGATATAACGTAATGCTTCATATCCTTATACGTTGTAACTTATTAGTGTATAACGTTATACGTTATAACGTAACGCTTCATATCCTTACACGTTGTAACGTATTGGTATATACGTTATACGTTATAACGTAATAGTATTTAACGTTATACGTTATAACGTAACAGTATATAGGGTTATACGTTGTAACGTAATAGTATATAACGTTATACGTTATAACGTAATAGTATATAACGTTATACGTTATAACGTTATATTATATAACGTTATACGTGGTAACGTAATAGTATATAACGTTATACGTTATAACGTAATAGTATATAACGTTATACGTTATAACGTAACAGTATATAAGGTTATACATTATAACGTAATGCTACAAACGTTATACGTTATAACGTAATAGTATATAACGTTATACGTTATAACGTAATAGTATATAACGTTATACGTTTTAACGTTATAGTATATAACGTTATACGTTGTAACGTAATAGTATATAACGTTATACGTTATAACCTAATAGTATATAACGTTATACGTTATAACGAAATGTTACACAACGATATACGTTATAAGGTAATATTATATAGCGTGATATGTTATAACGTAATATTATATAGCGTTATATGTTATAACGTAATAGTATATAACGTTATACATTGTAACGTAATAGTATATAACGTTATACGTTATAACGTAATAGTATATAATGTTATACGTTATACGTTATAACGTAATAGTATATAACGTTATACGTTATAACCTAATAGTATATAACGTTATACGTTATAACGTAACAGTATATAAGGTTATACATTATAAAGTAATGCTACATAACGTTATACGTTATAACGTAATAGTATATAACGTTATACGTTATAACGTAATAGTATATAACGTCATACGTTTTAACGTTATAGTATATAACGTTATACGTTGTAACGTAATAGTATATAACGTTATACGTTATAACCTAATAGTATATAACGTTATACGTTATAACGTAACAGTATATAAGGTTATACATTATAACGTAATGCTACATAACGTTATACGTTATAACGTAATAGTATATAACGTCATACATTATAACGTAATAGTATATAACGTTATACGTTTTAAGGTTATAGTATATAACGTTATACGTTGTAACGTAATAGTATATAACGTTATACGTTATAACGTAATAGAATATAACGTTATACGTTGTAACGTAATAGTATATAACGTTATACTTTATAGCGTAATAGTATATAACGTTATACGTTATAACGTAATACTATACAAAGATGTACGTTATAACGTAATAGTATGTAACGTTATACGTTATAACGTAGTGCTACATAACGTTATACGTTATAACGTAATGTTACATAACGTTATACGTTATAACGTAATGCTAGTTAACGTTATACGTTATAACGTAAAGCTACATAACGTTGTACGTAATACTTCATAACGTTATACGTTATAACGTAATGCTAGTTAACGTTATACGTTATAACGTATAGCTACATAACGCTGTACGTTATAACGCAGTAGTATCTAACGTTATTCTTTATAACGTAATAGTATATAACGTTACACGGTATAACGTAATATTATATAACGTGATACGTTATCACGTAATAGTATATAACGTTATACGTTATAACGTAATACTATACAACGTTGTACGTTATAACGTAATAGTATGTAACGTTATACGTTATAACGTTGTGCTACATAACGTTATACGTTATAACGTAATGCTACATATCGTTATACATTATAACGCAATGCTAGTTAACGTTATACGTTATAACGTAAAGCTACGTAATACGTTATAACATAATGCTACATATCCTTATACGTTGTAACTGATTAGTACATAACGTTATACGTTATAACGCTATGCTTCATATCCTTATACGTTGTAACGTATTTGTATATAAAGTTATACGTTATAACGTAATAGTATTTAACGTTATACGTTATAACGTAATAGTTTATAACATTATACGTTGTAACGTAATAGTATATAACGATATACGTTATAACGTAATAGTATATAACGTTATACGTTATAACGTAATACTATACAACGTTGTACGTTATAACGTAATAGTATGTATCGTTATACGTTATAACGTTTTGCTACATAACGTTATACGTTATAAAGTAATAGTATATAACGTTATACGTTATAACCAAATGTTACACATCGTTATAAGTTATAAGGTAATAGTATATAGCGTTATATGTTATATAACGTAATATTATATAGCGTTATATGTTATAACGTAATAGTATATAACGTTATATATTGTAACGTAATAGTATATAACGTTATACGTTATATTGTAATAGTATATAATGTTATACGTTATAACGTAATGGTATATATAGTGTTATACGTTATAATGTAATAGTATATAACGTTATACGTTATAACGTAATACTATACAACGTTGTACGTTATAACGTAATAGTATGTAACGTTATACGTTATAACGTAATACTTCATGACGTTATACGTTATAACGTAACAGTATATGGGGTTATACGATATAACGTAATGGTTCATATCCTTATACGTTGTAACTTATTAGTGTATAACGTTATACGTTATAACGTAACGCTTCATATCCTTACACGTTGTAACGTAATGGTATATACGTTATACGTTATAACGTAATAGTTTATAACATTATACGTTGTAGCGTAATAGTATATAACGTTATACGTTATAACGTAATAGTATGTAACGTTATACGTTATAACGTAATGCTAAATAACGTTATACGTTATTACGTAATGCTAGTTCACGTTATACGTTATAACGTAATGCTAGTTAACGTTATACGTTATAACGTAAAGCTACATAACGCTGTACGTTATAACGTAGTTATATCTAACGGTATACGTTATAAGGTAGTAGTATCTAACGTTATCCGTTATAACATAATACTTCGCAACTTTATACGTTATAAGGTAATACTTCATAACGTTATACGTTATAACGTAACAGTATATAGGGTTATACGTTGTTACGTAATAGTATATAACGTTATACGTTATAAGGTAATAGTATATAACGTTATACGTTATAACGTTATATTATATAACGTTATACGTGGTAACGTAATAGTATATAACGTTATACGTTATAACGTAATAGTATATAACGTTATACGTTATAGCGTAACAGTATATAAGGTTATACATTATAACGTAATGCTACAAACGTTATACGTTATAACGTAATAGTATATAACGTTATACGTTATAACGTAATAGTATATAACGTTATACGTTTTAACGTTATAGTATATAACGTGATACGTTGTAACGTAATAGTATATAATGTTATACGTTATAACCTAATAGTATATAACGTTATACGTTATAACGTAACAGTATATAAGGTTATACATTATAACGTAATGCTACATAACGTTATACGTTATAACGTAATATTATATAACGTTATACGTTATCACGTAATATTATATAACGTTATACGTTATAACGAAATGTTACACAACGATATACGTTATAAGGTAATATTATATAGCGTTATATGTTATAACGTAATATTATATAGCGTTATATGTTATAACGTAATAGTATATAACGTTATACATTGTAACGTAATAGTATATAACGTTATACGTTATAACGTAATAGTATATAATGTTATACGTTATGCGTTATAACGTAATAGTATATAACGTTATACGTTATAACCTAATAGTATATAACGTTATACGTTATAACGTAACACTATATAAGGTTATACATTATAACGTAATGCTACATAACGTTATACGTTATAACGTAATAGTATATAACGTTATACGTTATAACGTAATATTATATAACGTTATACGTTATCACGTAATGCTACATAACGTTATACGTTATAACGTAATGTTACATAACGTTATGCGTTATAACGTAACAGAATATAAGGTTATACGTTATAACGCAATGCTACATAACGTTATACGTTATAACGCAATGCTACATAACGTTATACGTTATAACGTAATGCTAGTTAACGTTATACGATATAACGTAATACTTCATAACGTTATACGTTATAACGTAATCTTACATAACGTTATACGTTATAACGTAACAGAATATTTGGTCATACGTTATAACGTAATGCTACTTAACGTTATACGTTATAATGTAAAGCTACATAACGCTGTACGTTATATCGTAGTAGTATCTAACGTTATTCGTTATAACGTAATAGTATATAACGTTACACGATATAACGTAATATTATAAAACGTTATACGTTATCACGTAATAGTATATAACGTTATATGTTCTAACGTAATATTATATAGCGGTATATGTTATAACGTAATATTATATAACGTTATACGATATAACGAAATGGTATATAACGTTATACATTGTAACGTAATAGTATATAACGTTATACGTTATAACCAAATGTTACACATCGTTGTAAGTTATAAGGTAATAGTATATAGCGTTATATGTTATAACGTAATATTATATAGCGTTATATGTTATAACGTAATAGTATATAATGTTATATATTGTAACGTAATAGTATATAACGTTATACGTTATAATGTAATAGTATATAATGTTATACGTTATAACGTAATGGTATTTATAGTGTTATACGTTATATTGTAATAGTATATAACGTTATACGTTATAACGTAATACTATACACTGTTGTACGTTATAACGTAATAGTATGTAACGTTATACGTTATAACGTAATACTTCATGACGTTATACGTTATATCGTAACAGTATATAGGGTTATACGATATAACGTAATGCTTCATATCCTTATATGTTGTAACTTATTAGTATATAACGTTATACGTTATAACGTAACGCTTCATATCCTTACACGTTGTAACGTATTGGTATATACGTTATACGTTATAACGTAATAGTATGTATCGTTATACGTTATAACGTGTTGCTACATAACGTTATACGTTATAACGTAATAGTATATAACGTTATACGTTGTAACGTAATAGTATATAGCGTTATACGTTATAACGTAATAATATACAGCGTTGTACGTTATAACGTAATAGTATGTAACGTTATACGTTATAACGTAATGCTAAATAACGTTATACGTTATTACGTAATGCTAGTTCACGTTATACGTTATAACGTAAAGCTACATAACGCTGCACATAATAACGTAGTAGTATCTAACGTTATACGTTATAACGTAATACTCCATAACGTTATACGTCATAACGTAACAGTATATAGGGTTATACCTTATAACATAATGCTACATATCCTTATACGTTGTAACTGATTAGTACATAACGTTATACGTTATAACGCTATGCTTCATATCCTTATACGTTGTAACGTATTTGTATATAAAGTTATACGTTATAACGTAATAGTATTTAACGTTATACGTTATAACGTAATAGTTTATAACATTATACGTTGTAACGTAATAGTATATAACGTTATACGTTATAACGTAATAGTATATAACGTTATACGTTATAACGTAATACGATACAACGTTGTACGTTATAACGTAATAGTATGTATCGTTATACGTTATAACGTGTTGCTACATAACGTTATACGTTATAACGTAATAGTATATAACGTTATACGTTGTAACGTATTGGTATATATAGTTATACGTTATAACGTAATAGTATATAACGTTATACGCTATAACGTTATAGTATATAACGTTATACGTTGTAACGTAATGCTACATAACGGTATAAGTTATAACGTAATGTTACATAACGTTATACGTTATAACGTAATGCTAGTTAACGTTATACGTTATAACGTAAAGCTACAAAACGCTGTACGTTATAACGTAGTAGGATCTAACGGTATACGTTATAAGGTAGTGGTATCTAACGTTATACGTTATAACGTAATACTTCATAACGTTATACGTTATAACGTAATACTTCATAACGTTATACGTTATAACGTAACAGTATATAGGGTTATACGTTATAGCGTAATGCCTCATATCCTTATACGTTGTAACTGATTAGTATATAACGTTATATGTTATAACGTAACGCTTCATATCCTTACACGTTGTAACGTATTGGTATATAACGTTATACGTTATAACGTAATAGTATTTAACGTTATACGTTCTAACGTAATAGTATATAACGTTATACGTTGTAACGTAATAGTATATAACGTTATACGTTATAACGTAATACTATACAGCGTTGTACGTTATAACGTAATAGTATGTAACGTTATACGTTATAACGTAACAGAAAATAAGGTTATACGTTATAACGTAATGCTACTAAACGTTATACGTTATAACGTAATGCTACATAACGTTATACGTTATAACGTGATGCAACATAACGTTATACGCTATAACGTAGTGCGACATAACGTTATACGTTATAACGTACTAGTATATAACGCTATACGTTATAACGTAATAGTATATAAGGATATACGTTATAACGTAATAGTATATAACGTTATACGTTATAACGTCATATTATAATAGTATATAACGTTATAACGAAATGTTACACAATGTTATACGTCATAACGTAATAGTATATAACGTTATACGTTATAACCTAATAGTATATAACGTTATACGTTATAACGTAACAGTATATAACGTTATACGTTATAACGTACTACAATACAACGTTGTACGTTATAACGTAATAGTATGTAACGTTATATGTTTTAACGTAATGCTACATAACGTTATAAGTTATAACGTAATGTTACATAACGTTATACGTTATAACGTAACAGAATATAAGGTTATACGTTATAACGTAATGCTAGTAAACGTTATACGTTATAACGTAAAGCTACAAAACGCTGTACGTTATAACGTAGTAGTATCTAACGGTATACGTTATAAGGTAGTGGTATCTAACGTTATACGTTATAACGTAATACTTCATAACGTTATACGTTATAACGTAAAGCTACATAACGCTGTACGTAATAACGTAGTAGTATCTAACGCTATACGTTATAACGTAATACTCCATAACGTTATACGTTATAACGTAATACTCCATAACGTTATACGTTATAACGTAACAGTATATAGGGTGATACCTTATAACATAATGCTACATATCCTTATACGTTGTAACTGATTAGTACATAACGTTATGCGTTATAACGTAATGCTTCATATCCTTATACGTTGTAACGTATTGGTATATAAAGTTATACGTTATAACGTAATAGTATATAACGTTATACGTTATAACGTAACAGTATACAAGGTTATACGTTATCACGTAATAGTATATATCGTTATGCGTTATAAAGAAATGATACACAACGTTATACGTTATAAGGTAATAGTATATAGCGTTATGTGTTATAACGTAATATTATATAGCGTTATATGTTATAGCGTAATAGTATGTATCGTTATGCGTTATCACGTAATAGTATATAACGCTATACGTTATAACGTGATACTATACAACGTTGTACGTTATAACGTAATAGTATGTAACGTTATACGTTATAACGTTGGGCTACATAACGTTATACGTTATAACGTAATGCTACATAACGTTATACATTATAACGCAATGCTAGTTAACGTTATACGTTATAACGTAAAGCTACATAACGCTGTACGTTATAACGTAGTAGTATCTAACGTTATACGTTATAACGTAGTAGTATCTAACGTTAGACGGTATAACGTAATAGTACATAACGTTATACGTTATAACGTAATAGTATATAACGTTATACGTTATAACGTAATACTATACAACGTTGTACGTTATAACGTAATAGTATGTAACGTTATACCTTATAACGTAGTAGTATATAACGTTATACGTTATAACGTAGTAGTATCTAACGTTAGACGGTATAACGTAATAGTACATAACGTTATACGTTATAACGTAACAGTATATAAGGTTATACATTATAACGTAATGCTACATAACGTTATGCGTTATAACGTAATAGTATATAACGTTATACGTTATAACGTCATATTATATAACGTTATACGTTATCAGGTAATAGTATATACCGTTATGCGTTATAACGAAATGATACACAACGTTATACGTTATAAGGTAATAGTATATAGCGTTATGTGTTATATCGTAATATTATTTAGCGTTATATGTTATAGCGTAATATTATACAATGTTATACGTTATAACGTAATAGTATGTATCGTTATACGTTATAACGTGTTGCTACATAACGTTATACGTTATAACGTAATAGTATAAAACGTTATACGTTGTAACGTATTGGTATATATAGTTATACGTTATAACGTAATAGTTTATAACATTATACGTTGTAACGTAATAGTATATAACGATATACGTTATAACGTAATAGTATATAACGTTATACGTTATAACGTAATACTATACAACGTTGTACGTTATAACGTGATAGTATGTATCGTTATACGTTATAACGTGTTGCTACATAACGTTATACGTTATAACGTAATAGTATAAAACTTTATACGTTGTAACGTATTGGTATATATAGTTATACGTTATAACGTAATAGTATATAACGTTATACGTTATAACCAAATGTTACACATCGTTATAAGTTATAAGGTAATAGTATATAGCGTTATATGTTATATAACGTAATATTATATAGCGTTATATGTTATAACGTAATAGTATATAACGTTATATATTGTAACGTAATAGTATATAACGTTATACGTTATAATGTAATAGTATATAATGTTATACTTTATAACGTAATGGTATATATAGTGTTATACGTTATAATGTAATAGTATATAACGTTATACGTTATAACGTAATACTATACAACGTTGTACGTTATAACGTAATAGTATGTAACGTGATACGTTATAACGTAATACTTCATGACGTTATACGTTATAACGTAACAGTATATAGGGTTATACGATATAACGTAATGCTTCATATCCTTATACGTTGTAACTTATTAGTGTATAACGTTATACGTTATAACGGAACGCCTCATATCCTTAGACGTTGTAACGTATTGGTATATACGTTATACGTTATAACGTAACAGAAAATAAGGTTATACGTTATAACGTAATGCTACTAAACGTTATACGTTATAACGTAATGCTACATAACGTTATACGTTATAACGTGATGCAACATAACGTTATACGCTATAACGTAGTGCGACATAACGTTATACGTTATAACGTACTAGTATATAACGCTATACGTTATAACGTAATAGTATATAAGGATATACGTTATAACGTAATAGTATATAACGTTATACGTTATAACGTCATATTATAATAGTATATAACGTTATAACGAAATGTTACACAATGTTATACGTCATAACGTAATAGTATATAACGTTATACGTTATAACCTAATAGTATATAACGTTATACGTTATAACGTAACAGTATATAACGTTATACGTTATAACGTACTACAATACAACGTTGTACGTTATAACGTAATAGTATGTAACGTTATATGTTTTAACGTAATGCTACATAACGTTATAAGTTATAACGTAATGTTACATAACGTTATACGTTATAACGTAACAGAATATAAGGTTATACGTTATAACGTAATGCTAGTAAACGTTATACGTTATAACGTAAAGCTACAAAACGCTGTACGTTATAACGTAGTAGTATCTAACGGTATACGTTATAAGGTAGTGGTATCTAACGTTATACGTTATAACGTAATACTTCATAACGTTATACGTTATAACGTAAAGCTACATAACGCTGTACGTAATAACGTAGTAGTATCTAACGCTATACGTTATAACGTAATACTCCATAACGTTATACGTTATAACGTAATACTCCATAACGTTATACGTTATAACGTAACAGTATATAGGGTGATACCTTATAACATAATGCTACATATCCTTATACGTTGTAACTGATTAGTACATAACGTTATGCGTTATAACGTAATGCTTCATATCCTTATACGTTGTAACGTATTGGTATATAAAGTTATACGTTATAACGTAATAGTATATAACGTTATACGTTATAACGTAACAGTATACAAGGTTATACGTTATCACGTAATAGTATATATCGTTATGCGTTATAAAGAAATGATACACAACGTTATACGTTATAAGGTAATAGTATATAGCGTTATGTGTTATAACGTAATATTATATAGCGTTATATGTTATAGCGTAATAGTATGTATCGTTATGCGTTATCACGTAATAGTATATAACGCTATACGTTATAACGTGATACTATACAACGTTGTACGTTATAACGTAATAGTATGTAACGTTATACGTTATAACGTTGGGCTACATAACGTTATACGTTATAACGTAATGCTACATAACGTTATACATTATAACGCAATGCTAGTTAACGTTATACGTTATAACGTAAAGCTACATAACGCTGTACGTTATAACGTAATAGTACATAACGTTATACGTTATAACGTAATAGTATATAACGTTATACGTTATAACGTAATACTATACAACGTTGTACGTTATAACGTAATAGTATGTAACGTTATACCTTATAACGTAGTAGTATATAACGTTATACGTTATAACGTAGTAGTATCTAACGTTAGACGGTATAACGTAATAGTACATAACGTTATACGTTATAACGTAACAGTATATAAGGTTATACATTATAACGTAATGCTACATAACGTTATGCGTTATAACGTAATAGTATATAACGTTATACGTTATAACGTCATATTATATAACGTTATACGTTATCAGGTAATAGTATATACCGTTATGCGTTATAACGAAATGATACACAACGTTATACGTTATAAGGTAATAGTATATAGCGTTATGTGTTATATCGTAATATTATTTAGCGTTATATGTTATAGCGTAATATTATACAATGTTATACATTATAACGTAATAGTATGTATCGTTATACGTTATAACGTGTTGCTACATAACGTTATACGTTATAACGTAATAGTATAAAACGTTATACGTTGTAACGTATTGGTATATATAGTTATACGTTATAACGTAATAGTTTATAACATTATACGTTGTAACGTAATAGTATATAACGATATACGTTATAACGTAATAGTATATAACGTTATACGTTATAACGTAATACTATACAACGTTGTACGTTATAACGTAATAGTATGTATCGTTATACGTTATAACGTGTTGCTACATAACGTTATACGTTATAACGTAATAGTATAAAACTTTATACGTTGTAACGTATTGGTATATATAGTTATACGTTATAACGTAATAGTATATAACGTTATACGTTATAACCAAATGTTACACATCGTTATAAGTTATAAGGTAATAGTATATAGCGTTATATGTTATATAACGCAATATTATATAGCGTTATATGTTATAACGTAATAGTATATAACGTTATATATTGTAACGTAATAGTATATAACGTTATACGTTATAATGTAATAGTATATAATGTTATACTTTATAACGTAATGGTATATATAGTGTTATACGTTATAATGTAATAGTATATAACGTTATACGTTATAACGTAATACTATACAACGTTGTACGTTATAACGTAATAGTATGTAACGTGATACGTTATAACGTAATACTTCATGACGTTATACGTTATAACGTAACAGTATATAGGGTTATACGATATAACGTAATGCTTCATATCCTTATACGTTGTAACTTATTAGTGTATAACGTTATACGTTATAACGGAACGCCTCATATCCTTAGACGTTGTAACGTATTGGTATATACGTTATACGTTATAACGTAACAGAAAATAAGGTTATACGTTATAACGTAATGCTACTAAACGTTATACGTTATAACGTAATGCTACATAACGTTATACGTTATAACGTGATGCAACATAACGTTATACGCTATAACGTAGTGCGACATAACGTTATACGTTATAACGTACTAGTATATAACGCTATACGTTATAACGTAATAGTATATAAGGATATACGTTATAACGTAATAGTATATAACGTTATACGTTATAACGTCATATTATAATAGTATATAACGTTATAACGAAATGTTACACAATGTTATACGTCATAACGTAATAGTATATAACGTTATACGTTATAACCTAATAGTATATAACGTTATACGTTATAACGTAACAGTATATAACGTTATACGTTATAACGTACTACAATACAACGTTGTACGTTATAACGTAATAGTATGTAACGTTATATGTTATAACGTAATGTTACATAACGTTATACGTTATAACGTAACAGAATATAAGGTTATACGTTATAACGTAATGCTAGTAAACGTTATACGTTATAACGTAAAGCTACAAAACGCTGTACGTTATAACGTAGTAGTATCTAACGGTATACGTTATAAGGTAGTGGTATCTAACGTTATACGTTATAACGTAATACTTCATAACGTTATACGTTATAACGTAAAGCTACATAACGCTGTACGTAATAACGTAGTAGTATCTAACGCTATACGTTATAACGTAATACTCCATAACGTTATACGTTATAATGTAACAGTATATAGGGTGATACCTTATAACATAATGCTACATATCCTTATACGTTGTAACTGATTAGTACATAACGTTATGCGTTATAACGTAATGCTTCATATCCTTATACGTTGTAACGTATTGGTATATAAAGTTATACGTTATAACGTAATAGTATATAACGTTATACGTTATAACGTAACAGTATACAAGGTTATACGTTATCACGTAATAGTATATATCGTTATGCGTTATAAAGAAATGATACACAACGTTATACGTTATAAGGTAATAGTATATAGCGTTATGTGTTATAACGTAATATTATATAGCGTTATATGTTATAGCGTAATAGTATGTATCGTTATGCGTTATCACGTAATAGTATATAACGCTATACGTTATAACGTGATACTATACAACGTTGTACGTTATAACGTAATAGTATGTAACGTTATACGTTATAACGTTGGGCTACATAACGTTATACGTTATAACGTAATGCTACATAACGTTATACATTATAACGCAATGCTAGTTAACGTTATACGTTATAACGTAAAGCTACATAACGCTGTACGTTATAACGTAGTAGTATCTAACGTTATACGTTATAACGTAGTAGTATCTAACGTTAGACGGTATAACGTAATAGTACATAACGTTATACGTTATAACGTAATAGTATATAACGTTATACGTTATAACGTAATACTATACAACGTTGTACGTTATAACGTAATAGTATGTAACGTTATACCTTATAACGTAGTAGTATATAACGTTATACGTTATAACGTAGTAGTATCTAACGTTAGACGGTATAACGTAATAGTACATAACGTTATACGTTATAACGTAACAGTATATAAGGTTATACATTATAACGTAATGCTACATAACGTTATGCGTTATAACGTAATAGTATATAACGTTATACGTTATAACGTCATATTATATATCGTTATACGTTATCAGGTAATAGTATATACCGTTATGCGTTATAACGAAATGATACACAACGTTATACGTTATAAGGTAATAGTATATAGCGTTATGTGTTATATCGTAATATTATTTAGCGTTATATGTTATAGCGTAATATTATACAATGTTATACGTTATAACGTAATAGTATGTATCGTTATACGTTATAACGTGTTGCTACATAACGTTATACGTTATAACGTAATAGTATAAAACGTTATACGTTGTAACGTATTGGTATATATAGTTATACGTTATAACGTAATAGTTTATAACATTATACGTTGTAACGTAATAGTATATAACGATATACGTTATAACGTAATAGTATATAACGTTATACGTTATAACGTAATACTATACAACGTTGTACGTTATAACGTGATAGTATGTATCGTTATACGTTATAACGTGTTGCTACATAACGTTATACGTTATAACGTAATAGTATAAAACTTTATACGTTGTAACGTATTGGTATATATAGTTATACGTTATAACGTAATAGTATATAACGTTATACGTTATAACCAAATGTTACACATCGTTATAAGTTATAAGGTAATAGTATATAGCGTTATATGTTATATAACGTAATATTATATAGCGTTATATGTTATAACGTAATAGTATATAACGTTATATATTGTAACGTAATAGTATATAACGTTATACGTTATAATGTAATAGTATATAATGTTATACTTTATAACGTAATGGTATATATAGTGTTATACGTTATAATGTAATAGTATATAACGTTATACGTTATAACGTAATACTATACAACGTTGTACGTTATAACGTAATAGTATGTAACGTGATACGTTATAACGTAATACTTCATGACGTTATACGTTATAACGTAACAGTATATAGGGTTATACGATATAACGTAATGCTTCATATCCTTATACGTTGTAACTTATTAGTGTATAACGTTATACGTTATAACGGAACGCCTCATATCCTTAGACGTTGTAACGTATTGGTATATACGTTATACGTTATAACGTAACAGAAAATAAGGTTATACGTTATAACGTAATGCTACTAAACGTTATACGTTATAACGTAATGCTACATAACGTTATACGTTATAACGTGATGCAACATAACGTTATACGCTATAACGTAGTGCGACATAACGTTATACGTTATAACGTACTAGTATATAACGCTATACGTTATAACGTAATAGTATATAAGGATATACGTTATAACGTAATAGTATATAACGTTATACGTTATAACGTCATATTATAATAGTATATAACCTTATAACGAAATGTTACACAATGTTATACGTCATAACGTAATAGTATATAACGTTATACGTTATAACCTAATAGTATATAACGTTATACGTTATAACGTAACAGTATATAACGTTATACGTTATAACGTACTACAATACAACGTTGTACGTTATAACGTAATAGTATGTAACGTTATATGTTTTAACGTAATGCTACATAACGTTATAAGTTATAACGTAATGTTACATAACGTTATACTTTATAACGTAACAGAATATAAGGTTATACGTTATAACGTAATGCTAGTAAACGTTATACGTTATAACGTAAAGCTACAAAACGCTGTACGTTATAACGTAGTAGTATCTAACGGTATACGTTATAAGGTAGTGGTATCTAACGTTATACGTTATAACGTAATACTTCATAACGTTATACGTTATAACGTAAAGCTACATAACGCTGTACGTAATAACGTAGTAGTATCTAACGCTATACGTTATAACGTAATACTCCATAACGTTATACGTTATAACGTAATACTCCATAACGTTATACGTTATAACGTAACAGTATATAGGGTGATACCTTATAACATAATGCTACATATCCTTATACGTTGTAACTGATTAGTACATAACGTTATGCGTTATAACGTAATGCTTCATATCCTTATACGTTGTAACGTATTGGTATATAAAGTTATGCGTTATAACGTAATAGTATATAACGTTATACGTTATAACGTAACAGTATACAAGGTTATACGTTATCACGTAATAGTATATATCGTTATGCGTTATAAAGAAATGATACACAACGTTATACGTTATAAGGTAATAGTATATAGCGTTATGTGTTATAACGTAATATTATATAGCGTTATATGTTATAGCGTAATAGTATGTATCGTTATGCGTTATCACGTAATAGTATATAACGCTATACGTTATAACGTGATACTATACAACGTTGTACGTTATAACGTAATAGTATGTAACGTTATACGTTATAACGTTGGGCTACATAACGTTATACGTTATAACGTAATGCTACATAACGTTATACATTATAACGCAATGCTAGTTAACGTTATACGTTATAACGTAAAGCTACATAACGCTGTACGTTATAACGTAATAGTACATAACGTTATACGTTATAACGTAATAGTATATAACGTTATACGTTATAACGTAATACTATACAACGTTGTACGTTATAACGTAATAGTATGTAACGTTATACCTTATAACGTAGTAGTATATAACGTTATACGTTATAACGTAGTAGTATCTAACGTTAGACGGTATAACGTAATAGTACATAACGTTATACGTTATAACGTAACAGTATATAAGGTTATACATTATAACGTAATGCTACATAACGTTATGCGTTATAACGTAATAGTATATAACGTTATACGTTATAACGTCATATTATATAACGTTATACGTTATCAGGTAATAGTATATACCGTTATGCGTTATAACGAAATGATACACAACGTTATACGTTATAAGGTAATAGTATATAGCGTTATGTGTTATATCGTAATATTATTTAGCGTTATATGTTATAGCGTAATATTAGACAATGTTATACGTTATAACGTAATAGTATGTATCGTTATACGTTATAACGTGTTGCTACATAACGTTATACGTTATAACGTAATAGTATAAAACGTTATACGTTGTAACGTATTGGTATATATAGTTATACGTTATAACGTAATAGTTTATAACAGTATACGTTGTAACGTAATAGTATATAACGATATACGTTATAACGTAATAGTATATAACGTTATACGTTATAACGTAATACTATACAACGTTGTACGTTATAACGTAATAGTATGTATCGTTATACGTTATAACGTGTTGCTACATAACGTTATACGTTATAACGTAATAGTATAAAACTTTATACGTTGTAACGTATTGGTATATATAGTTATACGTTATAACGTAATAGTATATAACGTTATACGTTATAACCAAATGTTACACATCGTTATAAGTTATAAGGTAATAGTATATAGCGTTATATGTTATATAACGCAATATTATATACCGTTATATGTTATAACGTAATAGTATATAACGTTATATATTGTAACGTAATAGTATATAACGTTATACGTTATAATGTAATAGTATATAATGTTATACTTTATAACGTAATGGTATATATAGTGTTATACGTTATAATGTAATAGTATATAACGTTATACGTTATAACGTAATACTATACAACGTTGTACGTTATAACGTAATAGTATGTAACGTGATACGTTATAACGTAATACTTCATGACGTTATACGTTATAACGTAACAGTATATAGGGTTATACGATATAACGTAATGCTTCATATCCTTATACGTTGTAACTTATTAGTGTATAACGTTATACGTTATAACGGAACGCCTCATATCCTTAGACGTTGTAACGTATTGGTATATACGTTATACGTTATAACGTAACAGAAAATAAGGTTATACGTTATAACGTAATGCTACTAAACGTTATACGTTATAACGTAATGCTACATAACGTTATACGTTATAACGTGATGCAACATAACGTTATACGCTATAACGTAGTGCGACATAACGTTATACGTTATAACGTACTAGTATATAACGCTATACGTTATAACGTAATAGTATATAAGGATATACGTTATAACGTAATAGTATATAACGTTATACGTTATAACGTCATATTATAATAGTATATAACGTTATAACGAAATGTTACACAATGTTATACGTCATAACGTAATAGTATATAACGTTATACGTTATAACCTAATAGTATATAACGTTATACGTTATAACGTAACAGTATATAACGTTATACGTTATAACGTACTACAATACAACGTTGTACGTTATAACGTAATAGTATGTAACGTTATATGTTATAACGTAATGTTACATAACGTTATACGTTATAACGTAACAGAATATAAGGTTATACGTTATAACGTAATGCTAGTAAACGTTATACGTTATAACGTAAAGCTACAAAACGCTGTACGTTATAACGTAGTAGTATCTAACGGTATACGTTATAAGGTAGTGGTATCTAACGTTATACGTTATAACGTAATACTTCATAACGTTATACGTTATAACGTAAAGCTACATAACGCTGTACGTAATAACGTAGTAGTATCTAACGCTATACGTTATAACGTAATACTCCATAACGTTATACGTTATAACGTAATACTCCATAACGTTATACGTTATAACGTAACAGTATATAGGGTGATACCTTATAACATAATGCTACATATCCTTATACGTTGTAACTGATTAGTACATAACGTTATGCGTTATAACGTAATGCTTCATATCCTTATACGTTGTAACGTATTGGTATATAAAGTTATACGTTATAACGTAATAGTATATAACGTTATACGTTATAACGTAACAGTATACAAGGTTATACGTTATCACGTAATAGTATATATCGTTATGCGTTATAAAGAAATGATACACAACGTTATACGTTATAAGGTAATAGTATATAGCGTTATGTGTTATAACGTAATATTATATAGCGTTATATGTTATAGCGTAATAGTATGTATCGTTATGCGTTATCACGTAATAGTATATAACGCTATACGTTATAACGTGATACTATACAACGTTGTACGTTATAACGTAATAGTATGTAACGTTATACGTTATAACGTTGGGCTACATAACGTTATACGTTATAACGTAATGCTACATAACGTTATACATTATAACGCAATGCTAGTTAACGTTATACGTTATAACGTAAAGCTACATAACGCTGTACGTTATAACGTAGTAGTATCTAACGTTATACGTTATAACGTAGTAGTATCTAACGTTAGACGGTATAACGTAATAGTACATAACGTTATACGTTATAACGTAATAGTATATAACGTTATACGTTATAACGTAATACTATACAACGTTGTACGTTATAACGTAATAGTATGTAACGTTATACCTTATAACGTAGTAGTATATAACGTTATACGTTATAACGTAGTAGTATCTAACGTTAGACGGTATAACGTAATAGTACATAACGTTATACGTTATAACGTAACAGTATATAAGGTTATACATTATAACGTAATGCTACATAACGTTATGCGTTATAACGTAATAGTATATAACGTTATACGTTATAACGTCATATTATATAACGTTATACGTTATCAGGTAATAGTATATACCGTTATGCGTTATAACGAAATGATACACAACGTTATACGTTATAAGGTAATAGTATATAGCGTTATGTGTTATATCGTAATATTATTTAGCGTTATATGTTATAGCGTAATATTATACAATGTTATACGTTATAACGTAATAGTATGTATCGTTATACGTTATAACGTGTTGCTACATAACGTTATACGTTATAACGTAATAGTATAAAACGTTATACGTTGTAACGTATTGGTATATATAGTTATACGTTATAACGTAATAGTTTATAACATTATACGTTGTAACGTAATAGTATATAACGATATACGTTATAACGTAATAGTATATAACGTTATACGTTATAACGTAATACTATACAACGTTGTACGTTATAACGTAATAGTATGTATCGTTATACGTTATAACGTGTTGCTACATAACGTTATACGTTATAACGTAATAGTATAAAGCTTTATACGTTGTAACGTATTGGTATATATAGTTATACGTTATAACGTAATAGTATATAACGTTATACGTTATAACCAAATGTTACACATCGTTATAAGTTATAAGGTAATAGTATATAGCGTTATATGTTATATAACGTAATATTATATAGCGTTATATGTTATAACGTAATAGTATATAACGTTATATATTGTAACGTAATAGTATATAACGTTATACGTTATAATGTAATAGTATATAATGTTATACTTTATAACGTAATGGTATATATAGTGTTATACGTTATAATGTAATAGTATGTAACGTTATACGTTATAACGTAATACTATACAACGTTGTACGTTATAACGTAATAGTATGTAACGTGATACGTTATAACGTAATACTTCATAACGTTATACGTTATAACGTAACAGTATATAGGGTTATACGTTGTAACGTAATAGTATATAACGTTATACGAAATAATGTAATAGTATATAACGTTATACGTTATAACGTTATATTATATAACGTTATACGTGGTAACGTAATAGTATATAACGTTATACGTTATAACGTAGTAGTATATAACGTTATACGTTATAACGTAACAGTATATAAGGTTATACATTATAACGTAATGCTACAAACGTTATACGTTAAAACGTAATAGTATATAACGTTATACGTTATAAGGTAATATTATATAGCGTTATATGTTATAACGTAATATTATATAGCGTTATATGTTATAACGTAATAGTATATAACGTTATATATTGTAACGTAATAGTATATAACGTTATACGTTATAACGTAATAGTATATAATGTTATACGTTATACGTTATAACGTAATAGTATATAACGTTATACGTTATAACCTAATAGTATATAACGTTATACGTTATAACGTAACAGTATATAAGGTTATACATTATAACGTAATGCTACATAACGTTATACGTTATAACGTAATAGTATATAACGTTATACGTTATAACGTAATATTATATAACGTTATACGTTATCACGTAATGCTACATAACGTTATACGTTATAACGTAATGTTACATAACGTTATGCGTTATAACGTAACAGAATATAAGGTTATACGTTAGTACGTTATAACAAATATAATATAAAATATGTTGTAACGTAATAGTATATAACGCAATGCTACATAACGTTATACGTTATAACGCAATGCTACATAACGTTATACGTTATAACGTAATGCTAGTTAACGTTATACGATATAACGTAATACTTCATAACGTTATACGTTATAACGTAATCTTACATAACGTTATACGTTATAACGTAACAGAATATTTGGTCATACGTTATAACGTAATGCTACTTAACGTTATACGTTATAATGTAAAGCTACATAACCCTGTACGTTATATCGTAGTAGTATCTAACGTTATTCGTTATAACGTAATAGTATATAACGTTACACGATATAACGTAATATTATAAAACGTTATACGTTATCACGTAATAGTATATAACGTTATATGTTACAACGTAATATTATATAGCGGTATATGTTATAACGTAATATTATATAACGTTATACGACATAACGTAATGGTATATAACGTTATACATTGTAACGTAATAGTATATAACGTTATACGTTATAACCAAATGTTACACATCGTTATAAGTTATAAGGTAATAGTATATAGCGTTATATGTTATAACGTAATATTATATAGCGTTATATGTTATAACGTAATAGTATATAACGTTATATATTGTAACGTAATAGTATATAACGTTATACGTTATAATGTAATAGTATATAATGTTATACGTTATAACGTAATGGTATATATAGTGTTATACGTTATAATGTAATAGTATATAATGTTATACGTTATAACGTAATACTATACCCCGTTGTACGTTATCACGTAATAGTATGTAACGTTATACGTTATAACGTTATATTATATAACGTTATACGTGGTAACGTAATAGTATATAACGTTATACGTTATAACGTAATAGTATATAACGTTATACGTTATAACGTAACAGTATATAAGGTTATACATTATAACGTAATGCTACAAACGTTATACGTTATAACGTAATAGTATATAACGTTATACGTTATAACGTAATAGTATATAACGTTATACGTTTTAACGTTATAGTATATAACGTTATACGTTGTAACGTAATATTATATAACGTTATACGTTATAACCTAATAGTATATAACGTTATACGTTACAACGTAACAGTATATAAGGTTATACATTATAACGTAATGCTACATAACGTTATACGTTATAACGTAATATTATATAACGTTATACGTTATGACGTAATATTATATAACGTTATACGTTATAACGAAATGTTACACAACGATATACGTTATAAGGTAATATTATATAGCGTTATATGTTATAACGTAATATTATATAGCGTTATATGTTATAACGTAATAGTATATAACGTTATATATTGTAACGTAATAGTATATAACGTTATACGTTATAACGTAATAGTATATAATGTTATACGTTATACGTTATAACGTAATAGTATATAACGTTATACGTTATAACCTAATAGTATATAACGTTATACGTTATAACGTAACAGTATATAAGGTTATACATTATAACGTAATGCTACATAACGTTATACGTTATAACGTAATAGTATATAACGTTATACGTTATAACGTAATATTATATAACGTTATACGTTATCACGTAATGCTACATAACGTTATACGTTATAACGTAATGTTACATAACGGTATGCGTTATAACGTAACAGAATATAAGGTTATACGTTATAACGCAATGCTACATAACGTTATACGTTATAACGCAATGCTACATAACGTTATACGTTATAACGTAATGCTAGTTAACGTTATACGATATAACGTAATACTTCATAACGTTATACGTTATAACGTAATCTTACATAACGTTATACGTTATAACGTAACAGAATATTTGGTCATACGTTATAACGTAATGCTACTTAACGTTATACGTTATAATGTAAAGCTACATAACCCTGTACGTTATATCGTAGTGGTATCTAACGTTATTCGTTATAACGTAATAGTATATAACGTTACACGATATAACGTAATATTATATAACGTTATACGTTATCACGTAATAGTATATAGCGTTATATGTTATAACTTAATATTATATAGCGTTATATGTTATAACGTAATAGTATATAACGTTATATATTGTAACGTAATAGTATATAACGTTATACGTTATAATGTAATAGTATATAATGTTATACGTTATAACGTAATGGTATATATAGTGTTATACGTTATAATGTAATAGTATATAACGTTATACGTTATAACGTAATACTATACCCCGTTGTACGTTATAACGTAATAGTATGTAACGTTATACGTTATAACGTAATACTTCATGACGTTATACGTTATATCGTAACAGTATATAGGGTTATACGATATAACGTAATGCTTCATATCCTTATATGTTGTAACTTATTAGTATATAACGTTATACGTTATAACGTAACGCTTCATATCCTTACACGTTGTAACGTATTGGTATATACGTTATACGTTATAACGTAATAGTATGTATCGTTATACGTTATAACGTGTTGCTACATGACGTTATACGTTATAACGTAATAGTATATAACGTTATACGTTGTAACGTAATAGTATATAACGTTATACGTTATAACGTAATACTATACAGCGTTGTACGTTATAACGTAATAGTATGTAACGTTATACGTTATAACGTAATACTTCATGACGTTATACGTTATATCGTAACAGTATATAGGGTTATACGATATAACGTAATGCTTCATATCCTTATATGTTGTAACTTATTAGTATATAACGTTATACGTTATAACGTAACGCTTCATATCCTTACACGTTGTAACGTATTGGTATATACGTTATACGTTATAACGTAATAGTATGTATCGTTATACGTTATAACGTGTTGCTACATGACGTTATACGTTATAACGTAATAGTATATAACGTTATACGTTGTAACGTAATAGTATATAACGTTATACGTTATAACGTAATACTATACCCCGTTGTACGTTATAACGTAATAGTATGTAACGTTATACGTTATAACGTAATACTTCATGACGTTATACGTTATAACGTAAGAGTATATAGGGTTATACCTTATAACATAATGCTACATATCCTTATACGTTGTAACTGATTAGTACATAACGTTATACGTTATAACGCTATGCTTCATATCCTTATACGTTGTAACGTATTTGTATATAAAGTTATACGTTATAACGTAATAGTATTTAACGTTATACGTTATAACGTAATAGTTTATAACATTATACGTTGTAACGTAATAGTATATAACGTTATACGTTATAACGTAATAGTATACAACGTTATACGTTATATCGTAATACGATACAACGTTGTACGTTATAACGTAATAGTATGTATCGTTATACGTTATAACGTGTTGCTACATAACGTTATACGTTATAACGTAATAGTATATAACGTTGTACGTTGTAACGTATTGGTATATATAGTTATACGTTATAACGTAATAGTATATAACGTTATACGTTACAACGTTATAGTATATAACGTTATACGTTGTAACGTAATGCTACATAACGGTATAAGTTATAACGTAATGTTACATAACGTTATACGTTATAACGTAATGCTAGTTAACGTTATACGTTATAACGTAAAGCTACAAAACGCTGTACGTTATAACGTAGTAGGATCTAACGGTATACGTTATAAGGTAGTGGTATCTAACGTTATACGTTATAACGTAATACTTCATAACGTTATACGTTATAACGTAATACTTCATAACGTTATACGTTATAACGTAACAGTATATAGGGTTATACGTTATAACGTAATGCCTCATATCCTTATACGTTGTAACTGATTAGTATATAACGTTATATGTTATAACGTAACGCTTCATATCCTTACACGTTGTAACGTATTGGTATATAACGTTATACGTTATAACGTAATAGTATTTAACGTTATACGTTATAACGTAATAGTATATAACGTTATACGTTGTAACGTAATAGTATATAACGTTATAAGTTATAACGTAATACTATACAGCGTTGTACGTTATAACGTAATAGTATGTAACGTTATACGTTATAGCGTAATGCTACATAACGGTATAAGTTATAACGTAATGTTACATAACGTTATACGTTATAACGTAACAGAATATAAGGTTATACGTTATAACGTAATGCTACTAAACGGTATACGTTATAACGTAATGCTACATAACGTTATACGTTATAACGTAATCTTACATAACGTTATACATTATAACGTAACAGAATATTTGGTCATACGTTATAACGTAATGCTACTTAACGTTATACGTTATAATGTAAAGCTACATAACCCTGTACGTTATATCGTAGTAGTATCTAACGTTATTCGTTATAACGTAATAGTATATAACGTTACACGATATAACGTAATATTATACAACGTTATACGTTATCACGTAATAGTATATAACGTTATATGTTATAACGTAATATTATATAGCGGTATATGTTATAACGTAATATTATATAACGTTATACGATATAACGTAATGGTATATAACGTTATACATTGTAACGTAATAGTATATAACGTGATACGTTATAACCAAATGTTACACATCGTTATAAGTTATAAGGTAATAGTATATAGCGTTATATGTTATAACTTAATATTATATAGCGTTATATGTTGTTACGTCGAACGACTCTCTACCTGGACGGGGCCTTGTACCGCATCTGGCAGCCACATGTCCGCACCTCTCTGTCGCGTATTCTAAACCATTTTAAGGACCGACCATAAGTCTTAAACAATCGCGACAAGGTCTATCAGGTCAAACAACGGCCTTTTTACGAGAGCACTTTCTAAGACCTCTGGTTTATGTCCAGAAGACACTTAAGATTAGCTCTCTTTCACACGTGCGATGCTTCCCACCACCAACTTTCCATCGAGGGCGGTAAAACCCCTCCTACTCCACCAATGGAAACAATAACTATCACCCTCACTTTCCTAGTCAAGAAACTATCATCAACAAATCAGATGATCCCGTGTGCTAGACACACCCAGTCCTAGTTCTCCTCTGAGATAGCATCGTCACTCTCATGTAGTCAGTTTCCGTGGTCCGAGCAGTCAACAAGTCTAAAAGGGTTCTACCCCTAAAAGTAATCCGTTTTCGTCGTCCAAGCAGTCAATTCGCGAGATCTAACTATCTCATCCGGAGATAACGTCAAGTCGGGTCATTTGGTCCTTCGAGCCGGATCCAGTGTGACCACACAGTGCCACGTGCAAACATTGCCATTCAAGAACACGCGTGGACGTCGGAAAGCCGCAAAGGTTCGAAGAATTTGAATCTCAACTACGTCGCTAATCATGCCGACCACGACAAAGATCAATCTCCTAAAAAAGAAACGTGAGAGAATACTCGAAAATACCCTCAGATATCTGAGGACGAGCATTGACGAATATGAGCGATCCACCACGCCACAAACCTCGCTCTTGAGCATCTATGAAGCCCAACTCCAGGACGGGTGGGAGCGATATAAACTCATCCAAAGCGAGTTAGATGATCTCGACGATGAAGATCTCGCGCACGAAACGAAAGCACTGAAGAGTTACAGTTCCTTGCACGCGCGACTCAAGGCCCTCGCGGATAAAAATCGACTATCAACCCATCCGACACCATCAAAACACGACTCAGAAACCAATGCAGAGGGAATCACTATCAAACTGCCAGAGATCCATTTGCCCATGTTCGACGGCACTATCGAGGAATGGAACTCTTTTTACGATACATTTGTATCCACCATAGATCGCAATGAGAAATTGACACCTGTTCAAAAATTTCACTACTTGCGATCGTCCGTGACTGGCAAAGCCGCGAGAAACATACAATCGCTAGATGTTACCGAAGCTAATTATGCCATCGCAATCAGTACGCTTCGAGAAAAATTTGATTGTCACCGTCGGGTATGCCTGCGTCATTGGCATCTGATCCGTGACTATCCCAAGATAGCGAAGGAAACGCCAGATGCCATAGAGGATTTTATTGAAACGGTACAAATCAATCTCAAGGCTTTAGAGAAATTAGGAGAGCCAGTCACGTCAAGTGTCGTATTGGTCGATCTGCTCGCAACGAAACTACCTTCCTCCACTATACGAAATTGGCATCATACATTACCCGATAAAAGGATGCCCTCGTATAAACATTTAATCGAGTTTCTAACCACACGGGCAAACGGTGACCAACCCAATACGAAATCGGAAGAAACAAAAAGGTCGTCTAATCAACGCTTCAGACATCGATACGACTTATCCCGAGGACAAACCTTTACCACCATGAAGGGGACACGAACGTGTCATATATGCCGAGGACCTCATGACATAAGGAATTGTCAATTCTTCAAGGCAAGATCCGCAAAAACACGCATTGCGCTGATACAAGAGGCCTCATTATGCACAAATTGCTTAGGCAAGGGGCACACCATCACCCAATGCTCCGCCGGATCATGCCGTATATGTCGACGACGACACCATACACTACTCCACAGAGAGGACATACAGGTCAGTGGTAAAGTTGTAAACTCTCGATTATCTTGCAATAGCTCATCGAGCGATCGATCCTTAAGCGACCGATCATCAGGCAGATCACCAAATTCTACGACACCACGTTCGTCGCGTCATTCGAGACGATCCGAATCATCACCCCAATCATCTAGCCGATCATCACCTCGAAAATCTCGCCGATCACCCCCTCGAACATTTCGCCGATCGTCCTCTCCGTCTTCTCGCCGACCATCTCCCAGAAC
Organism: Bombus sonorus; assembly: GCA_029958995.1. Taxonomy (NCBI): domain Eukaryota; kingdom Metazoa; phylum Arthropoda; class Insecta; order Hymenoptera; family Apidae; genus Bombus; species Bombus sonorus. The sequence goes on from JARWAU010000006.1 coordinate 18,963,654, forward strand.
TTCTCCCAAACGCGAGTCCCACTCGATACGAACAAGGGAACCCGATTCAAATCTAGCGCCGAATCCTAAACGACAAGGGAAACAATGACTAAATCAGACGTCATTGTTAGGGACCGAATCACACAAAACGGAATCAAGGACCTCGCTTCGCTCCGAACCATCGTGCCACGATCTGTTAGTGACAGCGCAGGTTAAAATTCTTGACGACAAAGCTCAACCCTTCCGTTGTAGAGCTCTGCTAGACACCGGCTCAAGCATGAACTTCATTACCGAGAAACTGGCAAAAACATTGAAACTCGGTCAACGGAAATGTTCGGTCCCAATCGGAGCCCTAAACGCATTATCAACGACATCGAAGCGTTACATTACGGCTACAATCACCTCAACCGACGGCACATACGAACGTACACTGACGTTCCTTATTATACCCACCATATCGACTTGGGTCCCAGATCAGCCCGTAGACCGCTCAATAATACAAATCCCACGGAATCTACAACTAGCCGATCCAAGATTCCATATACCTGCCCCGATCGAAATCCTATTGAGCGCCGGACCAACATTAGCATCACTCTGTGTCGGTCAACTTGACATTAGTCACTCAAACGGGCCTGACTTGCGTCTGCAAAAAACGAGATTCGGATGGGTCATCGGGGGGTGCCCAACCTCGCGATCAGCAGCGCACACATTTCACGCCTCTACGACGGAGCTACAGGCGGACCTCGCTCGTTTTTGGGAAATCGACGAAGGACCGCTCATTTCACATATCTCAGAGGCGGAACGACAGTGCGAGGAACATTTCCGGAAGCACATTCAACGCACCGACGAGGGACGATACATTGTAGCTCTCCCATTTAATGAGACAACTCCTCCGCTTGGATCTTCCAAAGCCATGGCGATGAAGCGTCTTACATCTCTCGGTCGCCGATTTCAGCGCGACAAACAATTCGAGGCCGACTATCACGCCGTAATGTAGGAATATGTGGAATTAGGCCACATGATTAAAATCACCACGGACCAGTCATCTGATGACGGATATTATCTGCCACATCATGGCGTAATAAAGGAATCCAGCCAAACAACGAAACTCCGCATCGTGTTGGACGACTCAGCATCAGGCAACATAGGAATTCCTTTCCACGATACTTTCTAGGCAGAGGTATTCCACGACACTTCATGGGCAGAGGTGCTTCACGATACCTCCAGGATCAAGGCACAAAACGACACTTCCTGGGCCCAAAAACACAACCGCAAATTCCTAAAACGACGAGAACCACAGCGATCGAAACTAAAGGACTTTCAGAAAAGGACATAAACAACAAACTTGTCAAATCACTATAATTCAGTAATTTTCAGATGTAAGCCGTACTCTACGAAGGGAATCTCGTCTCAATTCAACGGATTGTGGAAGCTAGCAGCAATTCCTCAAACGACATCTCAGACGTGTCGTCAGTAACAAGCTTCATACAATTAAAACGCGAAACACACTCACCATCAGAATCAAAAACAACCCTCAACTCCAGACCGTCAACTTCGACATCTCCGGATCGAAATGATCACCTTATCCTTACTCCCAGTCACCTCCTCATCGGAGACTAACAAGTTTGCGAGATCGAGCTTTCAGGGACACTCCAGCCGTCTCCAGCTAGCATCGGGAGTATCTCAACGAATTGACCATGCGTCATAAATGGAGCAAGGGCAGCCATGACATTCGAGAAGGCTCCATCGTCCTCCTCCGAGAAGACAACGCCCCCCCAATGCAATGGCCATTGGGCAGAGTAATCAAGGTCCAGCCCGGTGCAGACGGCATCATACGAACGGCCACCGTTCGAACCGCAACGAGCACCCTGGATCGAAGCATCAAGCGGCTGGTACCACTGCCGATCAGATCGACCCCAGATGACTCCGACACAAGCAACAGAAATGTTTGATCGGGGTCCTCTCAACGGGGGGAGGATGTTACGTCGAACGACTCTCTACCTGGACGGGGCCTTGTACCGCATCTGGCAGCCACATGTCCGCACCTCTCTGTCGCGTATTCTAAACCATTTTAAGGACCGACCATAAGTCTTAAACAATCGCGACAAGGTCTATCAGGTCAAACAACGGCCTTTTTACGAGAGCACTTTCTAAGACCTCTGGTTTATGTCCAGAAGACACTTAAGATTAGCTCTCTTTCACACGTGCGATGCTTCCCACCACCAACTTTCCATCGAGGGCGGTAAAACCCCTCCTACTCCACCAATGGAAACAATAACTATCACCCTCACTTTCCTAGTCAAGAAACTATCATCAACAAATCAGATGATCCCGTGTGCTAGACACACCCAGTCCTAGTTCTCCTCTGAGATAGCATCGTCACTCTCATGTAGTCAGTTTCCGTGGTCCGAGCAGTCAACAAGTCTAAAAGGGTTCTACCCCTAAAAGTAATCCGTTTTCGTCGTCCAAGCAGTCAATTCGCGAGATCTAACTATCTCATCCGGAGATATCGTCAAGTCGGGTCATACTGCTGTAACGCATATATTGTACAATCTATATTCACCTTATTGTTCAAATATATATCATATTAACCTGTTAACGCAGAGTTAATTTCAATCAACCACCCCTGTTATCCTAAACGAAACACGGGGAGCGACTATTTCGCGGCGTCGATTAACCGAATCGTAGCGAGAATTTACGCCTCTCGCTGACGCGTTTTCCTCGCGACCGCGTCTCTCCGCGAACGGTCGTAACATATGTTATAACGTAATAGTATATAACGTTATATATTGTAACGTAATAGTATATAACGTTACACGTTATAATGTAATAGTATATAATGTTATACGTTATAACGTAATGGTATATATAGTGTTATACGTTATAATGTAATAGTATATAACGTTATACGTTATAACGTAATACTATACCCCGTTGTACGTTATAACGTAATAGTATGTAACGTTATACGTTATAACGTAATACTTCATGACGTTATACGTTATATCGTAACAGTATATAGGGTTATACGATATAACGTAATGCTTCATATCCTTATATGTTGTAACTTATTAGTATATAACGTTATACGTTATAACGTAACGCTTCATATCCTTACACGTTGTAACGTATTGGTATATACGTTATATGTTATAACGTAATAGTATGTATCGTTATACGTTATAACGTGTTGCTACATGACGTTATACGTTATAACGTAATAGTATATAACGTTATACGTTGTAACGTAATAGTATATAACGTTATACGTTATAACGTAATACTATACAGCGTTGTACGTTATAACGTAATAGTATGTAACGTTATACGTTATAACGTAATGCTAAATAACGTTATACGTTATTACGTAGTGCTAGTTCACGTTATACGTTATAACGTAAAGCTACATAACGCTGCACATAATAACGTAGTAGTATCTAACTTTATACGTTATAACGTAATACTCCATAACGTTACACGTTATAACGTAACAGTATATAGGGTTATACCTTATAACATAATGCTACATATCCTTATACGTTGTAACTGATTAGTACATAACGTTATACGTTATAACGCTATGCTTCATATCCTTATACGTTGTAACGTATTTGTATATAAAGTTATACGTTATAACGTAATAGTACTTAACGTTATACGTTATAACGTAATAGTTTATAACATTATACGTTGTAACGTAATAGTATATAACGTTATACGTTATAACGTAATAGTATACAACGTTATACGTTATATTGTAATACGATACAACGTTGTACGTTATAACGTAATAGTATGTATCGTTATACGTTATAACGTGTTGCTACATAACGTTATACGTTATAACGTAATAGTATATAACGTTATACGTTGTAACGTATTGGTATATATAGTTATACATTATAACGTAATAGTATATAACGTTATACGTTACAACGTTATAGTATATAACGTTATACGTTGTAACGTAATGCTACATAACGGTATAAGTTATAACGTAATGTTACATAACGTTATACGTTATAACGTAATGCTAGTTAACGTTATACGTTATAACGTAAAGCTACAAAACGCTGTACGTTATAACGTAGTAGGATCTAACGGTATACGTTATAAGGTAGTGGTATCTAACGTTATACGTTATAACGTAATACTTCATAACGTTATACGTTATAACGTAATACTTCATAACGTTATACGTTATAACGTAACAGTATATAGGGTTATACGTTATAACGTAATGCCTCATATCCTTATACGTTGTAACTGATTAGTATATAACGTTATATGTTATAACGTAACGCTTCATATCCTTACACGTTGTAACGTATTGGTATATAACGTTATACGTTATAACGTAATAGTATTTAACGTTATACGTTATAACGTAATAGTATATAACGTTATACGTTGTAACGTAATAGTATATAACGTTATACGTTATAACGTAATACTATACAGCGTTGTACGTTATAACGTAATAGTATGTAACGTTATACGTTATAACGTAACAGAAAATAAGGTTATACGTTATAACGTAATGCTACTAAACGTTATACGTTATAACGTAATGCTACATAACGTTATACGTTATAACGTGATGCAACATAACGTTATACGCTATAACGTAGTGCGACATAACGCTGTAAGTTATAACGTAGTAGTATCTAACGTTATACGTTATAACTTAGTAGTAGTATCTAACGTTAGACGGTATAACGTAATAGTACATAACGTTATACGTTATAACGTAATAGTATATAACGTTATACGTTATAACGTAATACTATACAACGTTGTACGTTATAACGTAATAGTATGTAACGTTATACCTTATAACGTAGTAGTATATAACGTTATACGTTATAACGTAGTAGTATCTAACGTTAGACGGTATAACGTAATAGTACATAACGTTATACGTTATAACGTAATGCTACATAACGTTATACGTTGTAACGTAATGTTACACAACGTTATACGTTATAACGTAACAGAATTTAAGGTTATACGTTATAACGCAATGCTACATAACGTTATACGTTATAACGTAATGCTAGTTAACGTTATACGTTATAGCGTAACGCTACATAACGCTGTACGTTATAACGTAGTAGTATCTAACGGTATACGTTAGAAGGTAGTGGTATCTAACGTTATACGTTATAACGTAATACTTCATAACGTTATACGTTATAACGTAATACATCAGAACGTTATACGTTATAACGTAACAGTATATTGGGTTATACGTTATATCGTAATGCCTCATATCCTTATACGTTGTAACTGATTAGTATATAACGTTATATGTTATAACGTAACGCTTCATATCCTTACACGTTGTAACGTATTGGTATATAACGTTATACGTTATAACGTAATAGTATTTAACGTTATACGTTATAACGTAATAGTATATAACGTTATACGTTGTAACGTAATAGTATATAACGTTATAAGTTATAACGTAATACTATACAGCGTTGTACGTTATAACGTAATAGTATGTAACGTTATACCTTATAATGTAGTAGTATATAACGTTATAGGTTATAACGTAGTAGTATCTAACGTTAGACGGTATAACGTAATAGTACATAACGTTATACGTTATAACGTAACAGTATATAAGGTTATACATTATAACGTAATGCTACATAACGTTATACGTTGTAACGTAATAGTATATAACGTTATACGTTATAACGTCATATTATATAACGTTATACGTTATCAGGTAATAGTATATACCGTTATGCGTTATAACGAAATGATACACAACGTTATACGTTATAAGGTAATAGTATATAGCGTTATGTGTTATATCGTAATATTATATAGCGTTATATGTTATAGCGTAATATTATACAATGTTATACGTTATACCGTAATAGTAGATAACGTTATACATTGTAACGTAATAGTATATAACGTTATACGTTATAACGTAATACTATACCCCGTTGTACGTTATAACGTAATAGTATGTAACGTTATACGTTATAACGTTATATTATATAACGTTATACGTGGTAACGTAATAGTATATAACGTTATACGTTATAACGTAATAGTATATAACGTTATACGTTATAACGTAACAGTATATAAGGTTATACATTATAACGTAATGCTACAAACGTTATACGTTATAACGTAATAGTATATAACGTTATACGTTATAACGTAATAGTATATAACGTTATACGTTTTAACGTTATAGTATATAACGTTATACGTTGTAACGTAATATTATATAACGTTATACGTTATAACCTAATAGTATATAACGTTATACGTTATAACGTAACAGTATATAAGGTTATACATTATAACGTAATGCTACATAACGTTATACGTTATAACGTAATATTATATAACGTTATACGTTATCACGTAATATTATATAACGTTATACGTTATAAGGAAATGTTACACAACGATATACGTTATAAGGTAATATTATATAGCGTTATATGTTATAACGTAATATTATATAGCGTTATATGTTATGACGTAATAGTATATAACGTTATATATTGTAACATAATAGTATATAACGTTATACGTTATAACGTAATAGTATATAATGTTATACGTTATACGTTATAACGTAATAGTATATAACGTTATACGTTATAACCTAATAGTATATAACGTTATACGTTATAACGTAACAGTATATAAGGTTATACTTTATAACGTAATGCTACATAACGTTATACGTTATAACGTAATAGTATATAACGTTATACGTTATAACGTAATATTATATAACGTTATACGTTATCACGTAATGCTACATAACGTTATACGTTATAACGTAATGTTACATAACGTTATGCGTTATAACGTAACAGAATATAAGGTTATACGTTATAACGCAATGCTACATAACGTCATACGTTATAACGCAATGCTACATAACGTTATACGTTATAACGTAATGCTAGTTAACGTTATACGATATAACGTAATACTTCATAACGTTATACGTTATAACGTAATCTTACATAACGTTATACGTTATAACGTAACAGAATATTGGGTCATACGTTATAACGTAATGCTACTTAACGTTATACGTTATAATGTAAGGCTACATAACCCTGTACGTTATATCGTAGTAGTATCTAACGTTATTCGTTATAACGTAATAGTATATAACGTTACACGATATAACGTAATATTATATAACGTTATACGTTATCACGTAATAGTATATAACGTTATATGTTATAACGTAATATTATATAGCGGTATATGTTATAACGTAATATTATATAACGTTATACGATATAACGTAATGGTATATAACGTTATACATTGTAACGTAATAGTATATAACGTGATACGTTATAACCAAATGTTACACATCGTTATAAGTTATAAGGTAATAGTATATAGCGTTATATGTTATAACTTAATATTATATAGCGTTATATGTTATAACGTAATAGTATATAACGTTATATATTGTAACGTAATAGTATATAACGTTACACGTTATAATGTAATAGTATATAATGTTATACGTTATAACGTAATGGTATATATAGTGTTATACGTTATAATGTAATAGTATATAACGTTATACGTTATAACGTAATACTATACCCCGTTGTACGTTATAACGTAATAGTATGTAACGTTATACGTTATAACGTAATACTTCATGACGTTATACGTTATATCGTAACAGTATATAGGGTTATACGATATAACGTAATGCTTCATATCCTTATATGTTGTAACTTATTAGTATATAACGTTATACGTTATAACGTAACGCTTCATATCCTTACACGTTGTAACGTATTGGTATATACGTTATACGTTATAACGTAATAGTATGTATCGTTATACGTTATAACGTGTTGCTACATGACGTTATACGTTATAACGTAATAGTATATAACGTTATACGTTGTAACGTAATAGTATATAACGTTATACGTTATAACGTAATACTATACAGCGTTGTACGTTATAACGTAATAGTATGTAACGTTATACGTTATAACGTAATGCTAAATAACGTTATACGTTATTACGTAGTGCTAGTTCACGTTATACGTTATAACGTAAAGCTACATAACGCTGCACATAATAACGTAGTAGTATCTAACTTTATACGTTATAACGTAATACTCCATAACGTTATACGTTATAACGTAACAGTATATAGGGTTATACCTTATAACATAATGCTACATATCCTTATACGTTGTAACTGATTAGTACATAACGTTATACGTTATAACGCTATGTTTCATATCCTTATACGTTGTAACGTATTTGTATATAAAGTTATACGTTATAACGTAATAGTATTTAACGTTATACGTTATAACGTAATAGTTTATAACATTATACGTTGTAACGTAATAGTATATAACGTTATACGTTATAACGTAATAGTATACAACGTTATACGTTATATCGTAATACGATACAACGTTGTACGTTATAACGTAATAGTATGTATCGTTATACGTTATAACGTGTTGCTACATAACGTTATACGTTATAACGTAATAGTATATAACGTTATACGTTGTAACGTATTGGTATATATAGTTATACGTTATAACGTAATAGTATATAACGTTATACGTTACAACGTTATAGTATATAACGTTATACGTTGTAACGTAATGCTACATAACGGTATAAGTTATAACGTAATGTTACATAACGTTATACGTTATAACGTAATGCTAGTTAACGTTATACGTTATAACGTAAAGCTACAAAACGCTGTACGTTATAACGTAGTAGGATCTAACGGTATACGTTATAAGGTAGTGGTATCTAACGTTATACGTTATAACGTAATACTTCATAACGTTATACGTTATAACGTAATACTTCATAACGTTATACGTTATAACGTAACAGTATATAGGGTTATACGTTATAACGTAATGCCTCATATCCTTATACGTTGTAACTGATTAGTATATAACGTTATATGTTATAACGTAACGCTTCATATCCTTACACGTTGTAACGTATTGGTATATAACGTTATACGTTATAACGTAATAGTATTTAACGTTATACGTTATAACGTAATAGTATATAACGTTATACGTTGTAACGTAATAGTATATAACGTTATACGTTATAACGTAATACTATACAGCGTTGTACGTTATAACGTAATAGTATGTAACGTTATACGTTATAACGTAACAGAAAATAAGGTTATACGTTATAACGTAATGCTACTAAACGTTATACGTTATAACGTAATGCTACATAACGTTATACGTTATAACGTGATGCAACATAACGTTATACGCTATAACGTAGTGCGACATAACGCTGTAAGTTATAACGTAGTAGTATCTAACGTTATACGTTATAACTTAGTAGTAGTATCTAACGTTAGACGGTATAACGTAATAGTACATAACGTTATACGTTATAACGTAATAGTATATAACGTTATACGTTATAACGTAATACTATACAACGTTGTACGTTATAACGTAATAGTATGTAACGTTATACCTTATAACGTAGTAGTATATAACGTTATACGTTATAACGTAGTAGTATCTAACGTTAGACGGTATAACGTAATAGTACATAACGTTATACGTTATAACGTAATGCTACATAACGTTATACGTTGTAACGTAATGTTACACAACGTTATACGTTATAACGTAACAGAATTTAAGGTTATACGTTATAACGCAATGCTACATAACGTTATACGTTATAACGTAATGCTAGTTAACGTTATACGCTATAGCGTAACGCTACATAACGCTGTACGTTATAACGTAGTAGTATCTAACGGTATACGTTATAAGGTAGTGGTATCTAACGTTATACGTTATAACGTAATACTTCATAACGTTATACGTTATAACGTAATACATCAGAACGTTATACGTTATAACGTAACAGTATATAGGGTTATACGTTATATCGTAATGCCTCATATCCTTATACGTTGTAACTGATTAGTATATAACGTTATATGTTATAACGTAACGCTTCATATCCTTACACGTTGTAACGTATTGGTATATAACGTTATACGTTATAACGTAATAGTATTTAACGTTATACGTTATAACGTAATAGTATATAACGTTATACGTTGTAACGTAATAGTATATAACGTTATAAGTTATAACGTAATACTATACAGCGTTGTACGTTAAAACGTAATAGTATGTAACGTTATACGTTATAGCGTAATGCTACATAACGGTATAAGTTATAACGTAATGTTACATAACGTTATACGTTATAACGTAACAGAATATAAGGTTATACGTTATAACGTAATGCTACTAAACGGTATACGTTATAACGTAATGCTACATAACGTTATACGTTATAACGTGATGCAACATAACGTTATACGATATAACGTAGTGCGACATAACGTTATACGTTATAACGTAATAGTATATAACGCTATACGTTATAACGTAATAGTATATAAGGATACACGTTATAACGTAATAGTATATAACGTTATACGTTATAACGTAATACAATACAACGTTGTACGTTATAACGTAATAGTATGTAACGTTATATGTTTTAACGTAATGCTACATAACGATATAAGTTATAACGTAATGTTACATAACGTTATACGTTATAACGTAATACAATACAACGTTGTACGTTATAACGTAATAGTATGTAACGTTATATGTTTTAACGTAATAGTATATAAGGATACACGTTATAACGTAATAGTATATAACGTTATACGTTATAACGTAATACAGTACAACGTTGTACGTTATAACGTAATAGTATGTAACGTTATATGTTTTAACGTAATGCTACATAACGATATAAGTTATAACGTAATGTTACATAACGTTATACGTTATAAGGTAATAGTATATAGCGTTATGTGTTATAACCTAATATTATATAGCGTTATATGTTATAGCGTAATAGTATATATCGTTATGCGTTATCACGTAATAGTATATAACGTTATACGTTATAACGTAATACTATACAACGTTGTACGTTATAACGTAATAGTATGTAACGTTATACGTTATAACGTTGGGCTACATAACGTTATACGTTATAACGTAATGCTACATAACGTTATACATTATAACGCAATGCTCGTTAACGTTATATGTCATAACGTAAAGCTACATAACGCTGTACGTTATAACGTAGTAGTATCTAACGTTATACGTTATAACGTAGTAGTATCTAACGTTAGACGGTATAACGTAATAGTACATAACGTTATACGTTATAACGTAATAGTATATAACGTTATACGATATAACGTAATACTATACAACTTTGTACGTTATAACGTAATAGTATGTAACGTTATACCTTATAACGTAGTAGTATATAACGTTATATGTTATATCATTATGCTACATAACGTTATACGTTATAACGTAATAGTATATAACGTTATACGTTATAACGTAATATTATATAACGTTATACGTTATCACGTAATAGTATATAACGTTATAAGTTATAACGAAATGTTACACAACGTTATACGTTATAACGTAATATTATATAACATTATACGTTGTAACGTAATAGTATATAACGTTATACATTGTAACGTAATAGTATATAACGTTATACGTTATAACGTGTAGCTACATAACGTTATACGTTATAACGTAATAGTATATTCCGTTATACGTTATAATGTAATAGTATATAACGTTATACGTTATAACGTAATACTATACAACGTTGTACCATATAACGTAATAGTATATAACGTTATACGTTATAACGTTATACTATGCAGCGTTGTACGTTATAACGTAATAGTATTTAACGTTATACGTTATAACGTAAAGCTACATAACGCTGTACGTAATAACGTAGTAGTATCTAACGTTATACGTTATAATGTAATACTGCATAACGTTATACGTTATAACGTAATACTCCATAACGTTATACGTTATAACGTAACAGTATATAGGGTTATACCTAATAACATAATGCTACATATCCTTATACGTTGTAACTGATTAGTACATAACGTTATACGTTATAACGTAATGCTTCATATCCTTATACGTTGTAACTGATTAGTATATAACGTTATATGTTATAACGTAACGCTTCATATCCTTACACGTTGTAACGTATTGGTATATAACGTTATACGTTATAACGTAATAGTATTTAACGTTATACGTTATAACGTAATAGTATATAACGTTATACGTTGTAACGTAATAGTATATAACGTTATACGTTATAACGTAATACTATACAGCGTTGTACGTTATAACGTAATAGTATGTAACGTTATACGTTATAACGTAACAGAAAATAAGGTTATACGTTATAACGTAATGCTACTAAACGTTATACGTTATAACGTAATGCTACATAACGTTATACGTTATAACGTGATGCAACATAACGTTATACGCTATAACGTAGTGCGACATAACGCTGTAAGTTATAACGTAGTAGTATCTAACGTTATACGTTATAACTTAGTAGTAGTATCTAACGTTAGACGGTATAACGTAATAGTACATAACGTTATACGTTATAACGTAATAGTATATAACGTTATACGTTATAACGTAATACTATACAACGTTGTACGTTATAACGTAATAGTATGTAACGTTATACCTTATAACGTAGTAGTATATAACGTTATACGTTATAACGTAGTAGTATCTAACGTTAGACGGTATAACGTAATAGTACATAACGTTATACGTTATAACGTAATGCTACATAACGTTATACGTTGTAACGTAATGTTACACAACGTTATACGTTATAACGTAACAGAATTTAAGGTTATACGTTATAACGCAATGCTACATAACGTTATACGTTATAACGTAATGCTAGTTAACGTTATACGCTATAGCGTAACGCTACATAACGCTGTACGTTATAACGTAGTAGTATCTAACGGTATACGTTATAAGGTAGTGGTATCTAACGTTATACGTTATAACGTAATACTTCATAACGTTATACGTTATAACGTAATACATCAGAACGTTATACGTTATAACGTAACAGTATATAGGGTTATACGTTATATCGTAATGCCTCATATCCTTATACGTTGTAACTGATTAGTATATAACGTTATATGTTATAACGTAACGCTTCATATCCTTACACGTTGTAACGTATTGGTATATAACGTTATACGTTATAACGTAATAGTATTTAACGTTATACGTTATAACGTAATAGTATATAACGTTATACGTTGTAACGTAATAGTATATAACGTTATAAGTTATAACGTAATACTATACAGCGTTGTACGTTAAAACGTAATAGTATGTAACGTTATACGTTATAGCGTAATGCTACATAACGGTATAAGTTATAACGTAATGTTACATAACGTTATACGTTATAACGTAACAGAATATAAGGTTATACGTTATAACGTAATGCTACTAAACGGTATACGTTATAACGTAATGCTACATAACGTTATACGTTATAACGTGATGCAACATAACGTTATACGATATAACGTAGTGCGACATAACGTTATACGTTATAACGTAATAGTATATAACGCTATACGTTATAACGTAATAGTATATAAGGATACACGTTATAACGTAATAGTATATAACGTTATACGTTATAACGTAATACAATACAACGTTGTACGTTATAACGTAATAGTATGTAACGTTATATGTTTTAACGTAATGCTACATAACGATATAAGTTATAACGTAATGTTACATAACGTTATACGTTATAACGTAATACAATACAACGTTGTACGTTATAACGTAATAGTATGTAACGTTATATGTTTTAACGTAATAGTATATAAGGATACACGTTATAACGTAATAGTATATAACGTTATACGTTATAACGTAATACAATACAACGTTGTACGTTATAACGTAATAGTATGTAACGTTATATGTTTTAACGTAATGCTACATAACGATATAAGTTATAACGTAATGTTACATAACGTTATACGTTATAAGGTAATAGTATATAGCGTTATGTGTTATAACCTAATATTATATAGCGTTATATGTTATAGCGTAATAGTATATATCGTTATGCGTTATCACGTAATAGTATATAACGTTATACGTTATAACGTAATACTATACAACGTTGTACGTTATAACGTAATAGTATGTAACGTTATACGTTATAACGTTGGGCTACATAACGTTATACGTTATAACGTAATGCTACATAACGTTATACATTATAACGCAATGCTCGTTAACGTTATATGTCATAACGTAAAGCTACATAACGCTGTACGTTATAACGTAGTAGTATCTAACGTTATACGTTATAACGTAGTAGTATCTAACGTTAGACGGTATAACGTAATAGTACATAACGTTATACGTTATAACGTAATAGTATATAACGTTATACGATATAACGTAATACTATACAACTTTGTACGTTATAACGTAATAGTATGTAACGTTATACCTTATAACGTAGTAGTATATAACGTTATATGTTATATCATTATGCTACATAACGTTATACGTTATAACGTAATAGTATATAACGTTATACGTTATAACGTAATATTATATAACGTTATACGTTATCACGTAATAGTATATAACGTTATAAGTTATAACGAAATGTTACACAACGTTATACGTTATAACGTAATATTATATAACATTATACGTTGTAACGTAATAGTATATAACGTTATACATTGTAACGTAATAGTATATAACGTTATACGTTATAACGTGTAGCTACATAACGTTATACGTTATAACGTAATAGTATATTCCGTTATACGTTATAATGTAATAGTATATAACGTTATACGTTATAACGTAATACTATACAACGTTGTACCATATAACGTAATAGTATATAACGTTATACGTTATAACGTTATACTATGCAGCGTTGTACGTTATAACGTAATAGTATTTAACGTTATACGTTATAACGTAAAGCTACATAACGCTGTACGTAATAACGTAGTAGTATCTAACGTTATACGTTATAATGTAATACTGCATAACGTTATACGTTATAACGTAATACTCCATAACGTTATACGTTATAACGTAACAGTATATAGGGTTATACCTAATAACATAATGCTACATATCCTTATACGTTGTAACTGATTAGTACATAACGTTATACGTTATAACGTAATGCTTCATATCCTTATACGTTGTAACGTATTGGTATATAAAGTTATACGTTATAACGTAATAGTATATAACGTTATACGTTATAACGTAACAGTATATAAGGTTATACATTATAACGTAATGCTACATAACGTTATACGTTATAACGTAATAGTATATAACGTTATACGTTATAACGTCATATTATATAACGTTATACGTTATCAGGTAATAGTATATACCGTTATGCGTTATAACGAAATGATACACAACGTTATACGTTATAAGGTAATAGTATATAGCGTTATGTGTTATATCGTAATATTATATAGCGTTATATGTTATAGCGTAATATTATACAATGTTATACGTTATACCGTAATAGTATATAACGTTATACATTGTAACGTAATAGTATATAACGTTATACGTTATAACGTAATACTATACAGCGTTGTACGTTATAACGTAATAGTATGTAACGTTATACGTTATAACGTTGTGCTACATAACGTTATACGTTATAACGTAATGCTACATAACGTTATACATTATAACGCAATGCTAGTTAACGTTATACGTTATAACGTAAAGCTACATAACGCTGTACGTTATAACGTAGTAGTATCTAACGTTATACGTTATAACGTAGTAGTATCTAACGTTAGACAATAGTACACAACGTTATACGTTATAACGTAATAGTATATAACGTTATACGTTATAACGTAATAGTATATAACGTTATACGTTGTAACGTAATAGTATATAACGTTATACGTTATAACGTAATACTATACAACGTTGTACGTTATAACGTAATAGTATGTAACGTTATACCTTATAACGTAGTGGTATATAACGTTATATGTTATATCATTATGCTACATAACGTTATACGTTATAACGTAATAGTATATAACGTTATACGTTATAACGTAATATTATATAACGTTATACGTTATCACGTAATAGTATATGACGTTATAAGTTATAATGAAATGTTACACAACGTTATACGTTATAACGTAATATTATATAACGTTATACGTTGTAACGTAATTGTATCTAACGTTATACATTGTAACGTAATAGTATATAACGTTATACGTTATAACGAAATGTTACACATCGTTAAACGTTATAAGGTAATAGAATATAGCGTTATATGTTATAACGAAATATTATATAGCGTTATATGTTATAACGTAATAGTATATAACGTTATATATTGTAACGTAATAGTATATCACGTTATACTTTATAACGTAATAGTATATATCGTTATGCGTTATAAAGAAATGATACACAACGTTATACGTTATAACGTAATAGTATATAACTTTATACGTTATAGCGTAATAGTATATATCGTTATGCGTTATCACGTAATAGTATATAACGTTATACGTTATAACGTAATACTATACAACGTTGTACGTTATAACGTAATAGTATGTAACGTTATACGTTATAACGTTGTGCTACATAACGTTATACGTTATAACGTAATGCTACATAACGTTATACATTATAACGCAATGCTAGTTAACGTTATACGTTATAACGTAAAGCTACATAACGCTGTACGTTATAACGTAGTAGTATCTAACGTTATACGTTGTAACGTAGTAGTATCTAACGTTAGACAATAGTACACAACGTTATACGTTATAACGTAATAGTATATAACGTTATACGTTATAACGTAATAGTATATAACGTTATACGTTGTAACGTAATAGTATATAACGTTATACGTTGTAACGTAATAGTATATAACGTTATACGTTATAACGTAATACTATACAACGTTGTACGTTATAACGTAATAGTATGTAACGTTATACCTTATAACGTAGTAGTATATAACGTTATATGTTATATCATTATGCTACATAACGTTATACGTTATAACGTAATAGTATATAACGTTATACGTTATAACGTAATATTATATAACGTTATACGTTATCACGTAATAGTATATAACGTTATAAGTTATAATGAAATGTCACACAACGTTATACGTTATAACGTAATATTATATAACGTTATACGTTGTAACGTAATTGTATCTAACGTTATACATTGTAACGTAATAGTATATAACGTTATACGTTATAACGAAATGTTACACATCGTTAAAAGTTATAAGGTAATAGAATATAGCGTTATATGTTATAACGAAATATTATATAGCGTTATATGTTATAACGTAATAGTATATAACGTTATATATTGTAACGTAATAGTATATCACGTTATACTTTATAACGTAATAGTATATAATGTTAGACGTTATAACGTAATAGTATATACCGTTATACGTTATAATGTAATAGTATATAACGTTATACGTTATAACGTAATGCTATACAACGTTGTACCTTATAACGTAATAGTATATAACGTTATACGTTATAACGTAATACTATGCAGCGTTGTACGTTATAACGTAATAGTATTTAACGTTATACGTTATAACGTAAAGCTACATAACGCTGTACGTAATAACGTAGTAGTATCTAACGTTATACGTTATAACGTAATACTCCATAACGTTATACGTTATAACGTAATACTCCATAACGTTATACGTTATAACGTAATACTCCATAACGTTATACGTTATAACGTAACAGTATATAGGGTTATACCTTATAACATAATGCTACATATCCTTATACGTTGTAACTGATTAGTACATAACGTTGTACGTTATAACGTAATGCTTCATATCCTTATACGTTGTAACGTATTGGTATATAAAGTTATACGTTATAACGTAACAATAAATAAGGTTATACATTATAACGTAATGCTACATAACGTTATACGTTATAACGTAATAGTATATAACGTTATACGTTATAACGTCATATTATATAACGTTATACGTTATCAGGTAATAGTATATACCGTTATGCGTTATAACGAAATGATACACAACGTTATACGTTATAAGGTAATAGTATATAGCGTTATGTGTTATATCGTAATATTATATAGCGTTATATGGTATAGCGTAATATTATACAATGTTATACGTTATACCGTAATAGTATATAACGTTATACGTTGTAACGTAATAGTATATAACGTTATACGTTATCACGTAATAGTATATAACGTTATACGTTATAACGGAACAGTATATAAGGTTATACGTTATAGCGTAATCGTATATAACGTTATACGTTATAGCGTAATATTATATAACGTTATACGTTATAGCCTAACAGTATAGAACGTTATACGTTATAACGTAATAGTATATAACGTTATACGTTATAGCGTAATAGTATGTAACGTTATACGTTATAACGTAATAGTATATAAAGTTATACGTTATAGCGTAATAGTATGTAACGTTATACGTTATCACGTCACAGTATATAACGTTATACGTTATGACGTAATCGTATATAACGTTATACGTTATAACGTAATAGTATATAACGTTATACGTTGTAGCGGAATAGTATATAACGTTATACGTTATAGCGTAATAGTATGTAACGTTATACGTTATAACGTAATAGTATATAAAGTTATACGTTATAGCGTAATAGTATGTATCGTTATACGTTATAAAGTCACAGTATATAACGTTATACGTTATATCGTAATAGTTTATAACGTTATACGTTATAGCGTAATATTGTATAACGTTATACGTTATAGCCTAATAGTATATAACGTTATACGTTATGACGTAGTCGTATATAACGTTATACGTTATAACGTAATAGTATATAACGTTATACGTTATAACGTAATAGTATATAACGTTATACGTTATAGCGTAATAGTATATAACGTTATACGTTATAGCGTAATAGTATATAACGCTATACGTTACAGCGTAACAGTATGTAACGTTATACGTTATAACGTAACAGTATGTAACGTTATACGTTATAACGTAAGAGTATGTAACGTTATACGTTATAACGTAAGAGTATATAACGTTATACGTTATATCGAAGTAGTATATAACGTCATACGTTATGACGTAACAGTATGTAACGTTATACGTTATAACGTAAGAGTATGTAACGTTATACGTTATAGCGTAATAGTATGTAACGTTATACGTTATAACGTCACAGTATATAACGTTATACTTTATAAGGTAACAGTATATAACGTCATACGTTATGACGTAACAGTATGTAACGTTATACGTTATAACGTAAGAGTATGTAACGTTATACGTTATAGCGTAATAGTATGTAACGTTATACGTTATAACGTCACAGTATATAACGTTATACTTTATAAGGTAACAGTATATAACGTCATACGTTATGACGTAACAGTATGTAACGTTATACGTTATAACGTAAGAGTATGTAACGTTATACGTTATAGCGTAATAGTATGTAACGTTATACGTTATAACGTCACAGTATATAACGTTATACTTTATAAGGTAACAGTATATAACGTCATACGTTATGACGTAACAGTATGTAACGTTATACGTTATAACGTAAGAGTATGTAACGTCATACGTTATAACGTAATATTATATAACGTTATACGTTATAACCTAATAGTATATAACGTTAACGTAATAGTATGTAACGTTTTACGTTATAACGTAACAGTATGTAACGTTATACGTTATAACGTAACAGTATGTAACGTTATACGTGGTAACGTAACAGTATGTAACGTTATACGTTATAACGTAACAGTATATAACGTTATACGTTATAACGTAATATTATATATCGTTATACGTTATAACGGAACAGTATATAAGGTTATACGTTATAACGTAATCGTATATAACGTTATACGTTATAGCGTAATATTATATAACGATAAACGTTATAGCCTAATAGTATATAACGTTATACGTTATAACGTAATAGTATATAACGTTATACGTTATAGCCTAATAGTATATAACGTTATACGTTATGACGTAATATTATATATCGTTATACGTTATAGCCTAATAGTATATAATGTTAACGTAATAGTATATAACGTTATACGTTATAGCGTAATATTATATAACGTTATACGTTATGGCCTAATAGTATATGACGTTATACGTTATAAGGTAACAGTATATAACGTTATACGTTATATCGTAATAGTATATAACGTTATACGTTATAGCGTAATATTATAAAACGTTATACGTTATAACCTAATATTATATAACGCTAACGTAATAGTATGTAACGTTGTACGTTATAACGTAACAGTATGTAACGTTATACGTTATAACGTAACAGTATGTAACGTTATACGTTATAAGGTAATAGTATATAACGTTATACGTTATAACCTAATAGTACAAAACGTGATGCGTTATGACGTAATCGTATATAACGTTATAGGTTATAACGTAACAGTATATAACGTTATACGTTATAACGTAATAGTATATAACGTTATACGTTGTAGCGGAATAGTATATAACGTTATACGTTATAGCGTAATAGTATGTAACGTTATACGTTATAACGTAATAGTATATAAAGTTATACGTTATAACGTAATATTATATATCGTTATACGTTATAACTTAATAGTATATAATCTTAACGTAATAGTATATAACGTTATACGTTATAACGTAATAGTATATAACGTTATACGTTATAGCGTAATATTATATAACGCTATACGTTATCACGTAATAGTATATAACGTTATACGTTATGACGTAATCGTATATAACGTTATACGTTATAACGTAATAGTATATAACGTTATACGTTATAACGTAGTAGTATATATCGTTTTACGTTATAACGTTACAGTATGTAACGTTATACGTTATAACGTAACAGTGTATAACGTTATACGTTATAACGTAACAGTATATAACGTTATACGTTATAACGTAATATTATATAACGTTATACGTTATAACCTAATAGTACATAACGTTTTACGTTATAGCGTAATATAATATAATGTTATACGTTATAGCCTAATAGTATATAACGCTATACGTTATGACGTAATAGTATATAACGTTATACGTTATAGCGTAATATAATATAATGTTATACGTTATAGCCTAATAGTATATAACGCTATACGTTATGACGTAATCGTATATAACGTTATACGTTATAACGTAATAGTATATAACGTTATAGGTTATAACGTAATAGTATATAACGTTATACGTTATAGCGTAATAGTATATAACGCTATACGTTACAGCGTAACAGTATGTAACGTTAAACGTTATAGCGTAATATTATATAACGTTATACGTTATAGCCTAATAGTATATAACGTTATACGTTATAGCATAATAGTACATAACGTGATGCGTTATGACGTAATCGTATATAACGTTATACGTTATAACGTAACAGTATATAACGTTATACGTTATAACGTAATATTATATAACGTTATACGTTATAACCTAATAGTATATAACGTTAACGTAATAGTATGTAACGTTTTACGTTATAACGTAACAGTATGTAACGTTATACGTTATAACGTAACAGTATGTAACGTTATACGTGGTAACGTAACAGTATGTAACGTTATACGTTATAACGTAACAGTATATAACGTTATACGTTATAACGTAATATTATATATCGTTATACGTTATAACATAATAGTATATAATCTTAACGTAATAGTATATAACGTTATACGTTATAACGTAATAGTATATAACGTTATACGTTATAGCGTAATATTATATAACGCTATACGTTATAACGTAATAGTATATAACGTTATACGTTATGACGTAATCGTATATAACGTTATACGTTATAACGTAATAGTATATAACGTTATACGTTATAACGTAGTAGTATATATCGTTTTACGTTATAACGTTACAGTATGTAACGTTATACGTTATAACGTAACAGTGTATAACGTTATACGTTATAACGTAACAGTATATAACGTTATACGTTATAACGGAACAGTATATAAGGTTATACGTTATAACGTAATCGTATATAACGTTATACGTTATAGCGTAATATTATATAACGATAAACGTTATAGCCTAATAGTATATAACGTTATACGTTATAACGTAATAGTATATAACGTTATACGTTATAGCCTAATAGTATATCACGTTATACGTTATGACGTAATATTATATATCGTTATACGTTATAGCCTAATAGTATATAATGTTAACGTAATAGTATATAACGTTATACGTTATAGCGTAATATTATATAACGTTATACGTTATGGCCTAATAGTATATGACGTTATACGTTATAAGGTAACAGTATATAACGTTATACGTTATATCGTAATAGTATATAACGTTATACGTTATAGCGTAATATTATAAAACGTTATACGTTATAACCTAACATTATATAACGTTAACGTAATAGTATGTAACGTTGTACGTTATAACGTAACAGTATGTAACGTTATACGTTATAACGTAACAGTATGTAACGTTATACGTTATAACGTAATAGTATATAACGTTATACGTTATAACCTAATAGTACAAAACGTGATGCGTTATGACGTAATCGTATATAACGTTATAGGTTATAACGTAACAGTATATAACGTTATACGTTATAACGTAATATTATATAACGTTATACGTTAGAACCTAATATTATATAACGTTAACGTAATAGTATGTAACGTTGTACGTTATAACGTAACAGTATGTAACGTTATACGTTATAACGTAACAGTATGTAACGTTATACGTTATAACGTAATATTATATAACGTTATACGTTATAACCTAATAGTATATAATCTTAACGTAATAGTATATAACGTTATACGTTATAACGTAATAGTATATAACGCTATACGTTATAGCGTAACAGTATGTAACGTTATAGGTTATCACGTCACAGTATATAACGTTATACGTTATGACGTAATCGTATATAACGTTATACGTTATAACGTAATAGTATATAACGTTATACGTTGTAGCGGAATAGTATATAACGTTATACGTTATAGCGTAATAGTATGTAACGTTATACGTTATAACGTAATAGTATATAAAGTTATACGTTATAGCGTAATAGTATGTATCGTTATACGTTATAAAGTCACAGTATATAACGTTATACGTTGTAGCGTAATATTATATAACGTTAACGTAATAGTATGTAACGTTGTACGTTATAACGTAATAGTATATAACGTTATACGTTATAACCTAATAGTACAAAACGTGATGCGTTATGACGTAATCGTATATAACGTTATACGTTATAACGTAACAGTATATAACGTTATACGTTATAACGTAATATTATATAACGTTATACGTTATAACCTAATAGTATATAACGTTAACGTAATAGTATGTAACGTTTTACGTTATAGCGTAACAGTATGTAACTTTATACGTTATAACGTAACAGTATGTAACGTTATACATTGTAACGTAACAATATATAACGTTATATGTTATAAGGTAACATTATATAACGTTATACGTTATATCGTAATAGTATATAACGTTATACGTTATAGCGTAATATAATATAACGTTATACGTTATAGCCTAATAGTATATAACGTGATACGTTATGACGTAATCGTATATAACGTTATACGTTATAACGTAATAGTATATAACGTTATACGTTATAACGTAATAGTATATAACGTTATACGTTATAACGTAATCGTATATAACGTTATACGTTATAGCGTAATATTATATAACGTTATACGTTATAGCCTAACAGTATAGAACGTTATACGTTATAACGTAATAGTATATAACGTTATACGTTATAGCGTAATAGTATGTAACGTTATACGTTATAACGTAATAGTATATAAAGTTATACGTTATAGCGTAATAGTATGTAACGTTATAGGTTATCACGTCACAGTATATAACGTTATACGTTATGACGTAATCGTATATAACGTTATACGTTATAACGTAATAGTATATAACGTTATACGTTGTAGCGGAATAGTATATAACGTTATACGTTATAGCGTAATAGTATGTAACGTTATACGTTATAACGTAATAGTATATAAAGTTATACGTTATAGCGTAATAGTATGTATCGTTATACGTTATAAAGTCACAGTATATAACGTTATACGTTATATCGTAATAGTTTATAACGTTATACGTTATAGCGTAATATTGTATAACGTTATACGTTATAGCCTAATAGTATATAACGTTATACGTTATGACGTAGTCGTATATAACGTTATACGTTATAACGTAATAGTATATAACGTTATACGTTATAACGTAATAGTATATAACGTTATACGTTATAGCGTAATAGTATATAACGTTATACGTTATAGCGTAATAGTATATAACGCTATACGTTACAGCGAAACAGTATGTAACGTTATACGTTATAACGTAACAGTATATAACGTTATACGTTATAGCGTAATAGTATATAACATTATACGTTATAACGTAACAGTGTATAACGTTATACGTTATAACGGAACAGTATATAACGTCATACGTTATAACGTAACAGTATATAACGTCATACGTTATGACGTAACAGTATGTAACGTTATACGTTATAACGTAAGAGTATGTAACGTTATACGTTATAACGTAAGAGTATATAACGTTATACGTTATATCGAAGTAGTATATAACGTCATACGTTATGACGTAACAGTATGTAACGTTATACGTTATAACGTTAGAGTATGTAACGTTATACGTTATAGCGTAATAGTATGTAACGTTATACGTTATAACGTCACAGTATATAACGTTATACTTTATAAGGTAACCGTATATAACGTCATACGTTATGACGTAACAGTATGTAACGTTATACGTTATAACGTAACAGTATGTAACGTTATACGTTATAACGTAACAGTATATAACGTTATACGTTATAACTTGATATTATATAACGTTTGACGTTATAACGTAACAGTATATAACGATATACGTTATAACGTAGCAGTAGATAACGTTATACTTTATAACGTAACACTGTATAACGTTATACGTTAATACGTAATAGTATATAACGTTATACGTTATAACGTAATATAATATAATGTTATACGTTATAGCCTAATACTATATAACGTTATACGTTATGACGTAGTCGTATATAACGTTATTCGTTATAACGTAATAGTATATAACGTTATACGTTATAGCCTAATAGTATATAACGTTATACGTTATGACGTAATATTATATATCGTTATACGTTATAGCCTAATAGTATATAATGTTAACGTAATAGTATATAACGTTATACGTTATAGCGTAATATTATATAACGTTACACGTTATGGCATAATAGTATATGACGTTATACGTTATAAGGTAACAGTATATAACGTTATACGTTATATCGTAATAGTATATAACGTTATACGTTATAGCGTAATATTGTATAACGTTATACGTTATAGCCTAATAGTATATAACGTTATACGTTATAGCGTAATATAATATAATGTTATACGTTATAGCCTAATACTATATAACGTTATACGTTATGACGTAGTCGTATATAACGTTATACGTTATAACGTAATAGTATATAACGTTATACGTTATAGCCTAATAGTATATAACGTTATACGTTATGACGTAATATTATATATCGTTATACGTTATAACGTAATAGTATATAACGTTATACGTTATAACGTAATAGTATATAACGTTATACGTTATAGCGTAATAGTATATAACGTTATACGTTATAGCGTAATAGTATATAACGCTATACGTTACAGCGTAACAGTATGTAACGTTATACGTTATAACGTAACAGTATATAACGTTATACGTTATAGCGTAATAGTATATAACATTATACGTTATAACGTAACAGTGTATAACGTTATACGTTATAACGGAACAGTATATAACGTCATACGTTATAACGTAACAGTATATAACGTCATACGTTATGACGTAACATAATAGTATATAACGTTATACGTTATAACGTAATAGTATATAACGTTATACGTTATATCGTAATAGTATATAATGCTATACGTTACAGGGTAACAGTATGTAACGTTATACGTTATAACGTAACAGTATATAACGTTATACGTTATAACGTAATATTATATAACGTTATACGTTATAACCTAATAGTATATAATCTTAACGTAATAGTATATAACGTTATACGTTATAACGCAATAGTATATAACGTTATAAGTTATAGCGTAACAGTATGTAACGTTATACGTTATAACGTAATCGTATATAACGTTATACGTTATAACGTAACAGTATATAACGTTATACGTTATAACGTAATATTATAAAACGTTATACGTTATAACCTAATATTATATAACGTTAACGTAATAGTATGTAACGTTGTACGTTATAACGTAACAGTATGTAACGTTATACGTTATAACGTAATAGTATATAACGTTATACGTTATAACCTAATAGTACAAAACGTGATGCGTTATGACGTAATCGTATATAACGTTATAGGTTACAACGTAACAGTATATAACGTTATACGTTATAACGTAATATTATATAACGTTATACGTTATAACCTAATATTATATAACGTTAACGTAATAGTATGTAACGTTGTACGTTATAACGTAACAGTATGTAACGTTATACGTTATAACGTAACAGTATGTAACGTTATACGTTATAACGTAATATTATATAACGTTATACGTTATAACCTAATAGTATATAATCTTAACGTAATAGTATATAACGTTATACGTTATAACGTAATAGTATATAACGCTATACGTTATAGCGTAACAGTATGTAACGTTATACGTTATAACGTAACAGTATGTAACGTTATACATTGTAACGTAACAATATATAACGTTATATGTTATAAGGTAACATTATATAACGTTATACGTTATATCGTAATAGTATGTAACGTTATACGTTATAGCGTAATATAATATAACGTTATACGTTATAGCCTAATAGTATATAACGTGATACGTTATGACGTAATCGTATATAACGTTATACGTTATAACGTAATAGTATATAACGTTATACGTTATAACGTAATAGTATATAACGTTATACGTTATAACCTCATAGTACATAACGTGATGCGTTATGATGTAATCGTATATAACGTTATACGTTATAACGTAACAGTATATAACGTTATACGTTATAACGTAATAGTATATAACGTTATACGTTGTAGCGTAATATTATATAACGTTAACGTAATAGTATGTAACGTTGTACGTTATAACGTAATAGTATATAACGTTATACGTTATAACCTAATAGTACAAAACGTGATGCGTTATGACGTAATCCTATATAACGTTATAGGTTATAACGTAACAGTATATAACGTTATACGTTATAACGTAATATTATATAACGTTATACGTTATAACCTAATATTATATAACGTTAACGTAATAGTATGTAACGTTGTACGTTATAACGTAACAGTATGTAACGTTATACGTTATAACGTAACAGTATGTAACGTTATACGTTATAACGTAATATTATATAACGTTATACGTTATAACCTAATAGTATATAATCTTAACGTAATAGTATATAACGTTATACGTTATAACGTAATAGTATATAACGCTATACGTTATAGCGTAACAGTATGTAACTTTATACGTTATAAGGTAACAGTATGTAACGTTATACATTGTAACGTAACAATATATAACGTTATATGTTATAAGGTAACATTATATAACGTTATACGTTATATCGTAATAGTATATAACGTTATACGTTATAGCGTAATATAATATAACGTTATACGTTATAGCCTAATAGTATATAACGTGATACGTTATGACGTAATCGTATATAACGTTATACGTTATAACGTAATAGTATATAACGTTATACGTTATAACGTAATAGTATATAACGTTATACGTTATAACGTAATCGTATATAACGTTATACGTTATAGCGTAATATTATATAACGTTATACGTTATAGCCTAACAGTATAGAACGTTATACGTTATAACGTAATAGTATATAACGTTATACGTTATAGCGTAATAGTATGTAACGTTATACGTTATAACGTAATAGTATATAAAGTTATACGTTATAGCGTAATAGTATGTAACGTTATAGGTTATCACGTCACAGTATATAACGTTATACGTTATGACGTAATCGTATATAACGTTATACGTTATAACGTAATAGTATATAACGTTATACGTTGTAGCGGAATAGTATATAACGTTATACGTTATAGCGTAATAGTATGTAACGTTATACGTTATAACGTAATAGTATATAAAGTTATACGTTATAGCGTAATAGTATGTATCGTTATACGTTATAAAGTCACAGTATATAACGTTATACGTTATATCGTAATAGTTTATAACGTTATACGTTATAGCGTAATATTGTATAACGTTATACGTTATAGCCTAATAGTATATAACGTTATACGTTATGACGTAGTCGTATATAACGTTATACGTTATAACGTAATAGTATATAACGTTATACGTTATAACGTAATAGTATATAACGTTATACGTTATAGCGTAATAGTATATAACGTTATACGTTATAGCGTAATAGTATATAACGCTATACGTTACAGCGTAACAGTATGTAACGTTATACGTTATAACGTAACAGTATATAACGTTATACGTTATAGCGTAATAGTATATAACATTATACGTTATAACGTAACAGTGTATAACGTTATACGTTATAACGGAACAGTATATAACGTCATACGTTATAACGTAACAGTATATAACGTCATACGTTATGACGTAACAGAATGTAACGTTATACGTTATAACGTAAGAGTATGTAACGTTATACGTTATAACGTAAGAGTATATAACGTTATACGTTATATCGAAGTAGTATATAGCGTCATACGTTATGACGTAACAGTATGTAACGTTATACGTTATAACGTAAGAGTATGTAACGTTATACGTTATAGCGTAATAGTATGTAACGTTATACGTTATAACGTCACAGTATATAACGTTATACTTTATAAGGTAACAGTATATAACGTCATACGTTATGACGTAATAGTATATAACGTTATACGTTATAACGTAATCGTATATAACGTTATACGTTATAGCGTAATATTATATAACGTTATACGTTATAGCCTAACAGTATAGAACGTTATACGTTATAACGTAATCGTATATAACGTTATACGTTATAACGTAATAGTATATAACGTTATACGTTATAACGTAATAGTATATAACGTTATACGTTATAACGTAATCGTATATAACGTTATACGTTATAGCGTAATATTATATAACGTTATACGTTATAGCCTAACAGTATAGAACGTTATACGTTATAACGTAATAGTATATAACGTTATACGTTATAGCGTAATAGTATGTAACGTTATACGTTATAACGTAATAGTATATAAAGTTATACGTTATAGCGTAATAGTATGTAACGTTATAGGTTATCACGTCACAGTATATAACGTTATACGTTATGACGTAATCGTATATAACGTTATACGTTATAACGTAATAGTATATAACGTTATACGTTGTAGCGGAATAGTATATAACGTTATACGTTATAGCGTAATAGTATGTAACGTTATACGTTATAACGTAATAGTATATAAAGTTATACGTTATAGCGTAATAGTATGTATCGTTATACGTTATAAAGTCACAGTATATAACGTTATACGTTATATCGTAATAGTTTATAACGTTATACGTTATAGCGTAATATTGTATAACGTTATACGTTATAGCCTAATAGTATATAACGTTATACGTTATGACGTAGTCGTATATAACGTTATACGTTATAACGTAATAGTATATAACGTTATACGTTATAACGTAATAGTATATAACGTTATACGTTATAGCGTAATAGTATATAACGTTATACGTTATAGCGTAATAGTATATAACGCTATACGTTACCGCGTAACAGTATGTAACGTTATACGTTATAACGTAACAGTATATAACGTTATACGTTATAGCGTAATAGTATATAACATTATACGTTATAACGTAACAGTGTATAACGTTATACGTTATAACGGAACAGTATATAACGTCATACGTTATAACGTAACAGTATATAACGTCATACGTTATGACGTAACAGAATGTAACGTTATACGTTATAACGTAAGAGTATGTAACGTTATACGTTATAACGTAAGAGTATATAACGTTATACGTTATATCGAAGTAGTATATAGCGTCATACGTTATGACGTAACAGTATGTAACGTTATACGTTATAACGTAAGAGTATGTAACGTTATACGTTATAGCGTAATAGTATGTAACGTTATACGTTATAACGTCACAGTATATAACGTTATACTTTATAAGGTAACAGTATATAACGTCATACGTTATGACGTAACAGTATGTAACGTTATACGTTATAACGTAACAGTATGTAACGTTATACGTTATAACGTAACAGTATATAACGTTATACGTTATAACTTGATATTATATAACGTTTGACGTTATAACGTAACAGTATATAACGATATACGTTATAACGTAGCAGTAGATAACGTTATACTTTATAACGTAACACTGTATAACGTTATACGTTAATACGTAATAGTATATAACGTTATACGTTATAACGTAATATAATATAATGTTATACGTTATAGCCTAATACTATATAACGTTATACGTTATGACGTAGTCGTATATAACGTTATACGTTATAACGTAATAGTATATAACGTTATACGTTATAGCCTAATAGTATATAACGTTATACGTTATGACGTAATATTATATATCGTTATACGTTATAACGTAATAGTATATAACGTTATACGTTATAACGTAATAGTATATAACGTTATACGTTATATCGTAATAGTATATAACGCCATACGTTACAGGGTAAGAGTATGTAACGTTATACGTTATAACGTAACAGTATATAACGTTATACGTTATAACGTAATAGTATATAACGTTATACGTTATAACGTAATAGTATATAACGTTATACGTTATATCGTAATAGTATATAATGCTATACGTTACAGGGTAACAGTATGTAACGTTATACGTTATAACGTAACAGTATATAACGTTATACGTTATAACGTAATATTATATAACGTTATACGTTATAACCTAATAGTATATAATCTTAACGTAATAGTATATAACGTTATACGTTATAACGTAATAGTATATAACGTTATACGTTATAGCGTAACAGTATGTAACGTCATACGTTATAACGTAATCGTATATAACGTTATACGTTATAACGTAACAGTATATAACGTTATACGTTATAACGTAATATTATAAAACGTTATACGTTATAACCTAATATTATATAACGTTAACGTAATAGTATGTAACGTTGTACGTTATAACGTAACAGTATGTAACGTTATACGTTATAACGTAACAGTATGTAACGTTATACGTTATAACGTAATAGTATATAACGTTATACGTTATAACCTAATAGTACAAAACGTGATGCGTTATGACGTAATCGTATATAACGTTATAGGTTATAACGTAACAGTATATAACGTTATACGTTATAACGTAATATTATATAACGTTATACGTTATAACCTAATATTATATAACGTTAACGTAATAGTATGTAACGATGTACGTTATAACGTAACAGTATGTAACGTTATACGTTATAACGTAACAGTATGTAACGTTATACGTTATAACGTAATATTATATAACGTTATACGTTATAACCTAATAGTATATAATCTTAACGTAATAGTATATAACGTTATACGTTATAACGTAATAGTATATAACGCTATACGTTATAGCGTAACAGTATGTAACGTTATACGTTATAACGTAACAGTATGTAACGTTATACATTGTAACGTAACAATATATAACGTTATATGTTATAAGGTAACATTATATAACGTTATACGTTATATCGTAATAGTATGTAACGTTATACGTTATAGCGTAATATAATATAACGTTATACGTTATAGCCTAATAGTATATAACGTGATACGTTATGACGTAATCGTATATAACGTTATACGTTATAACGTAATAGTATATAACGTTATAGGTTATAACGTAATAGTATATAACGTTATACGTTATAACCTAATAGTACATAACGTGATGCGTTATGATGTAATCGTATATAACGTTATACGTTATAACGTAACAGTATATAACGTTATACGTTATAACGTAATAGTATATAACGTTACACGTTGTAGCGTAATATTATATAACGTTAACGTAATAGTATGTAACGTTGTACGTTATAACGTAACAGTATGTAACGTTATACGTTATAACGTAACAGTATATAACGTTATACGTTATAACTTGATATTATATAACGTTTGACGTTATAACGTAACAGTATATAACGATATACGTTATAACGTAGCAGTAGATAACGTTATACTTTATAACGTAACACTGTATAACGTTATACGTTAATACGTAATAGTATATAACGTTATACGTTATAACGTAACAGTATGTAACGTTACACGTTATAACGTAACAGTATGTAACGTCATACGTTATAACGTAATAGTATATAACGTTATACGTTATAGCGTAATAGTATATAACGTTATACGTTATAGCGTAATAGTATATCACACTATACGTTATAGCGTAACAGTATTTAACTCTATACGTTATAACGTAACAGTATATAACGTTATACGTTATAACGTAATATTATATAACGTTATACGTTATAACCTAATAGTATATAACGTTTTACGTTATAGCGTAATATAATATAATGTTATACGTTATAGCCTAATAGTATATAACGCTATACGTTATGACGTAATAGTATATAACGTTATACGTTATAGCGTAATATAATATAATGTTATACGTTATAGCCTAATAGTATATAACGCTATACGTTATGACGTAATCGTATATAACGTTATACGTTATAACGTAATAGTATATAACGTTATACGTTATAACGTAATAGTATATAACGTCATACGTTATAGCGTAATAGTATATAACGCTATACGTTACAGCGTAACAGTATGTAACGTTAAACGTTATAGCGTAATATTATATAACGTTATACGTTATAGCCTAATAGTATATAACGTTATACGTTATAGCATAATAGTACATAACGTGATGCGTTATGACGTAATCGTATATAACGTTATACGTTATAACGTAACAGTATATAACGTTATACGTTATAACGTAATATTATATAACGTTATACGTTATAACCTAATAGTATATAACGTTAACGTAATAGTATGTAACGTTTTACGTTATAACGTAACAGTATGTAACGTTATACGTTATAACGTAACAGTATGTAACGTTATACGTGGTAACATAACAGTATGTAACGTTATACGTTATAACGTAACAGTATATAACGTTATACGTTATAACGTAATATTATATATCGTTATACGTTATAACATAATAGTATATAATCTTAACGTAATAGTATATAACGTTATACGTTATAACGTAATAGTATATAACGTTATACGTTATAGCGTAATATGATATAACGCTATACGTTATAACGTAATCGTATATAACGTTATACGTTATGACGTAATCGTATATAACGTTATACGTTATAACGTAATATTATATAACGTTATACGTTATAACGTAGTAGTATATATCGTTTTACGTTATAACGTTACAGTATGTAACGTTATACGTTATAACGTAACAGTATATAACGTTATACGTTATAACGTAATAGTATATAACGTTATACGTTATAACGTAATAGTATATAACGTTATACGTTATATCGTAATAGTATATAATGTTATACGTTACAGGGTAACAGTATGTAACGTTATACGTTATAACGTAACAGTATATAACGTTATACGTTATAACGTAATATTATATAACGTTATACGTTATAACCTAATAGTATATAATCTTAGCGTAATAGTATATAACGTTATACGTTATAACGTAATAGTATATAACGTTATACGTTATAGCGTAACAGTATGTAACGTTATACGTTATAACGTAATCGTATATAACGTTATACGTTATAACGTAACAGTATATAACGTTATACGTTATAACGTAATATTATAAAACGTTATACGTTATAACCTAATATTATATAACGTTAACGTAATAGTATGTAACGTTGTACGTTATAACGTAACAGTATGTAACGTTATACGTTATAACGTAACAGTATGTAACGTTATACGTTATAACGTAATAGTATATAACGTTATACGTTATAACCTAATAGTACAAAACGTGATGCGTTATGACGTAATCGTATATAACGTTATAGGTTATAACGTAACAGTATATAACGTTATACGTTATAACATAATATTATATAACGTTATACGTTATAACCTAATATTATATAACGTTAACGTAATAGTATGTAACGTTGTACGTTATAACGTAACAGTATGTAACGTTATACGTTATAACGTAACAGTATGTAACGTTATACGCTATAACGTAATATTATATAACGTTATACGTTATAACCTAATAGTATATAATCTTAACGTAATAGTATATAACGTTATACGTTATAGCGTAATAGTATATAACGCTATACGTTATAGCGTAACAGTATGTAACGTTATACGTTATAACGTAACAGTATGTAACGTTATACATTGTAACGTAACAATATATAACGTTATATGTTATAAGGTAACATTATATAACGTTATACGTTATATCGTAATAGTATGTAACGTTATACGTTATAGCGTAATATAATATAACGTTATACGTTATAGCCTAATAGTATATAACGTGATACGTTATGACGTAATCGTATATAACGTTATACGTTATAACGTAATAGTATATAACGTTATAGGTTATAACGTAATAGTATATAACGTTATACGTTATAACCTAATAGTACATAACGTGATGCGTTGTGATGTAATCGTATATAACGTTATACGTTATAACGTAACAGTATATAACGTTATACGTTATAACGTAATAGTATATAACGTTACACGTTGTAGCGTAATATTATATAACGTTAACGTAATAGTATGTAACGTTGTACGTTATAACGTAACAGTATGTAACGTTATACGTTATAACGTAACAGTATATAACGTTATACGTTATAACTTGATATTATATAACGTTTGACGTTATAACGTAACAGTATATAACGATATACGTTATAACGTAGCAGTAGATAACGTTATACTTTATAACGTAACACTGTATAACGTTATACGTTAATACGTAATAGTATATAACGTTATACGTTATAACGTAACAGTATGTAACGTTATACGTTATAACGTAACAGTATGTAACGTCATACGTTATAACGTAATAGTATATAACGTTATACGTTATAGCGTAATAGTATATAACGTTATACGTTATAGCGTAATAGTATATCACACTATACGTTATAGCGTAACAGTATTTAACTCTATACGTTATAACGTAACAGTATATAACGTTATACGTTATAACGTAATATTATATAACGTTATACGTTATAACCTAATAGTATATAACGTTTTACGTTATAGCGTAATATAATATAATGTTATACGTTATAGCCTAATAGTATATAACGCTATACGTTATGACGTAATAGTATATAACGTTATACGTTATAGCGTAATATAATATAATGTTATACGTTATAGCCTAATAGTATATAACGCTATACGTTATGACGTAATCGTATATAACGTTATACGTTATAACGTAATAGTATATAACGTTATACGTTATAACGTAATAGTATATAACGTTATACGTTATAGCGTAATAGTATATAACGCTATACGTTACAGCGTAACAGTATGTAACGTTAAACGTTATAGCGTAATATTATATAACGTTATACGTTATAGCCTAATAGTATATAACGTTATACGTTATAGCATAATAGTACATAACGTGATGCGTTATGACGTAATCGTATATAACGTTATACGTTATAACGTAACAGTATATAACGTTATACGTTATAACGTAATATTATATAACGTTATACGTTATAACCTAATAGTATATAACGTTAACGTAATAGTATGTAACGTTTTACGTTATAACGTAACAGTATGTAACGTTATACGTTATATCGTAACAGTATGTAACGTTATACGTGGTAACGTAACAGTATGTAACGTTATACGTTATAACGTAACAGTATATAACGTTATACGTTATAACGTAATATTATATATCGTTATACGTTATAACATAATAGTATATAATCTTAACGTAATAGTATATAACGTTATACGTTATAACGTAATAGTATATAACGTTATACGTTGTAGCGTAATATGATATAACGCTATACGTTATAACGTAATAGTATATAACGTTATACGTTATGACGTAATCGTATATAACGTTATACGTTATAACGTAATATTATATAACGTTATACGTTATAACGTAGTAGTATATATCGTTTTACGTTATAACGTTACAGTATGTAACGTTATACGTTATAACGTAACAGTATATAACGTTATACGTTATAACGTAATAGTATATAACGTTATACGTTATAACGTAATAGTATATAACGTTATACGTTATATCGTAATAGTATATAATGTTATACGTTACAGGGTAACAGTATGTAACGTTATACGTTATAACGTAACAGTATATAACGTTATACGTTATAACGTAATATTATATAACGTTATACGTTATAACCTAATAGTATATAATCTTAGCGTAATAGTATATAACGTTATACGTTATAACGTAACAGTATATAACGTTATACGTTATAGCGTAACAGTATGTAACGTTATACGTTATAACGTAATCGTATATAACGTTATACGTTATAACGTAACAGTATATAACGTTATACGTTATAACGTAATATTATAAAACGTTATACGTTATAACCTAATATTATATAACGTTAACGTAATAGTATGTAACGTTGTACGTTATAACGTAACAGTATGTAACGTTATACGTTATAACGTAACAGTATGTAACGTTATACGTTATAACGTAATAGTATATAACGTTATACGTTATAACCTAATAGTACAAAACGTGATGCGTTATGACGTAATCGTATATAACGTTATAGGTTATAACGTAACAGTATATAACGTTATACGTTATAACATAATATTATATAACGTTATACGTTATAACCTAATATTATATAACGTTAACGTAATAGTATGTAACGTTGTACGTTATAACGTAACAGTATGTAACGTTATACGTTATAACGTAACAGTATGTAACGTTATACGCTATAACGTAATATTATATAACGTTATACGTTATAACCTAATAGTATATAATCTTAACGTAATAGTATATAACGTTATACGTTATAGCGTAATAGTATATAACGCTATACGTTATAGCGTAACAGTATGTAACGTTATACGTTATAACGTAACAGTATGTAACGTTATACATTGTAACGTAACAATATATAACGTTATATGTTATAAGGTAACATTATATAACGTTATACGTTATATCGTAATAGTATGTAACGTTATACGTTATAGCGTAATATAATATAACGTTATACGTTATAGCCTAATAGTATATAACGTGATACGTTATGACGTAATCGTATATAACGTTATACGTTATAACGTAATAGTATATAACGTTATAGGTTATAACGTAATAGTATATAACGTTATACGTTATAACCTAATAGTACATAACGTGATGCGTTGTGATGTAATCGTATATAACGTTATACGTTATAACGTAACAGTATATAACGTTATACGTTATAACGTAATAGTATATAACGTTACACGTTGTAGCGTAATATTATATAACGTTAACGTAATAGTATGTAACGTTGTACGTTATAACGTAACAGTATGTAACGTTATACGTTATAACGTAACAGTATATAACGTTATACGTTATAACTTGATATTATATAACGTTTGACGTTATAACGTAACAGTATATAACGATATACGTTATAACGTAGCAGTAGATAACGTTATACTTTATAACGTAACACTGTATAACGTTATACGTTAATACGTAATAGTATATAACGTTATACGTTATAACGTAACAGTATGTAACGTTATACGTTATAACGTAACAGTATGTAACGTCATACGTTATAACGTAATAGTATATAACGTTATACGTTATAGCGTAATAGTATATAACGTTATACGTTATAGCGTAATAGTATATCACACTATACGTTATAGCGTAACAGTATTTAACTCTATACGTTATAACGTAACAGTATATAACGTTATACGTTATAACGTAATATTATATAACGTTATACGTTATAACCTAATAGTATATAACGTTTTACGTTATAGCGTAATATAATATAATGTTATACGTTATAGCCTAATAGTATATAACGCTATACGTTATGACGTAATAGTATATAACGTTATACGTTATAGCGTAATATAATATAATGTTATACGTTATAGCCTAATAGTATATAACGCTATACGTTATGACGTAATCGTATATAACGTTATACGTTATAACGTAATAGTATATAACGTCATACGTTATAACGTAATAGTATATAACGTTATACGTTATAGCGTAATAGTATATAACGCTATACGTTACAGCGTAACAGTATGTAACGTTAAACGTTATAGCGTAATATTATATAACGTTATACGTTATAGCCTAATAGTATATAACGTTATACGTTATAGCATAATAGTACATAACGTGATGCGTTATGACGTAATCGTATATAACGTTATACGTTATAACGTAACAGTATATAACGTTATACGTTATAACGTAATATTATATAACGTTATACGTTATAACCTAATAGTATATAACGTTAACGTAATAGTATGTAACGTTTTACGTTATAACGTAACAGTATGTAACGTTATACGTTATAACGTAACAGTATGTAACGTTATACGTGGTAACGTAACAGTATGTAACGTTATACGTTATAACGTAACAGTATATAACGTTATACGTTATAACGTAATATTATATATCGTTATACGTTATAACATAATAGTATATAATCTTAACGTAATAGTATATAACGTTATACGTTATAACGTAATAGTATATAACGTTATACGTTGTAGCGTAATATGATATAACGCTATACGTTATAACGTAATAGTATATAACGTTATACGTTATGACGTAATCGTATATAACGTTATACGTTATAACGTAATATTATATAACGTTATACGTTATAACGTAGTAGTATATATCGTTTTACGTTATAACGTTACAGTATGTAACGTTATACGTTATAACGTAACAGTATATAACGTTATACGTTATAACGTAATAGTATATAACGTTATACGTTATAACGTAATAGTATATAACGTTATACGTTATATCGTAATAGTATATAATGTTATACGTTACAGGGTAACAGTATGTAACGTTATACGTTATAACGTAACAGTATATAACGTTATACGTTATAACGTAATATTATATAACGTTATACGTTATAACCTAATAGTATATAATCTTAGCGTAATAGTATATAACGTTATACGTTATAACGTAACAGTATATAACGTTATACGTTATAGCGTAACAGTATGTAACGTTATACGTTATAACGTAATCGTATATAACGTTATACGTTATAACGTAACAGTATATAACGTTATACGTTATAACGTAATATTATAAAACGTTATACGTTATAACCTAATATTATGTAACGTTAACGTAATAGTATGTAACGTTGTACGTTATAACGTAACAGTATGTAACGTTATACGTTATAACGTAACAGTATGTAACGTTATACGTTATAACGTAATAGTATATAACGTTATACGTTATAACCTAATAGTACAAAACGTGATGCGTTATGACGTAATCGTATATAACGTTATAGGTTATAACGTATCAGTATATAACGTTATACGTTATAACGTAATATTATATAACGTTATACGTTATAACCTAATATTATATAACGTTAACGTAATAGTATGTAACGTTGTACGTTATAACGTAACAGTATGTAACGTTATACGTTATAACGTAACAGTATGTAACGTTATACGTTATAACGTAATATTATATAACGTTATACGTTATAACCTAATAGTATATAATCTTAGCGTAATAGTATATAACGTTATACGTTATAACGTAATAGTATATAACGCTATACGTTATAGCGTAACAGTATGTAACGTTATACGTTATAACGTAACAGTATGTAACGTTATACATTGTAACGTAACAATATATAACGTTATATGTTATAAGGTAACATTATATAACGTTATACGTTATATCGTAATAGTATGTAACGTTATACGTTATAGCGTAATATAATATAACGTTATACGTTATAGCCTCATAGTATATAACGTGATACGTTATGACGTAATCGTATATAACGTTATACGTTATAACGTAATAGTATATAACGTTATACGTTATAACGTAATAGTATATAACGTTATACGTTATAACCTAATAGTACATAACGTGATGCGTTATGATGTAATCGTATATAACGTTATACGTTATAACGTAACAGTATATAACGTTATACGTTATAACGTAATAGTATATAACGTTATACGTTGTAGCGTAATATTATATAACGTTAACGTAATAGTATGCAACGTTGTACGTTATAACGTAACAGTATGTAACGTTATACGTTATAACGTAACAGTATATAACGTTATACGTTATAACTTGATATTATATAACGTTTGACGTTATAACGTAACAGTATATAACGATATACGTTATAACGTAGCAGTAGATAACGTTATACTTTATAACGTAACACTGTATAACGTTATACGTTAATACGTAATAGTATATAACGTTATACGTTATAACGTAACAGTATGTAACGTTATACGTTATAACGTAACAGTATGTAACGTCATACGTTATAACGTAATAGTATATAACGTTATACGTTATAGCGTAATAGTATATAACGTTATACGTTATAGCGTAATAGTATATCACACTATACGTTATAGCGTAACAGTATTTAACTCTACTTACTAACTTATGACGTTATATACGTAACAGTATATAACGTTATACGTTATAACGTAATATTATATAACGTTATACGTTATAACCTAATAGTATATAACGTTTTACGTTATAGCGTAATATAATATAATGTTATACGTTATAGCCTAATAGTATATAACGCTATACGTTATGACGTAATAGTATATAACGTTATACGTTATAGCGTAATATAATATAATGTTATACGTTATAGCCTAATAGTATATAACGCTATACGTTATGACGTAATCGTATATAACGTTATACGTTATAACGTAATAGTATATAACGTTATACGTTATAACGTAATAGTATATAACCTTATACGTTATAGCGTAATAGTATATAACGCTATACGTTACAGCGTAACAGTATGTAACGTTAAACGTTATAGCGTAATATTATATACCGTTATACGTTATAGACTAATAGTATATAACGTTATACGTTATAGCATAATAGTACATAACGTGATGCGTTATGACGTAATCGTATATAACGTTATACGTTATAACGTAACAGTATATAACGTTATACGTTATAACGTAATATTATATAACGTTATACGTTATAACCTAATAGTATATAACGTTAACGTAATAGTATGTAACGTTTTACGTTATAACGTAACAGTATGTAACGTTATACGTTATAACGTAACAGTATGTAACGTTATACGTGGTAACGTAACAGTATGTAACGTTATACGTTATAACGTAACAGTATATAACGTTATACGTTATAACGTAATATTATATATCGTTATACGTTATAACATAATAGTATATAATCTTAACGTAATAGTATATAACGTTATACGTTATAACGTAATAGTATATAACGTTATACGTTATAGCGTAATATTATATAACGCTATACGTTATAACGTAATAGTATATAACGTTATACGTTATGACGTAATCGTATATAACGTTATACGTTATAACGTAATAGTATATAACGTTATACGTTATAACGTAGTAGTATATATCGTTTTACGTTATAACGTTACAGTATGTAACGTTATACGTTATAGCGTAACAGTATGTAACGTTATACGTTATAACGTAATCGTATATAACGTTATACGTTATAACGTAACAGTATATAACGTTATACGTTATAACGTAATATTATAAAACGTTATACGTTATAACCTAATATTATATAACGTTAACGTAATAGTATGTAACGTTGTACGTTATAACGTAACAGTATGTAACGTTATACGTTATAACGTAACAGTATGTAACGTTATACGTTATAACGTAATAGTATATAACGTTATACGTTATAACCTAATAGTACAAAACGTGATGCGTTATGACGTAATCGTATATAACGTTATAGGTTATAACGTATCAGTATATAACGTTATACGTTATAACGTAATATTATATAACGTTATACGTTATAACATAATATTATATAACGTTAACGTAATAGTATGTAACGTTGTACGTTATAACGTAACAGTATGTAACGTTATACGTTATAACGTAACAGTATGTAACGTTATACGTTATAACGTAATATTATATAACGTTATACGTTATAACCTAATAGTATATAATCTTAACGTAATAGTATATAACGTTATACGTTATAACGTAATAGTATATAACGCTATACGTTATAGCGTAACAGTATGTAACGTTATACGTTATAACGTAACAGTATGTAACGTTATACATTGTAACGTAACAATATATAACGTTATATGTTATAAGGTAACATTATATAACGTTATACGTTATATCGTAATAGTATGTAACGTTATACGTTATAGCGTAATATAATATAACGTTATACGTTATAGCCTAATAGTATATAACGTGATACGTTATGACGTAATCGTATATAACGTTATACGTTATAACGTAATAGTATATAACGTTATACGTTATAACGTAATAGTATATAACGTTATACGTTATAACCTAATAGTACATAACGTGATGCGTTATGATGTAATCGTATATAACGTTATACGTTATAACGTAACAGTATATAACGTTATACGTTATAACGTAATAGTATATAACGTTATACGTTGTAGCGTAATATTATATAACGTTAACGTAATAGTATGTAACGTTGTACGTTATAACGTAACAGTATGTAACGTTATACGTTATAACGTAACAGTATATAACGTTATACGTTATAACTTGATATTATATAACGTTTGACGTTATAACGTAACAGTATATAACGATATACGTTATAACGTAGCAGTAGATAACGTTATACTTTATAACGTAACACTGTATAACGTTATACGTTAATACGTAATAGTATATAACGTTATACGTTATAACGTAACAGTATGTAACGTTATACGTTATAACGTAACAGTATGTAACGTCATACGTTATAACGTAATAGTATATAACGTTATACGTTATAGCGTAATAGTATATAACGTTATACGTTATAGCGTAATAGTATATCACACTATACGTTATAGCGTAACAGTATTTAACTCTACTTACTAACTTATGACGTTATATACGTAACAGTATATAACGTTATACGTTATAACGTAATATTATATAACGTTATACGTTATAACCTAATAGTATATAACGTTTTACGTTATAGCGTAATATAAT
Organism: Bombus sonorus; assembly: GCA_029958995.1. Taxonomy (NCBI): domain Eukaryota; kingdom Metazoa; phylum Arthropoda; class Insecta; order Hymenoptera; family Apidae; genus Bombus; species Bombus sonorus. The sequence continues at coordinate 19,007,461 of JARWAU010000006.1, forward strand.
ATAATGTTATACGTTATAGCCTAATAGTATATAACGCTATACGTTATGACGTAATAGTATATAACGTTATACGTTATAGCGTAATATAATATAATGTTATACGTTATAGCCTAATAGTATATAACGCTATACGTTATGACGTAATCGTATATAACGTTATACGTTATAACGTAATAGTATATAACGTTATACGTTATAACGTAATAGTATATAACCTTATACGTTATAGCGTAATAGTATATAACGCTATACGTTACAGCGTAACAGTATGTAACGTTAAACGTTATAGCGTAATATTATATACCGTTATACGTTATAGACTAATAGTATATAACATTATACGTTATAGCATAATAGTACATAACGTGATGCGTTATGACGTAATCGTATATAACGTTATACGTTATAACGTAACAGTATATAACGTTATACGTTATAACGTAATATTATATAACGTTATACGTTATAACCTAATAGTATATAACGTTAACGTAATAGTATGTAACGTTTTACGTTATAACGTAACAGTATGTAACGTTATACGTTATAACGTAACAGTATGTAACGTTATACGTGGTAACGTAACAGTATGTAACGTTATACGTTATAACGTAACAGTATATAACGTTATACGTTATAACGTAATATTATATATCGTTATACGTTATAACATAATAGTATATAATCTTAACGTAATAGTATATAACGTTATACGTTATAACGTAATAGTATATAACGTTATACGTTATAGCGTAATATTATATAACGCTATACGTTATAACGTAATAGTATATAACGTTATACGTTATGACGTAATCGTATATAACGTTATACGTTATAACGTAATAGTATATAACGTTACACGTTATAACGTAGTAGTATATATCGTTTTACGTTATAACGTTACAGTATGTAACGTTATACGTTATAACGTAACAGTGTATAACGTTATACGTTATAACGTAACAGTATATAACGTTATACGTTATAACGGAACAGTATATAAGGTTATACGTTATAACGTAATCGTATATAACGTTATACGTTATAGCGTAATATTATATAACGTTAAACGTTATAGCCTAATAGTATATAACGTTATACGTTATAACGTAATAGTATATAACGTTATACGTTATAGCCTAATAGTATATAACGTTATACGTTATGACGTAATATTATATATCGTTATACGTTATAGCCTAATAGTATATAATGTTAACGTAATAGTATATAACGTTATAGGTTATAGCGTAATATTATATAACGTTATACGTTATGGCCTAATAGTATATGACGTTATACGTTATAAGGTAACAGTATATAACGTTATACGTTATATCGTAATAGTATATAACTTTATACGTTATAGCGTAATATTGTATAACGTTATACGTTATAGCCTAATAGTATATAACGTTATACGTTATGACGTAGTCGTATATAACGTTATACGTTATAACGTAATAGTATATAACGTTATACGTTATAGCGTAATATAATATAATGTTATACGTTATAGCCTAATACTATATAACGTTATACGTTATGACGTAGTCGTATATAACGTTATACGTTATAACGTAATAGTATATAACGTTATACGTTATAGCCTAATAGTATATAACGTTATACGTTATGACGTAATATTATATAACGTTATACGTTATAACCTAATAGTATATAACGTTATACGTTATAACGTAATAGTATATAACGTTATACGTTATAGCGTAACAGTATGTAACGTTATACGTTATAACGTAATCGTATATAACGTTATACGTTATAACGTAACAGTATATAACGTTATACGTTATAACGTAATATTATAAAACGTTATACGTTATAACCTAATATTATATAACGTTAACGTAATAGTATGTAACGTTGTACGTTATAACGTAACAGTATGTAACGTTATACGTTATAACGTAACAGTATGTAACGTTATACGTTATAACGTAATAGTATATAACGTTATACGTTATAACCTAATAGTACAAAACGTGATGCGTTATGACGTAATCGTATATAACGTTATAGGTTATAACGTAACAGTATATAACGTTATACGTTATAACGTAATATTATATAACGTTATACGTTATAACCTAATATTATATAACGTTAACGTAATAGTATGTAACGTTGTACGTTATAACGTAAAAGTATGTAACGTTATACGTTATAACGTAACAGTATGTAACGTTATACGTTATAACGTAATATTATATAACGTTATACTTTATAACCTAATAGTATATAATCTTAACGTAATAGTATATAACGTTATACGTTATAACGTAATAGTATATAACGCTATACGTTATAGCGTAACAGTATGTAACGTTATACGTTAGAACGTAACAGTATGTAACGTTATACATTGTAACGTAACAATATATAACGTTATATGTTATAAGGTAACATTATATAACGTTATACGTTATATCGTAATAGTATATAACGTTATACGTTATAGCGTAATATAATATAACGTTATACGTTATAGCCTAATAGTATATAACGTGATACGTTATGACGTAATCGTATATAACGTTATACGTTATAACGTAATAGTATATAACGTTATACGTTATATCGTAATAGTATATAACGTTATACGTTATAACGTAATATTATATAACGTTATACGTTATAACCTAATAGTATATAATCTTAACGTAATAGTATATAACGTTATACGTTATAACGTAATAGTATATAACGTTATACGTTATAGCGTAACAGTATGTAACGTTATACGTTATAACGTAATCGTATATAACGTTATACGTTATAACGTAACAGTATATAACGTTATACGTTATAACGTAATATTATAAAACGTTATACGTTATAACCTAATATTATATAACGTTAACGTAATAGTATGTAACGTTGTACGTTATAACGTAACAGTATGTAACGTTATACGTTATAACGTAACAGTATGTAACGTTATACGTTATAACGTAATAGTATATAACGTTATACGTTATAACCTAATAGTACAAAACGTGATGCGTTATGACGTAATCGTATATAACGTTATAGGTTATAACGTAACAGTATATAACGTTATACGTTATAACGTAATATTATATAACGTTATACGTTATAACCTAATATTATATAACGTTAACGTAATAGTATGTAACGTTGTACGTTATAACGTAAAAGTATGTAACGTTATACGTTATAACGTAACAGTATGTAACGTTATACATTGTAACGTAACAATATATAACGTTATATGTTATAAGGTAACATTATATAACGTTATACGTTATATCGTAATAGTATATAACGTTATACGTTATAGCGTAATATAATATAACGTTATACGTTATAGCCTAATAGTATATAACGTGATACGTTATGACGTAATCGTATATAACGTTATACGTTATAACGTAATAGTATATAACGTTATACGTTATATCGTAATAGTATATAACGTTATACGTTATAACGTAATATTATATAACGTTATACGTTATAACCTAATAGTATATAATCTTAACGTAATAGTATATAACGTTATACGTTATAACGTAATAGTATATAACGTTATACGTTATAGCGTAACAGTATGTAACGTTATACGTTATAACGTAATCGTATATAACGTTATACGTTATAACGTAACAGTATATAACGTTATACGTTATAACGTAATATTATAAAACGTTATACGTTATAACCTAATATTATATAACGTTAACGTAATAGTATGTAACGTTGTACGTTATAACGTAACAGTATGTAACGTTATACGTTATAACGTAACAGTATGTAACGTTATACGTTATAACGTAATAGTATATAACGTTATACGTTATAACCTAATAGTACAAAACGTGATGCGTTATGACGTAATCGTATATAACGTTATAGGTTATAACGTAACAGTATATAACGTTATACGTTATAACGTAATATTATATAACGTTATACGTTATAACCTAATATTATATAACGTTAACGTAATAGTATGTAACGTTGTACGTTATAACGTAAAAGTATGTAACGTTATACGTTATAACGTAACAGTATGTAACGTTATACGTTATAACGTAATATTATATAACGTTATACTTTATAACCTAATAGTATATAATCTTAACGTAATAGTATATAACGTTATACGTTACAACGTAATAGTATATAACGCTATACGTTATAGCGTAACAGTATGTAACGTTATACGTTAGAACGTAATAGTATGTAACGTTATACATTGTAACGTAACAATATATAACGTTATATGTTATAAGGTAACATTATATAACGTTATACGTAATATCGTAATAGTATATAACGTTATACGTTATAGCGTAATATAATATAACGTTATACGTTATAGCCTAATAGTATATAACGTGATACGTTATGACGTAATCGTATATAACGTTATACGTTATTACGTAATAGTATATAACGTTATACGTTATAACGTAATAGTATATAACGTTATACGTTATAACCTAATAGTACATAACGTGATGCGTTATGATGTAATCGTATATAACGTTATACGTTATAACGTAACAGTATGTAACGTTATACGTGGTAACGTAACAGTATGTAACGTTATACGTTATAACGTAACAGTATATAACGTTATACGTTATAACGTAATATTATATATCGTTATACGTTATAACATAATAGTATATAATCTTAACGTAATAGTATATAACGTTATACGTTATAACGTAATAGTATATAACGTTATACGTTATAGCGTAATATTATATAACGCTATACGTTATAACGTAATAGTATATAACGTTATACGTTATGACGTAATCGTATATAACGTTATACGTTATAACGTAATAGTATATAACGTTACACGTTATAACGTAGTAGTATATATCGTTTTACGTTATAACGTTACAGTATGTAACGTTATACGTTATAACGTAACAGTGTATAACGTTATACGTTATAACGTAACAGTATATAACGTTATACGTTATAACGGAACAGTATATAAGGTTATACGTTATAACGTAATCGTATATAACGTTATACGTTATAGCGTAATATTATATAACGTTAAACGTTATAGCCTAATAGTATATAACGTTATACGTTATAACGTAATAGTATATAACGTTATACGTTATAGCCTAATAGTATATAACGTTATACGTTATGACGTAATATTATATATCGTTATACGTTATAGCCTAATAGTATATAATGTTAACGTAATAGTATATAACGTTATAGGTTATAGCGTAATATTATATAACGTTATACGTTATGGCCTAATAGTATATGACGTTATACGTTATGAGGTAACAGTATATAACGTTATACGTTATATCGTAATAGTATATAACTTTATACGTTATAGCGTAATATTGTATAACGTTATACGTTATAGCCTAATAGTATATAACGTTATACGTTATGACGTAGTCGTATATAACGTTATACGTTATAACGTAATAGTATATAACGTTATACGTTATAGCGTAATATAATATAATGTTATACGTTATAGCCTAATACTATATAACGTTATACGTTATGACGTAGTCGTATATAACGTTATACGTTATAACGTAATAGTATATAACGTTATACGTTATAGCCTAATAGTATATAACGTTATACGTTATGACGTAATATTATATAACGTTATACGTTATAACCTAATAGTATATAACGTTATACGTTATAACGTAATAGTATATAACGTTATACGTTATAGCGTAACAGTATGTAACGTTATACGTTATAACGTAATCGTATATAACGTTATACGTTATAACGTAACAGTATATAACGTTATACGTTATAACGTAATATTATAAAACGTTATACGTTATAACCTAATATTATATAACGTTAACGTAATAGTATGTAACGTTGTACGTTATAACGTAACAGTATGTAACGTTATACGTTATAACGTAACAGTATGTAACGTTATACGTTATAACGTAATAGTATATAACGTTATACGTTATAACCTAATAGTACAAAACGTGATGCGTTATGACGTAATCGTATATAACGTTATAGGTTATAACGTAACAGTATATAACGTTATACGTTATAACGTAATATTATATAACGTTATACGTTATAACCTAATATTATATAACGTTAACGTAATAGTATGTAACGTTGTACGTTATAACGTAAAAGTATGTAACGTTATACGTTATAACGTAACAGTATGTAACGTTATACGTTATAACGTAATATTATATAACGTTATACTTTATAACCTAATAGTATATAATCTTAACGTAATAGTATATAACGTTATACGTTATAACGTAATAGTATATAACGCTATACGTTATAGCGTAACAGTATGTAACGTTATACGTTAGAACGTAACAGTATGTAACGTTATACATTGTAACGTAACAATATATAACGTTATATGTTATAAGGTAACATTATATAACGTTATACGTTATATCGTAATAGTATATAACGTTATACGTTATAGCGTAATATAATATAACGTTATACGTTATAGCCTAATAGTATATAACGTGATACGTTATGACGTAATCGTATATAACGTTATACGTTATAACGTAATAGTATATAACGTTATACGTTATATCGTAATAGTATATAACGTTATACGTTATAACGTAATATTATATAACGTTATACGTTATAACCTAATAGTATATAATCTTAACGTAATAGTATATAACGTTATACGTTATAACGTAATAGTATATAACGTTATACGTTATAGCGTAACAGTATGTAACGTTATACGTTATAACGTAATCGTATATAACGTTATACGTTATAACGTAACAGTATATAACGTTATACGTTATAACGTAATATTATAAAACGTTATACGTTATAACCTAATATTATATAACGTTAACGTAATAGTATGTAACGTTGTACGTTATAACGTAACAGTATGTAACGTTATACGTTATAACGTAACAGTATGTAACGTTATACGTTATAACGTAATAGTATATAACGTTATACGTTATAACCTAATAGTACAAAACGTGATGCGTTATGACGTAATCGTATATAACGTTATAGGTTATAACGTAACAGTATATAACGTTATACGTTATAACGTAATATTATATAACGTTATACGTTATAACCTAATATTATATAACGTTAACGTAATAGTATGTAACGTTGTACGTTATAACGTAAAAGTATGTAACGTTATACGTTATAACGTAACAGTATGTAACGTTATACATTGTAACGTAACAATATATAACGTTATATGTTATAAGGTAACATTATATAACGTTATACGTTATATCGTAATAGTATATAACGTTATACGTTATAGCGTAATATAATATAACGTTATACGTTATAGCCTAATAGTATATAACGTGATACGTTATGACGTAATCGTATATAACGTTATACGTTATAACGTAATAGTATATAACGTTATACGTTATATCGTAATAGTATATAACGTTATACGTTATAACGTAATATTATATAACGTTATACGTTATAACCTAATAGTATATAATCTTAACGTAATAGTATATAACGTTATACGTTATAACGTAATAGTATATAACGTTATACGTTATAGCGTAACAGTATGTAACGTTATACGTTATAACGTAATCGTATATAACGTTATACGTTATAACGTAACAGTATATAACGTTATACGTTATAACGTAATATTATAAAACGTTATACGTTATAACCTAATATTATATAACGTTAACGTAATAGTATGTAACGTTGTACGTTATAACGTAACAGTATGTAACGTTATACGTTATAACGTAACAGTATGTAACGTTATACGTTATAACGTAATAGTATATAACGTTATACGTTATAACCTAATAGTACAAAACGTGATGCGTTATGACGTAATCGTATATAACGTTATAGGTTATAACGTAACAGTATATAACGTTATACGTTATAACGTAATATTATATAACGTTATACGTTATAACCTAATATTATATAACGTTAACGTAATAGTATGTAACGTTGTACGTTATAACGTAAAAGTATGTAACGTTATACGTTATAACGTAACAGTATGTAACGTTATACGTTATAACGTAATATTATATAACGTTATACTTTATAACCTAATAGTATATAATCTTAACGTAATAGTATATAACGTTATACGTTACAACGTAATAGTATATAACGCTATACGTTATAGCGTAACAGTATGTAACGTTATACGTTAGAACGTAATAGTATGTAACGTTATACATTGTAACGTAACAATATATAACGTTATATGTTATAAGGTAACATTATATAACGTTATACGTAATATCGTAATAGTATATAACGTTATACGTTATAGCGTAATATAATATAACGTTATACGTTATAGCCTAATAGTATATAACGTGATACGTTATGACGTAATCGTATATAACGTTATACGTTATTACGTAATAGTATATAACGTTATACGTTATAACGTAATAGTATATAACGTTATACGTTATAACCTAATAGTACATAACGTGATGCGTTATGATGTAATCGTATATAACGTTATACGTTATAACGTAACAGTATATAACGTTATACGTTATAACGTAATAGTATATAACGTTATACGTTGTAGCGTAATATTATATAACGTTAACGTAATAGTATGTAACGTTGTACGTTATAACGTAACAGTATGTAACGTTATACGTTATAACGTAACAGTATGTAACGTTATACGTTATAGCGTAATATTATATAACGTTATACGTTATAACGTAACAGTGTATAACGTTATACGTTATAACGTAACAGTATATAACGTTATACGTTATAACGGAACAGTATATAAGGTTATACGTTATATCGTAATCGTATATAACGTTATACGTTATAGCGAAATATTATATAACGTTATACGTTATAGCCTAATAGTATATAACGTTATACGTTATAACGTAATAGTATATAACGTTATACGTTATAGCCTAATAGTATATAACGTTATACGTTATGACGTAATATTATATATCGTTATACGTTATAGCCTAATAGTATATAATGTTAACGTAATAGTATATAACGTTATACGTTATAGCGTAATAGTATATAACGTTATACGTTATAGCGTAATATTATATAACGTTATACGTTATAGCCTAATAGTATATGACGTTATACGGTATAAGGTAACAGTATATAACGTTATACGTTATATCGTAATAGTATATAACGTTATACGTTATAGCGTAATATTGTATAACGTTATACGTTATAGCCTAATAGTATGTAACGTTATACGTTATAACGTAATAGTATATAAAGTTATACGTTATAGCGTAATAGTATGTATCGTTATACGTTATAAAGTCACAGTATATAACGTTATACGTAATAAGGTAACAGTATATAACGTTATACGTTATATCGTAATAGTATATAACGTTATACGTTATAGCGTAATATTGTATAACGTTATACGTTATAGCCTAATAGTATATAACGTTATACGTTATGACGTAGTCGTATATAACGTTATACGTTATAACGTAATAGTATATAACGTTATACGTTATAACGTAAGAGTAAATAACGTTATACGTTATATCGTAATAGTATATAACGCTATACGTTACAGGGTAACAGCATGAAACGTTATACGTTATAACGTAACAGTATCTAACTTTAGACGTTATAACGTAACAGTATATAACGTTATACGTTATAACATAATAGTATATAACGTTATACGTTGTAACGTAATAGCATATAACGTTATACGTTATATCGTAATAGTATATAACGCTATACGTTACAGGGTAACAGCATGAAACGTTATACGTTATAGCCTAATAGTATATAACGTTATACGTTATGACGTAGTCGTATATAACGTTATACGTTATAACGTAATAGTATATAACGTTATACGTTATAACGTAAGAGTAAATAACGTTATACGTTATATCGTAATAGTATATAACGCTATACGTTACAGGGTAACAGCATGAAACGTTATACGTTATAACGTAACAGTATCTAACTTTAGACGTTATAACGTAACAGTATATAACGTTATACGTTATAACGTTATATTATATAACGTTATACGTTATAACCTAATAGTATATAATCTTAACGTAATAGTATATAACGTTATAAGTTATAACGTAATAGTATATAACGCTATACGTTATAGCGTAACAGTATGTAACGTTATACGTTATAACGTAACAGTATGTAACGTTATACATTGTAACGTTATACATTGTAACGTAACAATATATAACGTTATATGTTATAAGGTAACATTATATAACGTTATACGTTATATCGTAATAGTATATAACGTTATACGTTATATCGTAATATTATATAACGTTATTCGTTATAACCTAATAGTATATAATCTTAACGTTATAGTATATAACGTTATAAGTTATAACGTAATAGTATATAACGCTATACGTTATAGCGTAACAGTATGTAAGGTTATACGTTATAACGTAATAGTATATAACGTTATACGTTATAACGTAATAGTATATAACGTTATACGTTATAGCGTAATAGTATATAACGCTATATGTTACAGCGTAACAGTATGTAACGTTAAACGTTATAGTGTTATATTATATAACGTTATACGTTATAGCCTAATAGTATATAACGTTATACGTTATAGCCTAATAGTACATAACGTGATGCGTTATGACGTAATCGTATATAACGTTATACTTTATAACGTAACAGTATATAACGTTATGCGTTATAACGTAATATTATATAACGTTATACGTTATAACCTAATAGTATATAACGTTAACGTAATAGTATGTAACGTTTTACGTTATAACGTAACAGTATGTAACGTTATACGTTATAACGTAACAGTATATAACGTTATACGTTATATCGTAATAGTATATAACGTTATACGTTATAGCGTAATATTGTATAACGTTATACGTTATAGCCTAATAGTATATAACGTTATACGTTATGACGTAGTCGTATATAACGTTATACGTTATAGCCTAATAGTATGTATCGTTATACGTTATAAAGTCACAGTAGATAACGTTATACGTTATAAGGTAACAGTATATAACGTTATACGTTATATCGTAATAGTATATAACGTTATACGTTATAGCGTAATATTGTATAACGTTATACGTTATAGCCTAATAGTATATAACGTTATACGTTATGACGTAGTCGTATATAACGTTATACGTTATAACGTAATAGTATATAACGTTATACGTTATAACGTAAGAGTATATAACGTTATACGTTATATCGTAATAGTATATAACGCTATACGTTACAGGGTAACAGCATGTAACGTTATACGTTATAACGTAACAGTATGTAACGTTATACGATGTAACGTAATAGTATATAACGTTATACGTTATATCGTAATAGTATATAATGCTATACGTTACAGGGTAACAGTATGTAACGTTATACGTTATAACGTAATCGTATATAACGTTATACGTTATAGCGTAATAGTATGTAACGTTATACGTTATAACGTAATAGTATATAAAGTTATACGTTATAGCGTAATAGTATGTATCGTTATACGTTATAAAGTCACAGTATATAACGTTATACGTTATAAGGTAACAGTATATAACGTTATACGTTATATCGTAATAGTATATAACGTTATACGTTATAGCGTAATATTGTATAACGTTATACGTTATAGCCTAATAGTATATAACGTTAGACGTTATGACGTAGTCGTATATAACGTTATACGTTATAAGGTAACAGTATATAACGTTATACGTTATATCGTAATAGTATATAACGTTATACGTTATAGCGTAATATTGTATAACGTTATACGTTATAGCCTAATAGTATATAACGTTATACGTTATAACGTAATAGTATATAACGTTATACGATGTAACGTAATAGTATATAACGTTATACGTTATATCGTAATAGTATATAATGCTGTACGTTACAGGGTAACAGTATGTAACGTTATACGTTATAACGTAACAGTATATAAAGTTATACGTTATAACGTTATATTATATAACGTTATACGTTATAACCTGATAGTATATAATCTTAACGTAATAGTATATAACGTTATAAGTTATAACGTAATAGTATATAACGCTATACGTTATAGCGTAACAGTATGTAACGTTATACGTTATAACGTAACAGTATGTAACGTTATACATTGTAACGTTATACATTGTAACGTAACAATATATAACGTTATATGTCATAAGGTAACATTATATAACGTTATACGTTATATCGTAATAGTATATAACGTTATTCGTTATATCGTAATAGTATATAACGTTATACGTTATAGCGTAATAGTATATAACGCTATATGTTACAGCGTAACAGTATGTAACGTTAAACGTTATAGTGTTATATTATATAACGTTATACGTTATAGCCTAATAGTACATAACGTGATGCGTTATGACGTAATCGTATATAACGTTATACTTTATAACGTAACAGTATATAACGTTATACGTTATAACGTAATATTATATAACGTTATACGTTATAACCTAATAGTATATAACGTTAACGTAATAGTATGTAACGTTTTACGTTATAACGTAACAGTATGTAACGTTATACGTTATAACGTAACAGTATATAACGTTATACGTTATATCGTAATAGTATATAACGTTATACGTTATAGCGTAATATTGTATAACGTTATACGTTATAGCCTAATAGTATATAACGTTATACGTTATGACGTAGTCGTATATAACGTTATACGTTATAACGTAATAGTATATAACGTTATACGTTATAACGTAAGAGTATATAACGTTATACGTTATATCGTAATAGTATATAACGCTATACGTTACAGGGTAACAGCATGTAACGTTATACGTTATAACGTAACAGTATGTAACGTTATACGATGTAACGTAATAGTATATAACGTTATACGTTATATCGTAATAGTATATAATGCTATACGTTACAGGGTAACAGTATGTAACGTTATACGTTATAACGTAATCGTATATAACGTTATACGTTATAGCGTAATAGTATGTAACGTTATACGTTATAACGTAATAGTATATAAAGTTATACGTTATAGCGTAATAGTATGTATCGTTATACGTTATAAAGTCACAGTATATAACGTTATACGTTATAAGGTAACAGTATATAACGTTATACGTTATAACGTTATATTATATAACGTTATACGTTATAACCTGATAGTATATAATCTTAACGTAATAGTATATAACGTTATAAGTTATAACGTAATAGTATATAACGCTATACGTTATAGCGTAACAGTATGTAACGTTATACGTTATAACGTAACAGTATGTAACGTTATACATTGTAACGTTATACATTGTAACGTAACAATATATAACGTTATATGTTATAAGGTAACATTATATAACGTTATACGTTATATCGTAATAGTATATAACGTTATTCGTTATATCGTAATATTATATAACGTTATACGTTATAACCTAATAGTATACAATCTTAACGTAATAGTATATAACGTTATAAGTTATAACGTAATAGTATATAACGCTATACGTTATAGCGTAACAGTATGTAAGGTTATACGTTATAACGTAATAGTATATAACGTTATACGTTATAACGTAATAGTATATAACGTTATACGTTATAGCGTAATAGTATATAACGCTATATGTTACAGCGTAACAGTATGTAACGTTAAACGTTATAGTGTTATATTATATAACGTTATACGTTATAGCCTAATAGTATATAACGCTATACGTTATAGCCTAATAGTACATAACGTGATGCGTTATGACGTAATCGTATATAACGTTATACTTTATAACGTAACAGTATATAACGTTATACGTTATAACGTAATATTATATAACGTTATACGTTATAGCCTAATAGTATATAACGCTATACGTTATAGCGTAATATTATATAACGTTATACGTTATAGCCTAATAGTATATAACGTTATACGTTATATCGTAATCGTATATAACGTTATACGTTATAACGTAATAGTATATAACGTTATACGTTATATCGTAATACTATATAACGCTATACGTTATAGCGTAACAGTATGTAACGTTATACGTTATAACGTAACAGTATGTAACGTTATACATTGTAACGTTATACGTTATAACGTAACAGTATGTAACGTTATACGTTATAGCGTAATATTATATAACGTTATACGTTATAACGTAATAGTATATAACGTTATACGTTATGGCGTAATAGTATATAACGTTATACGTTATAGCGTAATATTATATAACGTTATACGTTATAGCCTAATAGTATATAACGTTATACGTTATAACGTAATCGTATGTAACGTTATACGTTATAACGTAATAGTATATAACGTTATACGTTATATCGTAATACTATATAACGCTATACGTTACAGGGTAACAGTATGTAACGTTATACGTTATAACGTAACAGTATATAACGTTATACGTTATAACGTAATAGTATATAACGTTATACGTTATAACGTAATAGTATATAACGTTATACGTTATAGCGTAATAGTATATAACGTTATACGTTATAGCGTAATAGTATATAACGCTATACGTTACAGCGTAACAGTATGTAACGTTATACGTTATAACGTAACAGTATATAACGTTATACGTTATAGCGTAATAGTATATAACACTATACGTTATAACGTAACAGTATATAACGTTATACGTTATAACGGAACAGTATATAACGTCATACGTTATAACGTAACAGTATATAACGTCATACGTTATGACGTAACAGTATGTAACGTTATACGTTATAACGTAAGAGTATGTAACGTTATACGTTATAACGTAAGAGTATATAACGTTATACGTTATATCGAAGTAGTATATAACGTCATACGTTATGACGTAACAGTATGTAACGTTATACGTTATAACGTAAGAGTATGTAACGTTATACGTTATAGCGTAATAGTATGTAACGTTATACGTTATAACGTCACAGTATATAACGTTATACGTTATAAGGTAACAGTATATAACGTCATACGTTATGACGTAACAGTATATAACGTTATACGTTATAACTTGATATTATATAACGTTTGACGTTATAACGTAACAGTATATAACGATATACGTTATAACGTAGCAGTAGATAACGTTATACTTTATAACGTAACACTGTATAACGTTATACGTTAATACGTAATAGTATCTAACGTTATACGTTATAACGTAACAGTATGTAACGTTATACGTTATAACGTAACAGTATGTAACGTCATACGTTATAACGTAATAGTATATAACGTTATACGTTATAGCGTAATAGTATATAACGTTATACGTTATAGCGTAATAGTATATCACACTATACGTTATAGCGTAACAGTATTTAACTCTATACGTTATAACGTAACAGTATATAACGTTATACGTTATAACGTAATATTATATAACGTTATACGTTATAACCTAATAGTATATAACGTTTTACGTTATAGCGTAATATACTATAATGTTATACGTTATAGCCTAATAGTATATAACGCTATACGTTATGACGTAATAGTATATAACGTTATACGTTATAGCGTAATATAATATAATGTTATACGTTATAGCCTAATAGTATATAATGCTATACGTTACAGCGTAACAGTATGTAACGTTAAACGTTATAGCGTAATATTATATAACGTTATACGTTATAACGTAATATTATATAACGTTATACGTTATAACCTAATAGTATATAACGTTAACGTAATAGTATGTAACGTTTTACGTTATAACGTAACAGTATGCAACGTTCTACGTTATAACGTAACAGTATATAACGTTATACGTTATAACGTAATATTATATATCGTTATACGTTATAACATAATAGTATATAATCTTAACGTAATAGTATATAACGTTATACGTTATAACGTAATAGTATATAACGTTATACGTTATAGCATAATATTATATAACGCTATACGTTATAACGTAATAGTATATAACGTTATACGTTATGACGTAATCGTATATAACGTTATACGTTATAACGTAATAGTATATAACGTTATACGTTATAACGTAACAGTGTATAACGTTATACGTTATAACGTAACAGTATATAACGTTATACGTTATAACGGAACAGTATATAAGGTTATACGTTATAACGTAATCGTATATAACGTTATACGTTATAGCGTAATATTATATAACGTTAAACGTTATAGCCTAATAGTATATAACGTTATACGTTATAACGTAATAGTATATAACGTTATACGTTATAGCCTAATAGTATATAACGTTATACGTTATGACGTAATATTATATATCGTTATACGTTATAGCCTAATAGTATATAACGCTATACGTTATGACGTAATAGTATATAACGTTATACGTTATAGCGTAATATAATATAACGTTATACGTTATAGCATAATAGTACATAACGTGATGCGTTATGACGTAATCGTATATAACGTTATACGTTATAACGTAACAGTATATAACGTTATACGTTATAACGTAATATTATATAACGTTATACGTTATAACCTAATAGTATATAACGTTAACGTAATAGTATGTAACGTTTTACGTTATAACGTAACAGTATGCAACGTTCTACGTTATAACGTAACAGTATATAACGTTATACGTTATAACGTAATATTATATATCGTTATATGTTATAACATAATAGTATATAATCTTAACGTAATAGTATATAACGTTATACGTTATAACGTAATAGTATATAACGTTATACGTTATAGCATAATATTATATAACGCTATACGTTATAACGTAATAGTATATAACGTTATACGTTATGACGTAATCGTATATAACGTTATACGTTATAACGTAATAGTATATAACGTTATACGTTATAACGTAACAGTGTATAACGTTATACGTTATAACGTATCAGTATATAACGTTATACGTTATAACGGAACAGTATATAAGGTTATACGTTATAACGTAATCGTATATAACGTTATACGTTATAGCGTAATATTATATAACGTTAAACGTTATAGCCTAATAGTATATAACGTTATACGTTATAACGTAATAGTATATAACGTTATACGTTATAGCCTAATAGTATATAACGTTATACGTTATGACGTAATATTATATATCGTTATACGTTATAGCCTAATAGTATATAATGTTAACGTAATAGTATATAACGTTATACGTTATAGCGTAATATTATATAACGTTATACGTTATGGCGTAATAGTATATGACGTTATACGTTATAAGGTAACAGTATATAACGTTATACGTTATGTCGTAATAGTATATAACGTTATACGTTATAGCGTAATATTGTATAACGTTATACGTTATAGCCTAATAGTATGTAACGTTATACGTTATGACGTAGTCGTATATAACGTTATACGTTATAACGTAATAGTATATAACGTTATACGTTGTAGCGTAATAGTATATAACGTTATACGTTATAGCGTAATATAATATAATGTTATACGTTATAGCCTAATACTATATAACGTTATACGTTATGACGTAGTCGTATATAACGTTATATGTTATAACGTAATAGTATATAACGTTATACGTTATAGCCTAATAGTATATAACGTTATACGTTATGACGTAATATTATATATTGTTATACGTTATAGCCTAATAGCATATAATGTTAACGTAACAGTATGTAACGTTATACGTTCTAACGTAACAGTATATAACGTTATATGTTATAAGGTAACATTATATAACGTTACACGTTATATCGTAATAGTATATAACGTTATACGTTATAGCGTAATATAATATAATGTTATACGTTATAGCCTAATAGTATATAACGCTATACGTTATGACGTAATCGTATATAACGTTATACGTTATAACGTAATAGTATATAACGTTATACGTTATAACGTAATAGTATATAACGTTATACGTTATATCGTAATAGTATATAACGCCATACGTTACAGGGTAACAGTATGTAACGTTATACGTTATAACGTAACAGTATATAACGTTATACGTTATAACGTAATAGTATATAACGTTATACGTTATAACGTAATAGTATATAACGTTATACGTTATATCGTAATAGTATATAATGCTATACGTTACAGGGTAACAGTATGTAACGTTATACGTTATAACGTAACAGTATATAACGTTATACGTTATAACGTAATATTATATAACGTTATACGTTATAACCTAATAGTATATAATCTTAACGTAATAGTATATAACGTTATACGTTATAACGTAATAGTATATAACGTTATACGTTATAGCGTAACAGTATGTAACGTTATACGTTATAACGTAATCGTATATTACGTTATACGTTATAACGTAACAGTATATAACGTTATACGTTATAACGTAATATTATATAACGTTATACGTTATAACCTAATATTATATAACGTTAACGTAATAGTATGTAACGTTGTACGTTATAACGTAACAGTATGTAACGTTATACGTTATATCGAAGTAGTATATAACGTCATACGTTATGACGTAACAGTATGTATCGTTATACGTTATAACGTAAGAGTATGTAACGTTATACGTTATAGCGTAATAGTATGTAACGTTATACGTTATAACGTCACAGTATATAACGTTATACGTTATAAGGTAACAGTATATTACGTCATACGTTATGACGTAACAGTATATAACGTTATACGTTATAACCTGATATTATATAACGTTTGACGTTATAACGTAACAGTATATAACGATATACGTTATAACGTAGCAGTAGATAACGTTATACTTTATAACGTAACACTGCATAACGTTATACGTTAATACGTAATAGTATATAACGTTATACGTTATAACGTAACAGTATGTAACGTTATACGTTATAACGTAACAGTATGTAACGTCATACGTTATAACGTAATAGTATATAACGTTATACGTTATAGCGTAATAGTATATAACGTTATACGTTATAGCGTAATAGTAAATCACACTATACGTTATAGCGTAACAGTATTTAACTCTATACGTTATAACGTAACAGTATATAACGTTATACGTTATAACGTAATATTATATAACGTTATACGTTATAACCTAATAGTATATAACGTTTTACGTTATAGCGTAATATAATATAATGTTATACGTTATAGCCTAATAGTATATAACGCTATACGTTATGACGTAATAGTATATAACGTTATACGTTATAGCGTAATATAATATAATGTTATACGTTATAGCCTAATAGTATATAACGCTATACGTTATGACGTAATCGTATATAACGTTATACGTTATAACGTATTAGTATATAACGTTATACGTTATAACGTAATAGTATATAACGTTATACGTTATAGCGTAATAGTATATAACGCTATACGTTACAGCGTAACAGTATGTAACGTTAAACGTTATAGCGTAATATAATATAACGTTATACGTTATAGCCTAATAGTATATAACGTTATACGTTATAGCATAATAGTACATAACGTGATGCGTTATGACGTAATCGTATATAACGTTATACGTTATAACGTAACAGTATATAACGTTATACGTTATAACGTAATATTATATAACGTTATACGTTATAACCTAATAGTATATAACGTTAACGTAATAGTATGTAACGTTTTACGTTATAACGTAACAGTATGTAACGTTATACGTTATAACGTAACAGTATGTAACGTTATACGTGGTAACGTAACAGTATGTAACGTTGTACGTTATAACGTAACAGTATATAACGTTATACGTTATAACGTAATATTATATATCGTTATACGTTATAACATAATAGTATATAATCTTAACGTAATAGTATATAACGTTATACGTTATAACGTAATAGTATATAACGTTATACGTTATAACGTAATAGTATATAACGTTATACGTTATAACGTAACAGTGTATAACGTTATACGTTATAACGTAACAGTATATAACGTTATACGTTATAACGGAACAGTATATAAGGTTATACGTTATAACGTAATCGTATATAACGTTATACGTTATAGCGTAATATTATATAACGTTAAACGTTATAGCCTAATAGTATATAACGTTATACGTTATAACGTAATAGTATATAACGTTATACGTTATAGCCTAATAGTATATAACGTTATACGTTATGGCGTAATATTATATATCGTTATACGTTATAGCCTAATAGTATATAATGTTAACGTAATAGTATATAACGTTATACGTTATAGCGTAATATTATATAACGTTATACGTTATGGCCTAATAGTATATGACGTTATACGTTATAAGGTAACAGTATATAACGTTATACGTTATGTCGTAATAGTATATAACGTTATACGTTATAGCGTAATATTGTATAACGTTATACGTTATAGCCTAATAGTATATAACGTTATACGTTATGACGTAGTCGTATATAACGTTATACGTTATAACGTAATAGTATATAACGTTATACGTTGTAGCGTAATAGTATATAACGTTATACGTTATAGCGTAATATAATATAATGTTATACGTTATAGAATAATACTATATAACGTTATACGTTATGACGTAGTCGTATATAACGTTATATGTTATAACGTAATAGTATATAACGTTATACGTTATAGCCTAATAGTATATAACGTTATACGTTATGACGTAATATTATATATTGTTATACGTTATAGCCTAATAGCATATAATGTTAACGTAACAGTATGTAACGTTATACGTTCTAACGTAACAGTATATAACGTTATATGTTATAAGGTAACATTATATAACGTTACACGTTATATCGTAATAGTATATAACGTTATACGTTATAGCGTAATATAATATAATGTTATACGTTATAGCCTAATAGTATATAACGCTATACGTTATGACGTAATCGTATATAACGTTATACGTTATAACGTAATAGTATATAACGTTATACGTTATAACGTAATAGTATATAACGTTATACGTTATATCGTAATAGTATATAACGCCATACGTTACAGGGTAACAGTATGTAACGTTATACGTTATAACGTAACAGTATATAACGTTATACCTTATAACGTAATATTATATAACGTTATACGTTATAACCTAATATTATATAACGTTAACGTAGTAGTATGTAACGTTGTACGTTATAACGTAACAGTATGTATCGTTATACGTTATAACGTAACAGTATGTAACGTTATACGTTATAACGTAATAGTATATAACGTTATACGTTATAACCTAATAGTACATAACGTGATGCGTTATGACGTAATCGTATATAACGTTATACGTTATAACGTAACAGTATATAACGTTATACGTTATAACGTAATATTATATAACGTTATACGTAATAACCTAATAGTATATAATCTTAACGTAATAGTATATAACGTCATACGTTATAACGTAATAGTATATAACGCTATACGTTATAGCGTAACAGTATGTAACGTTATACGTTATAACGTTACAGTATGTAACGTTATACATTGTAACGTAACAATATATAACGTTATATGTTATAAGGTAACATTATATAACGTTATACGTTATATCGTAATAGTATATAACGTTATACGTTATAGCGTAATATAATATAACGTTATACGTTATAGCCTAATAGTATATAACGTGATACGTTATGACGTAATCGTATATAACGTTATACGTTATAACGTAATAGTATATAACGTTATACGTTATAACGTAATAGTATATAACGTTATACGTTATAACCTAATAGTACATAACGTGATGCGTTATGATGTAATCGTATATAACGTTATACGTTATAACGTAACAGTATATAACGTTATACGTTATAACGTAATATTATATAACGTTATACGTTATAGCGAAATATTATATAACGTTATACGTTATATCGTAATAGTATATAACGTTATACGTTATAGCGTAATATAATATAACGTTATACGTTATGGCGTAATAGTATATAACGTTATACGTTATAGCGTAATATTATATAACGTTATACGTTATAACGTAACAGTGTATAACGTTATACGTTATAACGTAACAGTATATAACGTTATACGTTATAACGGAACAGTATATAAGGTTATACGTTATATCGTAATCGTATATAACGTTATACGTTATAGCGAAATATTATATAACGTTATACGTTATAGACTAATAGTATATAACGTTATACGTTATAACGTAATAGTATATAACGTTATACGTTATAGCCTAATAGTATATAATGTTAACGTAATAGTATATAACGTTATACGTTATAGCGTAATATTATATAACGTTATACGTTATGGCCTAATAGTATATGACGTTATACGTTATAAGGTAACATTATATAACGTTATACGTTATATCGTAATAGTATATAACGTTATACGTTATAGCGTAATATAATATAACGTTATACGTTATATCGTAATAGTATATAACGTTATACGTTATAGCGTAATATAATATAACGTTATACGTTATGGCGTAATAGTATATAACGTTATACGTTATAGCCTAATAGTATATAACGTTTTACGTTATAACGTAATAGTATATAACGTTATACGTTATAGCCTAATAGTATATAACGTTATACGTTATGACGTAATATTATATAACGTTATACGTTATAACGTAACAGTGTATAACGTTATACGTTATAACGTAACAGTATATAACGTTATACGTTATAACGGAACAGTATATAAGGTTATACGTTATATCGTAATCGTATATAACGTTATACGTTATAGCGAAATATTATATAACGTTATACGTTATAGCCTAATAGTATATAACGTTTTACGTTATAACGTAATAGTATATAACGTTATACGTTATAGCCTAATAGTATATAACGTTATACGTTATGACGTAATATTATATATCGTTATACGTTATAGCCTAATAGTATATAATGTTAACGTAATAGTATATAACGTTATACGTTATAGCGTAATATTATATAACGTTATACGTTATGGCCTAATAGTATATGACGTTATACGTTATAAGGTAACAGTATATAACGTTATACGTTATGTCGTAATAGTATATAACGTTATACGTTATAGCGTAATATTGTATAACGTTATACGTTATAGCCTAATAGTATATAACGTTATACGTTATGACGTAGTCGTATATAACGTTATACGTTATAACGTAATAGTATATAACGTTATACGTTGTAGCGTAATAGTATATAACGTTATACGTTATACCGTAATATAATATAATGTTATACGTTATAGAATAATACTATATAACGTTATACGTTATGACGTAGTCGTATATAACGTTATATGTTATAAGGTAATAGTATATAACGTTATATCTTATAAGGTAATAGTATATAACGTTATACGTTATAGCCTAATAGTATATAACGTTATACGTTATGACGTAATATTATATATTGTTATACGTTATAGCCTAATAGCATATAATGTTAACGTAACAGTATGTAACGTTATACGTTCTAACGTAACAGTATATAACGTTATATGTTATAAGGTAACATTATATAACGTTACACGTTATATCGTAATAGTATATAACGTTATACGTTATAGCGTAATATAATATAATGTTATACGTTATAGCCTAATAGTATATAACGCTATACGTTATGACGTAATCGTATATAACGTTATACGTTATAACGTAATAGTATATAACGTTATACGTTATAACGTAATAGTATATAACGTTATACGTTATATCGTAATAGTATATAACGCCATACGTTACAGGGTAACAGTATGTAACGTTATACGTTATAACGTAACAGTATATAACGTTATACGTTATAACGTAATAGTACATAACGTTATACGTTATAACCTAATAGTATATAATCTTAACGTAACAGTATATAACGTTATACGTTATAACGTAATAGTATATAACGTTATACGTTATAGCGTAAGAGTATGTAACGTTATACGTTATAACGTAATCGTATATTACGTTATACGTTATAACGTAACAGTATATAACGTTATACGTTATAACGTAATATTATATAACGTTATACGTTATAACCTAATATTATATAACGTTAACGTAATAGTATGTAACGTTGTACGTTATAACGTAACAGTATGTAACGTTATACGTTATAACGTAACAGTATGTAACGTTATACGTTATAACGTAATAGTATATAACGTTATACGTTATAACTTAATAGTACATAACGTGATGCGTTATGACGTAATCGTATATAACGTTATACGTTATAACTTAATAGTACATAACGTGATGCGTTATGACGTAATCGTATATAACGCTATACGTTATAGCGTAACAGTATGTAACGTTATACGTTATAACGTTACAGTATGTAACGTTATACATTGTAACGTAACAATATATAACGTTATATGTTATAAGGTAACATTATATAACGTTATACGTTATATCGTAATAGTATATAACGTTATACGTTATAGCGTAATATAATATAACGTTATACGTTATAGCCTAATAGTATATAACGTGATACGTTATGACGTAATCGTATATAACGTTATACGTTATAACGTAATAGTATATAACGTTATACGTTATAACGTAATAGTATATAACGTTATACGTTATAACCTAATAGTACATAACGTGATGCGTTATGATGTAATCGTATATAACGTTATACGTTATAACGTAACAGTATATAACGTTATACGTTATAACGTAATATTATATAACGTTATACGTTATAGCGAAATATTATATAACGTTATACGTTATATCGTAATAGTATATAACGTTATACGTTATAGCGTAATATAATATAACGTTATACGTTATGGCGTAATAGTATATAACGTTATACGTTATAGCGTAATATTATATAACGTTATACGTTATAACGTAACAGTGTATAACGTTATACGTTATAACGTAACAGTATATAACGTTATACGTTATAACGGAACAGTATATAAGGTTATACGTTATATCGTAATCGTATATAACGTTATACGTTATAGCGAAATATTATATAACGTTATACGTTATAGCCTAATAGTATATAACGTTATACGTTATAACGTAATAGTATATAACGTTATACGTTATAGCCTAATAGTATATAACGTTATACGTTATGACGTAATATTATATATCGTTATACGTTATAGCCTAATAGTATATAATGTTAACGTAATAGTATATAACGTTATACGTTATAGCGTAATATTATATAACGTTATACGTTATGGCCTAATAGTATATGACGTTATACGTTATAAGGTAACATTATATAACGTTATACGTTATATCGTAATAGTATATAACGTTATACGTTATAGCGTAATATAATATAACGTTATACGTTATATCGTAATAGTATATAACGTTATACGTTATAGCGTAATATAATATAACGTTATACGTTATGGCGTAATAGTATATAACGTTATACGTTATAGCGTAATATTATATAACGTTATACGTTATAACGTAACAGTGTATAACGTTATACGTTATAACGTAACAGTATATAACGTTATACGTTATAACGGAACAGTATATAAGGTTATACGTTATATCGTAATCGTATATAACGTTATACGTTATAGCGAAATATTATATAACGTTATACGTTATAGCCTAATAGTATATAACGTTATACGTTATAACGTAATAGTATATAACGTTATACGTTATAGCCTAATAGTATATAACGTTATACGTTATGACGCAATATTATATATCGTTATACGTTATAGCCTAATAGTATATAATGTTAACGTAATAGTATATAACGTTATACGTTATAGCGTAATAGTATATAACGTTATACGTTATAGCGTAATATTATATAACGTTATACGTTATAGCCTAATAGTATATGACGTTATACGTTATAAGGTAACAGTATATAACGTTATACGTTATATCGTAATAGTATATAACGTTATACGTTATAGCGTAATATTGTATAACGTTATACGTTATAGCCTAATAGTATATAACGTTATACGTTATGACGTAGTCGTATATAACGTTATACGTTATAACGTAATAGTATATAACGTTATACGTTATAGCGTAATAGTATGTAACGTTATACGTTATAACGTAATAGTATATAAAGTTATACGTTATACCGTAATAGTATGTAACGTTATACGTTATCACGTAATAGTATATAACGTTATACGTTATAACGTAAGAGTATATAACGTTATACGTTATATCGTAATAGTATATAACGTTATACGTTATAGCCTAATAGTATATGACGTTATACGGTATAAGGTAACAGTATATAACGTTATACGTTATATCGTAATAGTATATAACGTTATACGTTATAGCGTAATATTGTATAACGTTATACGTTATAGCCTAATAGTATGTAACGTTATACGTTATAACATAATAGTATATAAAGTTATACGTTATAGCGTAATAGTATGTATCGTTATACGTTATAAAGTCACAGTATATAACGTTATACGTTATAAGGTAACAGTATATCACGTTATACGTTATATCGTAATAGTATATAACGTTATACGTTATAGCGTAATATTGTATAACGTTATACGTTATAGCCTAATAGTATATAACGTGATGCGTTATGATGTAATCGTATATAACGTTATACGTTATAACGTAACAGTATATAACGTTATACGTTATAACGTAATATTATATAACGTTATACGTTATAACCTAATATTATATAACGTTAACGTAATAGTATGTAACGTTGTACGTTATAACGTAACAGTATGTAACGTTATACGTTATAACGTAACAGTATGTAACGTTATACGTTATAGCGTAATATTATATAACGTTATACGTTATAACGTAATAGTATATAACGTTATACGTTATGGCGTAATAGTATATAACGTTATACGTTATAGCGTAATATTATATAACGTTATACGTTATAACGTAACAGTGTATAACGTTATACGTTATAACGTAACAGTATATAACGTTATACGTTATAACGGAACAGTATATAAGGTTATACGTTATATCGTAATCGCATATAACGTTATACGTTATAGCGAAATATTATACAACGTTATACGTTATAGCCTAATAGTATATAACGTTATACGTTATAACGTAATAGTATATAACGTTATACGTTATAGCCTAATAGTATATAACGTTATACGTTATGACGTAATATTATATATCGTTATACGTTATAGCCTAATAGTATATAATGTTAACGTAATAGTATATAACGTTATACGTTATAGCGTAATAGTATATAACGTTATACGTTATAGCGTAATATTATATAACGTTATACGTTATAGCCTAATAGTATATGACGTTATACGTTATAAGGTAACAGTATATAACGTTATACGTTATATCGTAATAGTATATAACGTTATACGTTATAGCGTAATATTGTATAACGTTATACGTTATAGCCTAATAGTATATAACGTTATACGTTATGACGTAGTCGTATATAACGTTATACGTTATAACGTAATAGTATATAACGTTATACGTTATAGCGTAATAGTATGTAACGTTATACGTTATAACGTAATAGTATATAAAGTTATACGTTATAGCGTAATAGTATGTAACGTTATACGTTATCACGTAATAGTATATAACGTTATACGTTATAACGTAAGAGTATATAACGTTATACGTTATATCGTAATAGTATATAACGTTATACGTTGTAGCGTAATAGTATATAACGTTATACGTTATAGCGTAATAGTATATAACGTTATACGTTATAGCGTAATATTATATAACGTTATACGTTATAGCCTAATAGTATATGACGTTATACGTTATAACGTAAGAGTATATAACGTTATACGTTATAGCCTAATAGTATATAACGTTATACGTTATGACGTAGTCGTATATAACGTTATACGTTATAACGTAATAGTATATAACGTTATACGTTATAACGTAAGAGTATATAACGTTATACGTTATGACGTAGTCGTATATAACGTTATACGTTATAACGTAATAGTATATAACGTTATACGTTATAACGTAAGAGTATATAACGTTATACGTTATATCGTAATAGTATATAACGCTATACGTTACAGGGTAACAGCATGAAACGTTATACGTTATAACGTAACAGTATGTAACTTTAGACGTTATAACGTGACAGTATATAACGTTATACGTTATAACGTAATAGTATATAACGTTATACGTTGTAACGTAATAGTATATAACGATATACGTTATATCGTAATAGTATATAATGCTATACGTTACAGGGTAACAGTATGTAACGTTATACGTTATAACGTAACAGTATATAACGTTATACGTTATAACGTTATATTATATAACGTTATACGTTATAACCTAATAGTATATAATCTTAACGTAATAGTATATAACGTTATAAGTTATAACGTAATAGTATATAACGCTATACGTTATAGCGCAACAGTATGTAACGTTATACGTTATAACGTAACAGTATGTAACGTTATACATTGTAACGTTATACATTGTAACGTAACAATATATAACGTTATATGTTATAAGGTAACATTATATAACGTTATACGTTATATCGTAATAGTATATAACGTTATACGTTATATCGTAATATTAAATAACGTTATACGTTATAACCTAATAGTATATAATCTTAACGTTATAGTATATAACGTTATAAGTTATAACGTAATAGTATATAACGCTATACGTTATAGCGTAACAGTATGTAAGGTTATACGTTATAACGTAATAGTATATAACGTTATACGTTATAACGTAATCGTATATAACGTTATACGTTATAGCGTAATAGTATATAACGCTATATGTTACAGCGTAACAGTATGTAACGTTAAACGTTATAGTGTTATATTATATAACGTTATACGTTATAGCCTAATAGTATATAACGTTATACGTTATAGCCTAATAGTACATAACGTGATGCGTTATGACGTAATCGTATATAACGTTATACTTTATAACGTAACAGTATATAACGTTATACGTTATAACGTAATATTATATAACGTTATACGTTATAACCTAATAGTATATAACGTTAACGTAATAGTATGTAACGTTTTACGTTATAACGTAACAGTATATAACGTTATACGTTATATCGTAATAGTATATAACGTTATACGTTATAGCATAATATTGTATAACGTTATACGTTATAGCCTAATAGTATATAACGTTATACGTTATGACGTAGTCGTATATAACGTTATACGTTATAGCCTAATAGTATATAACGTTATACGTTATAACGTAATCGTATATAACGTTATACGTTATAGCGTAATAGTATGTAACGTTATACGTTATAACGTAATAGTATATAAAGTTATACGTTACAGCGTAATAGTATGTATCGTTATACGTTATAAAGTCACAGTATATAACGTTATACGTTATAAGGTAACAGTATATAACGTTATACGTTATATCGTAATAGTATATAACGTTATACGTTATAGCGTAATATTGTATAACGTTATACGTTATAGCCTAATAGTATATAACGTTATACGTTATGACGTAGTCGTGTATAACGTTATACGTTATAACGTAATAGTATATAACGTTATACGTTATAACGTAAGAGTATATAACGTTATACATTGTAACGTAACAATATATAACGTTATATGTTATAAGGTAACATTATATAACGTCATACGTTATAACGTAATAGTATATAACGCTATACGTTATAGCGTAACAGTATGTAACGTTATACGTTATAACGTTACAGTATGTAACGTTATACATTGTAACGTAACAATATATAACGTTATATGTTATAAGGTAACATTATATAACGTTATACGTTATATCGTAATAGTATATAACGTTATACGTTATAGCGTAATATAATATAACGTTATACGTTATAGCCTAATAGTATATAACGTGATACGTTATGACGTAATCGTATATAACGTTATACGTTATAACGTAATAGTATATAACGTTATACGTTATAACGTAATAGTATATAACGTTATACGTTATAACCTAATAGTACATAACGTGATGCGTTATGATGTAATCGTATATAACGTTATACGTTATAACGTAACAGTATATAACGTTATACGTTATAACGTAATATTATATAACGTTATACGTTATAGCGAAATATTATATAACGTTATACGTTATATCGTAATAGTATATAACGTTATACGTTATAGCGTAATATAATATAACGTTATACGTTATGGCGTAATAGTATATAACGTTATACGTTATAGCGTAATATTATATAACGTTATACGTTATAACGTAACAGTGTATAACGTTATACGTTATAACGTAACAGTATATAACGTTATACGTTATAACGGAACAGTATATAAGGTTATACGTTATATCGTAATCGTATATAACGTTATACGTTATAGCGAAATATTATATAACGTTATACGTTATAGCCTAATAGTATATAACGTTATACGTTATAACGTAATAGTATATAACGTTATACGTTATAGCCTAATAGTATATAACGTTATACGTTATGACGTAATATTATATATCGTTATACGTTATAGCCTAATAGTATATAATGTTAACGTAATAGTATATAACGTTATACGTTATAGCGTAATATTATATAACGTTATACGTTATGGCCTAATAGTATATGACGTTATACGTTATAAGGTAACATTATATAACGTTATACGTTATATCGTAATAGTATATAACGTTATACGTTATAGCGTAATATAATATAACGTTATACGTTATATCGTAATAGTATATAACGTTATACGTTATAGCGTAATATAATATAACGTTATACGTTATGGCGTAATAGTATATAACGTTATACGTTATAGCGTAATATTATATAACGTTATACGTTATAACGTAACAGTGTATAACGTTATACGTTATAACGTAACAGTATATAACGTTATACGTTATAACGGAACAGTATATAAGGTTATACGTTATATCGTAATCGTATATAACGTTATACGTTATAGCGAAATATTATATAACGTTATACGTTATAGCCTAATAGTATATAACGTTATACGTTATAACGTAATAGTATATAACGTTATACGTTATAGCCTAATAGTATATAACGTTATACGTTATGACGCAATATTATATATCGTTATACGTTATAGCCTAATAGTATATAATGTTAACGTAATAGTATATAACGTTATACGTTATAGCGTAATAGTATATAACGTTATACGTTATAGCGTAATATTATATAACGTTATACGTTATAGCCTAATAGTATATGACGTTATACGTTATAAGGTAACAGTATATAACGTTATACGTTATATCGTAATAGTATATAACGTTATACGTTATAGCGTAATATTGTATAACGTTATACGTTATAGCCTAATAGTATATAACGTTATACGTTATGACGTAGTCGTATATAACGTTATACGTTATAACGTAATAGTATATAACGTTATACGTTATAGCGTAATAGTATGTAACGTTATACGTTATAACGTAATAGTATATAAAGTTATACGTTATACCGTAATAGTATGTAACGTTATACGTTATCACGTAATAGTATATAACGTTATACGTTATAACGTAAGAGTATATAACGTTATACGTTATATCGTAATAGTATATAACGTTATACGTTATAGCCTAATAGTATATGACGTTATACGGTATAAGGTAACAGTATATAACGTTATACGTTATATCGTAATAGTATATAACGTTATACGTTATAGCGTAATATTGTATAACGTTATACGTTATAGCCTAATAGTATGTAACGTTATACGTTATAACATAATAGTATATAAAGTTATACGTTATAGCGTAATAGTATGTATCGTTATACGTTATAAAGTCACAGTATATAACGTTATACGTTATAAGGTAACAGTATATAACGTTATACGTTATATCGTAATAGTATATAACGTTATACGTTATAGCGTAATATTGTATAACGTTATACGTTATAGCCTAATAGTATATAACGTGATGCGTTATGATGTAATCGTATATAACGTTATACGTTATAACGTAACAGTATATAACGTTATACGTTATAACGTAATATTATATAACGTTATACGTTATAACCTAATATTATATAACGTTAACGTAATAGTATGTAACGTTGTACGTTATAACGTAACAGTATGTAACGTTATACGTTATAACGTAACAGTATGTAACGTTATACGTTATAGCGTAATATTATATAACGTTATACGTTATAACGTAATAGTATATAACGTTATACGTTATGGCGTAATAGTATATAACGTTATACGTTATAGCGTAATATTATATAACGTTATACGTTATAACGTAACAGTGTATAACGTTATACGTTATAACGTAACAGTATATAACGTTATACGTTATAACGGAACAGTATATAAGGTTATACGTTATATCGTAATCGCATATAACGTTATACGTTATAGCGAAATATTATACAACGTTATACGTTATAGCCTAATAGTATATAACGTTATACGTTATAACGTAATAGTATATAACGTTATACGTTATAGCCTAATAGTATATAACGTTATACGTTATGACGTAATATTATATATCGTTATACGTTATAGCCTAATAGTATATAATGTTAACGTAATAGTATATAACGTTATACGTTATAGCGTAATAGTATATAACGTTATACGTTATAGCGTAATATTATATAACGTTATACGTTATAGCCTAATAGTATATGACGTTATACGTTATAAGGTAACAGTATATAACGTTATACGTTATATCGTAATAGTATATAACGTTATACGTTATAGCGTAATATTGTATAACGTTATACGTTATAGCCTAATAGTATATAACGTTATACGTTATGACGTAGTCGTATATAACGTTATACGTTATAACGTAATAGTATATAACGTTATACGTTATAGCGTAATAGTATGTAACGTTATACGTTATAACGTAATAGTATATAAAGTTATACGTTATAGCGTAATAGTATGTAACGTTATACGTTATCACGTAATAGTATATAACGTTATACGTTATAACGTAAGAGTATATAACGTTATACGTTATATCGTAATAGTATATAACGTTATACGTTGTAGCGTAATAGTATATAACGTTATACGTTATAGCGTAATAGTATATAACGTTATACGTTATAGCGTAATATTATATAACGTTATACGTTATAGCCTAATAGTATATGACGTTATACGTTATAACGTAAGAGTATATAACGTTATACGTTATAGCCTAATAGTATATAACGTTATACGTTATGACGTAGTCGTATATAACGTTATACGTTATAACGTAATAGTATATAACGTTATACGTTATAACGTAAGAGTATATAACGTTATACGTTATGACGTAGTCGTATATAACGTTATACGTTATAACGTAATAGTATATAACGTTATACGTTATAACGTAAGAGTATATAACGTTATACGTTATATCGTAATAGTATATAACGCTATACGTTACAGGGTAACAGCATGAAACGTTATACGTTATAACGTAACAGTATGTAACTTTAGACGTTATAACGTGACAGTATATAACGTTATACGTTATAACGTAATAGTATATAACGTTATACGTTGTAACGTAATAGTATATAACGTTATACGTTATATCGTAATAGTATATAATGCTATACGTTACAGGGTAACAGTATGTAACGTTATACGTTATAACGTAACAGTATATAACGTTATACGTTATAACGTTATATTATATAACGTTATACGTTATAACCTAATAGTATATAATCTTAACGTAATAGTATATAACGTTATAAGTTATAACGTAATAGTATATAACGCTATACGTTATAGCGCAACAGTATGTAACGTTATACGTTATAACGTAACAGTATGTAACGTTATACATTGTAACGTTATACATTGTAACGTAACAATATATAACGTTATATGTTATAAGGTAACATTATATAACGTTATACGTTATATCGTAATAGTATATAACGTTATACGTTATATCGTAATATTAAATAACGTTATACGTTATAACCTAATAGTATATAATCTTAACGTTATAGTATATAACGTTATAAGTTATAACGTAATAGTATATAACGCTATACGTTATAGCGTAACAGTATGTAAGGTTATACGTTATAACGTAATAGTATATAACGTTATACGTTATAACGTAATCGTATATAACGTTATACGTTATAGCGTAATAGTATATAACGCTATATGTTACAGCGTAACAGTATGTAACGTTAAACGTTATAGTGTTATATTATATAACGTTATACGTTATAGCCTAATAGTATATAACGTTATACGTTATAGCCTAATAGTACATAACGTGATGCGTTATGACGTAATCGTATATAACGTTATACTTTATAACGTAACAGTATATAACGTTATACGTTATAACGTAATATTATATAACGTTATGCGTTATAACCTAATAGTATATAACGTTAACGTAATAGTATGTAACGTTTTACGTTATAACGTAACAGTATATAACGTTATACGTTATATCGTAATAGTATATAACGTTATACGTTATAGCATAATATTGTATAACGTTATACGTTATAGCCTAATAGTATATAACGTTATACGTTATGACGTAGTCGTATATAACGTTATACGTTATAGCCTAATAGTATATAACGTTATACGTTATAACGTAATCGTATATAACGTTATACGTTATAGCGTAATAGTATGTAACGTTATACGTTATAACGTAATAGTATATAAAGTTATACGTTACAGCGTAATAGTATGTATCGTTATACGTTATAAAGTCACAGTATATAACGTTATACGTTATAAGGTAACAGTATATAACGTTATACGTTATATCGTAATAGTATATAACGTTATACGTTATAGCGTAATATTGTATAACGTTATACGTTATAGCCTAATAGTATATAACGTTATACGTTATGACGTAGTCGTGTATAACGTTATACGTTATAACGTAATAGTATATAACGTTATACGTTATAACGTAAGAGTATATAACGTTATACGTTATATCGTAATAGTATATAACGCTATACGTTACAGGGTAACAGCATGTAACGTTATACGTTATAACGTAACAGTATGTAACTTTAGACGTTATAACGTAACAGTATATAACGTTATACGTTATAACGTAATAGTATATAACGTTATACGTTGTAACGTAATAGTAGATAACGTTATACGTTATATCGTAATAGTATATAATGCTATACGTTACAGGGTAACAGTATGTAACGTTATATGTTATAACGTAACAGTATATAACGTTATACGTTATAACGTTATATTATATAACGTTATACGTTATGACCTAATAGTATATAATCTTAACGTAATAGTATATAACGTTATAAGTTATAACGTAATAGTATATAACGCTATACGTTATAGCGTAACAGTATGTAACGTTATACGTTATAACGTAACAGTATGTAACGTTATACATTGTAACGTTATACATTGTAACGTAACAATATATAACGTTATATGTTATAAGGTAACATTATATAACGTTATACGTTATATCGTAATAGTATATAACGTTATACGTTATATCGTAATATTATATAACGTTATACGTTATAACGTAATAGTATATAACGTTATACGTTATAACGTAATAGTATATAACGTTATACGTTATATCGTAATAGTATATAATGCTATACGTTACATGGTAACAGTATGTAACGTTATACGTTATAACGTAACAGTATATAACGTTATACGCTATAGCCTAATAGTATATAACGTTATACGTTATGACGTAATATTATATATCGTTATACGTTATAGCCTAATAGTATATAATGTTAACGTAATAGTATATAACGTTATACGTTATAGCGTAATAGTATATAACGTTATACGTTATAGCCTAATAGTATGTAACGTTATACGTTATCACGTCACAGTATATAACGTTATACGTTATGACGTAATCGTATATAACGTTATACGTTATAACGTAATAGTATATAACGTTATAAGTTATAACGTAATAGTATATAACGCTATACGTTATAGCGTAACAGTATGTAACGTTATACGTTATAACGTAACAGTATGTAACGTTATACATTGTAACGTTATACGTTATAACGTAACAGTATGTAACGTTATACGTTATAACGTAACAGTATATAACGTTATGCGTTATAACGTAATAGTATATAACGTTATACGTTATAACGTAATAGTATATAACGTTATACGTTATAGCGTAATATTATATAACGTTATACGTTATAACGTAACAGTATATAACGTTATACGTTATAGCGTAATAGTTTATAACGTTATACGTTATAGCCTAATAGTATATGACGTTATACGGTATAAGGTAACAGTATATAACGTTATACGTTACATCGTAATAGTATATAACGTTATACGTTATAGCGTAATATTGTATAACGTTATACGTTATAGCCTAATAGTATATAACGTTATACGTTATGACGTAGTCGTATATAACGTTATACGTTATAACGTAATAGTATATAACGTTATACGTTATAGCGTAATAGTGGGTAACGTTATACGTTATAACGTTATAGTATATAAAGTTATACGTTATAGCGTAATAGTATGTAACGTTATACGTTATCACGTCACAGTATATAACGTTATACGTTATGACGTAATCGTATATAACGTTATACGTTACAACGTAATAGTATATAGCGTTATACGTTGTAGCGGAATAGTATATAACGTTATACGTTATAGCGTAATAGTATGTAACGTTATACGTTATAACGTAATAGTATATAACGTTATACGTTATAGCGTAATAGTATGTATCGTGATACCTTATAAAGTCACAGTATATAACGTTATACGTTATAAGGTAACAGTATATAACGTTATACGTTATATCGTAATAGTATATAACGTTATACGTTATAGCGTAATATTGTATAACGTTATACGTTATAGCCTAATAGTATATAACGTTATACGTTATGACGTAGTCGTATATAACGTTATACGTTATAACGTAATAGTATATAACGTTATACGTAATAACGTAATAGTATATAACGTTATAAGTTATAACGTAATAGTATATAACGCTATACGTTATAGCGTAACAGTATGTAACGTTATACGTTATAACGTAACAGTATGTAACGTTATACATTGTAACGTTATACGTTATAACGTAACAGTATGTAACGTTATACGTTATAACGTAACAGTATATAACGTTATGCGTTATAACGTAATAGTATATAACGTTATACGTTATAACAAAGAGTATATAACGTTATACGTTATATCGTAATAGTATATAATGCTATACGTTACAGGGTAATAGTATGTAACGTTATACGTTATAACGTAACAGAATATAACGTTATACGTTATAACGTAATAGTATATAACGTTATACGTTATAGCGTAATATTATATAACGTTATACGTTATAACGTAACAGTATATAACGTTATACGTTATAGCGTAATAGTATATAACGTTATACGTTATAGCCTAATAGTATGTAACGTTATACGTTATCACGTCACAGTATATAACGTTATACGTTATGACGTAATCGTATATAACGTTATACGTTATAACGTAATAGTATATAACGTTATAAGTTATAACGTAATAGTATATAACGCTATACGTTATAGCGTGACAGTATGTAACGTTATACGTTATAACGTAACAGTATGTAACGTTATACATTGTAACGTTATACGTTATAACGTAACAGTATGTAACGTTATACGTTATAACGTAACATTATATAACGTTATGCGTTATAACGTAATAGTATATAACGTTATACGTTATAACGTAATCGTATATAACGTTATACGTTATAGCGTAATATTATATAACGTTATACGTTATAGCCTAATAGTATATAACGTTATACGTTATAACTTAATAGTATATAACGTTATACGTTATAGCCTAATAGTATATAAAGTTATACGTTATGACGTA
Source organism: Bombus sonorus (assembly GCA_029958995.1). Classification (NCBI taxonomy): domain Eukaryota; kingdom Metazoa; phylum Arthropoda; class Insecta; order Hymenoptera; family Apidae; genus Bombus; species Bombus sonorus. Next base: position 19,045,502 of record JARWAU010000006.1, read on the forward strand.
ATATTATATATCGTTATACGTTATAGCCTAATACTATTTAATGTTAACGTAATAGTAAATAACGTTATACGTTATAGCGCAATAGTATATAACGTTATACGTTATAGCGTAATATTATATAACGTTATACGTTATAGCCTAATAGTATATGACGTTATACGGTATAAGGTAACAGTATATAACGTTATACGTTATATCGTAATAGTATATAACGTTATACGTTATAGCGTAATATTGTATAACGTTATACGTTATAGCCTAATAGTATATAACGTTATACGTTATGACGTAGTCGTATATAACGTTATACGTTATAACGTAATAGTATATAACGTTATACGTTATAGCGTAATAGTAGGTAACGTTATACGTTATAACGTTATAGTATATAAAGTTATACGTTATAGCGTAATAGTATGTTACGTTATACGTTATCACGTCACAGTATATAACGTTATACGTTATGACGTAATCGTATATAACGTTATACGTTATAACGTAATACTATATAACGTTATACGTTGTAGCGGAATAGTATATAGCGTTATACGTTATAGCGTAATAGTATGTAACGTTATACGTTATAACGTAATAGTATATAACGTTATACGTTATAGCGTAATAGTATGTATCGTGATACCTTATAAAGTCACAGTATATAACGTTATACGTTATAAGGTAACAGTATATAACGTTATACGTTATATCGTAATAGTATATAACGTTATACGTTATAGCGTAATATTGTATAACGTTATACGTTATAGCCTAATAGTATATAATGTTATACGTTATGACGTAGTCGTATATAACGTTATACGTTATAACGTAATAGTATATAACGTTATACGTTATAACGTAATAGTATATAACGTTATACGTTATAGCGTAATAGTATATAACGTTATACGTTATAGCGTAATAGTATATAACGCTATACGTTACAGCGTAACAGTATGTAACGTTATACGTTATAACGTAACCGTATATAACGTTATACGTTATAACGTAATAGTATATAACGTTATACGTTATAGCGTAATATTATATAACGTTATACGTTATATCGTAATAGTATATAACGTTATACGTTATAGCGTAATATTGTATAACGTTATACGTTATAGCCTAATAGTATATAACGTTATACGTTATGACGTAGTCGTATATAACGTTATACGTTATAACGTAATAGTATATAACGTTATACGTTATAGCGTAATAGTAGGTAACGTTATACGTTATAACGTTATAGTATATAAAGTTATACGTTATAGCGTAATAGTATGTAACGTTATACGTTATCACGTCACAGTATATAACGTTATACGTTATGACGTAATCGTATATAACGTTATACGTTATAACGTAATACTATATAACGTTATACGTTGTAGCGGAATAGTATATAGCGTTATACGTTATAGCGTAATAGTATGTAACGTTATACGTTATAACGTAATAGTATATAACGTTATACGTTATAGCGTAATAGTATGTATCGTGATACCTTATAAAGTCACAGTATATAACGTTATACGTTATAAGGTAACAGTATATAACGTTATACGTTATATCGTAATAGTATATAACGTTATACGTTATAGCGTAATATTGTACAACGTTATACGTTATAGCCTAATAGTATATAATGTTATACGTTATGACGTAGTCGTATATAACGTTATACGTTATAACGTAATAGTATATAACGTTATACGTTATAACGTAATAGTATATAACGTTATACGTTATAGCGTAATAGTATATAACGTTATACGTTATAGCGTAATAGTATATAACGCTATACGTTACAGCGTAACAGTATGTAACGTTATACGTTATAACGTAACCGTATATAACGTTATACGTTATAACGTAATAGTATATAACGTTATACGTTATAGCGTAATATTATATAACGTTATACGTTATAGCCTAATAGTATATAACGTTATACGTTATAACGTAATCGTATATAACGTTATACGTTATAACGCAATAGTATATAACGTTATACGTTATAACGTAGTAGTATATAACGTTTTACGTTATAACGTAACAGTATGTAACGTTATACGTTATAACGTATCAGTGTATAACGTTATACGTTATAACGTAACAGTATATAACGTTATACGTTATAACGGAACAGTATATAAGGTTATACGTTATAACGTAATCGTATATAACGTTATACGTTATAGCGTAATATTATATAACGTTATACGTTATATCGTAATAGTATATAACGTTAACGTAATAGTATGTAACGTTTTACGTTATAACGTAACAGTATGTAACGTTATACGTTGTAACGTAACAGTATGTAACGTTATACGTTATAGCGTAATATTATATAACGTTATACGTTATAACGTAATAGTATATAACGTTATACGTTATGGCGTAATAGTATATAACGTTATACGTTATAGCGTAATATTATATAACGTTATACGTTATAGCCTAATAGTATATAACGTTATACGTTATAACGTAATCGTATATAACGTTATACGTTATAACGCAATAGTATATAACGTTATACGTTATAACGTAGTAGTATATAACGTTTTACGTTATAACGTAACAGTATGTAACGTTATACGTTATAACGTATCAGTGTATAACGTTATACGTTATAACGTAACAGTATATAACGTTATACGTTATAACGGAACAGTATATAAGGTTATACGTTATAACGTAATCGTATATAACGTTATACGTTATAGCGTAATATTATATAACGTTATACGTTATATCGTAATAGTATATAACGTTAACGTAATAGTATGTAACGTTTTACGTTATAACGTAACAGTATGTAACGTTATACGTTATAACGTAACAGTATGTAACGTTATACGTTATAGCGTAATATTATATATCGTTATACGTTATCACGTAATCGTATATAACGTTATACGTTATAGCGTAATATTATATAACGTTATACGTTATATGGTAATAGTATATAACGTTATACGTTCTAGCGTAATATTGTATAACGTTATAGGTTATAGCCTAATAGTATATAACGTTATACGTTATGACGTAGTCGTATATAACGTTATACGTTATAACGTAATAGTATATAACGTTATACGTTATAACGTAATAGTATATAACGTTATACGTTATAGCGTAATAGTATATAACGTTATACGTTATAGCGTAATATTATATAACGCTATACGTTACAGCGTAACAGTATGTAACGTTATACATTATAACGTAACAGTATATAACGTTATGCGTTATAGCGTAATAGTATATAACATTATACGTTATAACGTAACAGTATATAACGTTATACGTTATAACGGAACAGTATATAACGTCATACGTTATAACGTAACAGTATATAACGTCATACGTTATGACGTAACAGTATGTAACGTTATACGTTATAACGTAAGAGTATGTAACGTTATACGCTATAACGTAAGAGTATATAACGTTATACGTTATACCGTAATAGTATATAACGCTATACGTTACAGGGTAACATTATGTAACGTTATACGTTATAACGTAACAGTATGTAACTTTATACGTTATAACGTAATAGTATATAACGTTATACGTTATGGCGTAATAGTATATAACGTTATACGTTATAGCGTAATATTATATAACGTTATACGTTATAGCCTAATAGTATATAACGTTATACGTTATAACGTAATCGTATATAACGTTATACGTTATAACGTAATAGTAGATAACGTTATACGTTATAACGTAGTAGTATATAACGTTTTACGTTATAACGTAAGAGTATGTAACGTTATACGTTATAACGTAACAGTGTATAACGTTATACGTTATAACGTAACAGTATATAACGTTATACGTTATACCGGAGCAGTATATAAGGTTATACGTTATAACGTAATCGTATATAACGTTATACGTTATAGCGTAATATTATATAACGTTATACGTTATAGCCTAATAGTATATAACGTTATACGTTATAACGTAACAGTATGTAACGTTATACATTGTAACGTAACAATATATAACGTTATATGTTATAAGGTATCATTATATAACGTTATACGTTATAGCGTAATAGTATATAGCGTTATACGTTATAGCGTAATAGTATGTAACGTTATACGTTATAACGTAATAGTATATAACGTTATACGTTATAGCGTAATAGTATGTATCGTGATACCTTATAAAGTCACAGTATATAACGTTATACGTTATAAGGTAACAGTATATAACGTTATACGTTATATCGTAATAGTATATAACGTTATACGTTATAGCGTAATATTGTACAACGTTATACGTTATAGCCTAATAGTATATAATGTTATACGTTATGACGTAGTCGTATATAACGTTATACGTTATAACGTAATAGTATATAACGTTATACGTTATAACGTAATAGTATATAACGTTATACGTTATAGCGTAATAGTATATAACGTTATACGTTATAGCGTAATAGTATATAACGCTATACGTTACAGCGTAACAGTATGTAACGTTATACGTTATAACGTAACCGTATATAACGTTATACGTTATAACGTAATAGTATATAACGTTATACGTTATAGCGTAATATTATATAACGTTATACGTTATAGCCTAATAGTATATAACGTTATACGTTATAACGTAATCGTATATAACGTTATACGTTATAACGCAATAGTATATAACGTTATACGTTATAACGTAGTAGTATATAACGTTTTACGTTATAACGTAACAGTATGTAACGTTATACGTTATAACGTATCAGTGTATAACGTTATACGTTATAACGTAACAGTATATAACGTTATACGTTATAACGGAACAGTATATAAGGTTATACGTTATAACGTAATCGTATATAACGTTATACGTTATAGCGTAATATTATATAACGTTATACGTTATATCGTAATAGTATATAACGTTAACGTAATAGTATGTAACGTTTTACGTTATAACGTAACAGTATGTAACGTTATACGTTGTAACGTAACAGTATGTAACGTTATACGTTATAGCGTAATATTATATAACGTTATACGTTATAACGTAATAGTATATAACGTTATACGTTATGGCGTAATAGTATATAACGTTATACGTTATAGCGTAATATTATATAACGTTATACGTTATAGCCTAATAGTATATAACGTTATACGTTATAACGTAATCGTATATAACGTTATACGTTATAACGCAATAGTATATAACGTTATACGTTATAACGTAGTAGTATATAACGTTTTACGTTATAACGTAACAGTATGTAACGTTATACGTTATAACGTATCAGTGTATAACGTTATACGTTATAACGTAACAGTATATAACGTTATACGTTATAACGGAACAGTATATAAGGTTATACGTTATAACGTAATCGTATATAACGTTATACGTTATAGCGTAATATTATATAACGTTATACGTTATATCGTAATAGTATATAACGTTAACGTAATAGTATGTAACGTTTTACGTTATAACGTAACAGTATGTAACGTTATACGTTATAACGTAACAGTATGTAACGTTATACGTTATAGCGTAATATTATATATCGTTATACGTTATCACGTAATCGTATATAACGTTATACGTTATAGCGTAATATTATATAACGTTATACGTTATATGGTAATAGTATATAACGTTATACGTTCTAGCGTAATATTGTATAACGTTATAGGTTATAGCCTAATAGTATATAACGTTATACGTTATGACGTAGTCGTATATAACGTTATACGTTATAACGTAATAGTATATAACGTTATACGTTATAACGTAATAGTATATAACGTTATACGTTATAGCGTAATAGTATATAACGTTATACGTTATAGCGTAATATTATATAACGCTATACGTTACAGCGTAACAGTATGTAACGTTATACATTATAACGTAACAGTATATAACGTTATGCGTTATAGCGTAATAGTATATAACATTATACGTTATAACGTAACAGTATATAACGTTATACGTTATAACGGAACAGTATATAACGTCATACGTTATAACGTAACAGTATATAACGTCATACGTTATGACGTAACAGTATGTAACGTTATACGTTATAACGTAAGAGTATGTAACGTTATACGCTATAACGTAAGAGTATATAACGTTATACGTTATACCGTAATAGTATATAACGCTATACGTTACAGGGTAACATTATGTAACGTTATACGTTATAACGTAACAGTATGTAACTTTATACGTTATAACGTAATAGTATATAACGTTATACGTTATGGCGTAATAGTATATAACGTTATACGTTATAGCGTAATATTATATAACGTTATACGTTATAGCCTAATAGTATATAACGTTATACGTTATAACGTAATCGTATATAACGTTATACGTTATAACGTAATAGTAGATAACGTTATACGTTATAACGTAGTAGTATATAACGTTTTACGTTATAACGTAAGAGTATGTAACGTTATACGTTATAACGTAACAGTGTATAACGTTATACGTTATAACGTAACAGTATATAACGTTATACGTTATACCGGAGCAGTATATAAGGTTATACGTTATAACGTAATCGTATATAACGTTATACGTTATAGCGTAATATTATATAACGTTATACGTTATAGCCTAATAGTATATAACGTTATACGTTATAACGTAACAGTATGTAACGTTATACATTGTAACGTAACAATATATAACGTTATATGTTATAAGGTATCATTATATAACGTTATACGTTATAGCGTAATAGTATATAACATTATACGTTATAACGTAACAATATATAACGTTGTATGTTACAAGGTAACATTATATAACGTTATACGTTATAACGTAATGGTATATAACGTTATACGTTATAGCGTAATAGTATAAACGCTGTACGTTACAGCGTAACAGTATGTAACGTTAAACGTTATAGCGTAATATTATATAACGTTATACGTTATAGCCTAATAGTATATAACGTTATACGTTATAGCCTAATAGTACATAACGTGATGCGTTATGACGTAATCGTATATAACGTTATACGTTATAACGTAATATTATATAACGTTATACGTTATAACCTAATAGTATATAACGTTGACGTAGTAGTATGTAACGTTTTACGTTATAACGTAACAGTATATAACGTCATACGTTATGACGTAACAGTATGTAACGTTATACGTTATAACGTAAGAGTATGTAACGTTATACGTTATAGCGTAATAGTATGTAACGTTATACGTTATAACGTAATAGTATATAACGTTATACGTTATAGCGTAATAGTATGTATCGTGATACCTTATAAAGTCACAGTATATAACGTTATACGTTATAAGGTAACAGTATATAACGTTATACGTTATATCGTAATAGTATATAACGTTATACGTTATAGCGTAATATTGTATAACGTTATACGTTATAGCCTAATAGTATATAATGTTATACGTTATGACGTAGTCGTATATAACGTTATACGTTATAACGTAATAGTATATAACGTTATACGTTATAACGTAATAGTATATAACGTTATACGTTATAGCGTAATAGTATATAACGTTGTACGTTATAGCGTAATAGTATATAACGCTATACGTTACAGCGTAACAGTATGTAACGTTATACGTTATAACGTAACAGTATATAACGTTATACGTTATAACGTAATAGTATATAACGTTATACGTTATAGCGTAATATTATATAACGTTATACGTTATAGCCTAATAGTATATAACGTTATACGTTATAACGTAATCGTATATAACGTTATACGTTATAACGCAATAGTATATAACGTTATACGTTATAACGTAGTAGTATATAACGTTTTACGTTATAACGTAACAGTATGTAACGTTATACGTTATAACGTATCAGTGTATAACGTTATACGTTATAACGTAACAGTATATAACGTTATACGTTATAACGGAACAGTATATAAGGTTATACGTTATTACGTAATCGTATATAACGTTATACGTTATAGCGTAATATTATATAACGTTATACGTTATATCGTAATAGTATATAACGTTAACGTAATAGTATGTAACGTTTTACGTTATAACGTAACAGTATGTAACGTTATACGTTGTAACGTAACAGTATGTAACGTTATACGTTATAGCGTAATATTATATAACGTTATACGTTATAACGTAATAGTATATAACGTTATACGTTATGGCGTAATAGTATATAACGTTATACGTTATAGCGTAATATTATATAACGTTATACGTTATAGCCTAATAGTATATAACGTTATACGTTATAACGTAATCGTATATAACGTTATACGTTATAACGCAATAGTATATAACGTTATACGTTATAACGTAGTAGTATATAACGTTTTACGTTATAACGTAACAGTATGTAACGTTATACGTTATAACGTATCAGTGTATAACGTTATACGTTATAACGTAACAGTATATAACGTTATACGTTATAACGGAACAGTATATAAGGTTATACATTATAACGTAACAGTATATAACGTTTTACGTTATAACGTAACAGTATGTAACGTTATACGTTATAACGTATCAGTGTATAACGTTATACGTTATAACGTAACAGTATATAACGTTATACGTTATAACGGAACAGTATATAAGGTTATACGTTATAACGTAATCGTATATAACGTTATACGTTATAGCGTAATATTATATAACGTTATACGTTATATCGTAATAGTATATAACGTTAACGTAATAGTATGTAACGTTTTACGTTATAACGTAACAGTATGTAACGTTATACGTTATAACGTAACAGTATGTAACGTTATACGTTATAGCGTAATATTATATAACGTTATACGTTATCACGTAATCGTATATAACGTTATACGTTATAGCGTAATATTATATAACGTTATACGTTATATGGTAATAGTATATAACGTTATACGTTCAAGCGTAATATTGTATAACGTTATAGGTTATAGCCTAATAGTATATAACGTTATACGTTATGACGTAGTCGTATATAACGTTATACGTTATAACGTAATAGTATATAACGTTATACGTTATAACGTAATAGTATATAACGTTATACGTTATAGCGTAATAGTATATAACGTTATACGTTATAGCGTAATATTATATAACGCTATACGTTACAGCGTAACAGTATGTAACGTTATACATTATAACGTAACAGTATATAACGTTATACGTTATAGCGTAATAGTATATAACATTATACGTTATAACGTAACAGTATATAACGTTATACGTTATAACGGAACAGTATATAACGTCATACGTTATAACGTAACAGTATATAACGTCATACGTTATGACGTAACAGTATGTAACGTTATACGTTATAACGTAAGAGTATGTAACGTTATACGCTATAACGTAAGAGTATATAACGTTATACGTTATATCGTAATAGTATATAACGCTATACGTTACAGGGTAACATTATGTAACGTTATACGTTATAACGTAACAGTATGTAACTTTATACGTTATAACGTAATAGTATATAACGTTATACGTTATGGCGTAATAGTATATAACGTTATACGTTATAGCGTAATATTATATAACGTTATACGTTATAGCCTAATAGTATATAACGTTATACGTTATAACGTAATCGTATATAACGTTATACGTTATAACGTAATAGTATATAACGTTATACGTTATAACGTAGTAGTATATAACGTTTTACGTTATAACGTAAGAGTATGTAACGTTATACGTTATAACGTAACAGTGTATAACGTTATACGTTATAACGTAACAGTATATAACGTTATACGTTATACCGGAACAGTATATAAGGTTATACGTTATAACGTAATCGTATATAACGTTATACGTTATAGCGTAATATCATATAACGTTATACGTTATAGCCTAATAGTATATAACGTTATACGTTATAACGTAACAGTATGTAACGTTATACATTGTAACGTAACAATATATAACGTGATATGTTATAAGGTACCATTATATAACGTTATACGTTATAGCGTAATAGTATATAACATTATACGTTATAACGTAACAATATATAACGTTGTATGTTACAAGGTAACATTATATAACGTTATACGTTATAACGTAATGGTATATAACGTTATACGTTATAGCGTAATAGTATAAACGCTGTACGTTACAGCGTAACAGTATGTAACGTTAAACGTTATAGCGTAATATTATATAACGTTATACGTTATAGCCTAATAGTATATAACGTTATACGTTATAGCCTAATAGTACATAACGTGATGCGTTATGACGTAATCGTATATAACGTTATACGTTATAACGTAATATTATATAACGTTATACGTTATAACCTAATAGTATATAACGTTGACGTAGTAGTATGTAACGTTTTACGTTATAACGTAACAGTATGTAACGTTATACGTTATAACGTAACAGTATGTAACGTTATACGTTATAACGTAACAGTATGTAACGTTATACGTTATAACGTAACAGTATATAACGTTATACGTTATAACGTAATATTATATATCGTTATACGTTATAACCTAATAGTATATACTCTTAACGTAATAGTATATAACGTTATACGTTATAACGTAATAGTATATAAAGTTATACGTTATAACGTAATAGTATATAAGGTTATACGTTATAGCGTAATAGTATGTATCGTGATACCTTATAAAGTCACTGTATATAACGTTATACGTTATAACGTAACAGTATATAACGTTATACGTTATAACGGAACAGTATATAAGGTTATACGTTATAACGTAATCGTATATAACGTTATACGTTATAGCGTAATATTATATAACGTTATACGTTATATCGTAATAGTATATAACGTTAACGTAATAGTATGTAACGTTTTACGTTATAACGTAACAGTATGTAACGTTATACGTTATAACGTAACAGTATGTAACGATATACGTTATAGCGTAATATTATATAACGTTATACGTTATCACGTAATCGTATATAACGTTATACGTTATAGCGTAATATGATATAACGTTATACGTTATATGGTAATAGTATATAACGTTATACGTTCTAGCGTAATATTGTATAACGTTATAGGTTATAGCCTAATAGTATATAACGTTATACGTTATGACGTAGTCGTATATAACGTTATACGTTATAACGTAATAGTATATAACGTTATACGTTATAACGTAATAGTATATAACGTTATACGTTATAGCGTAATAGTATATAACGTTATACGTTATAGCGTAATAGTATATAACGCTATACGTTACAGCGTAACAGTATGTAACGTTATACATTATAACGTAACAGTATATAACGTTATACGTTATAGCGTAATAGTATATAACATTATACGTTATAACGTAACAGTATATAACGTTATACGTTATAACGGAACAGTATATAACGTCATACGTTATAACGTAACAGTATATAACGTCATACGTTATGACGTAACAGTATGTAACGTTATACGTTATAACGTAAGAGTATGTAACGTTATACGCTATAACGTAAGAGTATATAACGTTATACGTTATATCGTAATAGTATATAACGCTATACGTTACAGGGTAACATTATGTAACGTTATACGTTATAACGTAACAGTATGTAACTTTATACGTTATAACGTAATAGTATATAACGTTATACGTTGTGGCGTAATAGTATATAACGTTATACGTTATAGCGTAATATTATATAACGTTATACGTTATAGCCTAATAGTATATAACGTTATACGTTATAACGTAATCGTATATAACGTTATACGTTATAACGTAATAGTATATAACGTTATACGTTATAACGTAGTAGTATATAACGTTTTACGTTATAACGTAAGAGTATGTAACGTTATACGTTATAACGTAACAGTGTATAACGTTATACGTTATAACGTAACAGTATATAACGTTATACGTTATACCGGAACAGTATATAAGGTTATACGTTATAACGTAATCGTATATAACGTTATACGTTATAGCGTAATATTATATAACGTTATACGTTATAGCCTAATAGTATATAACATTATACGTTATAACGTAACAGTATGTAACGTTATACATTGTAACGTAACAATATATAACGTTATATGTTATAAGGTATCATTATATAACGTTATACGTTATAGCGTAATAGTATATAACATTATACGTTATAACGTAACAATATATAACGTTGTATGTTACAAGGTAACATTATATAACGTTATACGTTATAACGTAATGGTATATAACGTTATACGTTATAGCGTAATAGTATAAACGCTGTACGTCACAGCGTAACAGTATGTAACGTTAAACGTTATAGCGTAATATTATATAACGTTATACGTTATAGCCTAATAGTATATAACGTTATACGTTATAGCCTAATAGTACATAACGTGATGCGTTATGACGTAATCGTATATAACGTTATACGTTATAACGTAATATTATATAACGTTATACGTTATAACCTAATAGTATATAACGTTGACGTAGTAGTATGTAACGTTTTACGTTATAACGTAACAGTATGTAACGTTATACGTTATAACGTAACAGTATGTAACGTTATACGTTATAACGTAACAGTATGTAACGTTATACGTTATAACGTAACAGTATGTAACGTTATACGTTATAACGTAACAGTATATAACGTTATACGTTATAACGTAATATTATATATCGTTATACGTTATAACCTAATAGTATATACTCTTAACGTAATAGTATATAACGTTATACGTTATAACGTAATAGTATATAAAGTTATACGTTATAACGTAATAGTATATAACGTTATACGTTATAGCGTAATAGTATGTATCGTGATACCTTATAAAGTCACAGTATATAACGTTATACGTTATAACGTAACAGTATATAACGTTATACGTTATAACGGAACAGTATATAAGGTTATACGTTATAACGTAATCGTATATAACGATATGCGTTATAGCGTAATATTATATAACGTTATACGTTATATCGTAATAGTATATAACGTTAACGTAATAGTATGTAACGTTTTACGTTATAACGTAACAGTATGTAACGTTATACGTTATAACGTAACAGTATGTAACGTTATACGTTATAGCGTAATATTATATAACGTTATACGTTATCACGTAATCGTATATAACGTTATACGTTATAGCGTAATATGATATAACGTTATACGTTATATGGTAATAGTATATAACGTTATACGTTCTAGCGTAATATTGTATAACGTTATAGGTTATAGCCTAATAGTATATAACGTTATACGTTATGACGTAGTCGTATATAACGTTATACGTTATAACGTAATAGTATATAACGTTATACGTTATAACGTAATAGTATATAACGTTATACGTTATAGCGTAATAGTATATAACGTTATACGTTATAGCGTAATAGTATATAACGCTATACGTTACAGCGTAACAGTATGTAACGTTATACATTATAACGTAACAGTATATAACGTTATACGTTATAGCGTAATAGTATATAACATTATACGTTATAACGTAACAGTATATAACGTTATACGTTATAACGGAACAGTATATAACGTCATACGTTATAACGTAACAGTATATAACGTCATACGTTATGACGTAACAGTATGTAACGTTATACGTTATAACGTAGTAGTATATAACGTTTTACGTTATAACGTAAGAGTATGTAACGTTATACGTTATAACGTAACAGTGTATAACGTTATACGTTATAACGTAACAGTATATAACGTTATACGTTATACCGGAACAGTATATAAGGTTATACGTTATAACGTAATCGTATATAACGTTATACGTTATAGCGTAATATTATATAACGTTATACGTTATAGCCTAATAGTATATAACGTTATACGTTATAACGTAACAGTATGTAACGTTATACATTGTAACGTAACAATATATAACGTTATATGTTATAAGGTATCATTATATAACGTTATACGTTATACCGGAACAGTATATAAGGTTATACGTTATAACGTAATCGTATATAACGTTATACGTTATAGCGTAATATTATATAACGTTATACGTTATAGCCTAATAGTATATAACGTTATACGTTATAACGTAGCAGTATGTAACGTTATACATTGTAACGTAACAATATATAACGTTATATGTTATAAGGTATCATTATATAACGTTATACGTTATAGCGTAATAGTATATAACATTATACGTTATAACGTAACAATATATAACGTTGTATGTTACAAGGTAACATTATATAACGTTATACGTTATAACGTAATGGTATATAACGTTATACGTTATAGCGTAATAGTATAAACGCTGTACGTTACAGCGTAACAGTATGTAACGTTAAACGTTATAGCGTAATATTATATAACGTTATACGTTATAGCCTAATAGTATATAACGTTATACGTTATAGCCTAATAGTACATAACGTGATGCGTTATGACGTAATCGTATATAACGTTATACGTTATAACGTAATATTATATAACGTTATACGTTATAACCTAATAGTATATAACGTTGACGTAGTAGTATGTAACGTTTTACGTTATAACGTAACAGTATGTAACGTTATACGTTATAACGTAACAGTATGTAACGTTATACGTTATAACGTAACAGTATGTAACGTTATACGTTATAACGTAACAGTATATAACGTTATACGTTATAACGTAATATTATATATCGTTATTCGTTATAACCTAATAGTATATACTCTTAACGTAATAGTGTATAACGTTATACGTTATAACGTAATAGTATATAAAGTTATACGTTATAGCGTAATAGTATGTAACGTTATACGTTATCACGTCACAGTATATAACGTTATACGTTATGACGTAATCGTATATAACGTTATACGTTATAACGTAATAGTATATAACGTTATACGTTGTAGCGGAATAGTATATAACGTTATACGTTATAGCGTAATAGTATGTAACGTTATACGTTATAACGTAATAGTATATAACGTTATACGTTATAGCGTAATAGTATGTATCGTGATACCTTATAAAGTCACAGTATATAACGTTATACGTTATAAGGTAACAGTATATAACGTTATACGTTATATCGTAATAGTATATAACGTTATACGTTATAGCGTAATATTGTATAACGTTATACGTTATAGCCTAATAGTATATAACGTTATACGTTATGACGTAGTCGTATATAACGTTATACGTTATAACGTAATAGTATATAACGTTATACGTTATAACGTAATAGTATATAACGTTATAAGTTATAACGTAATAGTATATAACGCTTTACGTTATAGCGTAACAGTATGTAACGTTATACGTTATAACGTAACAGTATGTAACGTTATACATTGTAACGTTATACGTTATAACGTAACAGTATGTAACGTTATACGTTATAACGTAACAGTATATAACGTTATGCGTTATAACGTAATAGTATATAACGTTATACGTTATAGCGTAATAGTATATAACGTTATACGTTATATCGTAATAGTATATAATGCTATACGTTACAGGGTAACAGTATGTAACGTTATACGTTATAACGTAACAGAATATAACGTTATGCGTTATAACGTGATAGTAGATAACGTTATACGTTATAGCGTAATATTATATAACGTTATACGTTATAACGTAACAGTATATAACGTTATACGTTATAGCGTAATAGTATATAACGTTATACGTTATAGCCTAATAGTATGTAACGTTATACGTTATCACGTCACAGTATATAACGTTATACGTTATGACGTAATCGTATATAACGTTATACGTTATAACGTAATAGTATATAACGTTATAAGTTATAACGTAATAGTATATAACGCTATACGTTATAGCGTGACAGTATGTAACGTTATACGTTATAGCCTAATAGTATATAAAGTTATACGTTATGACGTAATATTATATAACGTTATACGTTATAGCCTAATAGTATATAACGTTATACGTTATAACGTAATAGTATATAACGTTATACGTTATAGCCTAATAGTATATAAAGTTATACGTTATGACGTAATATTATATATCGTTATACGTTATAGCCTAATACTATTTAATGTTAACGTAATAGTATATAACGTTATACGTTATAGCGTAATAGTATATAACGTTATACGTTATAGCGTAATATTATATAACGTTATACGTTATAGCCTAATAGTATATGACGTTATACGGTATAAGGTAACAGTATATAACGTTATACGTTATATCGTAATAGTATATAACGTTATACGTTATAGCGTAATATTGTATAACGTTATACGTTATAGCCTAATAGTATGTAACGTTATACGTTATAACGTAATAGTATATAACGTTATAAGTTATAACGTAATAGTATATAACGCTTTACGTTATAGCGTAACAGTATGTAACGTTATACGTTATAACGTAACAGTATGTAACGTTATACATTGTAACGTTATACGTTATAACGTAACAGTATGTAACGTTATACGTTATAACGTAACAGTATATAACGTTATGCGTTATAACGTAATAGTATATAACGTTATACGTTATAGCGTAATAGTATATAACGTTATACGTTATATCGTAATAGTATATAATGCTATACGTTACAGGGTAACAGTATGTAACGTTATACGTTATAACGTAACAGAATATAACGTTATGCGTTATAACGTAATAGTAGATAACGTTATACGTTATAGCGTAATATTATATAACGTTATACGTTATAACGTAACAGTATATAACGTTATACGTTATAGCGTAATAGTATATAACGTTATACGTTATAGCCTAATAGTATGTAACGTTATACGTTATCACGTCACAGTATATAACGTTATACGTTATGACGTAATCGTATATAACGTTATACGTTATAACGTAATAGTATATAACGTTATAAGTTATAACGTAATAGTATATAACGCTTTACGTTATAGCGTAACAGTATGTAACGTTATACGTTATAACGTAACAGTATGTAACGTTATACATTGTAACGTTATACGTTATAACGTAACAGTATGTAACGTTATACGTTATAACGTAACAGTATGTAACGTTATACGTTATAACGTAACATTATATAACGTTATGCGTTATAACGTAATAGTATATAACGTTATACGTTATAACGTAATCGTATATAACGTTATACGTTATAGCGTAATATTATATAACGTTATACGTTATAGCCTAATAGTATATAACGTTATACGGTATAACGTAATAGTATATAACGTTATACGTTATAGCCTAATAGTATATAAAGTTATACGTTATGACGTAATATTATATATCGTTATACGTTATAGCCTAATACTATTTAATGTTAACGTAATAGTATATAACGTTATACGTTATAGCGTAATAGTATATAACGTTATACGTTATAGCGTAATATTATATAACGTTATACGTTATAGCCTAATAGTATATGACGTTATACGGTATAAGGTAACAGTATATAACGTTATACGTTATATCGTAATAGTATATAACGTTATACGTTATAGCGTAATATTGTATAACGTTATACGTTATAGCCTAATAGTATGTAACGTTATACGTTATCACGTCACAGTATATAACGTTATACGTTATGACGTAATCGTATATAACGTTATACGTTATAACGTAATAGTATATAACGTTATACGTTGTAGCGGAATAGTATATAACGTTATACGTTATAGCGTAATAGTATGTAACGTTATACGTTATAACGTAATAGTATATAAAGTTATACGTTATGACGTAATATTATATATCGTTATACGTTATAGCCTAATACTATTTAATGTTAACGTAATAGTATATAACGTTATACGTTATAGCCTAATAGTATATAAAGTTATACGTTATGACGTAATATTATATATCGTTATACGTTATAGCCTAATACTATTTAATGTTAACGTAATAGTATATAACGTTATACGTTATAGCGTAATAGTATATAACGTTATACGTTATAGCGTAATATTATATAACGTTATACGTTATAGCCTAATAGTATATGACGTTATACGGTATAAGGTAACAGTATATAACGTTATACGTTATATCGTAATAGTATATAACGTTATACGTTATAGCGTAATATTGTATAACGTTATACGTTATAGCCTAATAGTATGTAACGTTATACGTTATCACGTCACAGTATATAACGTTATACGTTATGACGTAATCGTATATAACGTTATACGTTATAACGTAATAGTATATAACGTTATACGTTGTAGCGGAATAGTATATAACGTTATACGTTATAGCGTAATAGTATGTAACGTTATACGTTATAACGTAATAGTATATAACGTTATACGTTATAGCGTAATAGTATGTATCGTGATACCTTATAAAGTCACAGTATATAACGTTATACGTTATAAGGTAACAGTATATAACGTTATACGTTATATCGTAATAGTATATAACGTTATACGTTATAGCGTAATATTGTATAACGTTATACGTTATAGCCTAATAGTATATAATGTTATACGTTATGACGTAGTCGTATATAACGTTATACGTTATAACGTAATAGTATATAACGTTATACGTTATAACGTAATAGTATATAACGTTATACGTTATAGCGTAATAGTATATAACGTTATACGTTATAGCGTAATAGTATATAACGTTATACGTTATAGCGTAATAGTATATAACGCTATACGTTACAGCGTAACAGTATGTAACGTTATACGTTATAACGTAACAGTATATAACGTTATACGTTATAACGTAATAGTATATAACGTTATACGTTATAGCGTAATATTATATAACGTTATACGCTATAGCCTAATAGTATATAACGTTATACGTTATAACGTAATCGTATATAACGTTATACGTTATAACGCAATAGTATATAACGTTATACGTTATAACGTAGTAGTATATAACGTTTTACGTTATAACGTAACAGTATGTAACGTTATACGTTATAACGTATCAGTGTATAACGTTATACGTTATAACGTAACAGTATATAACGTTATACGTTATAACGGAACAGTATATAAGGTTATACGTTATAACGTAATCGTATATAACGTTATACGTTATAGCGTAATATTATATAACGTTATACGTTATATCGTAATAGTATATAACGTTAACGTAATAGTATGTAACGTTGTACGTTATAACGTAACAGTATGTAACGTTATACGTTATAGCGTAATATTATATAACGTTATACGTTATCACGTAATCGTATATAACGTTATACGTTATAGCGTAATATTATATAACGTTATACGTTATATGGTAATAGTATATAACGTTATACGTTATAGCGTAATAGTATATAACGCTATACGTTACAGCGTAACAGTATGTAACGTTATACATTATAACGTAACAGTATATAACGTTATACGTTATAACGTAATAGTATATAACGTCATACGTTATAACGTAACAGTATATAACGTCATACGTTATGACGTAACAGTATGTAACGTTATACGTTATAACGTAAGAGTATGTAACGTTATACGCTATAACGTAAGAGTATATAACGTTATACGTTATATCGTAATAGTATATAACGCTATACGTTACAGGGTAACATTATGTAACGTTATACGTTATAACGTAACAGTATGTAACTTTATACGTTATAACGTAATAGTATATAACGTTATACGTTATGGCGTAATAGTATATAACGTTATACGTTATAGCGTAATATTATATAACGTTATACGGTATAGCCTAATAGTATATAACGTTATACGTTATAACGTAATCGTATATAACGTTATACGTTATAACGTAATAGTATATAACGTTATACGTTATAACGTAGTAGTATATAACGTTTTACGTTATAACGTAAGAGTATGTAACGTTATACGTTATAACGTAACAGTGTATAACGTTATACGTTATATCGTAATAGTATATAACGTTATACGTTATAGCGTAATATTGTATAACGTTATACGTTATAGCCTAATAGTATATAACGTTATACGTTATGACGTAGACGTATATAACGTTATACGTTATAACGTAATAGTATATAACGTTATACGTTATAACGTAATAGTATATAACGTTATACGTTATAACGTAATAGTATATAACGTTATAAGTTATAACGTAATAGTATATAACGCTATACGTTATAGCGTAACAGTATGTAACGTTATACGTTATAACGTAACAGTATGTAACGTTATACATTGTAACGTTATACGTTATAACGTAACAGTATGTAACGTTATACGTTATAACGTAACAGTATATAACGTTATGCGTTATAACGTAATAGTATATAACGTTATACGTTATAACGTAATAGTATATAACGTTATACGTTATATCGTAATAGTATATAATGCTATACGTTACAGGGTAACAGTATGTAACGTTATACGTTATAACGTAACAGAATATAACGTTATACGTTATAACGTAATAGTATATAACGTTATACGTTATAGCGTAATATTATATAACGTTATACGTTATAACGTAACAGTATATAAGGTTATACGTTATAACGTAATCGTATATAACGTTATACGTTATAGCGTAATATTATATAACGTTATACGTTATATCGTAATAGTATATAACGTTAACGTAATAGTATGTAACGTTGTACGTTATAACGTAACAGTATGTAACGTTATACGTTATAGCGTAATATTATATAACGTTATACGTTATCACGTAATCGTATATAACGTTATACGTTATAGCGTAATATTGTATAACGTTATACGTTATAGCCTAATAGTATATAATGTTATACGTTATGACGTAGTCGTATATAACGTTATACGTTATAACGTAATAGTATATAACGTTATACGTTATAACGTAATAGTATATAACGTTATACGTTATAGCGTAATAGTATATAACGTTATACGTTATAGCGTAATAGTATATAACGTTATACGTTATAGCGTAATAGTATATAACGCTATACGTTACAGCGTAACAGTATGTAACGTTATACGTTATAACGTAACAGTATATAACGTTATACGTTATAACGTAATAGTATATAACGTTATACGTTATAGCGTAATATTATATAACGTTATACGTTATAGCCTAATAGTATATAACGTTATACGTTATAACGTAATCGTATATAACGTTATACGTTATAACGCAATAGTATATAACGTTATACGTTATAACGTAGTAGTATATAACGTTTTACGTTATAACGTAACAGTATGTAACGTTATACGTTATAACGTATCAGTGTATAACGTTATACGTTATAACGTAACAGTATATAACGTTATACGTTATAACGGAACAGTATATAAGGTTATACGTTATAACGTAATCGTATATAACGTTATACGTTATAGCGTAATATTATATAACGTTATACGTTATATCGTAATAGTATATAACGTTAACGTAATAGTATGTAACGTTGTACGTTATAACGTAACAGTATGTAACGTTATACGTTATAGCGTAATATTATATAACGTTATACGTTATCACGTAATCGTATATAACGTTATACGTTATAGCGTAATATTATATAACGTTATACGTTATATGGTAATAGTATATAACGTTATACGTTCTAGCGTAATATTGTATAATGTTATAGGTTATAGCCTAATAATATACAACGTTATACGATATGACGTAGTCGTATATAACGTTATACGTTATAACGTAATAGTATATAACGTTATACGTTATAATGTAATAGTATATAACGTTATACGTTATAGCGTAATAGTATATAACGTTATACGTTATAGCGTAATAGTATATAACGCTATACGTTACAGCGTAACAGTATGTAACGTTATACATTATAACGTAACAGTATATAACGTTATACGTTATAACGTAATAGTATATAACGTCATACGTTATAACGTAACAGTATATTACGTCATACGTTATGACGTAACAGTATGTAACGTTATACGTTATAACGTAAGAGTATGTAACGTTATACGCTATAACGTAAGAGTATATAACGTTATACGTTATATCGTAATAGTATATAACGCTATACGTTACAGGGTAACATTATGTAACGTTATACGTTATAACGTAACAGTATGTAACTTTATACGTTATAACGTAATAGTATATAACGTTATACGTTATGGCGTAATAGTATATAACGTTATACGTTATAGCGTAATATTATATAACGTTATACGGTATAGCCTAATAGTATATAACGTTATACGTTATAACGTAATCGTATATAACGTTATACGTTATAACGTAATAGTATATAACGTTATACGTTATAACGTAGTAGTATATAACGTTTTACGTTATAACGTAAGAGTATGTAACGTTATACGTTATAACGTAACAGTGTATAACGTTATACGTTATATCGTAATAGTATATAACGTTATACGTTATAGCGTAATATTGTATAACGTTATACGTTATAGCCTAATAGTATATAACGTTATACGTTATGACGTAGTCGTATATAACGTTATACGTTATAACGTAATAGTATATAACGTTATACGTTATAACGTAATAGTATATAACGTTATACGTTATAACGTAATAGTATATAACGTTATAAGTTATAACGTAATAGTATATAACGCTATACGTTATAGCGTAACAGTATGTAACGTTATACGTTATAACGTAACAGTATGTAACGTTATACATTGTAACGTTATACGTTATAACGTAACAGTATGTAACGTTATACGTTATAACGTAACAGTATATAACGTTATGCGTTATAACGTAATAGTATATAACGTTATACGTTATAACGTAATAGTATATAACGTTATACGTTATAACGTAATAGTATATAACGTTATACGTTATAACGTAGTAGTATATAACGTTTTACGTTATAACGTAAGAGTATGTAACGTTATACGTTATAACGTAACAGTGTATAACGTTATACGTTATATCGTAATAGTATATAACGTTATACGTTATAGCGTAATATTGTATAACGTTATACGTTATAGCCTAATAGTATATAACGTTATACGTTATGACGTAGTCGTATATAACGTTATACGTTATAACGTAATAGTATATAACGTTATACGTTATAACGTAATAGTATATAACGTTATACGTTATAACGTAATAGTATATAACGTTATAAGTTATAACGTAATAGTATATAACGCTATACGTTATAGCGTAACAGTATGTAACGTTATACGTTATAACGTAACAGTATGTAACGTTATACATTGTAACGTTATACGTTATAACGTAACAGTATGTAACGTTATACGTTATAACGTAACAGTATATAACGTTATGCGTTATAACGTAATAGTATATAACGTTATACGTTATAACGTAATAGTATATAACGTTATACGTTATATCGTAATAGTATATAATGCTATACGTTACAGGGTAACAGTATGTAACGTTATACGTTATAACGTAACAGAATATAACGTTATACGTTATAACGTAATAGTATATAACGTTATACGTTATAGCGTAATATTATATAACGTTATACGTTATAACGTAACAGTATATAACGTTATACGTTATAGCGTAATAGTATATAACGTTATACGTTATAGCCTAATAGTATGTAACGTTATACGTTATCACGTCACAGTATATAACGTTATACGTTATGACGTAATCGTATATAACGTTATACGTTATAACGTAATAGTATATAACGTTATAAGTTATAACGTAATAGTATATAACGCTATACGTTATAGCGTGACAGTATGTAACGTTATACGTTATAACGTAACAGTATGTAACGTTATACATTGTAACGTTATACGTTATAACGTAACAGTATGTAACGTTATACGTTATAACGTAACATTATATAACGTTATGCGTTATAACGTAATAGTATATAACGTTATACGTTATAACGTAATCGTATATAACGTTATACGTTATAGCGTAATATTATATAACGTTATACGTTATAGCCTAATAGTATATAACGTTATACGTTATAACGTAATAGTATATAACGTTATACGTTATAGCCTAATAGTATATAAAGTTATACGTTATGACGTAATATTATATATCGTTATACGTTATAGCCTAATACTATTTAATGTTAACGTAATAGTATATAACGTTATACGTTATAGCGTAATAGTATATAACGTTATACGTTATAGCGTAATATTATATAACGTTATACGTTATAGCCTAATAGTATATGACGTTATACCGTATAAGGTAACAGTATATAACGTTATACGTTATATCGTAATAGTATATAACGTTATACGTTATAGCGTAATATTGTATAACGTTATTCGTTATAGCCTAATAGTATATAACGTTATACGTTATGACGTAGTCGTATATAACGTTATACGTTATAACGTAATAGTATATAACGTTATACGTTATAGCGTAATAGTAGGTAACGTTATACGTTATAACGTTATAGTATATAAAGTTATACGTTATAGCGTAATAGTATGTAACGTTATACGTTATCACGTCACAGTATATAACGTTATACGTTATGACGTAATCGTATATAACGTTATACGTTATAACGTAATAGTATATAACGTTATACGTTGTAGCGGAATAGTATATAACGTTATACGTTATAGCGTAATAGTATGTAACGTTATACGTTATAACGTAATAGTATATAACGTTATACGTTATAGCGTAATAGTATGTATCGTGATACCTTATAAAGTCACAGTATATAACGTTATACGTTATAAGGTAACAGTATATAACGTTATACGTTATATCGTAATAGTATATAACGTTATACGTTATAGCGTAATATTGTATAACGTTATACGTTATAGCCTAATAGTATATAATGTTATACGTTATGACGTAGTCGTATATAACGTTATACGTTATAACGTAATAGTATATAACGTTATACGTTATAACGTAATAGTATATAACGTTATACGTTATAGCGTAATAGTATATAACGTTATACGTTATAGCGTAATAGTATATAACGCTATACGTTACAGCGTAACAGTATTTAACGTTATACGTTATAACGTAACAGTATATAACGTTATACGTTATAACGTAATAGTATATAACGTTATACGTTATAGCGTAATATTATATAACGTTATACGTTATAGCCTAATAGTATATAACGTTATACGTTATAACGTAATCGTATATAACGTTATACGTTATAACGCAATAGTATATAACGTTATACGTTATAACGTAGTAGTATATAACGGTTTACGTTATAACGTAACAGTATGTAACGTTGTACGTTATAACGTATCAGTGTATAACGTTATACGTTATAACGTAACAGTATATAACGTTATACGTTATAACGGAACAGTATATAAGGTTATACGTTATAACGTAATCGTATATAACGTTATACGTTATAGCGTAATATTATATAACGTTATACGTTATATCGTAATAGTATATAACGTTAACGTAATAGTATGTAACGTTTTACGTTATAACGTAACAGTATGTAACGTTATACGTTATAGCGTAATATTATATAACGTTATACGTTATCACGTAATCGTATATAACGTTATACGTTATAGCGTAATATTATATAACGTTATACGTTATATCGTAATAGTATATAACGTTAACGTAATAGTATGTAACGTTTTACGTTATAACGTAACAGTATATAACGTTATACGTTATAGCCTAATAGTACATAACGTGATGCGTTATGACGTAATCGTATATAACGTTATACGTTATAACGTAATATTATATAACGTTATACGTTATAACCTAATAGTATATAACGTTGACGTAGTAGTATGTAACGTTTTACGTTATAACGTAACAGTATGTAACGTTATACGTTATAACGTAACAGTACGTAACGTTATACGTTATAACGTAACAGTATGTAACGTTATACGTTATAACGTAACAGTATATAACGTTATACGTTATAACGTAATATTATATATCGTTATACGTTATAACCTAATAGTATATACTCTTAACGTAATAGTATATAACGTTATACGTTATAACGTAATAGTATATAAAGTTATACGCTATAGCGTAATAGTATGTAACGTTATACGTTATCACGTCACAGTATATAACGTTATACGTTATGACGTAATCGTATATAACGTTATACGTTATAACGTAATAGTATATAACGTTATACGTTGTAGCGGAATAGTATATAACGTTATACGTTATAGCGTAATAGTATGTAACGTTATACGTTATAACGTAACAGTATATAACGTTATACGTTATAACGTAATAGTATATAACGTTATACGTTATAGCGTAATATTATATAACGTTATACGTTATAGCCTAATAGTATATAACGTTATACGTTATAACGTAATCGTATATAACGTTATACGTTATAACGCAATAGTATATAACGTTATACGTTATAACGTAGTAGTATATAACGTTTTACGTTATAACGTAACAGTATGTAACGTTATACGTTATAACGTATCAGTGTATAACGTTATACGTTATAACGTAACAGTATATAACGTTATACGTTATAACGGAACAGTATATAAGGTTATACGTTATAACGTAATCGTATATAACGTTATACGTCATAGCGTAATATTATATAACGTTATACGTTATATCGTAATAGTATATAACGTTAACGTAATAGTATGTAACGTTTTACGTTATAACGTAACAGTATGTAACGTTATACGTTATAGCGTAATATTATATAACGTTATACGTTATCACGTAATCGTATATAACGTTATACGTTATAGCGTAATATTATATAACGTTATACGTTATATCGTAATAGTATATAACGTTAACGTAATAGTATGTAACGTTTTACGTTATAACGTAACAGTATATAACGTTATACGTTATAGCCTAATAGTACATAACGTGATGCGTTATGACGTAATCGTATATAACGTTATACGTTATAACGTAATATTATATAACGTTATACGTTATAACCTAATAGTATATAACGTTGACGTAGTAGTATGTAACGTTTTACGTTATAACGTAACAGTATGTAACGTTATACGTTATAACGTAACAGTATGTAACGTTATACGTTATAACGTAACAGTATGTAACGTTATACGTTATAACGTAACAATATATAACGTTATACGTTATAACGTAATATTATATATCGTTATACGTTATAACCTAATAGTATATACTCTTAACGTAATAGTATATAACGTTATACGTTATAACGTAATAGTATATAAAGTTATACGTTATAGCGTGATAGTATGTAACGTTATACGTTATCACGTCACAGTATATAACGTTATACGTTATGATGTAATCGTATATAACGTTATACGTCATAACGTAATAGTATATAACGTTATACGTTGTAGCGGAATAGTATATAACGTTATACGTTATAGCGTAATAGTATGTAACGTTATACGTTATAACGTAATAGTATATAACGTTATACGTTATAGCGTAATAGTATGTATCGTGATACCTTATAAAGTCACAGTATATAACGTTATACGTTATAAGGTAACAGTATATAACGTTATACGTTATATCGTAATAGTATATAACGTTATACGTTATAGCGTAATATTGTATAACGTTATACGTTATAGCCTAATAGTATATAACGTTATACGTTATGACGTAGTCGTATATAACGTTATACGTTATAACGTAATAGTATATAACGTTATACGTTATAACGTAATAGTATATAACGTTATAAGTTATAACGTAATAGTATATAACGCTATACGTTATAGCGTAACAGTATGTAACGTTATACGTTATAACGTAACAGTATATAACGTTAAGCGTTATAACGTAATAGTATATAACGTTATACGTTATAACGTAATAGTATATAACGTTATACGTTATATCGTAATAGTATATAATGCTATACGTTACAGGGTAACAGTATGTAACGTTATACGTTGTAACGTAACAGAATATAACGTTATACGTTATAACGTAATAGTATATAACGTTATACGTTATAGCGTAATATTATATAACGTTATACGTTATAACGTAACAGTATATAACGTTATACGTTATAGCGTAATAGTATATAACGTTATACGTTATAGCCTAATAGTATGTAACGTTATACGTTATCACGTCACAGTATATAACGTTATACGTTATGACGTAATCGTATATAACGTTATACGTTATAACGTAATAGTATATAACGTTATAAGTTATAACGTAATAGTATATAACGCTATACGTTATAGCGTGACAGTATGTAACGTTATACGTTATAACGTAACAGTATGTAACGTTATACATTGTAACGTTATACGTTATAACGTAACAGTATGTAACGTTATACGTTATAACGTAACATTATATAACGTTATGCGTTATAACGTAATAGTATATAACGTTATACGTTATAACGTAATCGTATATAACGTTATACGTTATAGCGTAATATTATATAACGTTATACGTTATAGCCTAATAGTATATAACGTTATACGGTATAACGTAATAGTATATAACGTTATACGTTATCGCCTAATAGTATATAAAGTTATACGTTATGACGTAATATTATATATCGTTATACGTTATAGCCTAATACTATTTAATGTTAACGTAATAGTATATAACGTTATACGTTATAACGTAATAGTATATAACGCTATACGTTATAACGTAACAGTATGTAACGTTATACGTTATAACGTAACAGTATGTAACGTTATACGTTATAACGTAACAGTATGTAACGTTATACGTTATAACGTAACAGTATATAACGTTATACGTTATAACGTAATATTATATATCGTTATACGTTATAACCTAATAGTATATACTCTTAACGTAATAGTATATAGCGTTATACGTTATAACGTAATAGTATATAAAGTTATACGTTATAGCGTAATAGTATGTAACGTTATACGTTATCACGTCACAGTATATAACGTTATACGTTATGACGTAATCGTATATAACGTTATACGTCATAACGTAATAGTAAATAACGTTATACGTTGTAGCGGAATAGTATATAACGTTATACGTTATAGCGTAATAGTATGTAACGTTATACGTTATAACGTAATAGTATATAACGTTATACGTTATAGCGTAGTAGTATGTATCGTGATACCTTATAAAGTCACAGTATATAACGTTATACGTTATAAGGTAACAGTATATAACGTTATACGTTATATCGTAATAGTATATAACGTTATACGTTATAGCGTAATATTGTATAACGTTATACGTTATAGCCTAATAGTATATAACGTTATACGTTATGACGTAGTCGTATATAACGTTATACGTTATAACGTAATAGTATATAACGTTATACGTTATAACGTAATAGTATATAACGTTATAAGTTATAACGTAATAGTATATAACGCTATACGTTATAGCGTAACAGTATGTAACGTTATACGTTATAACGTAACAGTATATAACGTTATGCGTTATAACGTAATAGTATATAACGTTATACGTTATAACGTAATAGTATATAACGTTATACGTTATATCGTAATAGTATATAATGCTATACGTTACAGGATAACAGTATGTAACGTTATACGTTATAACGTAACAGAATATAACGTTATACGTTATAACGTAATAGTATATAACGTTATACGATATAGCGTAATATTATATAACGTTATACGTTATAACGTAACAGTATATAACGTTATACGTTATAGCGTAATAGTATATAACGTTATACGTTATAGCCTAATAGTATGTAACGTTATACGTTATCACGTCACAGTATATAACGTTATACGTTATGACGTAATCGTATATAACGTTATACGTTATAACGTAATAGTATATAACGTTATAAGTTATAACGTAATAGTATATAACGCTATACGTTATAGCGTGACAGTATGTAACGTTATACGTTATAACGTAACAGTATGTAACGTTATACATTGTAACGTTATACGTTATAACGTAATAGTATGTAACGTTATACGTTATAACGCAACATTATATAACGTTATGCGTTATAACGTAATAGTATATAACGTTATACGTTATAACGTAATCGTATATAACGTTATACGTTATAGCGTAATATTATATAACGTTATACGTTATAGCCTAATAGTATATAACGTTATACGTTATAACGTAATAGTATATAACGTTATACGTTATAGCCTAATAGTATATAAAGTTATACGTTATGACGTAATATTATATATCGTTATACGTTATAGCCTAATACTATTTAATGTTAACGTAATAGTATATAACGTTATACGTTATAGCGTAATAGTATATAACGTTATACGTTATAGCGTAATATTATATAACGTTATACGTTATAGCCTAATAGTATATGACGTTATACGGTATAAGGTAACAGTATATAACGTTATACGTTATATCGTAATAGTATATAACGTTATACGTTATAGCGTAATATTGTATAACGTTATACGTTATAGCCTAATAGTATGTAACGTTATACGTTATGACGTAGTCGTATATAACGTCATACGTTATAACGTAATAGTATATAACGTTATACGTTATAGCGTAATAGTAGGTAACGTTATACGTTATAACGTTATAGTATATAAAGTTATACGTTATAGCGTAATAGTATGTAACGTTATACGTTATCACGTCACAGTATATAACGTTATACGTTATGACGTAATCGTATATAACGTTATACGTTATAACGTAATAGTATATAACGTTATACGTTGTAGCGGAATAGTATATAACGTTATACGTTATAGCGTAATAGTATGTAACGTTATACGTTATAACGTAATAGTATATAACGTTATACGTTATAACGCAATAGTATATAACGTTATACGTTATAACGGAGTAGTATATAACGTTTTACGTTATAACGTAACAGTATGTAACGTTATACGTTATAACGTATCAGTGTATAACGTTATACGTTATAACGTAACAGTATATAACGTTATACGTTATAACGGAACAGTATATAAGGTTATACGTTATAACGTAATCGTATATAACGTTATACGTTATAGCGTAATATTATATAACGTTATACGTTATATCGTAATAGTATATAACGTTAACGTAATAGTATGTAACGTTTTACGTTATAACGTAACAGTATGTAACGTTATACGTTATAGCGTAATATTATATAACGTTATACGTTATCACGTAATCGTATATAACGTTATACGTTATAGCGTAATATTAAATAACGTTATACGTTATATGGTAATAGTATATAACGTTATACGTTCTAGCGTAATATTGTATAATGTTATAGGTTATAGCCTAATAGTATATAACGTTATACGTTATGACGTAGTCGTATATAACGTTATACGTTATAACGTAATAGTATATAACGTTATACGTTATAACGTAATAGTATATAACGTTATACGTTATAGCGTAATAGTATATAACGTTATACGTTATAGCGTAATAGTATATAACGCTATACGTTACAGCGTAACAGTATGTAACGTTATACATTATAACGTAACAGTATATAACGTTATACGTTATAGCGTAATAGTATATAACATTATACGTTATAACGTAACAGTATATAACGTTATACGTTATAACGGAACAGTATATAACGTCATACGTTATAACGTAACAGTATATAACGTCATACGTTATGACGTAACAGTATGTAACGTTATACGTTATAACGTAAGAGTATGTAACGTTATACGCTATAACGTAAGAGTATATAACGTTATACGTTATATCGTAATAGTATATAACGCTATACGTTACAGGGTAACATTATGTAACGTTATACGTTATAACGTAACAGTATGTAACTTTATACGTTATAACGTAATAGTATATAACGTTATACGTTATAGCGTAATAGTATATAACGTTATACGTTATAGCGTAATATTATATAACGTTATACGTTATAGCCTAATAGTATATAACGTTATACGTTATAACGTAATCGTATATAACGTTATACGTTATAACGTAATAGTATATAACGTTATACGTTATAACGTAGTAGTATATAACATTATACGTTATAACGTAACAGTATATAACGTTATACGTTATAACGTAACAGTATGTAACGTTATACATTGTAACGTAACAATATATAACGTTATATGTTACAAGGTAACATTATATAACGTTATACGTTATAACGTAATGGTATATAACGTTATACGTTATAGCGTAATAGTATAAACGCTATACGTTACAGCGTAACAGTATGTAACGTTAAACGTTATAGCGTAATATTATATAACGTTATACGTTATAGCCTAATAGTATATAACGTTATAC
The DNA here is from genome assembly GCA_029958995.1 of Bombus sonorus. NCBI lineage: Eukaryota > Metazoa > Arthropoda > Insecta > Hymenoptera > Apidae > Bombus > Bombus sonorus. The sequence goes on from JARWAU010000006.1 coordinate 19,077,817, forward strand.
GTTATAGCCTAATAGTACATAACGTGATGCGTTATGACGTAATCGTATATAACGTTATACGTTATAACGTAATATTATATAACGTTATACGTTATAACCTAATAGTATATAACGTTAACGTAGTAGTATGTAACGCTTTACGTTATAACGTAACAGTATGTAACGTTATACGTTATACGTTATAACGTAACAGTATATAACGTTATACGTTATAGCGTAACAGTATGTAACGTTATACATTGTAACGTAACAATATATAACGTTATATGTTACAAGGTAACATTATATAACGTTATACGTTATAACGTAATGGTATATAACGTTATACGTTATAGCGTAATAGTATAAACGCTATACGTTACAGCGTAACAGTATGTAACGTTAAACGTTATAGCGTAATATTATATAACGTTATACGTTATAGCCTAATAGTATATAACGTTATACGTTATAGCCTAATAGTACATAACGTGATGCGTTATGACGTAATCGTATATAACGTTATACGTTATAACGTAATATTATATAACGTTATACGTTATAACCTAATAGTATATAACGTTAACGTAGTAGTATGTAACGCTTTACGTTATAACGTAACAGTATGTAACGTTATACGTTATACGTTATAACGTAACAGTATATAACGTTATACGTTATAAAGTAATATTATATATCGTTATACGTTATAACCTAATAGTATATACTCTTAACGTAATAGTATATAACGTTATACGTTATAACGTAATAGTATATAACGTTATACGTTATAACGTAATAGTATATAACGTTATACGTTATAGCGTAATATTATATAACGTTATACGTTATAACGTAACAGTATATAATGTTGTACGTTATAACGGAACAGTATATAAGGTTATACGTTATAACGTAATCGTATATAACGTTATACGTTATAGCGTAATATTATATAACGTTATACGTTATAGCCTAATAGTATATAACGTTATACGTTATAGCCTAATAGTATATAACGTTATACGTTATAGCCTAATAGTATATAACGTTATACGTTATGACGTAATATTATATATCGTTATACGTTATAGCCTAATAGTATATAACGTTATACGTTATAGCGTAATATTATATAACGTTATACGTTATAGCCTAATAGTATATGACGTTACACGTTATAAGGTAACAGTATATAACGTGATACGTTATATCGTAATAGTATATAACGTTATACGTTATAGCGTAATATTGTATAACGTTATACGTTATAGCCTAATAGTATATAACGTTATACGTTATGACGTAGTCGTATATAACGTTATGCGTTATAACGTAATAGTATATAACGTTATACGTTATAGCGTAATAGTATGTAACGTTATACGTTATAACGTAATAGTATATAAAGTTATACGTTATAGCGTAATAGTATGTAACGTTATACGTTATCACGTCACAGTATTTAACGTTATACGTTATAGCGTAATATAATATAATGTTATACGTTATAGCCTAATAGTATATAACGCTATACGTTATGACGTAATCGTATATAACGTTATACTTTATAACGTAATAGTATGTAACGTTATACGTTATAACGTATCAGTGTATAACGTTATACGTTATAACGTAACAGTATATAACGTTATACGTTATAACGTAATCGTATATAACGTTATACGTTATAACGCAATAGTATATAACGTTATACGTTATATAGTAGTAGTATATAACGTTTTACGTTATAACGTAACAGTATGTAACGTTATACGTTATAACGTATCAGTGTATAACGTTATACGTTATAACGTAACAGTATATAACGTTATACGTTATAACGGAACAGTATATAAGGTTATACGTTATAACGTAATCGTATATAACGTTATATGTTATAGCGTAATATTATATAACGTTATACGTTATATCGTAATAGTATATAACGTTAACGTAATAGTATGTAACGTTTTACGTTATAACGTAACAGTATGTAACGTTATACGTTATCACGTAATCGTATATAACGTTATACGTTATAGCGTAATATTATATAACGTTATACGTTATATGGTAATAGTATATAACGTTATACGTTCTAGCGTAATATTGTATAACGTTATAGGTTATAGCCTAATAGTATATAACGTTATACGTTATGGCGTAGTCGTATATAACGTTATACGTTATAACGTAATAGTATATAACGTTATACGTTATAGCCTAATAGTATATAACGTTATACGTTATAACGTAACAGTATGTAACGTTATACATTGTAACGTAACAATATATAACGTTATATGTTATAAGGTATCATTATATAACGTTATACGTTATAGCGTAATAGTATATAACATTATACGTTATAACGTAACAATATATAACGTTGTATGTTACAAGGTAACATTATATAACGTTATACGTTATAACGTAATGGTATATAACGTTATACGTTATAGCGTAATAGTATAAACGCTGTACGTTACAGCGTAACAGTATGTAACGTTAAACGTTATAGCGTAATATTATATAATGTTATACGTTATAGCCTAATATTATATAACGTTATACGTTATAGCCTAATAGTACATAACGTGATGCGTTATGACGTAATCGTATATAACGTTATACGTTATAACGTAATATTATATAACGTTATACGTTATAACCTAATAGTATATAACGTTAACGTAGTAGTATGTAACGTTTTACGTTATAACGTAACAGTATATAACGTTATACGTTATAACGTAATATTATATATCGTTATACGTTATAACCTAATAGTATATACTCTTAACGTAATAGTATATAACGTTATACGTTAGAACGTAATAGTATATAAAGTTATACGTTATAACGTAATAGTATATAACGTTATACGTTATAGCGTAATATTATATAACGTTATACGTTATAACGTAACAGTATATAACGTTATACGTTATAACGGAACAGTATATAAGGTTATACGTTATAACGTAATCGTATATAACGTTATACGTTATAGCGTAATATTATATAACGTTATACGTTATAACCTAATAGTATATAATCATAACGTAATAGTATATAACGTTATACGTTATAACGTAATAGTATATAACGCTACACGTTATAGCGTAACAGTATGTAACGTTATACGTTATAACGTATCAGTGTATAACGTTATACGATATAACGTAATAGTATATAACGTTATACGTTATAGCGTAATAGTATATAACGATATACGTTATAGCGTAATAGTATATAACGCTATACGTAACAGCGTAACAGTATGTAACGTTATACGTTATAACGTAGTAGTATATAACGTTTTACGTTATAACGTAACAGTATGTAACGTTATACGTTATAACGTATCAGTGTATAACGTTATACGATATAACGTAATAGTATATAACGTTATACGTTATAGCGTAATAGTATATAACGATATACGTTATAGCGTAATAGTATATAACGCTATACGTAACAGCGTAACAGTATGTAACGTTATACGTTATAACGTAACAGTATATAACGTTATACGTTATAGCGTAATGGTATATAACGTTATACGTTATAGCGTAATAGTATAAACGCTATACGTTACAGCGTAACAGTATGTAACGTTAAACGTTATAGCGTAATATTATATAACGTTATACGTTATAGCCTAATAGTATATAACGTTATACGTTATAGCCTAATAGTACATAACGTGATGCGTTATGACGTAATCGTATATAACATTATACGTTATAACGTAACAGTATATAACGTTATACGTTATAACGTAACAGTATGTAACGTTATACATTGTAACGTAACAATATATAACGTTATATGTTACAAGGTAACATTATATAACGTTATACGTTATAACGTAATGGTATATAACGTTATACGTTATAGCGTAATAGTATAAACGCTATACGTTACAGCCTAACAGTATGTAACGTTAAACGTTATAGCGTAATATTATATAACGTTATACGTTACAGCCTAATAGTATATAACGTTATACGTTATAGCCTAATAGTACATAACGTGATGCGTTATGACGTAATCGTATATAACGTTATACGTTATAACGTAATATTATATAACGTTATACGTTATAACCTAATAGTATATAACGTTAACGTAGTAGTATGTAACGCTTTACGTTATAACGTAACAGTATGTAACGTTATACGTTATACGTTATAACGTAACAGTATATAACGTTATACGTTATAAAGTAATATTATATATCGTTATACGTTATAACCTAATAGTATATAACGTGATACGTTATGACGTAATCGTATATAACGTTATACGTTACAGCGTAACAGTATGTAACGTTATACGATATAACGTAATAGTATATAACGTTATACGTTATAGCGTAATAGTATATAACGATATACGTTATAGCGTAATAGTATATAACGCTATACGTAACAGCGTAACAGTATGTAACGTTATACGTTATAACGTAATCGTATATAACGTTATACGTTATAGCGTAATATTATATAACGTTATACGTTATAGCCTAATAGTATATAACGTTATACGTTATAACGAAATAGTATATAACGTTATACGTTATAGCCTAATAGTATATAACGTTATACGTTATGACGTAATATTATATATCGTTATACGTTATAGCCTAATAGTATATAACGTTATACGTTATAGCGTAATATTATATAACGTTATACGTTATAGCCTAATAGTATATGACGTTACAGGTTATAAGGTAACAGTATATAACGTGATACGTTATATCGTAATAGTATATAACGTTATACGTTATAGCGTAATATTGTATAACGTTATACGTTATAGCCTAATAGTATATAACGTTATACGTTATGACGTAGTCGTATATAACGTTATACGTTATAACGTAATAGTATATAACGTTATACGTTATGACGTAGTCGTATATAACGTTATATGCTATAACGTAATAGTATATAACGTTATACGTTATAGCCTAATAGTATATGACGTTACAGGTTATAAGGTAACAGTATATAACGTGATACGTTATAACGTAATAGTATATAACGTTATACGTTATAGCCTAATAGTATATAACGTTATACGTTATTACGTAATATTATATATCGTTATACGTTATAGCCGAATAGTATATAATGTTAACGTAACAGTATATAACGTTATACGTTATAACGTAATATAATATAATGTTATACGTTATAGCCTAATAGTATATAACGCTATACGTTATGACGTAATCGTATATAACGTTATACTTTATAACGTAATAGTATATAACGTTATACGTTATAACGTAATAGTATATAACGTTATACGTCATAACGTAATAGTAAATAACGTTATACGTTATAACGTAATAGTATATAACGTTATACGTCATAACGTAATAGTATATAACGTTATACGTTATATCGTAATAGTATATAACGCTATACGTTACAGGGTAACAGTACGTAACGTTATACGTTATAACGTAACAGTATATAACGTTATACGTTATAACGTAATAGTATATAACGTTATACGTTATAACGTAATAGTATATAACGTTATACGTTATATCGTAATAGTATATAATGCTATACGTTACAGGGTAACAGTATGTAACGTTATACGTTATAACGTAACAGTATATAACGTTATACGTTATAACGTAATATTATATAACGTAATACGTTATAACCTAATAGTATATAATCATAACGTAATAGTGTATGACGTTATACTTTATAACGTAATAGTATATAACGCTATACGTTATAGCGTAACAGTATGTAACGTTATACGTTATAACGTAACAGTATGTAACGTTATACATTGTAACGTAACAATATATAACGTTATATGTTATAAGGTAACATTATATAACGTTATACGTTATATCGTAATAGTATATAACGTGATACGTTATGACGTAATCGTATATAACGTTATACGTTATAACGTAATAGTATATAACGTTATACCTTATAACGTAATAGTATATAACGTTATACGTTATAGCGTAATAGTATAAACGCTATACGTTACAGCGTAACAGTATGTAACGTTAAACGTTATAGCGTAATATTATATAACGTTGTACGTTATAGCCTAATAGTATATAACGTTATACGTTATAGCCTAATAGTACATAACGTGATGCGTTATGACGTAATCGTATATAACGTATTACGTTATAACGTAACAGTATATAACGTTATACGTTATAACGTAATATTATCTAACGTTATACGTTATAACCTAATAGTATATAACGTTAACGTAATAGTATGTAACGTTTTACGTTATAACGTAACAGTATGTAACGTTATACGTTATAACGTAACAGTATGTAACGTTATACGTTATAACGTAACAGTATGTAACGTTATACGTTATAACGTAACAGTATGTAACGTTATACGTTATAACGTAACAGTATATAACGTTATACGTTATAACGTAATATTATATATCGTTATACGTTATAACCTAATAGTATATAATCATAACGTAATAGTATATAACGTTATACGTTATAACGTAATAGTATATAACGTTATACGTTATAGCGTAATATTATATAACATTATACGTTATAACGTAACAGTATATAACGTTATACGTTATAACGGAACAGTATATAAGGTTATACGTTATAACGTAATCGTATATAACGTTATACGTTATAGCGTAATATTATATAACGTTATACGTTATAGCCTAGTAGTATATAACGTTATACGTTAAAACGTAATAGTATATAACGTTATACGTTATAGCCTAATAGTATATAACGTTATACGTTATGACGTAATATTATATATCGTTATACGTTATAGCCTAATAGTATATAATGTTAACGTAATAGTATACAACGTTATACGTTATAGCGCAATAGTATATAACGTTATACGTTATAACCTAACAGTATATAACGTTATGCGTTATAACGTAATAGTATATAACGTTATACGTTATAGCCTAATAGTATATAACGTTATACGTTATGACGTAATATTATATATCGTTATACGTTATAGCCTAATAGTATATAATGTTAACGTAATAGTATACAACGTTATACGTTATAGCGCAATAGTATATAACGTTATACGTTATAACCTAACAGTATATAACGTTATGCGTTATAACGTAACAGTATATAACGTTATACGTTATAACGTAATATTATATATCGTTATACGTCATAACGTAGTAGTATATAACGTTTTACGTTATAACGTAACAGTATGTAACGTTATACGTTATAACCTAACAGTATATAACGTTATGCGTTATAACGTAACAGTATATAACGTTATACGTTATAACGTAATATTATATATCGTTATACGTCATAACGTGGTAGTATATAGCGTTTTACGTTATAACGTAACAGTATGTAACGATATACGTTATAACCTAACAGTAGATAACGTTATGCGTTATAACCTAACCGTATATAACGTTATACGTTATAGCCTAATAGTATATAACGTTATACGTTATGACGTAATATTATATAACGTTATACGTTATAGCCTAATAGTATATAATGTTAACGTAATAGTATATAACGTTATACGTTATAGCGTAATAGTATATAACGTTATACGTTATAGCGTAATATTATATAACGTTATACGTTATAGCCTAATAGTATATGACGTTATAAGTTATAAGGTAACAGTATATAACGTTATACGTTATATCGTAATAGTATATAACGTTATACGTTATAGCGTAATATGGTATAACGTTATACGTTATAGCCTAATAGTATATAACGTTATACGTTATGACGTAGTCGTATATAACGTTATACGTTCTAACGTAATAGTATATAACGTTATACGTTATGACGTAGTCGTATATAACGTTATATGCTATAACGTAATAGTATATAACGTTATACGTTATAACGTCACAGTATATAACGTTATACGTTATGACGTAATCGTATATAACGTTATACGTTATAACGTAATAGTATATAACGTTATACGTTATAGCGTAATATTGTATAACGTTATACGTTATAGCCTAATAGTATATAACGTTATACGTTATGACGTAGTCGTATATAACGTTATACGTTATAGCCTAATAGTGTGTAACGTTATACGTTATGACGTAGTCGCATATAACGTGATACGTTATAACGTAATAGTATATAACGTTATACGTTATAACGTAATAGTATATAACGTTATACGTTATAACGTAATATTATATAACGTTATACGTTACAACCTAATAGTATATAACGTTAACGTAATAGTATATAACGTTTGACGTTATAACGTAACAGTATATAACGATATACGTTATATCGTAACAGTAGATAACGTTATACGTTATAACGTAGTAGTATATAACGTTATACGTTATAACGTAATAGTATATAACGTTATACGTTATAGCGTAATAGTATATAACGCTATACGTTACAGCGTAACAGTATGTAACTCTATACAGTATAACGTAACAGTATATAACGTTATACGTTATAACGTAATATTATATAACGTTATACGTTATAGCCTAATAGTATATAACGTTATACGTTATGACGTAAGCGTATATAACGTTATACGTTATAACGTAATAGTATATAACGTTATACGTTATAGCGTAATATTATATAACGTTATACGTTATAGCCTAATAGTATATGACGTTATACGTTATAAGGTAACAGTATATAACGTTATACGTTATATCGTAATAGTATATAACGTTATACGTTATAGCGTAATATGGTATAACGTTATACGTTATAGCCTAATAGTATATAACGTTATACGTTATGACGTAGTCGTATATAACGTTATACGTTCTAACGTAATAGTATATAACGTTATACGTTATGACGTAGTCGTATATAACGTTTTACGTTATAACGTAACAGTATGTAACGTTATACGTTATAACGTAACAGTATGTAACGTTATACGTTATAACGTAACAGTATGTAACGTTATACGTTATAACGTAACAGTATATAACGTTATACGTTATAACGTAATATTATATATCGTTATACGTTATAACCTAATAGTATATAATCATAACGTAATAGTATATAACGTTATACGTTATAACGTAATAGTATATAACGTTATACGTTATAGCGTAATATTATATAACATTATACGTTATAACGTAACAGTATATAACGTTATACGTTATAACGGAACAGTATATAAGGTTATACGTTATAACGTAATCGTATATAACGTTATACGTTATAGCGTAATATTATATAACGTTATACGTTATAGCCTAGTAGTATATAACGTTATACGTTAAAACGTAATAGTATATAACGTTATACGTTATAGCCTAATAGTATATAACGTTATACGTTATGACGTAATATTATATATCGTTATACGTTATAGCCTAATAGTATATAATGTTAACGTAATAGTATACAACGTTATACGTTATAGCGCAATAGTATATAACGTTATACGTTATAGCCTAATAGTATATAACGTTATACGTTATAACGTAATAGTATATAACGTTATACGTTATAGCCTAATAGTATATAACGTTATACGTTATGACGTAATATTATATATCGTTATACGTTATAGCCTAATAGTATATAATGTTAACGTAATAGTATACAACGTTATACGTTATAGCGCAATAGTATATAACGTTATACGTTATAACCTAACAGTATATAACGTTATGCGTTATAACGTAACAGTATATAACGTTATACGTTATAACGTAATATTATATATCGTTATACGTCATAACGTAGTAGTATATAACGTTTTACGTTATAACGTAACAGTATGTAACGTTATACGTTATAACCTAACAGTATATAACGTTATGCGTTATAACGTAACATTATATAACGTTATACGTTATAACGTAATATTATATATCGTTATACGTCATAACGTGGTAGTATATAGCGTTTTACGTTATAACGTAACAGTATGTAACGATATACGTTATAACCTAACAGTAGATAACGTTATGCGTTATAACCTAACAGTATATAACGTTATACGTTATAGCCTAATAGTATATAACGTTATACGTTATGACGTAATATTATATAACGTTATACGTTATAGCCTAATAGTATATAATGTTAACGTAATAGTATATAACGTTATACGTTATAGCGTAATAGTATATAACGTTATACGTTATAGCGTAATATTATATAACGTTATACGTTATAGCCTAATAGTATATGACGTTATAAGTTATAAGGTAACAGTATATAACGTTATACGTTATATCGTAATAGTATATAACGTTATACGTTATAGCGTAATATGGTATAACGTTATACGTTATAGCCTAATAGTATATAACGTTATACGTTATGACGTAGTCGTATATAACGTTATACGTTCTAACGTAATAGTATATAACGTTATACGTTATGACGTAGTCGTATATAACGTTATATGCTATAACGTAATAGTATATAACGTTATACGTTATAACGTCACAGTATATAACGTTATACGTTATGACGTAATCGTATATAACGTTATACGTTATAACGTAATAGTATATAACGTTATACGTTATAGCGTAATATTGTATAACGTTATACGTTATAGCCTAATAGTATATAACGTTATACGTTATGACGTAGTCGTATATAACGTTATACGTTATAGCCTAATAGTGTGTAACGTTATACGTTATGACGTAGTCGCATATAACGTGATACGTTATAACGTAATAGTATATAACGTTATACGTTATAACGTAATAGTATATAACGTTATACGTTATAACGTAATATTATATAACGTTATACGTTACAACCTAATAGTATATAACGTTAACGTAATAGTATATAACGTTTGACGTTATAACGTAACAGTATATAACTATATACGTTATATCGTAACAGTAGATAACGTTATACGTTATAACGTAGTAGTATATAACGTTATACGTTATAACGTAATAGTATATAACGTTATACGTTATAGCGTAATAGTATATAACGCTATACGTTACAGCTTAACAGTATGTAACTCTATACAGTATAACGTAACAGTATATAACGTTATACGTTATAACGTAATATTATATAACGTTATACGTTATAGCCTAATAGTATATAACGTTATACGTTATGACGTAAGCGTATATAACGTTATACGTTATAACGTAATAGTATATAACGTTATACGTTATAGCGTAATATTATATAACGTTATACGTTATAGCCTAATAGTATATGACGTTATACGTTATAAGGTAACAGTATATAACGTTATACGTTATATCGTAATAGTATATAACGTTATACGTTATAGCGTAATATGGTATAACGTTATACGTTATAGCCTAATAGTATATAACGTTATACGTTATGACGTAGTCGTATATAACGTTATACGTTCTAACGTAATAGTATATAACGTTATACGTTATGACGTAGTCGTATATAACGTTATACGTTATAGCGTAATATTGTATAACGTTATACGTTATAGCCTAATAGTATATAATCTTAACGTAGTAGTATATAACGTTTTACGTTATAACGTAACAGTATGTAACGTTGTACGTTATAACCTGACAGTATATAACGTTATGCGTTATAACGTAACAGTATATAACGTTATACGTTATAACGTAATATTATATATTGTTATACGTCGTAACGTAGTAGTATATAACGTTTTACGTTATAACGTAACAGTATGTAACGTTATACGTTATAACCGAACAGTATATAACGTTATGCGTTATAACGTAACAGTATATAACGTTATACGTTATAGCCTAATAGTATATAACGTTATACGTTATGACGTAATATTATATAACGTTATACGTTATAACGTAACAGTATGTAACGTTATACATTGTAACGTAACAATATATAACGTTATATGTTATAAGGTAACATTATATAACGTTATACGTTATATCGTAATAGTATATAACGTGATACGTTATGACGTAATCGTATATAACGTTATACGTTATAACGTGATAGTATATAACGTTATACGTTATAACGTAATAGTATATAACGTTATACGTTATAGCGTAATAGTATAAACGCTATACGTTACAGCGTAACAGTATGTAACGTTAAACGTTATAGCGTAATATTATATAACGTTGTACGTTATAGCCTAATAGTATATAACGTTATACGTTATAGCCTAATAGTATATAACGTTAACGTAATAGTATGTAACGTTTTACGTTATAACGTAACAGTATGTAACGTTATACGTTATAACGTAACAGTATGTAACGTTATACGTTATAACGTAACAGTATATAACGTTATACGTTATAACGTAATATTATATATCGTTATACGTTATAACCTAATAGTATATAATCATAACGTAATAGTATATAACGTTATACGTTATAACGTAATAGTATATAACGTTATACGTTATAGCGTAATATTATATAACATTATACGTTATAACGTAACAGTATATAACGTTATACGTTATAACGGAACAGTATATAAGGTTATACGTTATAACGTAATCGTATATAACGTTATACGTTATAGCGTAAAATTATATAACGTTATACGTTATAGCCTAGTAGTATATAACGTTATACGTTAAAACGTAATAGTATATAACGTTATACGTTATAGCCTAATAGTATATAACGTTATACGTTATGACGTAATATTATATATCGTTATACGTTATAGCCTAATAGTATATAATGTTAACGTAATAGTATACAACGTTATACGTTATAGCGCAATAGTATATAACGTTATACGTTATAGCCTAATAGTATATAACGTTATACGTTATAACGTAATAGTATATAACGTTATACGTTATAGCCTAATAGTATATAACGTTATACGTTATGACGTAATATTATATATCGTTATACGTTATAGCCTAATAGTATATAATGTTAACGTAATAGTATACAACGTTATACGTTATAGCGCAATAGTATATAACGTTATACGTTATAACCTAACAGTATATAACGTTATGCGTTATAACGTAACAGTATATAACGTTATACGTTATAACGTAATATTATATATCGTTATACGTCATAACGTAGTAGTATATAACGTTTTACGTTATAACGTAACAGTATGTAACGTTATACGTTATAACCTAACAGTATATAACGTTATGCGTTATAACGTAACAGTATATAACGTTATACGTTATAACGTAATATTATATATCGTTATACGTCATAACGTGGTAGTATATAGCGTTTTACGTTATAACGTAACAGTATGTAACGATATACGTTATAACCTAACAGTAGATAACGTTATGCGTTATAACCTAACAGTATATAACGTTATACGTTATAGCCTAATAGTATATAACGTTATACGTTATGACGTAATATTATATAACGTTATACGTTATAGCCTAATAGTATATCATGTTAACGTAATAGTATATAACGTTATACGTTATAGCGTAATAGTATATAACGTTATACGTTATAGCGTAATATTATATAACGTTATACGTCATAGCCTAATAGTATATGACGTTATAAGTTATAAGGTAACAGTATATAACGTTATACGTTACATCGTAATAGTATATAACGTTATACGTTATAGCGTAATATGGTATAACGTTATACGTTATAGCCTAATAGTATATAACGTTATACGTTATGACGTAGTCGTATATAACGTTATACGTTCTAACGTAATAGTATATAACGTTATACGTTATGACGTAGTCGTATATAACGTTATATGCTATAACGTAATAGTATATAACGTTATACGTTATAACGTCACAGTATATAACGTTATACGTTATGACGTAATCGTATATAACGTTATACGTTATAACGTAATAGTATATAACGTTATACGTTATAGCGTAATATTGTATAACGTTATACGTTATAGCCTAATAGTATATAACGTTATACGTTATGACGTAGTCGTATATAACGTTATACGTTATAGCCTAATAGTGTGTAACGTTATACGTTATGACGTAGTCGCATATAACGTGATACGTTATAACGTAATAGTATATAACGTTATACGTTATAACGTAATAGTATATAACGTTATACGTTATAACGTAATATTATATAACGTTATACATTACAACCTAATAGTATATAACGTTAACGTAATAGTATATAACGTTTGACGTTATAACGTAACAGTATATAACGATATACGTTATATCGTAACAGTAGATAACGTTATACGTTATATCGTAGTAGTATATAATGTTATACGTTATAACGTAATAGTATATAACGTTATACGTTATAGCGTAATAGTATATAACGCTATACGTTACAGCGTAACAGTATGTAACTCTATACAGTATAACGTAACAGTATATAACGTTATACGTTATAACGTAATATTATATAACGTTTTACGTTATAGCCTAATAGTATATAACGTTATACGTTATGACGTAAGCGTATATAACGTTATACGTTATAACGTAATAGTATATAACGTTATACGTTATAGCGTAATATTATATAACGTTATACGTTATAGCCTAATAGTATATGACGTTATACGTTATAAGGTAACAGTATATAACGTTATACGTTATATCGTAATAGTATATAACGTTATACGTTATAGCGTAATATGGTATAACGTTATACGTTATAGCCTAATAGTATATAACGTTATACGTTATGACGTAGTCGTATATAACGTTATACGTTCTAACGTAATAGTATATAACGTTATACGTTATGACGTAGTCGTATATAACGTTATACGTTATAACGTAATCGTATATAACGTTATACGTTATAACGTCACAGTATATAACGTTATACGTTATGACGTAATCGTATATAACGTTATACGTTATAACGTAATAGTATATAACGTTATACGTTATAGCGTAATATTGTATAACGTTATACGTTATAGCCTAATAGTATATAATCTTAACGTAGTAGTATATAACGTTTTACGTTATAACGTAACAGTATGTAACGTTGTACGTTATAACCTAACAGTATATAACGTTATGCGTTATAACGTAACAGTATATAACGTTATACGTTATAACGTAATATTATATATTGTTATACGTCGTAACGTAGTAGTATATAACGTTTTACGTTATAACGTAACAGTATGTAACGTTATACGTTATAACCGAACAGTATATAACGTTATGCGTTATACCGTAACAGTATATAACGTTATACGTTATAGCCTAATAGTATATAACGTTATACGTTATGACGTAATATTATATAACGTTGTACGTTATAGCGTAATATTATGTAACGTTATACGTTATAGCCTAATAGTATATGACGTTATACGTTATAGCCTAATAGTATGTAACGTTATACGTTATGACGTAGTCGTATATAACGTGATACGTTATAACGTAATAGTATATAACGTTATACGTTATAACGTAATAGTATATAACGTTATACGTTATAACGTAATATTATATAACGTTACACGTTATAACCTAATAGTATATAACGTTAACGTAATAGTATATAACGTTTTACGTTATAACGTAACAGTATATAACGATATACGTTATATCGTAACAGTAGATAACGTTATACGTTATAACGTAGTAGTATATAACGTTATACGTTATAACGTAATAGTATATAACGTTATACGTTATAGCCTAATAGTATATAACGTTATACGTTATGACGTAATATTATATAACGTTATACGTTATAGCCTAATAGTATATAATGTTAACGTAATAGTATATAACGTTATACGTTATAGCCTAATAGTATGTAACGTTATACGTTATGACGTAGTCGTATATAACGTGATACGTTATAACGTAATAGTATATAACGCTATACGTTACAGCGTAACAGTATGTAACTCTATACGTTATAACGTAACAGTATATAACGTTATACGTTATAACGTAATATTATATAACGTTATACGTTATAGCCTAATAGTATATAACGTTATACGTTATGACGTAAGCGTATATAACGTTATACGTTATAACGTAATAGTATATAACGTTATACGTTATAGCGTAATAGTATATAACGCTATACGTTACAGCGTAGCAGTATGTAACTCTATACGTTATAACGTAACAGTATATAACGCCATACGTTACAGCGTAACAGTATGTAACGTTATACGTTATAACGTAGCAGTATATAACGTTATACGTTATGACGTAATCATATATAACGTAATACGTTATAACGTAATAGTACATAACGTTATACGTTATAGCGTAATAGTATATAACGTTAACGTAATAGTATATAACGTTTTACGTTATAACGTAACAGTATATAACGATATACGTTATATCGTAACAGTAGATAACGTTATACGTTATAACATAGTAGTATATAACGTTATACGTTATAACGTAATAGTATATAACGTTATACGTTATAGCGTAATAGTATATAACGCTATACGTTACAGCGTAACAGTATGTAACTCTATACGTTATAACGTAACAGTATATAACGTGATACGTTATAACGTAATAGTATATCGTTATACGTTATAACGTAATAGTATATAACGTTATACGTTATAACGTAATATTATATAACGTTATACTTTATAGCCTAATAGTATATAATGTTAACGTAATAGTATATAACGTTATACGTTATAGCGTAATAGTATATAACGTTATACGTTATAGCGTAATATTATATAACGTTATACGATATAGCCTAATAGTATATGACGTTATACGTTATAAGGTAACAGTGTATAACGTTATACGTTACAGCGTAACAGTATGTAACTCTATACGTTATAACGTAACAGTATATAACGTGATACGTTATAACGTAATAGTATATCGTTATACGTTATAACGTAACAGTATATAACGATATACGTTATAACGTAACAGTAGATAACGTTATACGTTATAACGTAGTAGTATATTACGTTATACGTTATAGCGTAATAGTATGTAACGTTATACGTTATAACGTAACAGTGTATAACGTTATACGTTATAACGTAGCAGTATATAGCGTTATACGTTATGACGTAATCGTATATAACGTTATACGTTATAACTTAATAGTATATAACGTTATACGTTATAGCGTAGTATTGTATAACGTTATACGTCATAGCCTAATAGTATATAATCTTAACGTAGTAGTATATAACGTTTTACGTTATAACGTAACAGTATGTAACGTTATACGTTATAACCTAACAGTATATAACGTTATGCGTTATAACGTAACAGTATATAACGTTATACGTTATAACGTAATATTATATATCGCTATACGTTATAACGTAGTAGTATATAACGTTTTACGTTATAACGTAACAGTATGTAACTTTATACGTTATAACCTAACAGTATATAACGTTATGCGTTATAACGTAACAGTATATAACGTTATACGTTATAGCCTAACGGTATATAACGTTATACGTTATGACGTAATATTATATAACGTTATACTTTATAGCCTAATAGTATATAATGTTAACGTAATAGTATATAACGTTATACGTTATAGCGTAATAGTATATAACGTTATACGTTATAGCGTAATATTATATAACGTTATACGATATAGCCTAATAGTATATGACGTTATACGTTATAAGGTAACAGTATATAACGTTATACGTTATATCGTAATAGTATATAACGTTATACGTTATAGCGTAATATTGTATAACGTTATACGTTACAGCCTAATAGTATATAACGTTATACGTTATGACGTAGTCGTATATAACGTTATACGTTCTAACGTAATAGTATATAACGTTATACGTTATAGCGTAATATTGTATAACGTTATACGTTATAGCCTAATAGTATATAACGTTATACGTTATGACGTAGTCGTATATAACGTTATACGTTATAGCCTAATAGTATGTAACGTTATACGTTATGACGTAGTCGTATATAACGTTATACGTTATAACGTAATAGTATATAACGTTATACGTTATAGCCTTATAGTATATAACGTTATACGTTATGACGTAAGCGTATATAACGTTATACGTTATAACGAAATAGTATATAACGTTATACGTTATAGCCTAATAGTATATAACGTTATACGTTATGACGTAAGCGTATATAACGTTATACGTTATATCGTAATAGTATATAACGTTATACGTTATAACGTAATAGTATATAACGTTATACGTTATAGCCTTATAGTATATAACGTTATACGTTATGACGTAAGCGTATATAACGTTATACGTTATAACGAAATAGTATATAACGTTATACGTTATAGCCTAATAGTATATAACGTTATACGTTATGACGTAAGCGTATATAACGTTATACGTTATAACGTAATAGTATATAACGTTATACGTTATATCGTAATAGTATATAACGTTATACATTATAGCGTAATATGGTATAACGTTATACGTTATAGCCTAATAGTATATAATGTTATACGTTATGACGTAGTCGTATATAACGTTATACGTTCTAACGTAATAGTATATAACGTTATACGTTATGACGTAGTCGTATAAAACGTTATACGTTTTAACGTAATCGTATATAACGTTATACGTTATAACGTCACAGTATATAACGTTATACGTTATGACGTAATCGTATATAACGTTATACGTTATAACGTAATAGTATATAACGTTATACGTTATAGCGTAATATTGTATAACGTTATACGTTATAGCCTAATAGTATATAATCTTAACGTAGTAGTATATAACGTTATACGTTATAACGTAATAGTATATAACGTTATACGTTATAGCGTAATATTGTATAACGTTATACGTTATAGCCTAATAGTATATAACGTTATACGTTATGACGTAGTCGTATATAACGTTATACGTTATAGCCTAATAGTATGTAACGTTATACGTTATGACGTAGTCGTATATAACGTCATACGTTATAACGTAATAGTATATAACGTTATACGTTATAACGTAATAGTATATAACGTTATACGTTATAACGTAATATTATATAACGTTATACGTTATAACCTAATAGTATATAACGTTAACGTAATAGTATATAACGTTTTACTTTATAACGTAACAGTATATAACGATATACGTTATATCGTAACAGTAGATAACGTTATACGTTATAACGTAGTCGTATATAACGTTATACGTTATAACGTAATAGTATATAACGTTATACGTTATAGCGTAATAGTATATAACGCTATACGTTACAGCGTAACAGTATGTAACTCTATACGTTATAACGTAACAGTATATAACGTTATACGTCATAACGTAATATTATATAACGTTATACGTTATAGCCTAATAGTATATAACGTTATACGTTATGACGTAAGCGTATATAACGTTATACGTTATAACGTAATAGTATATAACGTTATACGTTATAGCGTAATAGTATATAACGCTATACGTTACAGCGTAGCAGTATGTAACTCTATACGTTATAACGTAACAGTATATAACGCTATACGTTACAGCGTAACAGTATGTAACGTTATACGTTATAACGTAGCAGTATATATCGTTATACGTTATGACGTAATCATATATAACGTAATACGTTATAACGTAATAGTACATAACGTTATACGTTATAGCGTAATATTATATAACGTTATACGTTATAACCTAATAGTATATAACGTTAACGTAATAGTATATAACGTTTTACGTTATAACGTAACAGTATATAACGATATACGTTATATCGTAACAGTAGATAACGTTATACGTTATAACATAGTAGTATATAACGTTATACGTTATAACGTAATAGTATATAACGTTATACGTTATAGCGTAATGGTATATAACGCTATACGTTACAGCGTAACAGTATGTAACTCTATACGTTATAACGTAACAGTATATAACGTGATACGTTATAACGTAATAGTATATCGTTATACGTTATAACGTAATAGTATATAACGTTATACGTTATAGCGTAATAGTATATAACGTTATACGTTATAACGTAATAGTATATAACGTTATACGTTATAGCGTAATAGTATATAACGCTATACGTTACAGCGTAACAGTATGTAGCTCTATACGTTATAACGTAACAGTATATAACGTGATACGTTATAGCGTAATAGTATATCGTTATACGTTATAACGTAACAGTATATAACGATATACGTTATAACGTAACAGTAGATAACGTTATACGTTATAACGTAGTAGTATATTACGTTATACGTTATAGCGTAATAGTATGTAACGTTATACGTTATAACGTAACAGTGTATAACGTTATACGTTATAACGTAGCAGTATATAGCGTTATACGTTATGACGTAACAGTATGTAACTCTATACGTTATAACGTAACAGTATATAACGTGGTACGTTATAACGTAATAGTATATAACGTTATACGTTATAGCGTAATAGTATATAACGCTATACGTTACAGCGTAACAGTATGTAACTCTATACGTTATAACGTAACAGTATATAACGTGGTACGTTATAACGTAATAGTATATCGTTATACGTTATAACGTAATAGTATATAACGTTATACGTTATAACGTAATATTATATAACGTTATACTTTATAGCCTAATAGTATATAATGTTAACGTAATAGTATATAACGTTATACGTTATAGCGTAATAGTATATAACGTTATACGTTATAGCGTAATATTATATAACGTTATACGATATAGCCTAATAGTATATGACGTTATACGTTATAAGGTAACAGTATATAACGTTATACGTTATATCGTAATAGTATATAACGTTATACGTTATAGCGTAATAGTATGTAACGTTATACGTTATAACGTAATAGTATATAACGTTATACGTTATAGCGTAATAGTATATAACGCCATACGTTACAGCGTAACAGTATGTAACTCTATACGTTATAACGTAACAGTATATAGCGTGATACGTTATAACGTAATAGTATATCGTTATACGTTATAACGTAACAGTATATAACGATATACGTTATAACGTAACAGTAGATAACGTTATACGTTATAACGTAGTAGTATATTACGTTATACGTTATAGCGTAATAGTATGTAACGTTATACGTTATACCGTAACAGTGTATAACGTTATACGTTATAACGTAGCAGTATATAGCGTTATACGTTATGACGTAATCGTATATAACGTTATACGTTATAACGTAATAGTATATAACGTTATACGTTATAGCGTAGTATTGTATAACGTTATACGTCATAGCCTAATAGTATATAATCTTAACGTAGTAGTATATAACGTTTTACGTTATAACGTAACAGTATGTAACGTTATACGTTATAACCTAACAGTATATAACGTTATGCGTTATAACGTAACAGTATATAACGTTATACGTTATAACGTAATATTATATATCGCTATAGGTTATAACGTAGTAGTATATAACGTTTTACGTTATAACGTAACAGTATGTAACTTTATACGTTATAACCTAACAGTATATAACGTTATGCGTTATAACGTAACAGTATATAACGTTATACGTTATAGCCTAATAGTATATAACGTTATACGTTATGACGTAATATTATATAACGTTATACTTTATAGCCTAATAGTATATAATGTTAACGTAATAGTATATAACGTTATACGTTATAGCGTAATAGTATATAACGTTATACGTTATAGCGTAATATTATATAACGTTATACGATATAGCCTAATAGTATATGACGTTATACGTTATAAGGTAACAGTATATAACGTTATACGTTATATCGTAATAGTATATAACGTTATACGTTATAGCGTAATATTGTATAACGTTATACGTTATAGCCTAATAGTATATAACGTTATACGTTATGACGTAGTCGTATATAACGTTATACGTTCTAACGTAATAGTATATAACGTTATACGTTATAGCGTAATATTGTATAACGTTATACGTTATAGCCTAATAGTATATAACGTTATACGTTATGACGTAGTCGTATATAACGTTATACGTTATAGCCTAATAGTATGTAACGTTATACGTTATGACGTAGTCGTATATAACGTTATACGTTATAACGTAATAGTATATAACGTTATACGTTATAGCCTTATAGTATATAACGTTATACGTTATGACGTAAGCGTATATAACGTTATACGTTATAACGAAATAGTATATAACGTTATACGTTATAGCCTAATAGTATATAACGTTATACGTTATGACGTAAGCGTATATAACCTTATACGTTATATCGTAATAGTATATAACGTTATACGTTATAACGTAATAGTATATAACGTTATACGTTATAGCCTTATAGTATATAACGTTATACGTTATGACGTAAGCGTATATAACGTTATACGTTATAACGAATTAGTATATAACGTTATACGTTATAGCCTAATAGTATATAACGTTATACGTTATGACGTAAGCGTATATAACGTTATACGTTATAACGTAATAGTATATAACGTTATACGTTATATCGTAATAGTATATAACGTTATACATTATAGCGTAATATGGTATAACGTTATACGTTATAGCCTAATAGTATATAACGTTATACGTTATGACGTAGTTGTATATAACGTTATACGTTCTAACGTAATAGTATATAACGTTATACGTTATGACGTAGTCGTATATAACGTTATACGTTATAACGTAATCGTATATAACGTTATACGTTATAACGTCACAGTATATAACGTTATACGTTATGACGTAATCGTATATAACGTTATACGTTATAACGTAATAGTATATAACGTTATACGTTATAGCGTAATATTGTATAACGTTATACGTTATAGCCTAATAGTATATAATCTTAACGTAGTAGTATATAACGTTTTACGTTATAACGTAACAGTATGTAACGTTGTACGTTATAACCTAACAGTATATAACGTTATGCGTTATAACGTAACAGTATATAACGTTATACGTTATAACGTAATATTATATATCGTTATACGTCGTAACGTAGTAGTATATAACGTTTTACGTTATAACGTAACAGTATGTAACGTTATACGTTATAACGTAACAGTAGATAACGTTATACGTTATAACGTAGTAGTATATTACGTTATACGTTATAGCGTAATAGTCTGTAACGTTATACGTTATAACGTAACAGTGTATAACGTTATACGTTATAACGTAGCAGTATATAGCGTTATACGTTATGACGTAATCGTATATAACGTTATACGTTATAACGTAATAGTATATAACGTTATACGTTATGACGTAATCGTATATAACGTTATACGTCATAGCCTAATAGTATATAATCTTAACGTAGTAGTATATAACGTTTTACGTTATAACGTAACAGTATGTAACGTTATACGTTATAACCTAACAGTATATAACGTTATACGTTATAACGTAATATTATATAACGTTATACGTTATAGCCTAATAGTATATAACGTTATACGTTATGACGTAAGCGTATATAACGTTATACGTTATAACGTCACAGTATATAACGTTATACGTTATGACGTAATCGTATATAACGTTATACGTTATAACGTAATAATTTATAACGTTATACGTTATAGCGTAATATTGTATAACGTTATACGTTATAGCCTAATAGTATATAATCTTAACGTAGTAGTATATAACGTTTTACGTTCTAACGTAACAGTATGTAACGTTGTACGTTATAACCTAACAGTATATAACGTTATACGTTATAACGTAGTAGTATATAACGTTATACGTTATAACGTAATAGTATATAACGTTATACGTTATAGCGTAATAGTATATAACGCTATACGTTACAGCGTAACAGTATGTAACTCTATACGTTATAACGTAACAGTATATAACGTTATACGTTATAACGTAATATTATATAACGTTATACGTTATAGCCTAATAGTATATAACGTTATACGTTATGACGTAATATTATATAACGTTATACTTTATAGCCTAATAGTATATAATGTTAACGTAATAGTATATAACGTTATACGTTATAGCGTAATAGTATATAACGTTATACGTTATAGCGTAATATTATATAACGTTATACGATATAGCCTAATAGTATATGACGTTATACGTTATAAGGTAACAGTATATAACGTTATACGTTATATCGTAATAGTATATAACGTTATACGTTATAGCGTAATATTGTATAACGTTATACGTTATAGCCTAATAGTATATAACGTTATACGTTATGACGTAGTCGTATATAACGTTATACGTTCTAACGTAATAGTATATAACGTTATACGTTATAGCGTAATATTGTATAACGTTATACGTTATAGCCTAATAGTATATAACGTTATACGTTATGACGTAGTCGTATATAACGTTATACGTTATAGCCTAATAGTATGTAACGTTATACGTTATGACGTAGTCGTATATAACGTTATACGTTATAACGTAATAGTATATAACGTTATACGTTATAGCCTTATAGTATATAACGTTATACGTTATGACGTAAGCGTATATAACGTTATACGTTATAACGAAATAGTATATAACGTTATACGTTATAGCCTAATAGTATATAACGTTATACGTTATGACGTAAGCGTATATAACCTTATACGTTATATCGTAATAGTATATAACGTTATACGTTATAACGTAATAGTATATAACGTTATACGTTATAGCCTTATAGTATATAACGTTATACGTTATGACGTAAGCGTATATAACGTTATACGTTATAACGAATTAGTATATAACGTTATACGTTATAGCCTAATAGTATATAACGTTATACGTTATGACGTAATCGTATATAACGTTATACGTTATAACGTAATAGTATATAACGTTATACGTTATAGCGTAATATTGTATAACGTTATACGTTATAGCCTAATAGTATATAATCTTAACGTAGTAGTATATAACGTTATACGTTATAACGTAATAGTATATAACGTTATACGTTATAGCGTAATATTGTATAACGTTATACGTTATAGCCTAATAGTATATAACGTTATACGTTATGACGTAGTCGTATATAACGTTATACGTTATAGCCTAATAGTATGTAACGTTATACGTTATGACGTAGTCGTATATAACGTCATACGTTATAACGTAATAGTATATAACGTTATACGTTATAACGTAATAGTATATAACGTTATACGTTATAACGTAATATTATATAACGTTATACGTTATAACCTAATGGTATATAACGTTAACGTAATAGTATATAACGTTTTACTTTATAACGTAACAGTATATAACGATATACGTTATATCGTAACAGTAGATAACGTTATACGTTATAACGTAGTAGTATATAACGTTATACGTTATAACGTAATAGTATATAACGTTATACGTTATAGCGTAATAGTATATAACGCTATACGTTACAGCGTAACAGTATGTAACTCTGTACGTTATAACGTAACAGTATATAACGTTATACGTTATAACGTAATATTATATAACGTTATACGTTATAGCCTAATAGTATATAACGTTATACGTTATGACGTAAGCGTATATAACGTTATACGTTATAACGTAATAGTATATAACGTTATACGTTATAGCGTAATAGTATATAACGCTATACGTTACAGCGTAGCAGTATGTAACTCTATACGTTATAACGTAACAGTATATAACGCTATACGTTACAGCGTAACAGTATGTAACGTTATACGTTATAACGTAGCAGTATATATCGTTATACGTTATGACGTAATCATATATAACGTAATACGTTATAACGTAATAGTACATAACGTTATACGTTATAGCGTAATATTATATAACGTTATACGTTATAACCTAATAGTATATAACGTTAACGTAATAGTAGATAACGTTTTACGTTATAACGTAACAGTATATAACGATATACGTTATATCGTAACAGTAGATAACGTTATACGTTATAACATAGTAGTATATAACGTTATACGTTATAACGTAATAGTATATAACGTTATACGTTATAGCGTAATGGTATATAACGCTATACGTTACAGCGTAACAGTATGTAACTCTATACGTTATAACGTAACAGTATATAACGTGATACGTTATAACGTAATAGTATATCGTTATACGTTATAACGTAATAGTATATAACGTTATACGTTATAGCGTAATAGTATATAACGTTATACGTTATAACGTAATAGTATATAACGTTATACGTTATAGCGTAATAGTATATAACGCTATACGTTACAGCGTAACAGTATGTAGCTCTATACGTTATAACGTAACAGTATATAACGTGATACGTTATAGCGTAATAGTATATCGTTATACGTTATAACGTAACAGTATATAACGATATACGTTATAACGTAACAGTAGATAACGTTATACGTTATAACGTAGTAGTATATTACGTTATACGTTATAGCGTAATAGTATGTAACGTTATACGTTATAACGTAACAGTGTATAACGTTATACGTTATAACGTAGCAGTATATAGCGTTATACGTTATGACGTAACAGTATGTAACTCTATACGTTATAACGTAACAGTATATAACGTGGTACGTTATAACGTAATAGTATATAACGTTATACGTTATAGCGTAATAGTATATAACGCTATACGTTACAGCGTAACAGTATGTAACTCTATACGTTATAACGTAACAGTATATAACGTGGTACGTTATAACGTAATAGTATATCGTTATACGTTATAACGTAATAGTATATAACGTTATACGTTATAACGTAATATTATATAACGTTATACTTTATAGCCTAATAGTATATAATGTTAACGTAATAGTATATAACGTTATACGTTATAGCGTAATAGTATATAACGTTATACGTTATAGCGTAATATTATATAACGTTATACGATATAGCCTAATAGTATATGACGTTATACGTTATAAGGTAACAGTATATAACGTTATACGTTATATCGTAATAGTATATAACGTTATACGTTATAGCGTAATAGTATGTAACGTTATACGTTATAACGTAATAGTATATAACGTTATACGTTATAGCGTAATAGTATATAACGCTATACGTTACAGCGTAACAGTATGTAACTCTATACGTTATAACGTAACAGTATATAACGTGATACGTTATAACGTAATAGTATATCGTTATACGTTATAACGTAACAGTATATAACGATATACGTTATAACGTAACAGTAGATAACGTTATACGTTATAACGTAGTAGTATATTACGTTATACGTTATAGCGTAATAGTATGTAACGTTATACGTTATACCGTAACAGCGTATAACGTTATACGTTATAACGTAGCAGTATATAGCGTTATACGTTATGACGTAATCGTATATAACGTTATACGTTATAACGTAATAGTATATAACGTTATACGTTATAGCGTAGTATTGTATAACGTTATACGTCATAGCCTAATAGTATATAATCTTAACGTAGTAGTATATAACGTTTTACGTTATAACGTAACAGTATGTAACGTTATACGTTATAACCTAACAGTATATAACGTTATGCGTTATAACGTAACAGTATATAACGTTATACGTTATAACGTAATATTATATAACGTTATACGTTATAGCCTAATAGTATATAACGTTATACGTTATGACGTAAGCGTATATAACGTTATACGTTATAACGTCACAGTATATA
Organism: Bombus sonorus; assembly: GCA_029958995.1. Classification (NCBI taxonomy): domain Eukaryota; kingdom Metazoa; phylum Arthropoda; class Insecta; order Hymenoptera; family Apidae; genus Bombus; species Bombus sonorus. The sequence continues at coordinate 19,105,433 of JARWAU010000006.1, forward strand.
ACGTTATACGTTATGACGTAATCGTATATAACGTTATACGTTATAACGTAATAGTTTATAACGTTATACGTTATAGCGTAATATTGTATAACGTTATACGTTATAGCCTAATAGTATATAATCTTAACGTAGTAGTATATAACGTTTTACGTTCTAACGTAACAGTATGTAACGTTGTACGTTATAACCTAACAGTATATAACGTTATACGTTATAACGTAGTAGTATATAACGTTATACGTTATAACGTAATAGTATATAACGTTATACGTTATAGCGTAATAGTATATAACGCTATACGTTACAGCGTAACAGTATGTAACTCTATACGTTATAACGTAACAGTATATAACGTTATACGTTATAACGTAATATTATATAACGTTATACGTTATAGCCTAATAGTATATAACGTTATACGTTATGACGTAATATTATATAACGTTATACTTTATAGCCTAATAGTATATAATGTTAACGTAATAGTATATAACGTTATACGTTATAGCGTAATACTATATAACGTTATACGTTATAGCGTAATATTATATAACGTTATACGATATAGCCTAATAGTATATGACGTTATACGTTATAAGGTAACAGTATATAACGTTATACGTTATATCGTAATAGTATATAACGTTATACGTTATAGCGTAATATTGTATAACGTTATACGTTATAGCCTAATAGTATATAACGTTATACGTTATGACGTAGTCGTATATAACGTTATACGTTCTAACGTAATAGTATATAACGTTATACGTTATAGCGTAATATTGTATAACGTTATACGTTATAGCCTAATAGTATATAACGTTATACGTTATGACGTAGTCGTATATAACGTTATACGTTATAGCCTAATAGTATGTAACGTTATACGTTATGACGTAGTCGTATATAACGTTATACGTTATAACGTAATAGTATATAACGTTATACGTTATAGCCTTATAGTATATAACGTTATACGTTATGACGTAAGCGTATATAACGTTATACGTTATAACGAAATAGTATATAACGTTATACGTTATAGCCTAATAGTATATAACGTTATACGTTATGACGTAAGCGTATATAACCTTATACGTTATATCGTAATAGTATATAACGTTGTACGTTATAACGTAATAGTATATAACGTTATACGTTATAGCCTTATAGTATATAACGTTATACGTTATGACGTAAGCGTATATAACGTTATACGTTATAACGAATTAGTATATAACGTTATACGTTATAGCCTAATAGTATATAACGTTATACGTTATGACGTAAGCGTATATAACGTTATACGTTATAACGTAATAGTATATAACGTTATACGTTATATCGTAATAGTATATAACGTTATACATTATAGCGTAATATGGTATAACGTTATACGTTATAGCCTAATAGTATATAACGTTATACGTTATGACGTAGTTGTATATAACGTTATACGTTCTAACGTAATAGTATATAACGTTATACGTTATGACGTAGTCGTATATAACGTTATACGTTATAACGTAATCGTATATAACGTTATACGTTATAACGTCACAGTATATAACGTTATACGTTATGACGTAATCGTATATAACGTTATACGTTATAACGTAATAGTATATAACGTTATACGTTATAGCGTAATATTGTATAACGTTATACGTTATAGCCTAATAGTATATAATCTTAACGTAGTAGTATATAACGTTTTACGTTATAACGTAACAGTATGTAACGTTGTACGTTATAACCTAACAGTATATAACGTTATGCGTTATAACGTAACAGTATATAACGTTATACGTTATAACGTAATATTATATATCGTTATACGTCGTAACGTAGTGGTATATAACGTTTTACGTTATAACGTAACAGTATGTAACGTTATACGTTATAACGTAACAGTAGATAACGTTATACGTTATAACGTAGTAGTATATTACGTTATACGTTATAGCGTAATAGTATGTAACATTATACGTTATAACGTAACAGTGTATAACGTTATACGTTATAACGTAGCAGTATATAGCGTTATACGTTATGACGTAATCGTATATAACGTTATACGTTATAACGTAATAGTATATAACGTTATACGTTATGACGTAATCGTATATAACGTTATACGTCATAGCCTAATAGTATATAATCTTAACGTAGTAGTATATAACGTTTTACGTTATAACGTAACAGTATGTAACGTTATACGTTATAACCTAACAGTATATAACGTTATACGTTATAACGTAATATTATATAACGTTATACGTTATAGCCTAATAGTATATAACGTTATACGTTATGACGTAAGCGTATATAACGTTATACGTTATAACGTCACAGTATATAACGTTATACGTTATGACGTAATCGTATATAACGTTATACGTTATAACGTAATAGTTTATAACGTTATACGTTATAGCGTAATATTGTATAACGTTATACGTTATAGCCTAATAGTATATAATCTTAACGTAGTAGTATATAACGTTTTACGTTCTAACGTAACAGTATGTAACGTTGTACGTTATAACCTAACAGTATATAACGTTATACGTTATAACGTAGTAGTATATAACGTTATACGTTATAACGTAATAGTATATAACGTTATACGTTATAGCGTAATAGTATATAACGCTATACGTTACAGCGTAACAGTATGTAACTCTATACGTTATAACGTAACAGTATATAACGTTATACGTTATAACGTAATATTATATAACGTTATACGTTATAGCCTAATAGTATATAACGTTATACGTTATGACGTAAGCGTATATAACGTTATACGTTCTAACGTAATAGTATATAACGTTATACGTTATAGCGTAATATTGTATAACGTTATACGTTATAGCCTAATAGTATATAACGTTATACGTTATGACGTAGTCGTATATAACGTTATACGTTATAGCCTAATAGTATGTAACGTTATACGTTATGACGTAGTCGTATATAACGTTATACGTTATAACGTAATAGTATATAACGTTATACGTTATAGCCTTATAGTATATAACGTTATACGTTATGACGTAAGCGTATATAACGTTATACGTTATAACGAAATAGTATATAACGTTATACGTTATAGCCTAATAGTATATAACGTTATACGTTATGACGTAAGCGTATATAACCTTATACGTTATATCGTAATAGTATATAACGTTGTACGTTATAACGTAATAGTATATAACGTTATACGTTATAGCCTTATAGTATATAACGTTATACGTTATGACGTAAGCGTATATAACGTTATACGTTATAACGAATTAGTATATAACGTTATACGTTATAGCCTAATAGTATATAACGTTATACGTTATGACGTAAGCGTATATAACGTTATACGTTATAACGTAATAGTATATAACGTTATACGTTATATCGTAATAGTATATAACGTTATACATTATAGCGTAATATGGTATAACGTTATACGTTATAGCCTAATAGTATATAACGTTATACGTTATGACGTAGTTGTATATAACGTTATACGTTCTAACGTAATAGTATATAACGTTATACGTTATGACGTAGTCGTATATAACGTTATACGTTATAACGTAATCGTATATAACGTTATACGTTATAACGTCACAGTATATAACGTTATACGTTATGACGTAATCGTATATAACGTTATACGTTATAACGTAATAGTATATAACGTTATACGTTATAGCGTAATATTGTATAACGTTATACGTTATAGCCTAATAGTATATAATCTTAACGTAGTAGTATATAACGTTTTACGTTATAACGTAACAGTATGTAACGTTGTACGTTATAACCTAACAGTATATAACGTTATGCGTTATAACGTAACAGTATATAACGTTATACGTTATAACGTAATATTATATATCGTTATACGTCGTAACGTAGTGGTATATAACGTTTTACGTTATAACGTAACAGTATGTAACGTTATACGTTATAACGTAACAGTAGATAACGTTATACGTTATAACGTAGTAGTATATTACGTTATACGTTATAGCGTAATAGTATGTAACATTATACGTTATAACGTAACAGTGTATAACGTTATACGTTATAACGTAGCAGTATATAGCGTTATACGTTATGACGTAATCGTATATAACGTTATACGTTATAACGTAATAGTATATAACGTTATACGTTATGACGTAATCGTATATAACGTTATACGTCATAGCCTAATAGTATATAATCTTAACGTAGTAGTATATAACGTTTTACGTTATAACGTAACAGTATGTAACGTTATACGTTATAACCTAACAGTATATAACGTTATACGTTATAACGTAATATTATATAACGTTATACGTTATAGCCTAATAGTATATAACGTTATACGTTATGACGTAAGCGTATATAACGTTATACGTTATAACGTCACAGTATATAACGTTATACGTTATGACGTAATCGTATATAACGTTATACGTTATAACGTAATAGTTTATAACGTTATACGTTATAGCGTAATATTGTATAACGTTATACGTTATAGCCTAATAGTATATAATCTTAACGTAGTAGTATATAACGTTTTACGTTCTAACGTAACAGTATGTAACGTTGTACGTTATAACCTAACAGTATATAACGTTATACGTTATAACGTAGTAGTATATAACGTTATACGTTATAACGTAATAGTATATAACGTTATACGTTATAGCGTAATAGTATATAACGCTATACGTTACAGCGTAACAGTATGTAACTCTATACGTTATAACGTAACAGTATATAACGTTATACGTTATAACGTAATATTATATAACGTTATACGTTATAGCCTAATAGTATATAACGTTATACGTTATGACGTAAGCGTATATAACGTTATACGTTATAACGTAATAGTATATAACGTTATACGTTATAGCGTAATAGTATATAACGCTATACGTTACAGCGTAGCAGTATGTAACTCTATACGTTATAACGTAACAGTATATAACGCCATACGTTACAGCGTAACAGTATGTAACGTTATACGTTATAACGTAGCAGTATATAACGTTATACGTTATGACGTAATCATATATAACGTAATACGTTATAACGTAATAGTACATAACGTTATACGTTATAGCGTAATAGTATATAACGTTAACGTAATAGTATATAACGTTTTACGTTATAACGTAACAGTATATAACGATATACGTTATATCGTAACAGTAGATAACGTTATACGTTATAACATAGTAGTATATAACGTTATACGTTATAACGTAATAGAATATAACGTTATACGTTATAGCGTAATAGTATATAACGCTATACGTTACAGCGTAACAGTATGTAACTCTATACGTTATAACGTAACAGTATATAACGTGGTACGTTATAACGTAATAGTATATCGTTATACGTTATAACGTAATAGTATATAACGTTATACGTTATAGCGTAATATTATATAACGTTATACTTTATAGCCTAATAGTATATAATGTTAACGTAATAGTATATAACGTTATACGTTATAGCGTAATAGTATATAACGTTATACGTTATAGCGTAATATTATATAACGTTATACGATATAGCCTAATAGTATATGACGTTATACGTTATAAGGTAACAGTATATAACGTTATACGTTATATCGTAATAGTATATAACGTTATACGTTATAGCGTAATAGTATATAACGTTATACGTTATAACGTAATAGTATATAACGTTATACGTTATAGCGTAATAGTATATAACGCTATACGTTACAGCGTAACAGCATGTAACTCTATACGTTATAACGTAACAGTATATAACGTGATACGTTATAACGTAATAGTATATCGTTATACGTTATAACGTAACAGTATATAACGATATACGTTATAACGTAACAGTAGATAACGTTATACGTTATAACGTAGTATATTACGTTATACGTTATAGCGTAATAGTATGTAACGTTATACGTTATAACGTAACAGTGTATAACGTTATACGTTATAACGTAGCAGTATATAGCGTTATACGTTATGACGTAATCGTATATAACGTTATACGTTATAACGTAATAGTATATAACGTTATACGTTATAGCGTAGTATTGTATAACGTTATACGTCATAGCCTAATAGTATATAATCTTAACGTAGTAGTATATAACGTTTTACGTTATAACGTAACAGTATGTAACGTTATACGTTATAACCTAACAGTATATAACGTTATGCGTTATAACGTAACAGTATATAACGTTATACGTTATAACGTAATATTATATATCGCTATACGTTATAACGTAGTAGTATATAACGTTTTACGTTATAACGTAACAGTGTGTAACTTTATACGTTGTAACCTAACAGTATATAACGTTATGCGTTATAACGTAACAGTATATAACGTTATACGTTATAGCCTAATAGTATATAACGTTATACGTTATGACGTAATATTATATAACGTTATACTTTATAGCCTAATAGTATATAATGTTAACGTAATAGTATATAACGTTATACGTTATAGCGTAATAGTATATAACGTTATACGTTATAGCGTAATATTATATAACGTTATACGATATAGCCTAATAGTATATGACGTTATACGTTATAAGGTAACAGTATATAACGTTATACGTTATATCGTAATAGTATATAACGTTATACGTTATAGCGTAATATTGTATAACGTTATACGTTATAGCCTAATAGTATATAACGTTATACGTTATGACGTAGTCGTATATAACGTTATACGTTCTAACGTAATAGTATATAACGTTATACGTTATAGCGTAATATTGTATAACGTTATACGTTATAGCCTAATAGTATATAACGTTATACGTTATGACGTAGTCGTATATAACGTTATACGTTATAGCCTAATAGTATGTAACGTTATACGTTATGACGTAGTCGTATATAACGTTATACGTTATAACGTAATAGTATATAACGTTATACGTTATAGCCTTATAGTATATAACGTTATACGTTATGACGTAAGCGTATATAACGTTATACGTTATAACGAAATAGTATATAACGTTATACGTTATAGCCTAATAGTATATAACGTTATACGTTATGACGTAAGCGTATATAACGTTATACGTTATATCGTAATAGTATATAACGTTATACGTTATAACGTAATAGTATATAACGTTATACGTTATAGCCTTATAGTATATAACGTTATACGTTATGACGTAAGCGTATATAACGTTATACGTTATAACGAAATAGTATATAACGTTATACGTTATAGCCTAATAGTATATAACGTTATACGTTATGACGTAAGCGTATATAACGTTATACGTTATAACGTAATAGTATATAACGTTATACGTTATATCGTAATAGTATATAACGTTATACATTATAGCGTAATATGGTATAACGTTATACGTTATAGCCTAATAGTATATAACGTTATACGTTATGACGTAGTCGTATATAACGTTATACGTTCTAACGTAATAGTATATAACGTTATACGTTATGACGTAGTCGCATATAACGTTATACGTTATAACGTAATCGTATATAACGTTATACGTTATAACGTCACAGTATATAACGTTATACGTTATGACGTAATCGTATATAACGTTATACGTTATAACGTAATAGTATATAACGTTATACGTTATAGCGTAATATTGTATAACGTTATACGTTATAGCCTAATAGTATATAATCTTAACGTAGTAGTATATAACGTTTTACGTTATAACGTAACAGTATGTAACGTTGTACGTTATAACCTAACAGTATATAACGTTATGCGTTATAACGTAACAGTATGTAACGTTATACGTTATAACCGAACAGTATATAACGTTATGCGTTATAACGTAACAGTATATAACGTTATACGTTATAGCCTAATAGTATATACCGTTATACGTTATGACGTAATGTTATATAACGTTATACGTTATAGCGTAATATTATGTAACGTTATACGTTATAGCCTAATAGTATATGACGTTATACGTTATAAGGTAACAGTATATAACGTTATACGTTATATCGTAATAGTATATAACGTTATACGTTATAACGTAATAGTATATAACGTTATACGTTATAGCGTAATATTGTATAACGTTATACGTTATAGCCTAATAGTATATAACGTTATACGTTATGACGTAGTCGTATATAACGTTATACGTTATAGCCTAATAGTATGTAACGTTATACGTTATGACGTAGTCGTATATAACGTGATACGTTATAACGTAATAGTATATAACGTTATACGTTATAACGTAATAGTATATAACGTTATACGTTATAACGTAATATTATATAACGTTATACGTTATAACCTAATAGTATATAACGTTAACGTTATAGTATATAACGTTTTACGTTATAACGTAACAGTATATAACGATATACGTTATATCGTAACAGTAGATAACGTTATACGTTATAACGTAGTAGTATATAACGTTATACGTTATAACGTAATAGTATATAACGTTATACGTTATAGCGTAATAGTATATAACGCTATACGTTACAGCGTAACAGTATGTAACTCTATACGTTATAACGTAACAGTATATAACGTTATACGTTATAACGTAATATTATATAACGTTATACGTTATAGCCTAATAGTATATAACGTTATACGGTATGACGTAAGCGTATATAACGTTATACGTTATAACGTAATAGTATATAACGTTATACGTTATAGCGTAATAGTATATAACGCTATACGTTACAGCGTAGCAGTATGTAACTCTATACGTTATAACGTAACAGTATATAACGTTATACGTTATGACGTAATCATATATAACGTAATACGTTATAACGTAATAGTACATAACGTTATACGTTATAGCGTAATATTATATAACGTTATACGTTATAACCTAATAGTATATAACGTTAACGTAATAGTATATAACGTTTTACGTTATAACGTAACAGTATATAACGATATACGTTATATCGTAACAGTAGATAACGTTATACGTTATAACATAGTAGTATATAACGTTATACGTTATAACGTAATAGTATATAACGTTATACGTTATAGCGTAATAGTATATAACGCTATACGTTACAGCGTAACAGTATGTAACTCTATACGTTATAACGTAATAGTATATAACGTTATACGTTATAACGTAATAGTATATAACGTTATACGTTATAGCGTAATAGTATATAACGCTATACGTTACAGCGTAACAGTATGTAACTCTATACGTTATAACGTAACAGTATATAACGTGATACGTTATAACGTAATAGTATATCGTTATACGTTATAACGTAACAGTATATAACGATATACGTTATAACGTAACAGTAGATAACGTTATACGTTATAACGTAGTAGTATATTACGTTATACGTTATAGCCTAATAGTATGTAACGTTATACGTTATAACGTAACAGTGTATAACGTTATACGTTATAACGTAGCAGTATATAGCGTTATACGTTATGACGTAATCGTATATAACGTTATACGTTATAACGTAATAGTATATAACGTTATACCTTATAGCGTAGTATTGTATAACGTTATACGTCATAGCCTAATAGTATATAATCTTAACGTAGTAGTATATAACGTTTTACGTTATATCGTAACAGTATGTAACGTTATACGTTATAACCTAACAGTATATAACGTTATGCGTTATAACGTAACAGTATATAACGTTATACGTTATAACGTAATATTATATATCGCTATACGTTATAACGTAGTAGTATATAACGTTTTACGTTATAACGTAACAGTATGTAACTTTATACGTTATAACCTAACAGTATATAACGTTATGCGTTATAACGTAACAGTATATAATGTTATACGTTATAGCCTAATAGTATATAACGTTATACGTTATGACGTAATATTATATAACGTTATACTTTATAGCCTAATAGTATATAATGTTAACGTAATAGTATATAACGTTATACGTTATAGCGTAATAGTATATAACGTTATACGTTATAGCGTAATATTATATAACGTTATACGATATAGCCTAATAGTATATGACGTTATACGTTATAAGGTAACAGTATATAACGTTATACGTTATATCGTAATAGTATATAACGTTATACGTTATAGCGTAATATTGTATAACGTTATACGTTATAGCCTAATAGTATATAACGTTATACGTTATGACGTAGTCGTATATAACGTTATACGTTATAACGTAATAGTATATAACGTTATACGTTATAACGTCACAGTATATAACGTTATACGTTATGACGTAATCGTATATAACGTTATACGTTATAACGTAATAGTATATAACGTTATACGTTATAGCGTAATATTGTATAACGTTATACGTTATAGCCTAATAGTATGTAACGTTATACGTTATGACGTAGTCGTATATAACGTTATACGTTATAACGTAATAGTATATAACGTTATACGTTATACCGTAATAGTATATAACGTTATACGGTATAACCTAATAGTATATAATCTTAACGTAATAGTATATAACGTTATACGTTATAAGGTAACAGTATATAACGTTACACGGTATAGCGTAATATTATATAACGTTATACGTTATAGTCTAATAGTATATAACGTTATACGTTATGACGTAAGCGTATATAACGTTATACGTTATAACGAAATAGTATATAGCGTTATACGTTATAGCGTAATAGTATATAACGCTATACGTTACAGCGTAACAGTATGTAACTCTATACGCTATAACGTAACAGTATATAACGTTATACGTTATAACGTAATATTATATAACGTTATACGTTATCACCTAATATTATATAACGTTAACGTAATAGTATATAACGTTTTACGTTATAACGTAACAGTATATAACGATATACGTTATATCGTAACAGTAGATAACGTTATACGTTATAACGTAGTAGTATATAACGTTATACGTTATAACGTAATAGTATATAACGTTATACGTTATAACGTAATAGCATTTAACGCTATACGTTATAGCGTAACAGTATGTAACTCTATACGTTTCAACGTAACAGTATATAACGTTATACGTTATAGCGTAATAGTATATCACACTATACGTTATAGCGTAACAGTATGTAACTCTATACGTTATAACGTAACAGTATATAGAGTTATACGTTATAACGGAATAGTATATAAGGTTATACGTTATAACGTCACAGTATATAACGTTATACGTGATATCGTAATAGTATATAACGTTATACGTTATAGCGTAATATTGTATAACGTTATACGTTATAGCCTAATAGTATATAACGTTATACGTTATAACGTAACAGTGTATAATGTTATACGTTATAACGTAGCAGTATATAGCGTTATACGTTATAGCGTAACAGTATGTAACTCTATACGTTTCAACGTAACAGTATATAACGTTATACGTTATAGCGTAATAGTATATCACACTATACGTTATAGAGTAACAGTATGTAACTCTATACGTTATAACGTAACAGTATATAACGTGATACGTTATAACGTAATGGTATATCGTTATACGTTATAACGTAACAGTATATAACGATATACGTTATAACGTAACAGTAGATAACGTTATACGTTATAACGTAGTAGTATATTACGTTATACGTTATAGCGTAGTAGTATGTAACGTTATACGTTATAACGTAACAGTATATAACGTTATGCGTTATAACGTAACAGTATATAACGTTATACGTTATAACGTAATATTATATATCGCTATACGTTATAACGTAGTAGTATATAACGTTTTACGTTATAACGTAACAGTATGTAACTTTATGCGTTATAACCTAACAGTATATAACGTTATGCGTTATAACGTAACAGTATATAACGCTATACGTTATAGCCTAATAGTATATAACGTTATACGTTATGACGTAATATTATATAACGTTATGCTTTATAGCCTAATAGTATATAATGTTAACGTAATAGTATATAACGTTATACGTTATAGCGTAATAGTATATAACGTTATACGTTATAGCGTAATATTATATAACGTTATACGATATAGCCTAATAGTATATGACGTTATACGTTATGAGTGAACAGTATATAACGTTATACGTTATATCGTAATAGTATATAACGTTATACGTTATAGCGTAATATTGTATAACGTTATACGTTATAGCCTAATAGTATATAACGTTATACGTTATGACGTAGTCGTATATAACGTTATACGTTATAGCCTAATAGTATGTAACGTTATACGTTATGACGTAGTCGTATATAACGTTATACGTTATAACGTAATAGTATATAACGTTATACGTTATGACGTAAGCGTATATAACGTTATACGTTATAACGAAATAGTATATAACGTTATACGTTATAGCCTAATAGTATATAACGTTATACGTTATGACGTAAGCGTATATAACGTTATACGTTTTGACGTAATATTATATAACGTTATACGTTATGACGTAATATTATATAACGTTATACGTTATAGCCTAATAGTATATAATGTGAACGTAATGGTATATAACGTTATACGTTATAGCGTAATAGTATATAACGTTATACGTTATAGCGTAATATTATATAACGTTATACGTTATAGCCTACTAGTATATGACGTTATACGTTATAAGGTAACAGTATATAACGTTATATGTGATATCGTAATAGTATATAACGTTATACGTTATAGCGTAATATTGTATAACGTTATACGTTATAGCCTAATAGTATATAACGTTATACGTTATGACGTAGTCGTATATAACGTTATACGTTCTAACGTAATAGTATATAACGTTATACGTTATGACGTAGTCGTATATAACGTTATACGTTATAACGTAATAGTATATAACGTTATACGTTATAACGTCACAGTATATAACGTTATACGTTATGACGTAATCGTATATAACGTTATACGTTATAACGTAATAGTATATAACGTTATACGTTATAGCGTAATATTGTATAACGTTATACGTTATAGCCTAATAGTATGTAACGTTATACGTTATGACGTAGTCGTATATAACGTTATACGTTATAACGTAATAGTATATAACGTTATACGTTATACCGTAATAGTATATAACGTTATACGGTATAACCTAATAGTATATAATCTTAACGTAATAGTATATAACGTTATACGTTATAAGGTAACAGTATATAACGTTACACGGTATAGCGTAATATTATATAACGTTATACGTTATAGTCTAATAGTATATAACGTTATACGTTATGACGTAAGCGTATATAACGTTATACGTTATAACGAAATAGTATATAGCGTTATACGTTATAGCGTAATAGTATATAACGCTATACGTTACAGCGTAACAATATGTAACTCTATACGCTATAGCGTAACAGTATATAACGTTATACGTTATAACGTAATATTATATAACGTTATACGTTATCACCTAATATTATATAACGTTAACGTAATAGTATATAACGTTTTACGTTATAACGTAACAGTATATAACGATATACGTTATTTCGTAACAGTAGATAACGATATACGTTATAACGTAGTAGTATATAACGTTATACGTTATAACGTAATAGTATATAACGTTATACGTTATAGCGTAATAGTATATAACGTTATACGTTATGACGTAAGCGTATATAACGTTATACGTTATAACGTAATAGTATATAACGTTATACGTTATAACGTAATAGCATTTAACGCTATACGTTATAGCGTAACAGTATGTAACTCTATACGTTTCAACGTAACAGTATATAACGTTATACGTTATAGCGTAATAGTATATCACACTATACGTTATAGCGTAACAGTATGTAACTCTATACGTTATAACGTAACAGTATATAGAGTTATACGTTATAACGGAATAGTATATAAGGTTATACGTTATAACGTCACAGTATATAACGTTATACGTGATATCGTAATAGTATATAACGTTATACGTTATAGCGTAATATTGTATAACGTTATACGTTATAGCCTAATAGTATATAACGTTATACGTTATGACGTAGTCGTATATGACGTTATACGTTCTAACGTAATAGTATATAACGTTATACGTTATGACGTAGTCGTATATAACGTTATACATTATAACGTAATAGTATATAACGTTATACGTTATAACGTCACAGTATATAACGATATACGTTATGACGTAAACGTATATAACGTTATACGTTATAACGTAATAGTATATAACGTTATACGTTATAGCGTAATATTGTATAACGTTATACGTTATAGCCTAATAGTATATAACGTTATACGTTATCACGTAGCCGTATATAACGTTATACGTTATCGCCTAATTGTATGTAACGTTATACGTTATGACGTAGTCGTATATAACGTTATACGTTATAACGTAATAGTATATAACGTTATACGTTATAACGTAATAGTATATAACGTTATACGGTATAACCTAATAGTATATAATCTTAACGTAATAGTATATAACGTTATACGTTATAAGGTAACAGTATATAACGTTACACGGTATAGCGTAATATTATATAACGTTATACGTTATAGTCTAATAGTATATAACGTTATACGTTATGACATAAGCGTATATAACGTTATACGTTATAACGAAATAGTATATAGCGTTATACGTTATAGCGTAATAGTATATAACGCTATACGTTACAGCGTAACAGTATGTAACTCTATACGCTATAACGTAACAGTATATAACGTTATACGTTATAACGTAATATTATATAACGTTATACGTTATAACCTAATATTATATAACGTTAACGTAATGGTATATAACGTTTTACGTTATAACGTAACAGTATATAACGATATTCGTTATATCGTAACAGTAGATAACGTTATACGTTATAACGTAGTAGTATATAACGTTATACGTTATAACGTAATAGTATATAACGTTATACGTTATAGCGTAATAGTATATAACGCTATACGTTACAGCGTAACAGTATGTAACTCTATACGTTATAACGTAACAGTATATAACGTTATGCGTTATAACGTAATATTATATAACGTTATACGTTATAGCCTAATAGTATATAACGTTATACGTTATGACGTAAGCGTATATAACGTTATACGTTATAACGTAATAGTATATAACGTTATACGTTATAACGTAATAGTATTTAACGCATTACGTTATAGCGTAACAGTATGTAACTCTATACGTTTTAACGTAACAGTATATAACGTTATACGTTATAGCGTAATAGTATATCACACTATACGTTATAGCGTAACAGTATGTAACTCTATACGTTATAACGTAACAGTATATAGAGTTATACGTTATAACGGAATAGTATATAAGGTTATACGTTATAACGTCACAGTATATAACGTTATACGTTATATCGTAATAATATATAACGTTATACGTTATAGCGTAATGTTGTATAGCGTTATACGTTATAGCCTAATAGTATATAACGTTATACGTTATAAGGTAACAGTATATAACGTTATACGTTATATCGTAATAGTATATAACGTTATACGTTATAGCGTAATATTGTATAATGTTATACGTTATAGCCTAATAGTATGTAACGTTATACGTTATGACGTAGTCGTATATAACGTTAAACGTTATAACGTAATAGTATGTAACGTTATAGGTTATAACGTAATAGTATATAACGTTATACGTTATATCGTAATAGTATATAGTGTTATACGTTATAGCGTAATATTGTATAGCGTTATACGTTATAGCCTAATAGTATATGACGTTATACGTTATGACGTAGTCGTATATAACGTTATACGTTATAACGTAACAGTATATAACGTTATACGTTATATCGTAATAGTATATAGTGTTATACGTTATAGCGTAATATTGTATAGCGTTATACGTTATAGCCTAATAGTATATAACGTTATACGTTATGACGTAGTCGTATATAACGTTATACGTTATAACGTATTAGTATATAATGTTATACGTTATAACGTAACAGTATGTAACGTTATACGTTATAACGTAACAGTATGTAACGTTATACGTTATAACGTAACAGTATATAACGTTATACGTTATAACGTAATATTATATATCGTTATACGTTATAACCTAATAGTATATAATCTTAACGTAATAGTATATAACGTTATACGTTATAACGTAATAGTATATAACGTTATACGTTATAACGTAATAGTATATAACGTTATACGTTATAGCGTAATATTATATAACATTATACGTTATAACGTAACAGTATATAACGTTATACGTTATAACGGAACAGTATATAAGGTTATACGTTATAACGTAATCGTATATAACGTTATACGTTATAGCGTAATATTATATAACGTTATACGTTATAACGTAATAGTATATAACGTTATACGTTATAACGTAATAGTATATAACGTTATACGGTATAACCTAATAGTATATAATCTTAACGTAATAGTATATAACGTTATACGTTATAAGGTAACAGTATATAACGTTACACGGTATAGCGTAATATTATATAACGTTATACGTTATAGTCTAATAGTATATAACGTTATACGTTATGACGTAAGCGTATATAACGTTATACGTTATAATGAAATAGTATATAGTGTTATACGTTATAGCGTAATAGTATATAACGCTATACGTTATAACGTAACAGTATATAACGATATTCGTTATATCGTAACAGTAGATAACGTTATACGTTATAACGTAGTAGTATATAACGTTATACGTTATAACGTAATAGTACATAACGTTATACGTTATAGCGTAATAGTATATAACGCTATACGTTACAGCGTAACAGTATGTAACTCTATACGTTATAACGTAACAGTATATAACGTTATGCGTTATAACGTAATATTATATAACGTTATACGTTATAGCCTAATAGTATATAACGTTATACGTTATGACGTAAGCGTATATAACGTTATACGTTATAACGTAATAGTATATAACGTTATACGTTATAACGTAATAGTATTTAACGCTATACGTTATAGCGTAACAGTATGTAACTCTATACGTTTTAACGTAACAGTATATAACGTTATACGTTATAGCGTAATAGTATATCACACTATACGTTATAGCGTAACAGTATGTAACTCTATACGTTATAACGTAACAGTATATAGAGTTATACGTTATAACGGAATAGTATATAAGGTTATACGTTATAACGTCACAGTATATAACGTTATACGTTATATCGTAATAATATATAACGTTATATGTTATAGCGTAATGTTGTATAGCGTTATACGTTATAGCCTAATAGTATATAAAGTTATACGTTATAAGGTAACAGTATATAACGTTATACGTTATATCGTAATAGTATATAACGTTATACGTTATAGCGTAATATTGTATAATGTTATACGTTATAGCCTAATAGTATGTAACGTTATACGTTATGACGTAGTCGTATATAACGTTAAACGTTATAACGTAATAGTATGTAACGTTATAGGTTATAACGTAATAGTATATAACGTTATACGTTATAGCGTAATGGTATATAACGCTATACGTTACAGCGTAACAGTATGTAACGTTATACGTTATAACGTAACAGTATATAACGTTATACGTTATAACGTAACAGTATATAACGTTATACGTTATATCGTAATAGTATATAGTGTTATACGTTATAGCGTAATATTGTATAGCGTTATACGTTATAGCCTAATAGTATATAACGTTATACGTTATGACGTAGTCGTATATAACGTTATACGTTATAACGTAACAGTATATAACGTTATACGTTATATCGTAATAGTATATAGTGTTATACGTTATAGCGTAATATTGTATAGCGATATACGTTATAGCATAATAGTATATAACGTTATACGTTATGACGTAGTCGTATATAACGTTATACGTTATAACGTATTAGTATATAATGTTATACGTTATAACGTAACAGTATGTAACGTTATACGTTATAACGTAACAGTATGTAACGTTATACGTTATAACGTAACAGTATATAACGTTATACGTTATAACGTAATATTATATATCGTTATACGTTATAACCTAATAGTATATAATCTTAACGTAATAGTATATAACGTTATATGTTATAACGTAATAGTATATAACGTTATACGTTATAACGTAATAGTATATAACGTTATACGTTATAGCGTAATATTATATAACATTATACGTTATAACGTAACAGTATATAACGTTATACGTTATAGCCTAATAGTATATAACGTTATACGTTATAACGTAATAGTATATAACGTTATACGTTATAGCCTAATAGTATATAACGTTATACGTTATGACGTAATATTATATATCGTTATACGTTATAGCCTAATAGTATATAATGTTAACGTAATAGTATATAACGTTATACGTTATAGCGCAATAGTATATAACGTTATACGTTATAACCTAACAGTATATAACGTTATGCGTTATAACGTAACAGTATATAACGTTATACGTTATAACGTAATATTATATATCGTTATACGTCATAACGTAGTAGTATATAACGTTTTACGTTATAACGTAACAGTATGTAACGTTATACGTTATAGCCTAATAGTATATAATGTTAACGTAATAGTATATAACGTTATACGTTATAGCGCAATAGTATATAACGTTATACGTTATAACCTAACAGTATATAACGTTATGCGTTATAGCGCAATAGTATATAACGTTATACGTTATAACCTAACAGTATATAACGTTATGCGTTATAACGTAACAGTATATAACGTTATACGTTCTAACGTAATAGTATATAACGTTATACGTTATGACGTAGTCGTATATAACGTTATACGTTATAACGTAATAGTATATAACGTTATACGTTATAACGTCACAGTATATAACGTTATACGTTATGACGTAATCGTATATAACGTTATACGTTATAACGTAATAGTATATAACGTTATACGTTATAGCGTAACATTGTATAACGTTATACGTTATAGCCTGATAGTATATAACGTTATACGTTATGACGTAGTCGTATATAACGTTATACGTTATAGCCTAATAGTATGTAACGTTATACGTTATGACGTAGTCGTATATAACGTGATACGTTATAACGTAATAGTATATAACGTTATACGTTATAACGTAATAGTATATAACGTTATACGTTATAACGTAATATTATATAACGTTATACGTTACAACCTAATAGTATATAACGTTAACGTAATAGTATATAACGTTTGACGTTATAACGTAACAGTATATAACGATATACGTTATAACGTAACAGTAGATAACGTTATACGTTATAACGTAGTAGTATATAACGTTATACGTTATAACGTAATACTATATAACGTTATACGTTATAGCGTAATAGCATATAACGCTATACGTTACAGCGTAACAGTATTTAACTCTATACAGTATAACGTAACAGTATATAACGTTATACGTTAAAACGTAATATTATATAACGTTATACGTTATAGCCTAATAGTATATAACGTTATACGTTATGACGTAAGCGTATATAACGTTATACGTTATAACGTAATAGTATATAACGTTATACGTTATAGCGTAATATTATATAACGTTATACGTTATAGCCTAATAGTATATGACGTTATACGTTGTAAGGTAACAGTATATAACGTTATACGTTATATCGTAATAGTATATAACGTTATACGTTATAGCGTAATATGGTATAACGTTATACGTTATAGCCTAATAGTATATAACGTTATACGTTATGACGTAGTCGTATATAACGTTACACGATCTAACGTAATAGTATATAACGTTATACGTTATGACGTAGTCGTATATAACGTTATACGTTATAACGTAATAGTATATAACGTTATACGTTATAACGTCACAGTATATAACGTTATACGTTATGACGTAATCCTATATAACGTTATACGTTATAACGTAATAGTATATAACGTTATACGTTATAGCGTAATATTGTATAACGTTATACGTTATAGCCTAATAGTATATAATCTTAACGTAGTAGTATATAACGTTTTACGTTATAACGTAACAGTATGTAACGTTATACGTTATAACCTAACAGTATATAACGTTATGCGTTATAACGTAACAGTATATAACGTTATACGTTATAACGTAATATTATATATCGTTATACGTCGTAACGTAGTAGTATATAACGTTTTACGTTATAACGTAACAGTATGTAACGTTATACGTTATAACCTAACAGTATATAACGTTATGCGTTATAACGTAACAGTATATAACGTTATACGTTATAGCCTAATAGTATATAACGTTATACGTTATGACGTAATATTATATAACGTTATACGTTATAGCCTAATAGTATATAATGTTAACGTAATAGTATATAACGTTATACGTTATAGCGTAATAGTATATAACGTTATACGTTATAGCGTAATATTATGTAACGTTATACGTTATAGCCTAATAGTATATGACGTTATACGTTATAAGGTAACAGTATATAACGTTATACGTTATATCGTAATAGTATATAACGTTATACGTTATAGCGTAATATGGTATAACGTTATACGTTATAGCCTAATAGTATATAACGTTATACGTTATGACGTAGTCGTATATAACGTTATACGTTCTAACGTAATAGTATATAACGTTATACGTTATGACGTAGTCGTATATAACGTTATACGTTATAACGTAATAGTATATAACGTTATACGTTATAACGTCACAGTATATAACGTTATACGTTATGACGTAATCGTATATAACGTTATACGTTATAACGTAATAGTATATAACGTTATACGTTATAGCGTAATATTGTATAACGTTATACGTTATAGCCTAATAGTATATAACGTTATACGTTATGACGTAGTCGTATATAACGTTATACGTTATAGCCTAATAGCATGTAACGTTATACGTTATGACGTAGTCGTATATAACGTGATACGTTATAACGTAATAGTATATAACGTTATACGTTATAACGTAACAGTATATCACGTTATACGTTATAACGTAATATTATATAACGTTATACGTTATAACCTAATAGTATATAACGTTAACGTAATAGTATATAACGTTTTACGTTATAACGTAACAGTATATAACGATATACGTTATATCGTAACAGTAGATAACGTTATACGTTATAACGTAGTAGTATATAACGTTATACGTTATAACGTAATAGTATATAACGTTATACGTTATAGCGTAATAGTATATAACGCTATACGTTACAGCGTAACAGTATGTAACTCTATACGTTATAACGTACCAGTATATAACGTTATACGTTATAACGTAATATTATATAACGTTATACGTTATAGCCTAATAGTATATAACGTTATACGTTATGACGTAAGCGTATATAACGTTATACGTTATAACGTAATAGTATATAACGTTATACGTTATAGCGTAATAGTATATAACGCTATACGTTACAGCGTAGCAGTATGTAACTCTATACGTTATAACGTAACAGTATATAACGCTATACGTTACAGCCTAACAGTATGTAACGTTATACGTTATAACGTAGCAGTATATAACGTTATACGTTATGACGTAATCGTATATAACGTTATACGTTATAACGTAATAGTATATAACGTTATACGTTATAGCGTAATATTGTATAACGTTATACGTTATAGCCTAATAGTATATAATCTTAACGTAGTAGTATGTAACGTTTTACGTTATAACGTAACAGTATGTAACGTTATACGTTATAACCTAACAGTATATAACGTTATGCGTTATAACGTAACAGTATATAACGTTATACGTTATAGCCTAATAGTATATAACGTTATACGTTATGACGTAATATTATATAACGTTATACGTTATAGCCTAATAGTATATAATGTTAACGTAATAGTATATAACGTTATACGTTATAGCGTAATAGTATATAACGCTATACGTTACAGCGTAACAGTATGTAACTCTATACGTTATAACGTAACAGTATATAACGTTATACGTTATAACGTAATATTATATAACGTTATACGTTATAGCCTAATAGTATATAACGTTATTCGTTATGACGTAAGCGTATATAACGTTATACGTTATAACGTAATAGTATATAACGTTATACGTTATAGCGTAATATTGTATAACGCTATACGTTACAGCGTAGCAGTATGTAACTCTATACGTTATAACGTAACAGTATATAACGCTATACGTTACAGCGTAACAGTACGTAACGTTGTACGTTATCACGTAGCAGTATATAACGTTATACGTTATGACGTAATCGTATATAACGTTATACGCTATAACGTAATAGTACATAACGTTATACGTTATAGCGTAATATTATATAACGTTATACGTTATAACCTAATAGTATATAACGTTAACGTAATAGTATATAAAGTTTTACGTTATAACGTAACAGTATATAACGATATACGTTATAACGTAACAGTAGATAACGTTATACGTTATAGCGTAGTAGTATATTACGTTATACGTTATAGCGTAATATTATATATCGCTATACGTTATAACGTAGTAGTATATAACGTTTTACGTTATAGCGTAATATTATATAACCTTATACGTCATAACGTAACAGTGTATAACGTTATACGTTATAACGTAGCAGTATATAGCGTTATACGTTATGACGTAATCGTATATAACGTTATACGTTATAACGTAATAGTATATAACGTTATACGTTATATCGTAGTATTGTATAACGTTATACGTCATAGCCTAATAGTATATAATCTTAACGTAGTAGTATATAACGTTTTACGTTATAACGTAACAGTATGTAACGTTATACGTTATAACCTAACAGTATATAACGTTATGCGTTATAACGTAACAGTATATAACGTTATACGTTATAACGTAATATTATATATCGCTATACGTTATAACGTAGTAGTATATAACGTTTTACGTTATAACGTAACAGTATGTAACTTTATACGTTATAACCTAACAGTATATAACGTTATGCGTTATAACGTAACAGTATATAACGTTATACGTTATAGCCTAATAGTATATAACGTTATACGTTATGACGTAATATTATATAACGTTATACTTTATAGCCTAATAGTATATAATGTTAACGTAATAGTATATAACGTTATACGTTATAGCGTAATAGTATATAACGTTATACGTTATAGCGTAATATTATATAACGTTATACGATATAGCCTAATAGTATATGACGTTATACGTTATAAGGTAACAGTATATAACGTTATACGTTATATCGTAATAGTATATAACGTTATACGTTATAGCGTAATATTGTATAACGTTATACGTTATAGCCTAATAGTATATAACGTTATACGTTATGACGTAGTCGAATATAACGTTATACGTTCTAACGTAATAGTATATAACGTTATACGTTATGACGTAGTCGCATATAACGTTATACGTTATAACGTAATAGTATATAACGTTATACGTTATAACGTCACAGTATATAACGTTATACGTTATATCGTAATAGTATATAACGTTATACGTTATAGCGTAATATTGTATAACGTTATACGTTATAGCCTAATAGTATATAACGTTATACGTTATGACGTAGTCGTATATAACGTTATACGTTATAGCCTAATAGTATGTAACGTTATACGTTATGACGTAGTCGTATATAACGTCATACGTTATAACGTAATAGTATATAATGTTATACGTTATAACGTAATAGTGTATAACGTTATACGGTATAACCTAATAGTATATAATCTTAACGTAATAGTATATAACGTTATACGTTATAAGGTAACAGTATATAACGTTACACGGTATAGCGTAATATTATATAACGTTATACGTTATAGCCTAATAGTATATAACGTTATACGTTATGACGTAAGCGTATATAACGTTATACGTTATAACGAAATAGTATATAACGTTATACGTTATAGCGTAATAGTATATAACGCTATACGTTACAGCGTAACAGTATGTAACTCTATACGTTATAACGTAACAGTATATAACGTTATACGTTATAACGTAATATTATATAACGTTATACGTTATAACCTAATAGTATATAACGTTATACGTTATAGCCTAATAGTATATAACGTTATACGTTATAACGTAATATTATATATCGTTATACGTTATAACGTAGTAGTATATAACGTTTTACGTTATAACGTAACAGTATGTAACTTTATACGTTATAAACTAGCAGCATATAACGTTATGCGTTATAACGTAACAGTATATAACGTTATACGTTATAGCCTAATAGTATACAACGTTATAGGTTATGACGTAATATTATATAACGTTATACGTTATAGCCTAATAGTATATAATGTTAACGTAATAGTATATAACGTTATACGTTATAGCGTAATAGTATATAACGTTATACGTTATAGCGTAATATTATATAACGTTATACGTTATAGCCTAATAGTATATGTCGTTATACGTTATAAGGTAACAGTATATAACGTTATACGTGATATCGTAATAGTATATAACGTTATACGTTATAGCGTAATATTGTATAACGTTATACGTCATAGCCTAATAGTATATAACGTTATACGTTATGACGTAGTCGTATATAACGTTATACGTTCTAACGTAATAGTATATAACGTTATACGTTATGACGTAGTCGTATATAACGTTATACGTTATAACGTAATAGTATATAACGTTATACGTTATAACGTCACAGTATATAACGTTATACGTTATGACGTAATCGTATATAACGTTATACGTTATAACGTAATAGTATATAACGTTATACGTTATAGCGTAACATTGTATAACGTTATACGTTATAGCCTAATAGTATATAACGTTATACGTTATGACGTAGTCGTATATAACGCTATAACGTAATTATACGTTATAGCCTAATAGTATGTAACTTTATACGTTATGACGTAGTCATATATAACGTTATACGTTATAACGTAATAGTATATAACGTTATACGTTATCACGTAATAGTATATAACGTTATACGGTATAACCTAATAGTATATAATCTTAACGTAATAGTATATAACGTTATACGTTATAAGGTAACAGTATATAACGTTACACGGTATAGCGTAATATTGTATAACGTTATACGTTATAGTCTAATAGTATATAACGTTATACGTTATGACGTAAGCATATATAACGTTATACGTTATAATGAAATAGTATATAGCGTTATACGTTATAGCGTAATAGTATATAACGCTATACGTTACAGCGTAACAGTATGTAACTCTATACGCTATAACGTAACAGTATATAACGTTATACGTTATAACGTAATATTATATAACGCTATACGTTATCACCTAATATTATATAACGTTAACGTAATAGTATATAACGTTTTACGTTATAACGTAACAGTATATAACGATATACGTTATATCGTAACAGTAGATAACGTTATACGTTATAACGTAGTAGTATATAACGTTATACGTTATAACGTAATAGTATATAACGTTATACGTTATAGCGTAATAGTATATAACGCTATACGTTACAGCGTAACAGTATGTAACTCTATACGTTATAACGTAACAGTATATAACGTTATACGTTATAACGTAATATTATATAACGTTATACGTTATAGCCTAATAGTATATAACGTTATACGTTATGACGTAAGCGTATATAACGTTATACGTTATAACGTAATAGTATATAACGTTATACGTTATAACGTAATAGCATTTAACGCTATACGTTATAGCGTAACAGTATGTAACTCTATACGTTTTAACGTAACAGTATATAACGTTATACGTTATAGCGTAATAGTATATCACACTATACGTTATAGCGTAACAGTATGTAACTCTATACGTTATAACGTAACAGTATATAGAGTTATACGTTATAACGGAATAGTATATAAGGTTATACGTTATAACGTCACAGTATATAACGTTATACGTGATATCGTAATAGTATATAACGTTATACGTTATAGCGTAATATTGTATAACGTTATACGTTATAGCCTAATAGTATATAACGTTATACGTTATGACGTAGTCGTATATAACGTTGTACGTTCTAACGTAATAGTATATAACGTTATACGTTATGACGTAGTCGTATATAACGTTATACGTTATAACGTAATAGTATATAACGTTATACGTTATAACGTCACAGTATATAACGTTATACGTTATGACGTAATCGTATATAACGTTATACGTTATAACGTAATAGTATATAACGTTATACGTTATAGCGTAATATTGTATAACGTTATACGTTATAGCCTAATAGTATATAACGTTATACGTTCTGACGTAGTCGTATATAACGTTATACGTTATAGCCTAATAGTATGTAACGTTATACGTTATGACGTAGTCGTATATAACGTTATACGTTATAACGTAATAGTATATAACGTTATACGTTATAACGTAATAGTATATAACGTTATACGGTATAACCTAATAGTATATAATCTTAACGTAATAGTATATAACGTTATACGTTATAAGGTAACAGTATGTAACGTTACACGGTATAGCGTAATATTATATAACGTTATACGTTATAGTCTAATAGTATATAACGTTATACGTTATGACGTAAGCGTATATAACGTTATACGTTATAACGTAATAGTATATAACGTTATACGTTATAACGTAATAGTATATAACGTTATACGTTACAGCGTAATAGTATATAACGCTATACGTTACAGCGTAGCAGTATGTAACTCTATACGTTATAACGTAACAGTATATAACGCTATACGTTACAGCGTAACAGTATGTAACGTTATACGTTATAACGTAGCAGTATATAACGTTATACGTTATGACGTAATCGTATATAACGTTATACGTTATAACGTAATAGTATATAACGTTATACGTTATAGCGTAATATTGTATAACGTTATACGTTATAGCCTAATAGTATATAATCTTAACGTAGTAGTATATAACGTTTTACGTTGTAACGTAACAGTATGTAACGTTATACGTTATAACCTAACAGTATATAACGTTATGCGTTATAACGTAACAGTATATAACGTTATACGTTATAACGTAATATTATATATCGTTATACGTCGTAACGTAGTAGTATATAACGTTTTACGTTATAACGTAACAGTATGTAACGTTATACGTTATAACCTAACAGTATATAACGTTATGCGTTATAACGTAACAGTATATAACGTTATACGTTATAGCCTAATAGTATATAACGTTATACGTTATGACGTAATATTATATAACGTTATACGTTATAGCCTAATAGTATATAATGTTAACGTAATAGTATATAACGTTATACGTTATAGCGTAATAGTATATAACGTTATACGTTATAGCGTAATATTATGTAACGTTATACGTTATAGCCTAATAGTATATGACGTTATACGTTATAAGGTAACAGTATATAACGTTATACGTTATATCGTAATAGTATATAACGTTATACGTTATAGCGTAATATGGTATAACGTTATACGTTATAGCCTAATAGTATATAACGTTATACGTTATGACGTAGTCGTATATAACGTTATACGTTCTAACGTAATAGTATATAACGTTATACGTTATGACGTAGTCGTATATAACGTTATACGTTGTAACGTAATAGTATATAACGTTATACGTTATAACGTCACAGTATATAACGTTATACGTTATGACGTAATCGTATATAACGTTATACGTTATAACGTAATAGTATATAACGTTATACGTTATAACGTAATATTATATAACAATATACGTTATAACCTAATAGTATATAACGTTAACGTAATAGTATATAACGTTTTACGTTATAACGTAACAGTATATAACGATATACGTTATATCGTAACAGTAGATAACGTTATACGTTATAACGTAGTAGTATATAACGTTATACGTTATAACGTAATAGTATATAACGTTATACGTTATAGCGTAATAGTATATAACGCTATACGTTACAGCGTAACAGTATGTAACTCTATACGTTATAACGTAACAGTATATAACGTTATACGTTATAACGTAATATTATATAACGTTATACGTTATAGCCTAATAGTATATAACGTTATACGTTATGACGTAAGCGTATATAACGTTATACGTTATAACGTAATAGTATATAACGTTATACGTTATAGCGTAACAGTGTGTAACTCTATACGTTATAACGTAACAGTATATAACGTTATACGTTATAACGTAATATTATATAACGTTATACGTTATAGCCTAGTAGTATATAACGTTATACGTTATGACGTAAGCGTATATAACGTTATACGTTATAACGTAATAGTATATAACGTTATACGTTATAACGTAATAGCATTTAACGCTATACGTTATAGCGTAACAGTATGAAACTCTATACGTTTTAACGTAACAGTATATAACGTTATACGTTATAGCGTAATAGTATATCACACTATACGTTATAGCGTAACAGTATGTAACTCTATACGTTATAACGTAACAGTATATAGAGTTATACGTTATAACGGAATAGTATATAAGGTTATACGTTATAACGTCACAGTATATAACGTTATACGTGATATCGTAATAGTATATAACGTTATACGTTATAGCGTAATATTGTATAACGTTATACGTTATAGCCTAATAGTATATAACGTTATACGTTATGACGTAGTCGTATATAACGTTATACGTTCTAACGTAATAGTATATAACGTTATACGTTATGACGTAGTCGTATATAACGTTATACGTTATAACGTAATAGTATATAACGTTATACGTTATAACGTCACAGTATATAACGTTATACGTTATGACATAATCGTATATAACGTTATACGTTATAACGTAATAGTATATAACGTTATACGTTATAGCGTAATATTGTATAACGTTATACGTTATAGCCTAATAGTATATAACGTTATACGTTATGACGTAGTCGTATATAACGTTATACGTTATAGCCTAATAGTATGTAACGTTATACGTTATGACGTAGTCGTATATAACGTTATACGTTATAACGTAATAGTATATAACGTTATACGTTATAACGTAATAGTATATAACGTTATACGGTATAACCTAATAGTATATAATCTTAACGTAGTAGTATATAACGTTATACGTTATAAGGTAACAGTATGTAACGTTACACGGTATAGCGTAATATTATATCACGTTATACGTTATAGTCTAATAGTATATAACGTTATACGTTATGACGTAAGCGTATATAACGTTATACGTTATAACGAAATAGTATATAGCGTTATACGTTATAACGTAATAGTATATAACGTTATACGTTATAACGTCACAGTATATAACGTTATACGTTATGACATAATCGTATATAACGTTATACGTTATAACGTAATAGTATATAACGTTATACGTTATAGCGTAATATTGTATAACGTTATACGTTATAGCCTAATAGTATATAACGTTATACGTTATGACGTAGTCGTATATAACGTTATACGTTATAGCCTAATAGTATGTAACGTTATACGTTATGACGTAGTCGTATATAACGTTATACGTTATAACGTAATAGTATATAACGTTATACGTTATAACGTAATAGTATATAACGCTATACGTTATTGCGTAACAGTATGTAACTCTATACGTTTTAACGTAACAGTATGTAACGTTATACGTTATAGCGTAATAGTACATCACACTATACGTTATAGCGTAACAGTATGTAACTCTATACGTTATAACGTAACAGTATATAACGTTATACGTTATAACGTAACAGTATATAACGTTATTCGTTATAACGTAATATTATATAACGTTATACGTTATAACCTAATAGTATATAATCTTAACGTAATAGTATATAACGTTATACGGTATAGCGTAATATTATATAACGTTATACGTTATAGCCTAATAGTATATAACGTTATACGTTATGACGTAAGCGTATATAACGTTATACGTTATAACGTAATAGTATATAACGTTATACGTTATAGCGTAATAGTATATAACGCTATACGTTACAGCGTAACAGCATGTAACTCTATACGTTATAACGTAACAGTATATAGCGTTATACGTTATAACGTAATATTATATAACGCTATACGTTATAACCTAATAGTATATAACGTTAACGTAATAGTATATAACGTTTTACGTTATAACGTAACAGTATATAACGATATACGTTATAACGTAACCGTAGATAACGTTATACGTTATAACGTAGTAGTATATAACGTTATACGTTATAACGTAATAGTATATAACGTTATACGTTATAGCGTAATAGTATGTAACGTTATACGTTATAACGTCACAGTATATAACGTTATACGTTATAAGGTAACAGTATATAACGTTATACGTTACATCGTAATCGTATATAACGTTATACGTTATAGCGTATTATTGTATAGCGTTATACGTTATAGCCTAATAGTATATAACGTTATACGTTATGACGTAGTCGTACATAACGTTATACGTTATAACGTAATAGTATATATCGTTATACGTTATAACGTAATAGTATATAACGCTATACGTTATTGCGTAGCAGTATATAACGCTATACGTTATTGCGTAAACGTATGTAACTCTATACGTTTTAACGTAACAGTATATAACGTTATATGTTATAGCGTAATAGTATATCACACTATACGTTATAGCGTAACAGTATGTAACTCTATACGTTATAACGTAACAGTATATAACGTTATAGGTTATAACGGAACAGTATATAAGGTTATACGTTATAACGTAATCGTATATATCGTTATACGTTATAGCGTTATATTATATAACGTTATACGTTATAGCCTAATAGTATATAACGTTATACGTTATAACGTAATAGTATATAACGTTATACGTTATAGCCTAATAGTATATAACGTTATACGTTATGACGTAGTAGTATATAACGTTTTACGTTATAACGTAACAGTATGTAACGTTATACGTTATAACGTAATAGTATATAACGTTATACGTTATAGCGTAATAGTATGTAACGTTATACGTTATAACGTCACAGTATGTAACGTTATACGTTATAAGGTAACAGCATATAACGTTATACGTTATATTGTAATAGTATATAACGTTATACGTTATAACGTAATATTATATAACGTTATACGTTATAACCTAATAGTATATAATCTTAACGTAATAGTATATAACGTTATACGTTATAACGTAGTAGTATATAACGTTTTACGTTATCACGTAATAGTATATAACGTTATACGTTATAACGGAACAGTATATAAGGTTATACGTTATAACGTAATCGTATGTAACGTTATACGTTATAGCGTTATATTATATAACGTTATACGTTATAGCCTAATAGTAGATAACGTTATACGTTATAACGTAATAGTATATAACGTTATGTGTTATAGCCTAATAGTATATAACGTTATACGTTATGACGTAGTAGTATATAACGTTTTACGTTATAACGTAACAGTATGTAACGTTATACGTTATAACGTAACAGTATATAACGATATACGTTATAACGTAACAGTATATAACTTTATACGTTATAAAGTAACAGTATGTAACGTTATACGTTATAACGTAACAGTATATAACGTTATACGTTATAACGTAATATTATATATCGTTATACGTTATAACCTAATAGTATATAATCTTAATGTAATAGTATATAACGTTATACGTTATAGCGTAACAGCATGTAATTCTATATGTTATAACGTAACAGTATATAACGTTATACGTTATAACGGAACAGTATATAAGGTTATACGTTATAACGTAATCGTATATAACGTTATACGTTATAGCGTTATATTATATAACGTTATACGATATAGCCTAATAGTAGATAACGTTATACGTTATAGCGTAATAGTATATAACGTTATACGTTATAGCGTAATATTATATAACGTTATACGTTATAGCCTAATATTATATAACGTTATACGTTATAACGTAATCGTATATAACGTTATACGATATAACGTAATCGTATATAACGTTATACGTTATAACGTAATAGTATATACCGTTATACGTTATAACGTAATAGTATATAACGTTATACGTTATAGCGTAATATTATATTACGTTATACGTCATAGCCTAATATTATATGACGTTATACGTTATAGCGTAATATTATATAACGTTATACGTTATAGCCTAATATTATATAACGTTATACGTTATAACGTAGTAGTATATAACGTTATACGTTATAACGTAATAGTATATAACGTTATACGTTATAAGGTAACAGTATATAACGTTATACGTTATAGCGTAATAGTATGTAACGTTATACGTTATAACGTCACAGTATATAACGTTATACGTTATAAGGTAACAGTATATAACGTTATACGTTATAAGGTAACAGTATATAACGTTATACGTCGTAGCGTAATATTGGATAACGTTATACGTTATAGCCTAATAGTATATAACGTTATACGTTATGACGTAGTCGTATATAACGTTATACGTTATAACGTAATAGTATATAACGTTATACGTTATAACGTAATAGTATATAACGCTATACGTTATTGCGTAACAGTATGTAACTCTATACGTTTTAACGTAACAGTATGTAACGTTATACGTTATAGCGTAATAGTACATCACACTATACGTTATAGCGTAACAGTATGTAACTCTATACGTTATAACGTAACAGTATATAACGTTATACGTTATAACGTAACAGTATATAACGTTATTCGTTATAACGTAATATTATATAACGTTATACGTTATAACCTAATAGTATATAATCTTAACGTAATAGTATATAACGTTATACGGTATAGCGTAACAGTATATAACGATATACGTTATAACGTAACCGTAGATAACGTTATACGTTATAACGTAGTAGTATATAACGTTATACGTTATGACGTATGCGTATATAACGTTATACGTTATAACGTAATAGTATATAACGTTATACGTTATAGCGTAATAGTACATAACGCTATACGTTACAGCGTAACAGCATGTAACTCTATACGTTATAACGTAACAGTATATAGCGTTATACGTTATAACGTAATATTATATAACGTTATACGTTATAACCTAATAGTATATAACGTTAACGTAATAGTATATAACGTTTTACGTTATAACGTAACAGTATATAACGATATACGTTATAACGTAACCGTAGATAACGTTATACGTTATAACGTAGTAGTATATAACGTTATACGTTATAACGTAATAGTATATAACGTTATACGTTATAACGTAATAGTATATAACGTTATACGTTATAGCGTAATAGTATGTAACGTTATACGTTATAACGTCACAGTATGTAACGTTATACGTTATAAGGTAACAGTATATAACGTTATACGTTATATTGTAATAGTATATAACGTTATACGTTATAGCGTAATATTGTATAACGTTAGACGTTATAGCCTAATAGTATATAACGTTATACGTTATGACGTAAGCGTATATAACGTTATACGTTACAGCGTAACAGTATGTAACGTTATACGTTATAACGTAACAGTATATAACGTTATACGTTATAAGGTAATATTATATAACGTTATACGTTATAACCTAATAGTATATAACCTTAACGTAATAGTACATAACGTTATACGTTATAAGGTAACAGTATATAACGTTATACGGTATAGCGTAATATTATATAACGTTATACGTTATAGCCTAATAGTATATAACGTTATACGTTATGACGTAAGCGTATATAACGTTATACGTTATAACGTAATAGTATATAACGATATACGTTATAGCGTAATAGTATATAACGCTATACGTTACAGCGTAACAGTATGTAACTCTATACGTTATAACGTAACAGTATATAACGTTATACGTTATAACGTAATATTACATAACGTTATACGTTATAACCTAATAGTATATAATCTTAACGTAATAGTATATAACGTTATACGTTATAAGGTAACAGTATATAACGTTATACGTTATAGCGTTATATTATATAACGTTATACGGTGTAGCCTAATAGTATATAACGTTATACGTTATGACGTAGTAGTATATAACGTTTTACGTTATAACGTAACAGTATGTAACGTTATACGTTATAACGTAACAGTATATAACGATATACGTTATAACGTAACAGTATATAACGTTATACGTTATAAAGTAACAGTGTGTAACGTTGTACGTTATAGCGTTACAGTATGTAACGTTATACGTTATAGCGTAACAGTATGTAACTCTATACGTTATAACGTAACAGTATATAACGTTATACGTTATAACGTAATATTATATAACGTTATACGTTATAACCTAATAGTATATAATCTTAACGTAATAGTGTATAACGTTATACGTTATAAGGAAACAGTATATAACGTTATACGTTATAACGTAGTAGTATATAACGTTTTACGTTATCACGTAATAGTATATAACGTTATACGTTATAGCCTAATAGTATATAACGTTATACGTTATATCGTAATAGTATATAACGTCATACGTTATGACGTAATCGTATATAACGTTATACGTTAAAACGTAATAGTATGTAACTCTATGCGTTATAACGTAATAGTATATAACGTTATACGTTAAAACGTAATATTATATAACGTTATACGTTATAACCTAATAGTATATAATCTTAACGTAATAGTATATAACGTTGTACGTTATAACGTAACAGTATATAACGTTATACGTTATAGCGTAATATTGTATAACGTTTTACGTTATAGCCTAATAGTATATAACGTTATACGTTATGACGTGGTCGTATATAACGTCATACGTTATAAGGTAACAGTATATAACGTTATACGTTATATCGTAATAGTATATAACGTTATACGTTATAGCGTAATAGTATATAACGCTATACGTTACAGCGTAACAGTATGTAACGTTATACGTTATAACGTAACAGTATATAACGTTATACGTTATAACATAATATTATATAACGTTATACGTTATAACCTAATAGTATATAATCTTAACGTAATAGTATATAACGTTGTACGTTATAACGTAACAGTATATAACGTTATACGTTATAGCGTAATATTGTATAACGTTTTACGTTATAGCCTAATAGTATATAACGTTATACGTTATGACGTGGTCGTATATAACGTCATACGTTATAACGTAATAGTATATAACGTCATACGTTATAACGTAATAGTATATAACGTTATAGGTTATAGCGTAATAGTATGTAACGTTATACGTTATATCGTAATAGTATATAACGTTATGCGTTATAGCGTAATAGTATATAACGCTATACGTTACAGCGTAACAGTATGTAACGTTATACGTTATAACGTAACAGTATATAACGTTATACGTTATAACATAATATTATATAACGTTATACGTTATAACCTAATAGTATATAATCTTAACGTAATAGTACATAACGTTATACGTTATAAGGTAACAGTATATAACGTTATACGGTATAGCGTAATATTATATAACGTTATACGTTATAGCCTAATAGTATATAACGTTATACGTTATGACGTAAGCGTATATAACGTTATACGTTATAACGTAATAGTATATAACGTTATACGTTATGACGTAATCGTATATAACGTTAAACGTTATAACGTAATAGTATATAACGTTATACGTTATAACGTAATAGTATATAACGTTATACGTTATAGCGTAATAGTATGTAACGTTATACGTTATAACGTCACAGTATATAACGTTATACGTTATAAGGTAACAGTATATAACGTTATACGTTACATCGTAATCGTATATAACGTTATACGTTATAGCGTATTATTGTATAACGTTATACGTTATAGCCTAATAGTATATAACGTTATACGTTATGACGTAGTCGTATATAACGTTATACGTTATAACGTAATAGTATATAACGTTATACGTTATAACGTAATAGTATATAACGCTATACGTTATTGCGTAGCAGTATATAACGCTATACGTTATTTCGTAAACGTATGTAACTCTATACGTTTTAACGTAACAGTATATAACGTTATACGTTATAGCGTAATAGTATATCACACTATACGTTATAGCGTAACAGTATGTAACTCTATACGTTATAACGTAACAGTATATAACGTTATAGGTTATAACGGAACAGTATATAAGGTTATACGTTATAACGTAATCGTATATAACGTTATACGTTATAGCGTTATATTATATAACGTTATACGTTATAGCCTAATAGTATATAACGTTATACGTTATAACGTAATAGTATATAACGTTATACGTTATAGCCTAATAGTATATAACGTTATACGTTATGACGTAGTATTATATAACGTTTTACGTTATAACGTAACAGTATGTAACGTTATACGTTATAACGTAATAGTATATAACGTTATACGTTATAGCGTAATAGTATGTAACGTTATACGTTATAACGTCACAGTATGTAACGTTATACGTTATAAGGTAACAGTATATAACGTTATACGTTATATTGTAATAGTATATAACGTTATACGTTATAGCGTAATATTGTATAACGTTAGACGTTATAGCCTAATAGTATATAACGTTATACGTTATGACGTAAGCGTATATAACGTTATACGTTACAGCGTAACAGTATGTAACGTTATACGTTATAACGTAACAGTATATAACGTTATACGTTATAAGGTAATATTATATAACGTTATACGTTATAACCTAATAGTATATAATCTTAACGTAATAGTACATAACGTTATACGTTATAAGGTAACAGTATATAACGTTATACGGTATAGCGTAATATTATATAACGTTATACGTTATAGCCTAATAGTATATAACGTTATACGTTATGACGTAAGCGTATATAACGTTATACGTTATAACGTAATAGTATATAACGTTATACGTTATAGCGTAATAGTATATAACGCTATACGTTACAGCGTAACAGTATGTAACTCTATACGTTATAACGTAACAGTATATAACGTTATACGTTATAACGTAATATTACATAACGTTATACGTTATAACCTAATAGTATATAATATTAACGTAATAGTATATAACGTTATACGTTATAAGGTAACAGTATATAACGTTATACGTTATAGCGTTATATTATATAACGTTATACGGTGTAGCCTAATAGTATATAACGTTATACGTTATGACGTAGTAGTATATAACGTTTTACGTTATAACGTAACAGTATGTAACGTTATACGTTATAACGTAACAGTATATAACGATATACGTTATAACGTAACAGTATATAACGTTATACGTTATAAAGTAACAGTGTGTAACGTTATACGTTATAGCGTTACAGTATGTAACGTTATACGTTATAGCGTAACAGTATGTAACTCTATACGTTATAACGTAACAGTATATAACGTTATACGTTATAACGTAATATTATATAACGTTATACGTTATAACCTAATAGTATATAATCTTAACGTAATAGTATATAACGTTATACGTTATAAGGAAACAGTATATAACGTTATACGTTATAACGTAGTAGTATATAACGTTTTACGTTGTCACGTAATAGTATATAACGTTATACGTTATAGCCTAATAGTATATAACGTTATACGTTATATCGTAATAGTATATAACGTCATACGTTATGACGTAATCGTATATAACGTTATACGTTATAACGAAATAGTATGTAACTCTATGCGTTATAACGTAATAGTATATAACGTTATACGTTAAAACGTAATATTATATAACGTTAACGTAACAGTATATAACGTTATACGTTATAGCGAAGCAGTATGTAACGTTATACGTTATAGCGTAACAGTATGTAACTCTATACGTTATAACGTAACAGTATGTAACGTTATACGTTATAACGTAACAGTATATAACGTTATACGTTATAACGTAACAGTATATAACGTTATACGTTATAACATAATATTATATAACGTTATACGTTATAACCTAATAGTATATAATCTTAACGTAATAATATATAACGTTGTACGTTATAACGTAACAGTATGTAACGTTATACGTTATAACGTAACAGTATATAACGATATACGTTATAACGTAACAGTATATAACGCTATACGTTACAGCGTAACAGTATGTAACTCTATACGTTATAATGTAACAGTATATAACGTTATACGTTAAAACGTAATATTATATAACGTTATACGTTATAACCTAATAGTATATAACGTTAACGTAACAGTATATAACGTTATACGTTATAGCGAAGCAGTATGTAACGTTATACGTTATAGCGTAACAGTATGTAACTCTATACGTTATAACGTAACAGTATGTAACGTTATACGTTATAACGTAACAGTATATAACGTTATACGTTATAACGTAACAGTATATAACGTTATACGTTATAACATAATATTATATAACGTTATACGTTATAACCTAATAGTATATAATCTTAACGTAATAGTATATAACGTTGTACGTTATAACGTAACAGTATATAACGTTATACGTTATAGCGTAATATTGTATAACGTTTTACGTTATAGCCTAATAGTATATAACGTTATACGTTATGACGTGGTCGTATATAACGTCATACGTTATAAGGTAACAGTATATAACGTTATACGTTATATCGTAATAGTATATAACGTTATGCGTTATAGCGTAATAGTATATAACGCTATACGTTACAGCGTAACAGTATGTAACGTTATACGTTATAACGTAACAGTATATAACGTTATACGTTATAACATAATATTATATAACGTTATACGTTATAACCTAATAGTATATAATCTTAACGTAATAGTATATAACGTTGTACGTTATAACGTAACAGTATATAACGTTATACGTTATAGCGTAATATTGTATAACGTTTTACGTTATAGCCTAATAGTATATAACGTTATACGTTATGACGTGGTCGTATATAACGTCATACGTTATAACGTAATAGTATATAACGTTATACGTTATAACGTAATAGTATATAACGT
Source organism: Bombus sonorus (assembly GCA_029958995.1). NCBI lineage: Eukaryota > Metazoa > Arthropoda > Insecta > Hymenoptera > Apidae > Bombus > Bombus sonorus. Next base: position 19,144,545 of record JARWAU010000006.1, read on the forward strand.
TATACGTTTTAGCGTAATAGTATATAACGCTATACGTTACAGCGTAACAGTATGTAACGCTATACGTTACAGCGTAACAGTATGTAACGTTATACGTTATAACGTAACAGTATATAACGTTATACGTTATAACGTAATAGTATATAACGTTATACGTTATAACGTAATATTATATAACGTTATACGTTATAACCTAATATTATATAACGTTAACGTAATAGTCTGTAACGTTTTACGTTATAACGTAACACTATGTAACGTTATACGTTATAACGTAACAGTATGTAACGTTATACGTTATAACGTAACAGTATGTAACGTTATACGTTATAACGTAACAGTATGTAACGTTATACGTTATAACGTAACGGTATATAACTTTATACGTTATATCGTAATAGTATATAACGTCATACGTTATAGCGTAATATTGTATAACGTTATACGTTATAGCCTAATAGTATATAACGTTATACGTTATGCCGTAGCCGTATATAACGTTATACGTTGTAACGTAATAGTATATAATGTTATACGTTATAACGTAATAGTATATAACGTTATACGTTATAACGTAATATTATATAACGTTATACGTTATAACCTAATATTATATAACGTTAACGTAATAGTCTGTAACGTTTTACGTTATAACGTAACACTATGTAACGTTATACGTTATAACGTAACAGTATGTAACGTTATACGTTATAACGTAACAGTATGTAACGTTATACGTTATAACGTAACGGTATATAACTTTATACGTTATTTCGTAATAGTATATAACGTTATACGTTATAGCGTAATATTGTATAACGTTATACGTTATAGCCTAATAGTATATAACGTTATACGTTATGCCGTAGTCGTATATAACGTTATACGTTGTAACGTAATAGTATATAATGTTATACGTTATAACGTAATAGTATATAACGTTATACGTTATAGCTTAATAGTATATAACGCTATACGTTACAGCGTAACAGTATGTAACGTTATACGTTATAACGTAACAGTATGTAACGTTATACGTTATAACGTAACAGTATGTAACGTTATACGTTATAACGTAACGGTATATAACTTTATACGTTATATCGTAATAGTATATAACGTCATACGTTATAGCGTAATATTGTATAACGTTATACGTTATATCGTAATAGTATATAACGTCATACGTTATGACGTAATCGTATATAACGTTATACGTTATAACGTAATAGTATGTAACTCTATGCGTTATAACGTAATAGTATATAACGTTATACGTTAAAACGTAATATTATATAACGTTAACGTAACAGTATATAACGTTATACGTTATAGCGAAGCAGTATGTAACGTTATACGTTATAGCGTAACAGTATGTAACTCTATACGTTATAACGTAACAGTATGTAACGTTATACGTTATAACGTAACAGTATATAACGTTATACGTTATAACGTAACAGTATATAACGTTATACGTTATAACATAATATTATATAACGTTATACGTTATAACCTAATAGTATATAATCTTAACGTAATAATATATAACGTTGTACGTTATAACGTAACAGTATGTAACGTTATACGTTATAACGTAACAGTATATAACGATATACGTTATAACGTAACAGTATATAACGCTATACGTTACAGCGTAACAGTATGTAACTCTATACGTTATAATGTAACAGTATATAACGTTATACGTTAAAACGTAATATTATATAACGTTATACGTTATAACCTAATAGTATATAACGTTAAAGTAACAGTATATAACGTTATACGTTATAGCGAAGCAGTATGTAACGTTATACGTTATAGCGTAACAGTATGTAACTCTATACGTTATAACGTAACAGTATGTAACGTTATACGTTATAACGTAACAGTATATAACGTTATACGTTATAACGTAACAGTATATAACGTTATACGTTATAACATAATATTATATAACGTTATACGTTATAACCTAATAGTATATAATCTTAACGTAATAGTATATAACGTTGTACGTTATAACGTAACAGTATATAACGTTATACGTTATAGCGTAATATTGTATAACGTTTTACGTTATAGCCTAATAGTATATAACGTTATACGTTATGACGTGGTCGTATATAACGTCATACGTTATAAGGTAACAGTATATAACGTTATACGTTATATCGTAATAGTATATAACGTTATGCGTTATAGCGTAATAGTATATAACGCTATACGTTACAGCGTAACAGTATGTAACGTTATACGTTATAACGTAACAGTATATAACGTTATACGTTATAACATAATATTATATAACGCTATACGTTATAACCTAATAGTATATAATCTTAACGTAATAGTATATAACGTTGTACGTTATAACGTAACAGTATATAACGTTATACGTTATAGCGTAATATTGTATAACGTTTTACGTTATAGCCTAATAGTATATAACGTTATACGTTATGACGTGGTCGTATATAACGTCATACGTTATAACGTAATAGTATATAACGTTATACGTTATAACGTAATAGTATATAACGTTATACGTTTTAGCGTAATAGTATATAACGCTATACGTTACAGCGTAACAGTATGTAACGCTATACGTTACAGCGTAACAGTATGTAACGTTATACGTTATAACGTAACAGTATATAACGTTATACGTTATAACGTAATAGTATATAACGTTATACGTTATAACGTAATATTATATAACGTTATACGTTATAACCTAATATTATATAACGTTAACGTAATAGTCTGTAACGTTTTACGTTATAACGTAACACTATGTAACGTTATACGTTATAACGTAACAGTATGTAACGTTATACGTTATAACGTAACAGTATGTAACGTTATACGTTATAACGTAACAGTATGTAACGTTATACGTTATAACGTAACGGTATATAACTTTATACGTTATATCGTAATAGTATATAACGTCATACGTTATAGCGTAATATTGTATAACGTTATACGTTATAGCCTAATAGTATATAACGTTATACGTTATGCCGTAGCCGTATATAACGTTATACGTTGTAACGTAATAGTATATAATGTTATACGTTATAACGTAATAGTATATAACGTTATACGTTATAACGTAATATTATATAACGTTATACGTTATAACCTAATATTATATAACGTTAACGTAATAGTCTGTAACGTTTTACGTTATAACGTAACACTATGTAACGTTATACGTTATAACGTAACAGTATGTAACGTTATACGTTATAACGTAACAGTATGTAACGTTATACGTTATAACGTAACGGTATATAACTTTATACGTTATATCGTAATAGTATATAACGTTATACGTTATAGCGTAATATTGTATAACGTTATACGTTATAGCCTAATAGTATATAACGTTATACGTTATGCCGTAGTCGTATATAACGTTATACGTTGTAACGTAATAGTATATAATGTTATACGTTATAACGTAATAGTATATAACGTTATACGTTATAGCTTAATAGTATATAACGCTATACGTTACAGCGTAACAGTATGTAACGTTATACGTTATAACGTAACAGTATATAACTTTATATGTTACAAGGTAACATTATATAACGTTACACGTTATATCGTAATAGTATATAACGTTATACGTTATGACGTAATAGTATATAACATTATACGTTATAGCGTAATATTGTATAACGTTATACGTTATAGCCTAATAGTATATAACGTTATACGTTATGACGTAGTCGTATATAACGTTATACCTTATAACGTAATAGTATATAACGGGATACGTTATGACATATTCGTATATAACGTTATACGTTATAACGTAATAGTATATAACGTTATACGTTATAACGTAACAGTATGTAACGTTATACGTTGTAACGTAACAGTATATAACTTTATAGGTTAGAAGGTAACATTATATAACGTTACACGTTATATCGTAATAGTATATAACGTTATACGTTATGACGTCATAGTATATAGCGTTATACGTTATAGCGTAATACTATATAACGCTATAAGTTACAGGGTAACAGTATGTAACGTTATAAGTTAGAACGTAACAGTATATAACGTTATACGTTATAGCGTAATATTGTATAACGTTATACGTTATAGCCTAATAGTATATAACGTTATACGTTATGACGTAGTCGTATATAACGTTATACGTTATAACGTAATAGTATATAACGTTATACGTTGTAACGTAATAGTATATAACGTTATACGTTATAGCGTAACAGTATGTAACGTTATACGTTATAACGTAACAGTATGTAACGTTATACGTTGTAACGTAACAGTATATAACTTTATATGTTATAAGGTAACATTATATAACGTTACACGTTATATCGTAATAGTATATAACGTGATATGTCATGATGTAATCGTATATAACTTTATACGTTATAACGTAGTATTATATAACGTTATACGTTATAACCTAATAGTATATAACGTTAACGTAATAGTATATAACGTTTTACGTTATAACGTAACAGTATGTAACGTTATACGTTATAACGTAATAGTATATAACGTTTTACGTTATAACGTAACAGTATGTAACGTTATACGTTATAACGTAACAGTATGTAACGTTATACGTTGTAACGTAACAGTATATACCTTTATATGTTATAAGCTAACATTATATAACGTTACACGTTATATCGTAATAGTATATAACGTGATACGTTATGACGTAATCGTATATAACTTTATACGTATAACGTAATATTATATAACGTTATACGTTATAACCTAATAGTATATAACGTTAACGTAATAGTATATAACGTTTTACGTTATAACGTAACAGTATGTAACGTTATACGTTATAACGTAATAGTATATAACGTTTTACGTTATAACGTAACAGTATGTAACGTTATACGTTATAACGTAACAGTATGTAACGTTATACGTTGTAACGTAACAGTATATACCTTTATATGTTATAAGCTAACATTATATAACGTTACACGTTATATCGTAATAGTATATAACGTTATACGTTATAGCGTAATAGTATAAAACGCTATACGTTATAGCGTAACAGTATGTAACGTTATACGTTATAACGTAACAGTATGTAACGTTATACGTTATAACGTAACAGTATGTAACGTTATACGTTATAACGTAACAGTATGTAACGTTATACGTTATAACGTAATATTATATAACGTTATACGTTATAACCTTATAGTATATAATGTTAACGTAATAGTATATAACGTTATACGTTATAACGTAATAGTATAAAACGCTATACGTTATAGCGTAACAGCATGTAACGTTATACGTTATAACGTAACAGTATATAACGTTATACGTTATAACGTAATATTATATAACGTTATACGTTATAACCTAATAGTATATAATCTTAACGTAATAGTATATAACGTCATACGTTATAAGGTAACAGTATATAACGTTATACGTTATAGCGTAATATTGTATAACGTTATACGTTATAGCCTAATAGTATATAACGTTATACGTGATGACGTAATCGTATATAACTTTATACGTTATAACGTAATATTATATAACGTTATACGTTATAACGTAATAGTATATAACGTTATACGTTGTAACGTAATAGTATATAACGTTATACGTTATAGCGTAACAGTATGTAACGTTATACGTTATAACGTAACAGTATGTAACGTTATACGTTATAACGTAACAGTATGTAACGTTATACGTTATAACGTAACAGTATGTAACGTTATACGTTGTAACGTAACAGTATATAACTTTATATGTTATAAGGTAACATTATATAACGTTACACGTTATATCGTAATAGTAGATAACGTGATATGTTATGATGTAATCGTATATAACTTTATACGTTATAACGTAATATTATATAACGTTATACGTTATAACGTAATAGTATATAACGTTATACGTTATAGCGTAATAGTATATAACGCTATACGTTATGACGTAATCGTATATAACGTTATACGTTTTAACGTAATAGTATATAACGTTATACGTTATAGCGTAATAGTATATCACACTATACGTTATAGCGTAACAGTATGTAACTCTATACGTTATAACGTAACAGTGTATAGCGTTATACGTTATAGCGTAATAGTATATCACACTATACGTTATAGCGTAACAGTATGTAACTCTATACGTTATAACGTAACAGTGTATAGCGTTATGCGTTATAACGGAATAGTATATAAGGTTATACGTTATAACGTCACTATATATAACGTTATACGTTATATCGTAATAGTATATAACGTTATACGTTATAGCGTAATATTGTATAGCGTTATACGTTATAGCCTAATAGTATATAACGTTATACGTTATGACGTAGTCGTATATAACGTTATACGTTATAACGTATTAGTATATAACGTTATACGTTATAACGTAATAGTATTTAACGCTATACGTTATAGCGTAACAGTATGTAACTCTATACGTTTTAACGTAACAGTATATAACGTTATACGTTATAGCGTAATATTGTATAACGTTATACGTTATAGCCTAATAGTATATAACGTTATACTTTATAACGTAACAGTATGTAACGTTATACGTTATAACGTAACAGTATGTAACGTTATACGTTGTAACGTAACAGTATATAACTTTATATGTTATAAGGTAACATTATATAACGTTACAAGTTATATCGTAATAGTATATAACGTGATATGTCATGATGTAATCGTATATAACTTTACACGTTATAACGTAATATTATATAACGTTATACGTTATAACCTAATTGTATATAACGTTAACGTAATAGTATATAACGTTTTACGTTATAACGTAACAGTATGTAACGTTATACGTTATAACGTAATAGTATGTAACGTTATACGTTATAACGTAACGGTGTGTAACGTTATACGTTATAACGTAACAGTATGTAACGTTACACGTTGTAACGTAACAGTATATACCTTTATATGTTATAAGCTAACATTATATAACATTATACGTTATAGCGTAATTGTATATAACGCTATACGTTATGACGTAATCGTATATAACGTTATACGTTATAACGTAATAGTATATAACGTTATACGTTATGACGTAATAGTATATAACGTTATACGTTATAGCGTAATAGTATATAACGCTATACGTTACAGGGTAACAGTATGTAACGTAATACGTTATAACGTAACAGTATATAACGTTATACGTTATAACGTAATATTATATAACGTTATACGTTATAACCTTATAGTATATAATCTTAACGTAATAGTATATAACGTTATACGTTATAACGTAATAGTATAAAACGCTATACGTTATAGCGTAACAGTATGTAACGTTATACGTTATAACGTAACAGTATATAACGTTATACATTATAACGTAATATTATATAACGTTATACGTTATAACCTAATAGTATATAACGTTAACGTAATAGTATATAACGTTTTACGTTATAACGTAACAGTATGTAACGTTATACGTTATAACGTAATAGTATGTAACGTTATACGTTATAACGTAACGGTGTGTAACGTTATACGTTATAACGTAACAGTATGTAACGTTACACGTTGTAACGTAAGAGTATATACCTTTATATGTTATAAGCTAACATTATATAACGTTACACGTTATATCGTAATAGTATATAACGTGATACGTTATGACGTAATCGTATATAACTTTATACGTTATAACGTAATATTATATAACGTTATACGTTATAACGTAATAGTATATAACGTTATACGTTATAGCGTAATTGTATATAACGCTATACGTTATGACGTAATCGTATATAACGTTATACGTTATAACGTAATAGTATATAACGTTATACGTTATGACGTAATAGTATATAACGTTATACGTTATAGCGTAATAGTATATAACACTATACGTTACAGGGTAACAGTATGTAACGTAATACGTTATAACGTAACAGTATATAACGTTATACGTTATAACGTAATATTATATAACGTTATACGTTATAACCTTATAGTATATAATCTTAACGTAATAGTATATAACGTTATACGTTATAACGTAATAGTATAAAACGCTACACGTTATAGCGTAACAGTATGTAACGTTATACGTTATAACGTAACAGTATATAACGATATACGTTATAACGTAATATTATATAACGTTATACGTTATAACCTAATAGTATATAATCTTAACGTAATAGTATATAACGTCATACGTTATAAGGTAACAGTATATAACGTTATACGTTATAGCGTAATATTGTATAACGTTATACGTTATAGCCTAATAGTATATAACGTTATACGTGATGACGTAATCGTATATAACTTTATACGTTATAACGTAATATTATATAACGTTATACGTTATAACGTAATAGTATATAACGTTATACGTTATAGCGTAATAGTATATAACGCTATACCTTATGACGTTATCGTATATAACGTTATACGTTATAAGGTAATAGTATATAACGTTATACGATATGACGTAATAGTATATAACGTTATACGTTACAGCGTAACCGTATGTAACGTTATACGTTATAGCCTAATAGTATATAACGTTATACGTGATGACGTATTCGTATATAACGTTATACGTTATAACGTAATAGTATATAACGTTATACGTTATAACGTAATATTATATAACGATATACGTTATAACCTAATATTATATAACGTTAACGTAATAGTCTGTAACGTTTTACGTTATAACGTAACACTATGTAACGTTATACGTTATAACGTAACAGTATGTAACGTTATACGTTATAACGTAACAGTATGTAACGTTATACGTTATAACGTAACAGTATGTAACGTTATACGTTATAACGTAACGGTATATAACTTTATACGTTATATCGTAATATTGTATAACGTTTTACGTTATAGCCTAATAGTATATAACGTTATACGTTATGACGTGGTCGTATATAACGTCATACGTTATAAGGTAACAGTATATAACGTTATACGTTATATCGTAATAGTATATAACGTTATGCGTTATAGCGTAATAGTATATAACGCTATACGTTACAGCGTAACAGTATGTAACGTTATACGTTATAACGTAACAGTATATAACGTTATACGTTATAACATAATATTATATAACGTTATACGTTATAACCTAATAGTATATAGTCTTAACGTAATAGTATATAACGTTGTACGTTATAACGTAACAGTATATAACGTTATACGTTATAGCGTAATATTGTATAACGTTTTACGTTATAGCCTAATAGTATATAACGTTATACGTTATGACGTGGTCGTATATAACGTCATACGTTATAACGTAATAGTATATAACGTTATACGTTATAACGTAATAGTATATAACGTTATACGTGTTACCGTAATAGTATATAACGCTATACGTTACAGCGTAACAGTATGTAACGCTATACGTTACAGCGTAACAGTATGTAACGTTATACGTTATAATGTAACAGTATATAACGTTATACGTTATAACGTAATAGTATATAACGTTATACGTTATAACGTAATATTATATAACGTTATACGTTATAACCTAATATTATATAACGTTAACGTAATAGTCTGTAACGTTTTACGTTATAACGTAACACTATGTAACGTTATACGTTATAACGTAACAGTATGTAACGTTATACGTTATAACGTAACAGTATGTAACGTTATACGTTATAACGTAACAGTATGTAACGTTATACGTTATAACGTAACGGTATATAACTTTATACGTTATATCGTAATAGTATATAACGTCATACGTTATAGCGTAATATTGTATAACGTTATACGTTATAGCCTAATAGTATATAACGTTATACGTTATGCCGTAGCCGTATATAACGTTATACGTTGTAACGTAATAGTATATAATGTTATACGTTATAACGTAATAGTATATAACGTTATACGTTATAACGTAATATTATATAACGTTATACGTTATAACCTAATATTATATAACGTTAACGTAATAGTCTGTAACGTTTTACGTTATAACGTAACACTATGTAACGTTATACGTTATAACGTAACAGTATGTAACGTTATACGTTATAACGTAACAGTATGTAACGTTATACGTAATAACGTAACGGTATATAACTTTATACGTTATATCGTAATAGTATATAACGTTATACGTTATAGCGTAATATCGTATAACGTTATACGTTATAGCCTAATAGTATATAACGTTATACGTTATGCCGTAGTCGTATATAACGTTATACGTTGTAACGTAATAGTATATAATGTTATACGTTATAACGTAATAGTATATAACGTTATACGTTATAGCTTAATAGTATATAACGCTATACGTTACAGCGTAACAGTATGTAACGTTATACGTTATAACGTAACAGTATATAACTTTATATGTTACAAGGTAACATTATATAACGTTACACGTTATATCGTAATAGTATATAACGTTATACGTTATGACGTAATAGTATATAACATTATACGTTATAGCGTAATATTGTATAACGTTATACGTTATAGCCTAATAGTATATAACGTTATACGTTATGACGTAGTCGTATATAACGTTATACCTTATAACGTAATAGTATATAACGGGATACGTTATGACGTATTCGTATATAACGTTATACGTTATAACGTAATAGTATATAACGTTATACGTTATAACGTAACAGTATGTAACGTTATACGTTGTGACGTAACAGTATATAACTTTATAGGTTAGAAGGTAACATTATATAACGTTACACGTTATATCGTAATAGTATATAACGTTATACGTTATGACGTCATAGTATATAGCGTTATACGTTATAGCGTAATACTATATAACGCTATAAGTTACAGGGTAACAGTATGTAACGTTTTACGTTATAACGTAACAGTATGTAACGTTATACGTTATAACGTAATAGTATATAACGTTTTACGTTATAACGTAACAGTATGTAACGTTATACGTTATAACGTAACAGTATGTAACGTTATACGTTGTAACGTAACAGTATATACCTTTATATGTTATAAGCTAACATTATATAACGTTACACGTTATATCGTAATAGTATATAACGTGATACGTTATGACGTAATCGTATATAACTTTATACGTTATAACGTAATATTATATAACGTTATACGTTATAACCTAATAGTATATAACGTTAACGTAATAGTATATAACGTTTTACGTTATAACGTAACAGTATGTAACGTTATACGTTATAACGTAATAGTATATAACGTTTTACGTTATAACGTAACAGTATGTAACGTTATACGTTATAACGTAACAGTATGTAACGTTATACGTTGTAACGTAACAGTATATACCTTTATATGTTATAAGCTAACATTATATAACGTTACACGTTATATCGTAATAGTATATAACGTTATACGTTATAGCGTAATAGTATATAACGCTATACGTTACAGGGTAACAGTATGGAACGTAATACGTTATAACGTAACAGTATATAACGTTATACGTTATAACGTAATATTATATAACGTTATACGTTATAACCTTATAGTATATAATGTTAACGTAATAGTATATAACGTTATACGTTATAACGTAATAGTATGAAACGCTATACGTTATAGCGTAACAGTATGTAACGTTATACGTTATAACGTAACAGTATATAACGTTATACGTTATAACGTATTATTATATAACGTTATACGTTATAACCTAATAGTATATAATCTTAACGTAATAGTATATAACGTCATACGTTATAAGGTAACAGTATATAACGTTATACGTTATAGCGTAATATTGTATAACGTTATACGTTATAGCCTAATAGTATATAACGTTATACGTGATGACGTAATCGTATATAACTTTATACGTTATAACGTAATATTATATAACGTTATACGTTATAACGTAATAGTATATAACGTTATACGTTGTAACGTAATAGTATATAACGTTATACGTTATAGCGTAACAGTATGTAACGTTATACGTTATAACGTAACAGTATGTAACGTTATACGTTATAACGTAACAGTATGTAACGTTATACGTTATAACGTAACAGTATGTAACGTTATACGTTGTAACGTAACAGTATATAACTTTATATGTTATAAGGTAACATTATATAACGTTACACGTTATATCGTAATAGTAGATAACGTGATATGTTATGATGTAATCGTATATAACTTTATACGTTATAACGTAATATTATATAACGTTATACGTTATAACGTAATAGTATATAACGTTATACGTTATAGCGTAATAGTATATAACGCTATACGTTATGACGTAATCGTATATAACGTTATACGTTTTAACGTAATAGTATATAACGTTATACGTTATGACGTAATAGTATATAATCTTAACGTAATAGTATATACCGTTATACGTTATAACGTAATAGTATAAGACGCTATACGTTATAGCGTAACAGTATGTAACGTTTTACGTTATAACGTAACAGTATGTAACGTTATACGTTATAACGTATCAGTATATAACGTTATACGTTATAGCGTAATAGTATATCACACTATACGTTATAGCGTAACAGTATGTAACTCTATACGTTATAACGTAACAGTATATAGCGTTATGCGTTATAACGGAATAGTACATAAGGTTATACGTTATAACGTCACTATATATAACGTTATACGTTATATCGTAATAGTATATAACGTTATACGTTATAGCGTAATATTGTATAGCGTTATACGTTATAGCCTAATAGTATATAACGTCATACGTTATGACGTAGTCGTATATAACGTTATACGTTATAACGTATTAGTATATAACGTTATACGTTATAACGTAATAGTATTTAACGCTATACGTTATAGCGTAACAGTATGTAACTCTATACGTTTTAACGTAACAGTATATAACGTTATACGTTATAGCGTAATATTGTATAACGTTATACGTTATAGCCTAATAGTATATAACGTTATACTTTATAACGTAACAGTATGTAACGTTATACGTTATAACGTAACAGTATGTAACGTTATACGTTGTAACGTAACAGTATATAACTTTATATGTTATAAGGTAACATTATATAACGTTACAAGTTATATCGTAATAGTATATAACGTGATATGTCATGATGTAATCGTATATAACTTTATACGTTATAACGTAATATTATATAACGTTATACGTTATAACCTAATAGTATATAACGTTAACGTAATAGTATATAACGTTTTACGTTATAACGTAACAGTATGTAACGTTATACGTTATAACGTAATAGTATGTAACGTTATACGTTATAACGTAACGGTGTGTAACGTTATACGTTATAACGTAACAGTATGTAACGTTACACGTTGTAACGTAACAGTATATACCTTTATATGTTATAAGCTAACATTATATAACGTTACACGTTATATCGTAATAGTATATAACTTGATACGTTATGACGTAATCGTATATAACTTTATACGTTATAACGTAATATTATATAACGTTATACGTTATAACGTAATAGTATATAACGTTATACGTTATAGCGTAATTGTATATAACGCTATACGTTATGACGTAATCGTATATAACGTTATACGTTATAACGTAATAGTATATAACGTTATACGTTATGACGTAATAGTATATAACGTTATACGTTATAGCGTAATAGTATATAACGCTATACGTTGCAGGGTAACAGTATGTAACGTAATACGTTATAACGTAACAGTATATAACGTTATACGTTATAACGTAATATTATATAACGTTATACGTTATAACGTAATATTATATAACGTTATACGTTATAACCTTATAGTATATAATCTTAACGTAATAGTATATAACGTTATACGTTATAACGTAATAGTATAAAACGCTATACGTTATAGCGTAACAGTATGTAACGTTATACGTTATAACGTAACAGTATATAACGTTATACATTATAACGTAATATTATATAACGTTATACGTTATAACCTAATAGTATATAACGTTAACGTAATAGTATATAACGTTTTACGTTATAACGTAACAGTATGTAACGTTATACGTTATAACGTAATAGTATGTAACGTTATACGTTATAACGTAACGGTGTGTAACGTTATACGTTATAACGTAACAGTATGTAACGTTACACGTTGTAACGTAAGAGTATATACCTTTATATGTTATAAGCTAACATTATATAACGTTACACGTTATATCGTAATAGTATATAACGTGATACGTTATGACGTAATCGTATATAACTTTATACGTTATAACGTAATATTATATAACGTTATACGTTATAACGTAATAGTATATAACGTTATACGTTATAGCGTAATTGTATATAACGCTATACGTTATGACGTAATCGTATATAACGTTATACGTTATAACGTAATAGTATATAACGTTATACGTTATGACGTAATAGTATATAACGTTATACGTTATAGCGTAATAGTATATAACACTATACGTTACAGGGTAACAGTATGTAACGTAATACGTTATAACGTAACAGTATATAACGTTATACGTTATAACGTAATATTATATAACGTTATACGTTATAACCTTATAGTATATAATCTTAACGTAATAGTATATAACGTTATACGTTATAACGTAATAGTATAAAACGCTATACGTTATAGCGTAACAGTATGTAACGTTATACATTATAACGTAACAGTATATAACGTTATACGTTATAACGTAATATTATATAACGTTATACGTTATAACCTAATAGTATATAATCTTAACGTAATAGTATATAACGTCATACGTTATAAGGTAACAGTATATAACGTTATACGTTATAGCGTAATATTGTATAACGTTATACGTTATAGCCTAATAGTATATAACGTTATACGTGATGACGTAATCGTATATAACTTTATACGTTATAACGTAATATTATATAACGTTATACGTTATAACGTAATAGTATATAACGTTATACGTTATAGCGTAATAGTATATAACGCCATACCTTATGACGTTATCGTATATAACGTTATACGTTATAAGGTAATAGTATATAACGTTATACGATATGACGTAATAGTATATAACGTTATACGTTACAGCGTAACAGTATGTAACGTTATACGTTATAGCCTAATAGTATATAACGTTATACGTGATGACGTATTCGTATATAACGTTATACGTTATAACGTAATAGTATATAACGTTATACGTTATAACGTAATATTATATAACGTTATACGTTATAACCTAATATTATATAACGTTAACGTAATAGTCTGTAACGTTTTACGTTATAACGTAACACTATGTAACGTTATACGTTATAACGTAACAGTATGTAACGTTATACGTTATAACGTAACAGTATGTAACGTTATACGTTATAACGTAACAGTATGTAACGTTATACGTTATAACGTAACGGTATATAACTTTATACGTTATATCGTAAGAGTATATAACGTTATACGTTATAGCGTAATATTGTATAACGTTATACGTTATAGCCTAATAGTATATAACGTTATACGTTATGCCGTAGTCGCATATAACGTTATACGTTGTAACGTAATAGTATATAATGTTATACGTTATAACGTAATAGTATATAACGTTATACGTTATAGCTTAATAGTATATAACGCTATACGTTACAGCGTAACAGTATGTAACGTTATACGTTATAACGTAACAGTATATAACTTTATATGTTACAAGGTAACATTATATAACGTTACACGTTATATCGTAATAGTATATAACGTTATACGTTATGACGTAATAGTATATAACATTATACGTTATAGCGTAATATTGTATAACGATATACGTTATAGCCTAATAGTATATAACGTTATACGTGATGACGTAATCGTATATAACTTTATACGTTATAACGTAATATTATATAACGTTATACGTTATAACGTAATAGTATATAACGTTATACGTTGTAACGTAATAGTATATAACGTTATACGTTATAGCGTAACAGTATGTAACGTTATACGTTATAACGTAACAGTATGTAACGTTATACGTTATAACGTAACAGTATGTAACGTTATACGTTATAACGTAACAGTATGTAACGTTATACGTTGTAACGTAACAGTATATAACTTTATATGTTATAAGGTAACATTATATAACGTTACACGTTATATCGTAATAGTAGATAACGTGATATGTTATGATGTAATCGTATATAACTTTATACCTTATAACGTAATATTTTATAACGTTATACGTTATAACGTAATAGTATATAACGTTATACGTTATAGCGTAATAGTATATAACGCTATACGTTATGATGTAATCATATATAACGTTATACGTTTTAACGTAATAGTATATAACGTTATACGTTATGACGTAATAGTATATAATCTTAACGTAATAGTATATACCGTTATACGTTATAACGTAATAGTATAAGACGCTATACGTTATAGCGTAACAGTATGTAACGTTATACGTTATAACGTAACAGTATGTAACGTTATACGTTATAACGTAACAGTATGTAACGTTATACGTTATACCGTAACAGTATGTAACGTTATACGTTGTAACGTAACAGTATATAACTTTATATGTTATAAGGTAACATTATATAACGTTACACGTTATATCGTAATAGTAGATAACGTTATACGTTATAGCGTAACAGGATGTAACGTTATACGTTATAACGTAACAGTATGTAACGTTATACGTTATAACGTAACAGAATGTAACGTTATACGTTATAACGTAACAGTATTTAACGCTATACGTTATAGCGTAACAGTATGTAACTCTAAACGTTTTAACGTAACAGTACATAACGTTATACGTTATAGCGTAACAGTATTTAACGCTATACGTTATAGCGTAACAGTATGTAACTCTATACGTTTTAACGTAACAGTACATATCGTTATACGTTATAGCGTAATATTGTATAACGTTCTACGTTATAGCCTAATAGTATATAACGTAATACGTTATGACGTAGTCGTATATAACGTTATACGTTATAACGTAATAGTATATAACGTTATACGTTGTAACGTAATATTATATAACGTTATACGTTATAACCTAATAGTATATAATCTTAACGTAATAGTATATAACGTCATACGTTATAAGGTAACAGTATATAGCGTTATACGTTATAGCGTAATATTGTATAACGTTATACGTTATAGCCTAATGGTATATAACGTCATACGTGATGACGTATTCGTATATAACGTTATACGTTATAACGTAATAGTATATAACGTTATACGTTATAACGTAATATTATATGACGTTATACGTTATAACCTAATATTATATAACGTTAACGTAATAGTCTATAACGTTTTTCGTTATAACGTAACACTATGTGACGTTATACGTTATAACGTAACAGTATGTAACGTTATACGTTATAACGTAACAGTATGTAACGTTATACGTTATAACGTAACAGTATGTAACGTTATACGTTATAACGTAACAGTATGTAACGTTATACGTTATAACGTAACAGTATGTAACGTTATACGTTGTAACGTAACAGTATATAACTTTATATGTTATAAGGTAACATTATATAACGTTACACGTTATATCGTAATAGTATATAACGTGATATGTCATGATGTAATCGTATATAACTTTATACGTTATAACGTAATATTATATAACGTTATACGTTATAACCTAATAGTATATAACGTTAACGTAATAGTATATAACGTTTTACGTTATAACGTAACAGTATGTAACGTTATACGTTATAACGTAATAGTATGTAACGTTATACGTTATAACGTAACGGTGTGTAACGTTACACGTTGTAACGTAACAGTATATACCTTTATATGTTATAAGCTAACATTATATAACGTTACACGTTATATCGTAATAGTATATAACGTGATACGTTATGACGTAATCGTATATAACTTTATACGTTATAACGTAATATTATATAACGTTATACGTTATAACCTAATAGTATATAATATTAACGTAATAGTATATAACGTCATACGTTATAAGGTAACAGTATATAACGTTATACGTGATGACGTAATCGTATATAACTTTATACGTTATAACGTAATATTATATAACGTTATACGTTATAACGTAATAGTATATAACGTTATACGTTATAGCGTAATAGTATATAACGCTATACGTTATGACGTAATCGTATATAACGTTATACGTTATAACGTAATAGTATATAACGTTATACGATATGACGTAATAGTATATAACGTTATACGTTACAGCGTAACAGTATGTAACGTTATACGTTATAAAGTAACAGTATATAACGTTCTACGTTATAACGTAATATTATATAACGTTATACGTTATAACCTAATAGTATATAATCTTAACGTAATAGTATATAACGTCATACGTTATAAGGTAACAGTATATAGCGTTATACGTTATAGCGTAATATTGTATAACGTTATACGTTATAGCCTAATGGTATATAACGTCATACGTGATGACGTATTCGTATATAACGTTATACGTTATAACGTAATAGTATATAACGTTATACGTTATAACGTAATATTATATGACGTTATACGTTATAACCTAATATTATATAACGTTAACGTAATAGTCTATAACGTTTTTCGTTATAACGTAACACTATGTGACGTTATACGTTATAACGTAACAGTATGTAACGTTATACGTTATAACGTAACAGTATGTAACGTTATACGTTATAACGTAACAGTATGTAACGTTATACGTTATAACGTAACGGTATATAACTTTATACGTTATATCGTAATAGTATATAACGTTATACCTTATAGCGTAATATTGTATAACGTTATACGTTATAGCCTAATAGTATATAACGTTATACGTTATGCCGTAGTCGTATATAACGTTATACGTTATAACGTAATACTATATAATGTTATACGTTATAACGTAATAGTATATAACGTTATACGTTATAGCTTAATAGTATATAACGCTATACGTTACAGCGTAACAGTATGTAACGTTATACGTTATAACGTAACAGTATATAACTTTATATGTTACAAGGTAACATTATATAACGTTACACGTTATATCGTAATAGTATATAACGTTATACGTTATGACGTAATAGTATATAACATTATACGTTATAGCGTAATATTGTATAACTTTATACGTTATAGCCTAATAGTATATAACGTTATACGTTATGACGTACTCGTATATAACGTTATACCTTATAACGTAATTGTATATAACGGGATACGTTATGACGTAATAGTATATAACGTTATACGTTATAACGTAACAGTATGTAACGTTATACGTTGTAACGTAACAGTATATAACTTTATGTGTTACAAGGTAACATTATATAACGTTACACGTTATATCGTAATAGTATATAACGTTATACGTTATGACGTAATAGTATATAGCGTTATACGTTATAGCGTAACAGTATATAACGCTATAAGTTACAGGGTAGCAGTATGTAACGTTATAAGTTATTACGTAACAGTATATAACGTTATACGTTATAACGTAATAGTATATAACGTTATACGTTATAGCGTAACAGTATGCAACGTTATACGTTATAACGTAACAGTATGTAACGTTATACGTTATAACGTAACAGTATGTAACGTTTTACATTATAACGTAACAGTATGTAACGTTATACGTTATAACGTAACAGTATGTAACGTTATACGTTATAACGTATCAGTATATAACGTTATACGTAATAGCGTAATAGTATATAACGTTATACGTTATAGCGTAATAGTATATAACGTGATATGTTACGATGTAATCGTATATAACGTTATACGTTATGACGTAATAGTATATAACGTTATACGTTATGACGTAATAGTATATAATCTTAACGTAATAGTATATACCGTTATACGTTATAGCGTAATAGTATATCACACTATACGTTATAGCGTAACAGTATGTAACTTTATACGTTATAACGTAACAGTTTATAGCGTTATACGTTATAACGGAATAGTATATAAGGTTATACGTTATAACGTCACTATATATAACGTTATACGTTATATCGTAATAGTATATAACGTTATACGTTATAGCGTAATATTGTATAGCGTTATACGATATAGCCTAATAGTATATAACGTTATACGTTATGACGTAGTCGTATATAACGTTATACGTTATAACGTATTAGTATATAACGTTATACGTTATAACGTAATAGTATTTAACGCTATACGTTATAGCGTAACAGTATGTAACTCTATACGTTTTAACGTAACAGTATATAACGTTATACGTTATAGCGTAATATTGTATAACGTTATACGTTATAGCCAAATAGTATATAACGTTATACGCTATGACGTAGTCGTATATAACGTTATACGTTATACCGTAATAGTATATAACGTTATACGTTGTAACGTAATAGTATATAACGTTATACGTTATAGCGTAACAGTATGTACCGTTATACGTTATAACGTAACTGTATGTAACGTTATACGTTATAACGTATCAGTATATAACGTTATACGTTATAGCGTAATAGTATATAACGTTATACGTTATAGCGTAATAGTATATAACGTGATATGTTATGATGTAATCGTATATAACGTTATACGTTATAACGTAATAGTATATAACGTTATACGTTATGACGTAATAGTATATAATCTTAACGTAATAGTATATACCGTTATACGTTATAGCGTAATAGTATATCACACTATACGTTATAGCGTAACAGTATGTAACTTTATACGTTATAACGTAACAGTATATAGCGTTATACGTTATAACGGAATAGTATATAAGGTTATACGTTATAACGTCACTATATATAACGTTATACGTTATATCGTAATAGTATATAACGTTATACGTTATAGCGTAATATTGTATAGCGTTATACGATATAGCCTAATAGTATATAACGTTATACGTTATGACGTAGTCGTATATAACGTTATACGTTATAACGTATTAGTATATAACGTTATACGTTATAACGTAATAGTATTTAACGCTATACGTTATAGCGTAACAGTATGTAACTCTATACGTTTTAACGTAACAGTATATAACGTTATACGTTATAGCGTAATATTGTATAACGTTATACGTTATAGCCTAATAGTATATAACGTTATACGTTATGACGTAGTCGTATATAACGTTATACGTTATACCGTAATAGTATATAACGTTATACGTTGTAACGTAATAGTATATAACGTTATACGTTATAGCGTAACAGTATGTACCGTTATACGTTATAACGTAACTGTATGTAACGTTATACGTTATAACGTAACAGTATGTAACGTTATACGTTGTAACGTAACAGCATATAACTTTATATGTTATAAGGTAACATTATATAACGTTACACGTTATATCGTAATAGTATATAACGTGATATGTCATGATGTAATCGTATATAACTTTATACGTTATAACGTAATATTATATAACGTTATACGTTATAACGTAATAGTATATAACGTTATACGTTATAGCGTAATAGTATATAACGTGATATGTTATGATGTAATCGTATATAACGTTATACGTTATAACGTAATAGTATATAACGTTATACGTTATGACGTAATAGTATATAATCTTAACGTAATAGTATATACCGTTATACGTTATAACGTAATAGTATAGAACGCTATACGTTATAGCGTAACAGTATGTAACGTTATACGTTATAACGTAACAGTATGTAACGTTTTACGTTATAACGTAACAGTATGTAACGTTATACGTTATAACGTATCAGTATATAACGTTATACGTTATAGCGTAATAGTATATCACACTATACGTTATAGCGTAACAGTATGTAACTTTATACGTTATAACGTAACAGTATATAGCGTTATACGTTATAACGGAATAGTATATAAGGTTATACGTTATAACGTCACTATATATAACGTTATACGTTATATCGTAATAGTATATAACGTTATACGTTATAGCGTAATATTGTATAGCGTTATACGTTATAGCCTAATAGTATATAACGTTATACGTTATGACGTAGTCGTATATAACGTTATACGTTATAACGTATTAGTATATAACGTTATACGTTATAACGTAATAGTATTTAACGCTATACGTTATAGCGTAACAGTATGTAACTCTATACGTTTTAACGTAACAGTATATAACGTTATACGTTATAGCGTAATATTGTATAACGTTATACGTTATAGCCTAATAGTATATAACGTTATACGTTATGACGTAGTCGTATATAACGTTATACGTTTTGCCGTAATAGTATATAACGTTATACGTTGTAACGTAATAGTATATAACGTTATACGTTATAGCGTAACAGTATGTAACGTTATACGTTATAACGTAACTGTATGTAACGTTATACGTTATAACGTAACAGTATGTAACGTTATACGTTGTAACGTAACAGCATATAACTTTATATGTTATAAGGTAACATTATATAACGTTACACGTTATATCGTAATAGTATATAACGTGATAAGTCATGATGTAATCGTATATAACTTTATACGTTATAACGTAATATTATATAACGTTATACGTTATAACCTAATAGTATATAACGTTAACGTAATAGTATATAACGTTTTACGTTATAACGTAACAGTATGTAACGTTATACGGTATAACGTAATAGTATGTAACGTTATACGTTATAACGTAACGGTGTGTAACGTTATACGTTATAACGTAACAGTATGTAACGTTACACGTTGTAACGTAACAGTATATACCTTTATATGTTATAAGCTAACATTATATAACGTTACACGTTATATCGTAATAGTATATAACGTGATACGTTATGACGTAATCGTATATAACTTTCTACGTTATAACGTAATATTATATAACGTTATACGTTATAACGTAATAGTATATAACGTTATACGTTATAGCGTAATTGTATATAACGCTATACGTTATGACGTAATCGTATATAACGTTATACGTTACAACGTAATATTATATAACGTTATACGTTATAACCTTATAGTATATAATCTTAACGTAATAGTATATAACGTTATACGTTATAACGTAATAGTATAAAACGCTATACGTTATAGCGTAACAGTATGTAACGTTATACGTTATAACGTAACAGTATGTAACGTTTTACGTTATAACGTGACAGTATGTAACGTTATACGTGATAACAGAACAGTATATAAGGTTATACGTTATAACGTAATGCTACATAACGTTATACGTTATAACGTAATGCTACATATAGTTATACGTTAAAACGTAATGCTACATAACGTTTTACGTTATAGCGTAATGCGGCATAACGTTATGCGTTATAATGTAACAGTATATAACTTTATATGTTACAAGGTAACAATATATAACGTTACACGTTATATCGTAATAGTATATAACGTTATACGTTATGACGTAATAGTATATAACGTTATACGTTATAGCGTAATAGTATATAACGCTATAAGTTACAGGGTAACAGTATGTAACGTTATAAGTTATAACGTAACAGTATATAACGTTATACGTTATAAGGTAATATTATATAACGTTATACGTTATAACCTAATAGTATATAATCTTAACGTAATAGTATATACCGTTATACGTTATAACGTAATAGTATAAAACGCTATACGTTATAGCGTAACAGTATGTAACGTTATACGTTATAACGTAACAGTATGTAACGTTATACGTTATAACGTAACAGTATGTAACGTTACACGTTGTATCGTAACAGTATATAACTTTATATGTTATAAGGTAACATTATATAACGTTACACGTTATATCGTAATAGTATATAACGTGATACGTTATAACGTAATCGTATATAACTTTATACGTTATAACGTAATATTATATAACGTTATACGTTATAACGTAATAGTATATAACGTTATACGTTATAGCGTAATAGTATCTAACGCTAAACGTTATGACGTAATCGTATATAACGTTATACGTTATAACGTGATAGTATATAACGTTATACGATATGACGTAATAGTATATAACGTTATACGTTACAGCGTAACAGTATGTAACGTTATACGTTATAACGTAACAGTATATAACGTTATACGTTATAACGTAATATTATATAACGTTATACGTTATAACCTAATAGTATATAATCTTAACGTAATAGTATATAACGTCATACGTTATAAGGTAACAGTATATAACGTTATACGTTATAGCGTAATATTGTATAACGTTATACGTTATAGCCTAATAGTTTATAACGGTACACGTGATGACGTATTCGTATATAACGTTATACGTTATAACGTAATAGTATATAACGATATACGTTATAGCGTAATATTGTATAACGTTATACGTTATAGCCTAATAGTATATAACGTTATACGTTATAACGTAATAGTATATAACGTTATACGTTATAACGTAATAGTATTTAACGCTATACGCTATAGCGTAACAGTATGCAACGTTATACGTTATAACGTAACAGTATGTAACGTTATACGTTATAACGTAACAGTATGTAACGTTTTACATTATAACGTAACAGTATGTAACGTTATACGTTATAACGTAACAGTATGTAACGTTATACGTTATAACGTATCAGTATATAACGTTATACGTTATAGCGTAATAGTATATAACGTTATACGTTATAGCGTAATAGTATATAACGTGATATGTTATGATGTAATCGTATATAACGTTATACGTTATAACGTAATAGTATATAACGTTATACGTTATGACGTAATAGTATATAATCTTAACGTAATAGTATATACCGTTATACGTTATAACATAATAGTATAAAACGCTATACGTTATAGCGTAACAGTATGTAACGATATACGTTATAACGTAACAGTATGTAACGTTTTACATTATAACGTAACAGTATGTAACGTTATACGTTATAACGTATCAGTATCTAACGTTATACGTTATAGCGTAATAGTATATCACACTATACGTTATAGCGTAACAGTATGTAACTTTATACGTTATAACGTAACAGTATATAGCGTTATACGTTATAACGGAATAGTATATAAGGTTATACGTTATAACGTCACTATATATAACGTTATACGTTATATCGTAATAGTATATAACGTTATACGTTATAGCGTAATATTGTATAGCGTTATACGTTATAGCCTAATAGTATATAACGTTATACGTTATGACGTAGTCGTATATAACGTTATACGTTATAACGTATTAGTATATAACGTTATACGTTATAACGTAATAGTATTTAACGCTATACGTTATAGCGTAACAGTATGTAACTCTGTACGTTTTAACGTAACAGTATATAACGTTATACGTTATAGCGTAATATTGTATAACGTTATACGTTATAGCCTAATAGTATATAACGTTATACGTTATGACGTAGTCGTATATAACGTTATACGTTATACCGTAATAGTATATAACGTTATACGTTGTAACGTAATAGTATATAACGTTATACGTTATAGCGTAACAGTATGTACCGTTATACGTTATAACGTAACTGTATGTAACGTTATACGTTATAACGTAACAGTATGTAACGTTATACGTTGTAACGTAACAGCATATAACTTTATATGTTATAAGGTAACATTATATAACGTTACACGTTATATCGTAATAGTATATAACGTGATATGTCATGATGTAATCGTATATAACTTTATACGTTATAACGTAATATTATATAACGTTATACGTTATAACGTAATAGTATATAACGTTATACGTTATAGCGTAATAGTATATAACGTGATATGTTATGATGTAATCGTATATAACGTTATACGTTATAACGTAATAGTATATAACGTTATACGTTATGACGTAATAGTATATAATCTTAACGTAATAGTATATACCGTTATACGTTATAACGTAATAGTATAAAACGCTATACGTTATAGCGTAACAGTATGTAACGTTATACGTTATAACGTAACAGTATGTAACGTTTTACGTTATAACGTAACAGTATGTAACGTTATACGTTATAACGTATCAGTATATAACGTTATACGTTATAGCGTAATAGTATATCACACTATACGTTATAGCGTAACAGTATGTAACTTTATACGTTATAACGTAACAGTATATAGCGTTATACGTTATAACGGAATAGTATATAAGGTTATACGTTATAACGTCACTATATATAACGTTATACGTTATATCGTAATAGTATATAACGTTATACGTTATAGCGTAATATTGTATAGCGTTATACGTTATAGCCTAATAGTATATAACGTTATACGTTATGACGTAGTCGTATATAACGTTATACGTTATAACGTATTAGTATATAACGTTATACGTTATAACGTAATAGTATTTAACGCTATACGTTATAGCGTAACAGTATGTAACTCTATACGTTTTAACGTAACAGTATATAACGTTATACGTTATAGCGTAATATTGTATAACGTTATACGTTATAGCCTAATAGTATATAACGTTATACGTTATGACGTAGTCGTATATAACGTTATACGTTATACCGTAATAGTATATAACGTTATACGTTGTAACGTAATAGTATATAACGTTATACGTTATAGCGTAACAGTATGTAACGTTATACGTTATAACGTAACTGTATGTAACGTTATACGTTATAACGTAACAGTATGTAACGTTATACGTTGTAACGTAACAGCATATAACTTTATATGTTATAAGGTAACATTATATTACGTTACACGTTATATCGTAATAGTATATAACGTGATATGTCATGATGTAATCGTATATAACTTTATACGTTATAACGTAATATTATATAACGTTATACGTTATAACCTAATAGTATATAACGTTAACGTAATAGTATATAACGTTTTACGTTATAACGTAACAGTATGTAACGTTATACGTTATAACGTAATAGTATGTAACGTTATACGTTATAACGTAACGGTGTGTAACGTTATACGTTATAACGTAACAGTATGTAACGTTACACGTTGTAACGTAACAGTATATACCTTTATATGTTATAAGCTAACATTATATAACGTTACACGTTATATCGTAATAGTATATAACGTGATACGTTATGACGTAATCGTATATAACTTTATACGTTATAACGTAATATTATATAACGTTATACGTTATAACGTATAGTATATAACGTTATACGTTATAGCGTAATTGTATATAACGCTATACGTTATGACGTAATCGTATATAACGTTATACGTTACAACGTAATATTATATAACGTTATACGTTATAACCTTATAGTATATAATCTTAACGTAATAGTATATAACGTTATACGTTATAACGTAATAGTATAAAACGCTATACGTTATAGCGTATCAGTATGTAACGTTATACGTTATAACGTAACAGTATGTAACGTTTTACGTTATAACGTGACAGTATGTAACGTTATACGTGATAACAGAACAGTATATAAGGTTATACGTTATAACGTAATGCTACATAACGTTATACGTTATAACGTAATGCTACATAACGTTATACGTTATAACGTAATGCTACATATAGTTATACGTTAAAACGTAATGCTACATAACGTTTTACGTTATAGCGTAATGCGGCATAACGTTATGCGTTATAATGTAACAGTATATAACTTTATATGTTACAAGGTAACAATATATAACGTTACACGTTATATCGTAATAGTATATAACGTTATACGTTATGACGTAATAGTATATAACGTTATACGTTATAGCGTAATAGTATATAACGCTATAAGTTACAGGGTAACAGTATGTAACGTTATAAGTTATAACGTAACAGTATATAACGTTATACGTTATAACGTAATATTATATAACGTTATACGTTATAACCTAATAGTATATAATCTTAACGTAATAGTATATACCGTTATACGTTATAACGTAATAGTATAAAACGCTATACGTTATAGCGTAACAGTATGTAACGTTATACGTTATAACGTAACAGTATGTAACGTTTTACGTTATAACGTGACAGTATGTAACGTTATCCGTGATAACAGAACAGTATATAAGGTTATACGTTATAACGTAATGCTACATAACGTTATACGTTATAACGTAATGCTACATATAGTTATACGTTAAAACGTAATGCTACATAACGTTTTACGTTATAGCGTAATGCGGCATAACGTTATGCGTTATAATGTAACAGTATATAACTTTATATGTTACAAGGTAACAATATATAACGTTACACGTTATATCGTAATAGTATATAACGTTATACGTTATGACGTAATAGTATATAACGTTATACGTTATAGCGTAATAGTATATAACGCTATAAGTTACAGGGTAACAGTATGTAACGTTATAAGTTATAACGTAACAGTATATAACGTTATACGTTATAACGTAATATTATATAACGTTATACGTTATAACCTAATAGTATATAATCTTAACGTAATAGTATATACCGTTATACGTTATAACGTAATAGTATAAAACGCTATACGTTATAGCGTAACAGTATGTAACGTTATACGTTATAACGTAACAGTATGTAACGTTATACGTTATAACGTAACAGTATGTAACGTTACACGTTGTATCGTAACAGTATATAACTTTATATGTTATAAGGTAACATTATATAACGTTACACGTTATATCGTAATAGTATATAACGTGATACGTTATGACGTAATCGTATATAACTTTATACGTTATAACGTAATATTATATAACGTTATACGTTATAACGTAATAGTATATAACGTTATACGTTATAGCGTAATAGTATCTAACGCTATACGTTATGACGTAATCGTATATAACGTTATACGTTATAACGTGATAGTATATAACGTTATACGATATGACGTAATAGTATATAACGTTATACGTTACAGCGTAACAGTATGTAACGTTATACGTTATAACGTAACAGTATATAACGTTATACGTTATAACGTAATATTATATAACGTTATACGTTATAACCTAATAGTATATAATCTTAACGTAATAGTATATAACGTCATACGTTATAAGGTAACAGTATATAACGTTATACGTTATAGCGTAATATTGTATAACGTTATACGTTATAGCCTAATAGTTTATAACGGTACACGTGATGACGTATTCGTATATAACGTTATACGTTATAACGTAATAGTATATAACGTTATACGTTATAACGTAATATTATGTAACGTTATACGTTATAACCTAATATTATAAAGCGTTAACGTAATAGTCTATAACGTTTTACGTTATAACGTAACGGTATGTAACGTTATACGTTATAACGTAACACTATGTAACGTTATACGTTATAACGTAACAGTATGTAACGTTATACGTTATAACGTAACAGTATGTAACGTTATACGTTATAACGTAACAGTATGTAACGTTACACGTTGTAACGTAACAGTATATAACTTTATATGTTATAAGGTAACATTATATAACGTTACACGTTATATCGTAATAGTATATAACGTGATATGTCATGATGTAATCGTATATAACTTTATACGTTATAACGTAATAGTATATAACGTTATACGTTATAGCGTAATAGTATATAACGTTATACGTTATAGCGTAATAGTATGTAACGTTATACGTTATAACGGAACAGTATATAACGTTATACGTTATAACGTAACAGTATGTAACGTTTCACGTTGTAACGTAACAGCATATAACTTTATATGTTATAAGGTAACATTATATAACGTTACACGTTATATCGTAATAGTATATAACGTGATATGTCATGATGTAATCGTATATAACTTTATACGTTATAACGTAATATTATATAACGTTATACGTTATAACCTAATAGTATATAACGTTAACGTAATAGTATATAACGTTTTACGTTATAACGTAACAGTATGTAACGTTATACGTTATAACGTAATAGTATGTAACGTTATACGTTATAACGTAACGGTGTGTAACGTTATACGTTATAACGTAACAGTATGTAACGTTACACGTTGTAACGTAACAGTATATACCTTTATATGTTATAAGCTAACATTATATAACGTTACACGTTATATCGTAATAGTATATAACGTGATACGTTATGACGTAATCGTATATAACTTTATACGTTATAACGTAATATTATATAACGTTATACGTTATAACGTATAGTATATAACGTTATACGTTATAGCGTAATTGTATATAACGCTATACGTTATGACGTAATCGTATATAACGTTATACGTTACAACGTAATATTATATAACGTTATACGTTATAACCTTATAGTATATAATCTTAACGTAATAGTATATAACGTTATACGTTATAACGTAATAGTATAAAACGCTATACGTTATAGCGTAACAGTATGTAACGTTATACGTTATAACGTAACAGTATGTAACGTTTTACGTTATAACGTGACAGTATGTAACGTTATACGTGATAACAGAACAGTATATAAGGTTATACGTTATAACGTAATGCTACATAACGTTATACGTTATAACGTAATGCTTCATAATGTTATACGTTATAACGTAATGCTACATATAGTTATACGTTAAAACGTAATGCTACATAACGTTTTACGTTATAGCGTAATGCGGCATAACGTTATGCGTTATAATGTAACAGTATATAACTTTATATGTTACAAGGTAACAATATATAACGTTACACGTTATATCGTAATAGTATATAACGTTATACGTTATGACGTAATAGTATATAACGTTATACGTTATAGCGTAATAGTATATAACGCTATAAGTTACAGGGTAACAGTATGTAACGTTATAAGTTATAACGTAACAGTATATAACGTTATACGTTATAACGTAATATTATATAACGTTATACGTTATAACCTAATAGTATATAATCTTAACGTAATAGTATATACCGTTATACGTTATAACGTAATAGTATAAAACGCTATACGTTATAGCGTAACAGTATGTAACGTTATACGTTATAACGTAACAGTATGTAACGTTTTACGTTATAACGTGACAGTATGTAACGTTATACGTGATAACAGAACAGTATATAAGGTTATACGTTATAACGTAATGCTACATAACGTTATACGTTAAAACGTAATGCTACATAACGTTTTACGTTATAGCGTAATGCGGCATAACGTTATGCGTTATAATGTAACAGTATATAACTTTATATGTTACAAGGTAACAATATATAACGTTACACGTTATATCGTAATAGTATATAACGTTATACGTTATGACGTAATAGTATATAACGTTATACGTTATAGCGTAATAGTATATAACGCTATAAGTTACAGGGTAACAGTATGTAACGTTATAAGTTATAACGTAACAGTATATAACGTTATACGTTATAACGTAATATTATATAACGTTATACGTTATAACCTAACAGTATATAATCTTAACGTAATAGTATATACCGTTATACGTTATAACGTAATAGTATAAAACGCTATACGTTATAGCGTAACAGTATGTAACGTTATACGTTATAACGTAACAGTATGTAACGTTATACGTTATAACGTAACAGTATGTAACGTTACACGTTGTATCGTAACAGTATATAACTTTATATGTTATAAGGTAACATTATATAACGTTACACGTTATATCGTAATAGTATATAACGTGATACGTTATGACGTAATCGTATATAACTTTATACGTTATAACGTAATATTATATAACGTTATACGTTATAACGTAATAGTATATAACGTTATACGTTATAGCGTAATAGTATCTAACGCTATACGTTATGACGTAATCGTATATAACGTTATACGTTATAACGTGATAGTATATAACGTTATACGATATGACGTAATAGTATATAACGTTATACGTTACAGCGTAACAGTATGTAACGTTATACGTTATAACGTAACAGTATGTAACGTTATACGTTATAACGTAACAGTATGTAACGTTATACGTTATAACGTAACAGTATGTAACGTTACACGTTGTAACGTAACAGCATATAACTTTATATGTTATAAGGTAACATTATATAACGTTACACGTTATATCGTAAAAGTATATAACGTGATACGTTATGACGTAATCGTATATAACTTTATACGTTATAACGTAACAGTATATAACGTTATACGTTATAACGTAATAGTATATAACGTTATACGTTATAGCGTAATAGTATGTAACGTTATACGTTACAACGGAACAGTATATAACGTTATACGTTATAACGTAACAGTATGTAACGTTATACGTTATAACGTAATAGTATATAACGTTATACGTTATGACGTAATCGTATATAACGTTATACGTGATGACGTATTCGTATATAACGTTATACGTTATAACGTAATAGTATATAACGTTATACGTTATAACGTAATATTATATAACGTTATACGTTATAACCTAATATTATATAACGTTAACGTAACAGTCTATAACGTTTTACGTTATAACGTAACGGTATGTAACGTTATACGTTATAACGTAACACTATGTAACGTTATACGTTATAACGTAACAGTATGTAACGTTATACGTTATAACGTAACAGTATGTAACGTTATACGATATAACGTAACAGTATGTAACGTTATACGTTATAACGTAACAGTATATAACGTTATACGTTATAACGTAATGGTATATATCGTTATACGTTATAGCGTAATAGTATATAACGTTACACGTTATAGCGTAATAGTAAATAACGTTATACGTTATGACGTAGTCGTATATAACGTTATACGTTATAACGCAATAGTATAGAATGTTATACGTTATAACGTAATAGTATATAACGTTATACGTTATAGCTTAATAGTATATAACGCTATACGTTACAGCGTAACAGTATGTAACGTTATACGTTATAACGTAACAGTATATAACTTTATATGTTACAAGGTAACATTACATAACATTACACGTTATATCGTAATAGTATATAACGTTATACGTTATGACGTAATAGTATATAACGTTATAAGTTATAGCGTATTATTGTATAACGTTATACGTTATAGCCTAATAGTATATAACGTTATACGTTATGACGTAGTCGTATATAACGTTATACGTTATAACGTAATAGTATATAACGTTATACGTTATGACCTAATCGTATATAACGTTATACGTGAAGACGTATTCGTATATAACGTTATACGTTATAACGTAATAGTATATAACGTTATACGTTATAACGTAATATTATATAACGTTATACGTTATAACCTAATAGTATATAATCTTAACGTAATAGTGTATAACGTTATACGTTATAACGTAATAGTATATAACGCTATACGTTATGACGTAATCGTATATAACGTTATACGTTATAACGTAATAGTATATAACGTTATCCGTTATGACGTAATAGTATATAACGTTATACGTTACAGCGTAACAGTATGTAACGTTATACGGTATAACGTAACAGTATATAACGTTATACGTTATAACGTAACATTATATAACATTATACGTTATAACGTAATAGTATAAAGCGCTATACGTTATAGCGTAACAGTATGTAACGTTATACGTTATAACGTAATAGTATATAACGTTATACGTTATAACGTAGTAGTATATAACGTTTTACGTTATAACGTAACAGTATGTAACGCTATACGTTATAACGTAACAGTATATAACGTTATACGTTATTACCTAATAGTATATATCGTTATACGTTATAACGTAATAGTATTTAACGTTATACGTCATAGCGTAATAGTATATAACGTCATACGTTATAGCGTAATATTATATAACGTTATACGTTATAACGTAACAGTATATAACTTTATACGTTATTACGTAATCGTATATAACGTTATACGTTATAACGTAATAGTATATAACGTTATACGTTATAGGGTAACAGTATATAACTTTATACGTTATAACGTAATAGTATATAACGTTATACGTTATAACGTAACAGTATATAACTTTATACGTTATTACGTAATCGTATATAACGTTATACGTTATAACGTAATCGTATATAACGTTATACGTTATAACGTAATAGTATATAACGTTATACGTTATAGGGTAACAGTATATAACGCTATACGTTACAGCGTAACAGTATGTAACGTTATACGTTATATCGTAACAGTATATAACGTTATACGTTATAACGTAATAGTATATAACATTATACGTTATAACGTAACAGTATGTAACGTTATACGTTATAACGGAACAGCATATAACGTTATACGTTATAACGTAACAGTATATAACGTTATACGTTATTACGTAATCGTATATAACGTTGTACGTTTTAACGTAATAGTATATAACGTTATACGTTATAACGTAGTAGTATATAACGTTATACGTTATAACGTAATAGTATATAACGTTATACGTTATAGCGTAAAAGTATGTAACGTTATACGTTATAACGTAATAGTATATAACGTTATACGTTATAACGTAGTAGTATATAACGTTATACGTTATAGTATATAACGTTATACGTTATAACGTAGTAGTATATAACGTTATACGTTATAGCGTAATAGTATATAACGTTATACGTTATGACGTAATCGTATATAACGTTATACGTGATGACGTATTCGTATATAACGTTATACGTTATAACGTAATAGTACATAACGTTATACGTTATAACGTAATATTATATAACGTTATACGTTATAACCTAATATTATATAACGTTAACGTAATAGTCTATAACGTTTTACGTTATAACGTAACGGTATGTAACGTTATACGTTATAACGTAACACTGTGTAACGTTATACGTTATAACGTAACAGTATGTAACGTTATACGTTATAACGTAACAGTATATAACGTTATACGTTATAACGTAATAGTATATATCGTTATACGTTATAACGTAATAGTATATAACGTTATACGTTATAACGTAATATTATATAACGTTATACGTTATAACCTAATATTATATAACGTTAACGTAATAGTCTATAACGTTTTACGTTATAACGTAACGGTATGTAACGTTATACGTTATAACGTAACACTATGTAACGTTATACGTTATAACGTAACAGTATGTAATGTTATACGTTATAACGTAACAGTATGTAACGTTATACGTTATAACGTAACAGTATGTAACGTTATACGTTATATCGTAACAGTATATAACGTTATACGTTATAACGTAATAGTATATATCGTTATACGTTATAGCGTAATAGTATATAACGTTATACGTTAAAGCGTAATAGTATATAACGTTATGCGTTATAGCGTAATAGTATATAACGCTATACGTTATGACGTAATCGTATATAACGTTATACGTTATAACGTAATATTATATAACGTTATACGTTATAACGTAATAGTATATAACGTTATACGTTATAACGTAATAGTATATATCGTTATACGTTATAGCGTAATAGTATATAACGTTATACGTTATAACGTAATAGTATATATCGTTATACGTTATAGCGTAATAGTATATAACGTTATACGTTAAAGCGTAATAGTATATAACGTTATACGTTATAACGTAGTAGTATATAACGTTTTACGTTATAACGTAACAGTATGTAACGCTATACGTTATAACGTAACAGTATATAACGTTATACGTTATTACCTAATAGTATATATCGTTATACGTTATAACGTAATAGTATTTAACGTTATACGTCATAGCGTAATAGTATATAACGTCATACGTTATAGCGTAATATTATATAACGTTATACGTTATAACGTAACAGTATATAACGTTATACGTTATTACGTAATCGTATATAACGTTATACGTTATAACGTAATAGTATATAACGTTATACGTTATAGGGTAACAGTATATAACTTTATACGTTATGTCGTAATAGTATATAACGTTATACGTTATAACGTAATAGTATATAACGTTATACGTTATAACGTAATAGTATATAACGTTATACGTTACAGCGTAACAGTATGTAACGTTATACGGTATAACGTAACAGTATATGACGTTATACGTTATAACGTAACATTATATAACATTATACGTTATAACGTAATAGTATAAAGCGCTATACGTTATAGCGTAATAGTATATAACGCTATACGTTACAGCGTAACAGTATGAAACGTTATACGTTATAACGTAACAGTATATAACGTTATACGTTATAACGTAATAGTATATAACATTATACGTTATAACGTAACAGTATGTAACGTTATACGTTATAACGGAACAGTATATAACGTTATACGTTATAACGTAACAGTATATAACGTCATACGTAATGACGTAATCGTATATAACGTTATACGTTATAACGTAATAGTATATAACGTTATACGATATAACGTAGTAGTATATACCGTTATACGTTATAACGTAATAGTATATAACGTTATACGTTATAGCGTAAAAGTATGTAACGTTATACGTTATAACGTCACAGTATTTAACGTTCTACGTTATAGGGTAACAGTATATAACTTTATACGTTATATCGTAATAGTATATAACGTTATACGTTATAACGTAATAGTATATAACGTTATACGTTATAGCGTAAAAGTATGTAACGTTATACGTTATAGCTTAATAGTATATAACGCTATACGTTACAGCGTAACGGTATGTAACGTTATACGTTATATCGTAACAGTATATAACGTTATACGTTATAACGTAATAGTATATAACATTATACGTTATAACGTAACAGTATGTAACGTTATACGTTATAACGGAACAGTATATAACGTTATACGTTATAACGTAACAGTATATAACGTTATACGTTATTACGTAATCGTATATAACGTTGTACGTTATAACGTAATAGTATATAACGTTATACGTTATAACGTAGTAGTATATAACGTTATACGTTATAACGTAATAGTATATAACGTTATACGTTATAGCGTAAAAGTATGTAACGTTATACGTTATAACGTAATAGTATATAACGTTATACGTTATAACGTAGTAGTATATAACGTTATACGTTATAGCGTAATAGTATATAACGTTGTACGTTATGACGTAATCGTATATAACGTTATACGTGATGACGTATTCGTATATAACGTTATACGTTATAACGTAATAGTATATAACGTTATACGTTATAACGTAATATTATATAACGTTATACGTTATAACCTAATATTATATAACGTTAACGTAATAGTCTATAACGTTTTACGTTATAACGTAACGGTATGTAACGTTATACGTTATAACGTAACACTATGTAACGTTATACGTTATAACGTAACAGTATGTAACGTTATACGTTATAACGTAACAGTATATAACGTTATACGTTATAACGTAATACTATATATCGTTATACGTTATAGCGTAATAGTATATAACGTTATACGTTATAACGTAACAGTATATAACTTTATATGTTACAAGGTAACATTACATAACATTACACGTTATATCGTAATAGTATATAACGTTATACGTTATGACGTAATAGTATATAACGTTATACGTTATAGCGTATTATTGTATAACGTTATACGTTATAGCCTAATAGTATATAACGTTATACGTTATGACGTAGTCGTATATAACGTTATACGTTATAACGTAATAGTATATAACGTTATACGTTATGACGTAGTCGTATATAACGTTATACGTTATAACGTAATAGTATATAACGTTATACGTTATAACGTAATAGTATATAACGTTATACGTTATAGCGTAATAGTATATAACGTTATACGTTATAACGTAATAGTATATATCGTTATACGTTATAGCGTAATAGTATATAACGTTATACGTTAAAGCGTAATAGTATATAACGTTATACGTTATAACGTAGTAGTATATAACGTTTTACGTTATAACGTAACAGTATGTAACGCTATACGTTATAACGTAACACTATATAACGTTATACGTTATTACCTAATAGTATATATCGTTATACGTTATAACGTAATAGTATTTAACGTTATACGTCATAGCGTAATTGTATATAACGTCATACGTTATAGCGTAATATTATATAACGTTATACGTTATAACGTAACAGTATATAACGTTATACGTTATTACGTAATCGTATATAACGTTATACGTTATAACGTAATAGTATATAACGTTATACGTTATAGGGTAACAGTATATAATTTTATACGTTATGTCGTAATAGTATATAACGTTATACGTTATAACGTAATAGTATATAACGTTATACGTTATAACGTAATAGTATATAACGTTATACGTTACAGCGTAACAGTATGTAACGTTATACGGTATAACGTAACAGTATATGACGTTATACGTTATAACGTAACATTATATAACATTATACGTTATAACGTAATAGTATAAAGCGCTATACGTTATAGCGTAATAGTATATAACGCTATACGTTACAGCGTAACAGTATGAAACGTTATACGTTATAACGTAACAGTATATAACGTTATACGTTATAACGTAATAGTATATAACATTATACGTTATAACGTAACAGTATGTAACGTTATACGTTATAACGGAACAGTATATAACGTTATACGTTATAACGTAACAGTATATAACGTCATACGTAATGACGTAATCGTATATAACGTTATACGTTATAACGTAATAGTATATAACGTTATACGATATAACGTAGTAGTATATACCGTTATACGTTATAACGTAATAGTATATAACGTTATACGTTATAGCGTAAAAGTATGTAACGTTATACGTTATAACGTCACAGTATTTAACGTTCTACGTTATAGGGTAACAGTATATAACTTTATACGTTATATCGTAATAGTATATAACGTTATACGTTATAACGTAATAGTATATAACGTTATACGTTATAGCGTAAAAGTATGTAACGTTATACGTTATAGCATAATAGTATATAACGCTATACGTTACAGCGTAACGGTATGTAACGTTATACGTTATATCGTAACAGTATATAACGTTATACGTTATAACGTAATAGTATATAACATTATACGTTATAACGTAACAGTATGTAACGTTATACGTTATAACGGAACAGTATATAACGTTATACGTTATAACGTAACAGTATATAACGTTATACGTTATTACGTAATCGTATATAACGTTGTACGTTATAACGTAATAGTATATAACGTTATACGTTATAACGTAGTAGTATATAACGTTAGACGTTATAACATAATAGTATATAACGTTATACGTTATAGCGTAAAAGTATGTAACGTTATACGTTATAACGTAATAGTATATAACGTTATACGTTATAACGTAGTAGTATATAACGTTATACGTTATAGCGTAATAGTATATAACGTTGTACGTTATGACGTAATCGTATATAACGTTATACGTGATGACGTATTCGTATATAACGTTATACGTTATAACGTAATAGTATATAACGTTATACGTTATAACGTAATATTATATAACGTTATACGTTATAACCTAATATTATATAACGTTAACGTAATAGTCTATAACGTTTTACGTTATAACGTAACGGTATGTAACGTTATACGTTATAACGTAACACTATGTAACGTTATACGTTATAACGTAACAGTATGTAACGTTATACGTTATAACGTAACAGTATATAACGTTATACGTTATAACGTAATAGTATATATCGTTATACGTTATAGCGTAATAGTATATAACGTTATACGTTATAACGTAACAGTATATAACTTTATATGTTACAAGGTAACATTACATAACATTACACGTTATATCGTAATAGTATATAACGTTATACGTTATGACGTAATAGTATATAACGTTATACGTTATAGCGTATTATTGTATAACGTTATACGTTATAGCCTAATAGTATATAACGTTATACGTTATGACGTAGTCGTATATAACGTTATACGATATAACGTAATAGTATATAACGTTATACGTTATGACGTAATCGTATATAACGTTATACGTGATGACGTATTCGTATATAACGTTATACGTTATAACGTAATAGTATATAACGTTATACGTTATAACGTAATATTATATAACGTTATACGTTATAACCTAATATTATATAACGTTAACGTAATAGTCTATAACGTTTTACGTTATAACGTAACGGTACGTAACGTTATACGTTATAACGTAACACTATGTAACGTTATACGTTATAACGTAACAGTATGTAACGTTATACGTTATAACGTAACAGTATGTAACGTTATACGTTATAACGTAACAGTATGTAACGTTATACGTTATAACGTAACAGTATATAACGTTATACGTTATAACGTAATAGTATATATCGTTATACGTTATAGCGTAATAGTATATAACGTTATACGTTAAAGCGTAATAGTATATAACGTTATACGTTATGACGTAGTCGTATATAACGTTATACGTTATGACGTAATAGTATATAACGTTATACGTTATAGCGTAATAGTATATAACGCTATAAGTTACAGGGTAACAGTATGTAACGTTATAAGTTACAACGTAACAGTATATAACGTTACACGTTATAACGTAACAGTATGTAACGTTATACGTTATAACGTAACAGTATGTGACGTTATACGTTATAACGTAACAGTATGTAACGTTACACGTTGTAACGTAATAGTATATAACGTTACACGTTATATCGTAATAGTATATAACGCTATACGTTATGACGTAATCGTATATAACGTTATACGTTATCACGTAATATTATATAACGTTATACGTTATAACGTAATAGTATATAACGTTATACGTTATAACGTAATATTATATAACGTTATACGTTATAACCTAATATTATATAACGTTAACGTAATAGTCTATAACGTTTTACGTTATAACGTAACGGTATGTAACGTTATACGTTATAACGTAACAGTATGTAACGTTATACGTTATAACGTAACAGTATGTAACGTTATACGTTATAACGTAACAGTATGTAACGTTATACGTTATAACGTAACAGTATATAACGTTATACGTTATAACGTAATAGTATATATCGTTATACGTTATAGCGTAATAGTATATAACGTTATACGTTAAAGCGTAATGGTATATAACGTTATACGTTATGACGTAGTCGTATATAACGTTATACGTTATAACGTAATAGTATATAATGTTATACGTTATAACGTAATAGTATATAACGTTATACGTTATAGCTTAATAGTATATAACGCTATACGTTACAGCGTAACAGTATGTAACGTTATACGTTATAACGTAACAGTATATAACTTTATATGTTACAAGGTAACATTACATAACATTACACGTTATATCGTAATAGTATATAACGTTATACGTTATGACGTAATAGTATATAACGTTATACGTTATAGCGTAATATTGTATAACGTTATACGTTATAGCCTAATAGTATATAACGTTATACGTTATGACGTAGTCGTATATAACGTTATACGTTATAACGTAATAGTATATAACGGGATACGTTATGACGTAATCGTATATAACGTTATACGTTATGACGTAATAGTATATAACGTTATACGTTATAGCGTAATATTATATAACGCTATAAGTTACAGGGTAACATTATGTAACGTTATAAGTTACAACGTAACAGTATATAACGTTATACGTTATAACGTAATATTATATAACGTTATACGTTATAACCTAATAGTATATAATCTTAACGTAATAGTATATAACGTTATACGTTATAACGTAATAGTATAAAACGCTATACGTTATAGCGTAACAGTATGTAACGTTATACGTTATATCGTAACAGTATATAACGTTATACGTTATAACGTAATAGTATATAACATTATACGTTATAACGTAACAGTATGTAACGTTATACGTTATAACGGAACAGTATATAACGTTATACGTTATAACGTAACAGCATATAACGTTATACGTTATTACGTAATCGTATATAACGTTGAACGTTAAAACGTAATAGTATATAACGTTATACGTTATAACGTAGTAGTATATAACGTTATACGTTATAACGTAATAGTATATAACGTTATACGTTATAACGTAATAGTATATAACGCTATACGTTACAGCGTAACAGTATGTAACGTTATACGTTATATCGTAACAGTATATAACGTTATACGTTATAACGTAATAGTATATAACATTATACGTTATAACGTAACAGTATGTAACGTTATACGTTATAACGGAACAGTATATAACGTTATACGTTATAACGTAACAGTATATAACGTTATACGTTATTACGTAATCGTATATAACGTTGTACGTTATAACGTAATAGTATATAACGTTATACGTTATAACGTAGTAGTATATAACGTCATACGTTATAACGTAATAGTATATAACGTTATACGTTATAGCGTAAAAGTATGTAACGTTATACGTTATAACGTAATAGTATATAAGGATATACGTTATAACGTAGTAGTATATAACGTTATACGTTATAGCGTAATAGTATATAACGTTATACGTTATGACGTAAGCGTATATAACGTTATACGTGATGACGTATTCGTATATAACGTTATACGTTACAACGTAATAGTATATAACGTTATACGTTATAACGCAATATTATATAACGTTATACGTTATAACCTAATATTATATAACATTAACGTAATAGTCTATAACGTTTTACGTTATAACGTAACAGTATATAACGTTATACGTTATTACGTAATCGTATATAACGTTATACGTTATAACGTAATAGTATATAACGTTATACGTTATAACGTAATAGTATGTAACGTTATACGTTATAACGTAACAGTATGTGACGTTATACGTTA
This sequence comes from Bombus sonorus, assembly GCA_029958995.1. Taxonomy (NCBI): domain Eukaryota; kingdom Metazoa; phylum Arthropoda; class Insecta; order Hymenoptera; family Apidae; genus Bombus; species Bombus sonorus. The sequence continues at coordinate 19,187,431 of JARWAU010000006.1, forward strand.
TAACGTAACAGTATGTAACGTTACACGTTGTAACGTAACAGTATATAACTTTATATGTTATAAGGTAACATTATATAACGTTACACGTTATATCGTAATAGTATATAACGTGATACGTTATGACGTAGTCGTATATAACGTTATACGTTATAACGTAACAGTATATAACGTTATACGTTATAACGTAATAGTATATAACGTTATACGTTATAGCGTAAAAGTATGTAACGTTATACGTTATAGCTTAATAGTATATAACGCTATACGTTACAGCGTAACAGTATGTAACGTTATACGTTATATCGTAACAGTATATAACGTTATACGTTATAACGTAATAGTATATAACATTATACGTTATAACGTAACAGTATGTAACGTAATACGTTATGACGTAATCGTATATAACGTTATACGTTATCACGTAATATTATATAACGTTATACGTTATAACGTAATAGTATATAACGTTATACGTTATAACGTAATATTATATAACGTTATACGTTATAACCTAATATTATATAACGTTAACGTAATAGTCTATAACGTTTTACGTTATAACGTAACGGTATGTAACGTTATACGTTATAACGTAACAGTATGTAACGTTATACGTTATAACGTAACAGTATGTAACGTTATACGTTATAACGTAACAGTATGTAACGTTATACGTTATAACGTAACAGTATATAACGTTATACGTTATAACGTAATAGTATATATCGTTATACGTTATAGCGTAATAGTATATAACGTTATACGTTAAAGCGTAATGGTATATAACGTTATACGTTATGACGTAGTCGTATATAACGTTATACGTTATAACGTAATAGTATATAATGTTATACGTTATAACGTAATAGTATATAACGTTATACGTTATAGCTTAATAGTATATAACGCTATACGTTACAGCGTAACAGTATGTAACGTTATACGTTATAACGTAACAGTATATAACTTTATATGTTACAAGGTAACATTACATAACATTACACGTTATATCGTAATAGTATATAACGTTATACGTTATGACGTAATAGTATATAACGTTATACGTTATAGCGTAATATTGTATAACGTTATACGTTATAGCCTAATAGTATATAACGTTATACGTTATGACGTAGTCGTATATAACGTTATACGTTATAACGTAATAGTATATAACGGGATACGTTATGACGTAATCGTATATAACGTTATACGTTATGACGTAATAGTATATAACGTTATACGTTATAGCGTAATATTATATAACGCTATAAGTTACAGGGTAACATTATGTAACGTTATAAGTTACAACGTAACAGTATATAACGTTATACGTTATAACGTAATATTATATAACGTTATACGTTATAACCTAATAGTATATAATCTTAACGTAATAGTATATAACGTTATACGTTATAACGTAATAGTATAAAACGCTATACGTTATAGCGTAACAGTATGTAACGTTATACGTTATATCGTAACAGTATATAACGTTATACGTTATAACGTAATAGTATATAACATTATACGTTATAACGTAACAGTATGTAACGTTATACGTTATAACGGAACAGTATATAACGTTATACGTTATAACGTAACAGCATATAACGTTATACGTTATTACGTAATCGTATATAACGTTGAACGTTAAAACGTAATAGTATATAACGTTATACGTTATAACGTAGTAGTATATAACGTTATACGTTATAACGTAATAGTATATAACGTTATACGTTATAACGTAATAGTATATAACGCTATACGTTACAGCGTAACAGTATGTAACGTTATACGTTATATCGTAACAGTATATAACGTTATACGTTATAACGTAATAGTATATAACATTATACGTTATAACGTAACAGTATGTAACGTTATACGTTATAACGGAACAGTATATAACGTTATACGTTATAACGTAACAGTATATAACGTTATACGTTATTACGTAATCGTATATAACGTTGTACGTTATAACGTAATAGTATATAACGTTATACGTTATAACGTAGTAGTATATAACGTCATACGTTATAACGTAATAGTATATAACGTTATACGTTATAGCGTAAAAGTATGTAACGTTATACGTTATAACGTAATAGTATATAAGGATATACGTTATAACGTAGTAGTATATAACGTTATACGTTATAGCGTAATAGTATATAACGTTATACGTTATGACGTAAGCGTATATAACGTTATACGTGATGACGTATTCGTATATAACGTTATACGTTACAACGTAATAGTATATAACGTTATACGTTATAACGCAATATTATATAACGTTATACGTTATAACCTAATATTATATAACATTAACGTAATAGTCTATAACGTTTTACGTTATAACGTAACAGTATATAACGTTATACGTTATTACGTAATCGTATATAACGTTATACGTTATAACGTAATAGTATATAACGTTATACGTTATAACGTAATAGTATGTAACGTTATACGTTATAACGTAACAGTATGTGACGTTATACGTTATAACGTAACAGTATGTAACGTTACACGTTGTAACGTAACAGTATATAACTTTATATGTTATAAGGTAACATTATATAACGTTACACGTTATATCGTAATAGTATATAACGTGATACGTTATGACGTAGTCGTATATAACGTTATACGTTATAACGTAACAGTATATAACGTTATACGTTATAACGTAATAGTATATAACGTTATACGTTATAGCGTAAAAGTATGTAACGTTATACGTTATAGCTTAATAGTATATAACGCTATACGTTACAGCGTAACAGTATGTAACGTTATACGTTATATCGTAACAGTATATAACGTTATACGTTATAACGTAATAGTATATAACATTATACGTTATAACGTAACAGTATGTAACGTAATACGTTATAACGGAACCGTATATAACGTTATACGTTATAACGTAACAGTATATAACGTTATACGTTATTACGTAATCGTATATAACGTTATAGGTTATAACGTAATAGTATATAACATTATACGTTATAACGTAACAGTATGTAACGTTATACGTTATAACGGAACAGTATATAACGTTATACGTTATAACGTAACAGTATATAACGTTATACGTTATTACGTAATCGTATATAACGTTGTACGTTATAACGTAATAGTATATAACGTTATACGTTATAACGTAGTAGTATATAACGTCATACGTTATAACGTAATAGTATATAACGTTATACGTTATAGCGTAAAAGTATGTAACGTTATACGTTATAACGTAATAGTATATAAGGATATACGTTATAACGTAGTAGTATATAACGTTATACGTTATAGCGTAATAGTATATAACGTTATACGTTATGACGTAAGCGTATATAACGTTATACGTGATGACGTATTCGTATATAACGTTATACGTTACAACGTAATAGTATATAATGTTATACGTTATAACGCAATATTATATAACGTTATACGTTATAACCTAATATTATATAACATTAACGTAATAGTCTATAACGTTTTACGTTATAACGTAACAGTATATAACGTTATACGCTATTACGTAATCGTATATAACGTTATACGTTATAACGTAATAGTATATAACGTTATACGTTATAACGTAATAGTATGTAACGTTATACGTTATAACGTAACAGTATGTGACGTTATACGTTATAACGTAACAGTATGTAACGTTACACGTTGTAACGTAACAGTATATAACTTTATATGTTATAAGGTAACATTATATAACGTTACACGTTATATCGTAATAGTATATAACGTGATACGTTATGACGTAGTCGTATATAACGTTATACGTTATAACGTAACAGTATATAACGTTATACGTTATAACGTAATAGTATATAACGTTATACGTTATAGCGTAAAAGTATGTAACGTTATACGTTATAGCTTAATAGTATATAACGCTATACGTTACAGCGTAACAGTATGTAACGTTATACGTTATATCGTAACAGTATATAACGTTATACGTTATAACGTAATAGTATATAACATTATACGTTATAACGTAACAGTATGTAACGTAATACGTTATAACGGAACCGTATATAACGTTATACGTTATAACGTAACAGTATATAACGTTATACGTTATTACGTAATCGTATATAACGTTATAGGTTATAACGTAATAGTATATAACGTTATACGTTATAACGTAGTAGTATATAACGTTATACGTTATAACGTACTAGTATATAACGTTATACGTTATAGCGTAAAAGTATGTAACGTTATACGTTATAACGTAATAGTATATAACGTTATACGTTATAACGTAGTAGTATATAACGTTATACGTTATAGCGTAATATTATATAACGTTATACGTTATGACGTAATCGTATATAACGTTATACGTGATGACGTATTCGTATATAACGTTATACGTTATAACGTAATAGTATATAACGTTATACGTTAAAACGTAATATTATATAACGTTATACGTTATAACCTAATATTATATAACGTTAACGTAATAGTCTATAACGTTTTACGTTATAACGTAACGGTATGTAACGTTATATGTTATAACGTAACACTATGTAACGTTATACGTTATAACGTAACAGTTTGTAACGTTATACGTTATAACGTAACAGTATGTAACGTGATACGTTATAACGTAACAGTATGTAACGTTATACGTTATAACGTAACACTATGTAACGTTATACGTTATAACGTAACAGTTTGTAACGTTATACGTTATAACGTAACAGTATGTAACGTGATACGTTATTACGTAACAGTATGTAACGTTATACGTTATAACGTAACAGTATATAACGTTATACGTTATTGCGTAATCGTATATAACGTTATAGGTTATAACGTAATAGTATATAACGTTATACGTTATATCGTAATAGTATATAACGTTATACGTTATAGCGTAAAAGTATGTAACGTTATACGTTATAACGTCACAGTATTTAACGTTATATGTTATAAGGTAACAGTATATAACTTTATACGTTATATCGTAATAGTATATAACGTTATACGTTATAGCGTAATATTGTATAACGTTATACGTTATAGCCTAATAATATATAACGTTATACGTTATGACGTAGTCGTATATAACGTTATACGTTATAACGTAATAGTATATAATGTTATACGTTATAACGTAATAGTATATAACGTTATACGTTATAGCTTAATAGTATATAACGCTATACGTTACAGCGTAACAGTATGTAACGTTATACGTTATAACGTAACAGTATATAACTTTATATGTTACAAGGTAACATTATATAACGTTACACGTTATATCGTAATAGTATATAACGTTATACCTTATGACGTAATAGTATATAACGTTATACGTTATAGCGTAATAGTATATAACGCTATAAGTTACAGGGTAACAGTATGTAACGTTTTAAGTTACAACGTAACAGTATATAACGTTATACGTTATAACGTAATATTATATAACGTTATACGTTATAACCTAATAGTATATAACCTTAACGTAATAGTATATAACGTTATACGTTATAGCGTAAAAGTATGTAACGTTATACGTTATAACGTCACAGTATTTAACGTTATACGTTATAAGGTAACAGTATATAACTTTATACGTTATATCGTAATAGTATATAACGTTATACGTTATAGCGTAATATTGTATAACGTTATACGTTATAGCCTAATAATATATAACGTTATACGTTATGACGTTGTCGTATATAACGTTATACGTTATAACGTAATAGTATATAATGTTATACGTTATAACGCAATAGTATATAACGTTATACGTTATAGCTTAATAGTATATAACGCTATACGTTACAGCGTAACAGTATGTAACGTTATACGTTATAACGCAGTAGTATATACCGTTATACGTTATAACGTAATAGTATATAACGTTATACGTTATAGCGTAAAAGTATGTAACGTTATACGTTATAACGTCACAGTATTTAACGTTATACGTTATAGGGTAACAGTATATAACTTTATACGTTATATCGTAATAGTATATAACGTTATACGTTATAGCGTAATATTGTATAACGTTATACGTTATAGCCTAATGGTGTATAACGTTATACGTTATGACGTAGTCGTATATAACGTTATACGTTATAACGTAATAGTATATAATGTTATACGTTATAACGTAATAGTATATAACGTTATACGTTATAGCTTAATAGTATATAACGCTATACGTTACAGCGTAACAGCATGTAACGTTATACGTTATAACGTAACAGTATATAACGTTATACGTTATAACGTAATAGTATATAACGTTATACGTTATAGCGTAAAAGTATGTAACGTTATACGTTATAGCTTAATAGTATATAACGCTATACGTTACAGCGTAACAGTATGTAACGTTATACGTTATATCGTAACAGTATATAACGTTATACGTTATAACGTAATAGTATATAACATTATACGTTATAACGTAACAGTATGTAACGTTATACGTTATAACGGAACCGTATATAACGTTATACGTTATAACGTAACAGTATATAACGTTATACGTTATTACGTAGTCGTATATAACGTTATACGTTATAACGTAATAGTATATAACGTTATACGTTATAACGTAGTAGTATATAACGTTATACGTTATAACGTAATTTTATATAACGTTATACGTTATAACCTAATATTATATAACGTTAACGTAATAGTCTATAACGTTTTACGTTATAACGTAACGGTATGTAACGTTATACGTTATAACGTAACACTATGTAACGTTATACGTTATAACGTAACAGTATGTAACGTTATACGTTATAACGTAACAGTATATAACGTTATACGTTATAACGTAATAGTATATATCGTTATACGTTATAGCGTAATAGTATATAACGTTATACGTTATAACGTAACAGTATATAACTTTATATGTTACAAGGTAACATTACATAACATTACACGTTATATCGTAATAGTATATAACGTTATACGTTATGACGTAATAGTATATAACGTTATACGTTATAGCGTATTATATTATAACGTTATACGTTATAGCCTAATAATATATAACGTTATACGTTATGACGTAGTCGTATATAACGTTATACGTTATAACGTAATAGTATATAACGTTATACGTTATGACGTAATCGTATATAACGTTATACGTGATGACGTATTCGTATATAACGTTATACGTTATAACCTAATATTATATAACGTTAACGTAATAGTCTATAACGTTTTACGTTATAACGTAACGGTACGTAACGTTATACGTTATAACGTAACACTATGTAACGTTATACGTTATAACGTAACAGTATGTAACGTTATACGTTATAACGTAACAGTATGTAACGTTATACGTTATAACGTAACAGTATGTAACGTTATACGTTATAACGTAACAGTATATAACGTTATACGTTATAACGTAATAGTATATATCGTTATACGTTATAGCGTAATAGTATATAACGTTATACGTTAAAGCGTAATAGTATATAACGTTATACGTTATGACGTAGTCGTATATAACGTTATACGTTATGACGTAATAGTATATAACGTTATACGTTATAGCGTAATAGTATATAACGCTATAAGTTACAGGGTAACAGTATGTAACGTTATAAGTTACAACGTAACAGTATATAACGTTATACGTTATAACGTAACAGTATGTAACGTTATACGTTATAACGTAACAGTATGTGACGTTATACGTTATAACGTAACAGTATGTAACGTTACACGTTGTAACGTAATAGTATATAACGTTACACGTTATATCGTAATAGTATATAACGTGATACGTTATGACGTAATCGTATATAACTTTATACGTTATAACGTAATATTATATAACGTTATACGTTATAACGTAATAGTATATAACGTTATGCGTTATAGCGTAATAGTATATAACGCTATACGTTATGACGTAATCGTATATAACGTTATACGTTATCACGTAATATTATATAACGTTATACGTTATAACGTAATAGTATATAACGTTATACGTTATAACGTAATATTATATAACGTTATACGTTATAACCTAATATTATATAACGTTAACGTAATAGTCTATAACGTTTTACGTTATAACGTAACGGTATGTAACGTTATACGTTATAACGTAACACTATGTAACGTTATACGTTATAACGTAACAGTATGTAACGTTATACGTTATAACGTAACAGTATGTAACGTTATACGTTATAACGTAACAGTATGTAACGTTATACGTTATAACGTAACAGTATATAACGTTATACGTTATAACGTAATAGTATATATCGTTATACGTTATAGCGTAATAGTATATAACGTTATACGTTAAAGCGTAATGGTATATAACGTTATACGTTATGACGTAGTCGTATATAACGTTATACGTTATAACGTAATAGTATATAATGTTATACGTTATAACGTAATAGTATATAACGTTATACGTTATAGCTTAATAGTATATAACGCTATACGTTACAGCGTAACAGTATGTAACGTTATACGTTATAACGGAACAGTATATAACGTTATACGTTATAACGTAACAGCATATAACGTTATACGTTATTACGTAATCGTATATAACGTTGAACGTTAAAACGTAATAGTATATAACGTTATACGTTATAACGTAGTAGTCTATAACGTTATACGTTATAACGTAATAGTATATAACGTTATACGTTATAACGTAATAGTATATAACGCTATACGTTACAGCGTAACAGTATGTAACGTTATACGTTATATCGTAACAGTATATAACGTTATACGTTATAACGTAATAGTATATAACGTTATACGTTATAACGTAACAGTATATAACGTTATACGTTATAACGTAATAGTATATAACGTTATACGTTATAACGTAATAGTATATAACGCTATACGTTACAGCGTAACAGTATGTAACGTTATACGTTATATCGTAACAGTATATAACGTTATACGTTATAACGTAATAGTATATAACGTTATACGTTATAACGTAGCAGTATATAACGTTATACGTTATAACGTAGTATTATATAACGTTATACGTTATAACGTAATAGTATATAACGTTATACGTTATAACGTAGTAGTATATAACGTTATACGTTATAACGTAATAGTATATAACGTTATACGTTATAACGTAATAGTATATAACGTTATACGTTATAACGTAATAGTATATAACGCTATACGTTACAGCGTAACAGTATGTAACGTTATACGTTATATCGTAACAGTATATAACGTTATACGTTATAACGTAACAGTATATAACGTTATACGTTATTACGTAATCGTATATAACGTTGTACGTTATAACGTAATAGTATATAACGTTATACGTTATAACGTAGTAGTATATAACGTCATACGTTATAACGTAATAGTATATAACGTTATACGTTATAGCGTAAAAGTATGTAACGTTATACGTTATAACGTAATAGTATATAAGGATATACGTTATAACGTAGTAGTATATAACGTTATACGTTATAGCGTAATAGTATATAACGTTATACGTTATGACGTAAGCGTATATAACGTTATACGTGATGACGTATTCGTATATAACGTTATACGTTACAACGTAATAGTATATAACGTTATACGTTATAACGCAATATTATATAACGTTATACGTTATAACCTAATATTATATAACGTTAACGTAATAGTCTATAACGTTTTACGTTATAACGTAACAGTATATAACGTTATACGTTATTACGTAATCGTATACAACGTTATACGTTATAACGTAATAGTATATAACGTTATACGTTATAACGTAATAGTATGTAACGTTATACGTTATGACGTAACAGTATGTGACGTTATACGTTATAACGTAACAGTATGTAACGTTACACGTTGTAACGTAACAGTATATAACTTTATATGTTATAAGGTAACATTATATAACGTTACACGTTATATCGTAATAGTATATAACGTGATACGTTATGACGTAGTCGTATATAACGTTATACGTTATAACGTAACAGTATATAACGTTATACGTTATAACGTAATAGTATATAACGTTATACGTTATAGCGTAAAAGTATGTAACGTTATACGTTATAGCTTAATAGTATATAACGCTATACGTAACAGCGTAACAGTATGTAACGTTAGACGTTATATCGTAACAGTATATAACGTTATACGTTATAACGTAATAGTATATAACATTATACGTTATAACGTAACAGTATGTAACGTAATACGTTATAACGGAACCGTATATAACGTTATACGTTATAGCGTAAAAGTATGTAACGTTATACGTTATAACGTAATAGTATATATCGTTATACGTTATAGCGTAATAGTATATAACGTTATACGTTATAGCGTAATAGTATATAACGTTATACGTTATAACGTAACAGTATATAACGTTATACGTTATTGCGTAATCGTATATAACGTTATACGTTATAACGTAATAGTATATAACGTTATACGTTATAACGTAATAGTATATAACGTGACACGTTATGACGTAGTCGTATATAACGTTATACGTTATAACGTAATATTATATAACGTTATACGTTATAACCTAATATTATATAACGTTAACGTAATAGTCTATAACGTTTTACGTTATAGCGTAACGGTATGTAACGTTATATGTTATAACGTAACACTATGTAACGTTATACGTTATAACGTAACAGTTTGTAACGTTATACGTTATAACGTAACAGTATGTAACGTGATACGTTATAACGTAACAGTATGTAACGTTATACGTTATAACGTAACAGTATATAGCGTTATACGTTATAACGTAATAGTATATATCGTTATACGTTATAGCGTAATAGCATATAACGTTATACGTTATAGCGTAATAGTATATAACGTTATACGTTATAACGCAACAGTATATAACGTTATACGTTATTGCGTAATCGTATATAACGTTATACGTTATAACGTAATAGTATATAACGTTATACGTTATAACGTAATAGTATATAACGTTATACGTTATAGCGTAAAAGTATGTAACGTTATACGTTATAACGTCACAGTATTTAACGTTATACGTTATAAGGTAACAGTATATAACTTTATACGTTATATCGTAATAGTATATAACGTTATACGTTATAGCGTAATATTGTATAACGTTATACGTTATAGCCTAATAATATATAACGTTATACGTTATGACGTAGTCGTATATAACGTTATACGTTATAGCCTAATGGTGTATAACGTTATACGTTATGACGTAGTCGTATATAACGTTATACGTTATAACGTACTAGTATATAACGTTATACGTTATAGCGTAAAAGTATGTAACGTTATACGTTATAACGTAATAGTATATAACGTTATACGTTATAACGTAGTAGTATATAACGTTATACGTTATAGCGTAATATTATATAACGTTATACGTTATGACGTAATCGTATATAACGTTATACGTTATAACGGAACCGTATATAACGTTATACGTTATAACGTAACAGTATATAACGTTATACGTTATTACGTAGTCGTATATAACGTTATACGTTATAACGTAGTAGTATATAACGTTATACGTTATAACGTACTAGTATATAACGTTATACGTTATAGCGTAAAAGTATGTAACGTTATACGTTATAACGTAATAGTATATAACGTTATACGTTATAACGTAGTAGTATATAACGTTATACGTTATAGCGTAATATTATATAACGTTATACGTTATGACGTAATCGTATATAACGTTATACGTTATAACGTAATAGTATATAACGTTATACGTTATGACCTAATAGTATATAACGTTATACGTTACGACGTAATCGTATATAACGTTAGACGTTATAACGTAATAGTATATAACGTTATACGTTATAGCGTAAAAGTATGTAACGTTATACGTTATAACGTCACATTATATAACGTTATACGTTATAACGTAACAGTATATAACGTTATACGTTACAGCGTAACAGTATGTAACGTTATACGTTATAACGTCACAGTATTTAACGTTATACGTTATAGGGTAACAGTATATAACTTTATACGTTATATCGTAATAGTATATAACGTTATACGTTATAGCGTAATATTGTATAACGTTATACGTTATAGCCTAATGGTGTATAACGTTATACGTTATGACGTAGTCGTATATAACGTTATACGTTATAACGTAATAGTATATAATGTTATACGTTATAACGTAATAGTATATAACGTTATACGTTATAGCTTAATAGTATATAACGCTATACGTTACAGCGTAACAGTATGTAACGTTATACGTTATAACGTAACAGTATATAACGTTATACGTTATAACGTAATAGTATATAACGTTATACGTTATAGCGTAAAAGTATGTAACGTTATACGTTATAGCTTAATAGTATATAACGCTATACGTTACAGCGTAACAGTATGTAACGTTATACGTTATATCGTAACAGTATATAACGTTATACGTTATAACGTAATAGTATATAACATTATACGTTATAACGTAACAGTATGTAACGTTATACGTTATAACGGAACCGTATATAACGTTATACGTTATAACGTAACAGTATATAACGTTATACGTTATTACGTAGTCGTATATAACGTTATACGTTATAACGTAATAGTATATAACGTTATACGTTATAACGTAGTAGTATATAACGTTATACGTTATAACGTACTAGTATATAACGTTATACGTTATTGCGTAAAAGTATGTAACGTTATACGTTATAACGTAATAGTATATAACGTTATACGTTATAACGTAGTAGTATATAACGTTATACGTTATAGCGTAATATTATATAACGTTATACGTTATGACGTAATCGTATATAACGTTATACGTTATAACGTAATAGTATATAACGTTATACGTTATGACCTAATAGTATATAACGTTATACGTTACGACGTAATCGTATATAACGTTAGACGTTATAACGTAATAGTATATAACGTTATACGTTATAGCGTAAAAGTATGTAACGTTATACGTTATAACGTCACATTATATAACGTTATACGTTATGACCTAATAGTATATAACGTTATACGTTACGACGTAATCGTATATAACGTTAGACGTTATAACGTAATAGTATATAACGTTATACGTTATAGCGTAAAAGTATGTAACGTTATACGTTATAACGTCACATTATATAACGTTATACGTTATAACGTAACAGTATATAACTTTATACGTTATATCGTAATAGTATATAACGTTATACGTTATAGCGTAATATTGTATAACGTTATACGTTATAGCCTAATGGTGTATAACGTTATACGTTATGACGTAGTCGTATATAACGTTATACGTTATAACGTAATAGTATATAATGTTATACGTTATAACGTAATAGTGTATAACGTTATACGTTATAGCTTAATAGTATATAACGCTATACGTTACAGCGTAACAGTATGTAACGTTATACGTTATAACGTAACAGTATATAACGTTATACGTTATAACGTAATAGTATATAACGTTATACGTTATAGCGTAAAAGTATGTAACGTTATACGTTATAGCTTAATAGTATATAACGCTATACGTTACAGCGTAACAGTATGTAACGTTATACGTTATATCGTAACAGTATATAACGTTATACGTTATAACGTAATAGTATATAACATTATACGTTATAACGTAACAGTATGTAACGTTATACGTTATAACGGAACCGTATATAACGTTATACGTTATAACGTAACAGTATATAACGTTATACGTTATTACGTAGTCGTATATAACGTTATACGTTATAACGTAGTAGTATATAACGTTATACGTTATAACGTACTAGTATATAACGTTATACGTTATAGCGTAAAAGTATGTAACGTTATACGTTATAACGTAATAGTATATAACGTTATACGTTATAACGTAGTAGTATATAACGTTATACGTTATAGCGTAATATTATATAACGTTATACGTTATGACGTAATCGTATATAACGTTATACGTTATAACGTAATAGTATATAACGTTATACGTTATGACCTAATAGTATATAACGTTATACGTTACGACGTAATCGTATATAACGTTAGACGTTATAACGTAATAGTATATAACGTTATACGTTATAGCGTAAAAGTATGTAACGTTATACGTTATAACGTCACATTATATAACGTTATACGTTATAACGTAACAGTATATAACGTTATACGTTACAGCGTAACAGTATGTAACGTTATACGTTATAACGTCACAGTATTTAACGTTATACGTTATAGGGTAACAGTATATAACTTTATACGTTATATCGTAATAGTATATAACGTTATACGTTATAGCGTAATATTGTATAACGTTATACGTTATAGCCTAATGGTGTATAACGTTATACGTTATGACGTAGTCGTATATAACGTTATACGTTATAACGTAATAGTATATAATGTTATACGTTATAACGTAATAGTATATAACGTTATACGTTATAGCTTAATAGTATATAACGCTATACGTTACAGCGTAACAGTATGTAACGTTATACGTTATAACGTAACAGTATATAACGTTATACGTTATAACGTAATAGTATATAACGTTATACGTTATAGCGTAAAAGTATGTAACGTTATACGTTATAGCTTAATAGTATATAACGCTATACGTTACAGCGTAACAGTATGTAACGTTATACGTTATATCGTAACAGTATATAACGTTATACGTTATAACGTAATAGTATATAACATTATACGTTATAACGTAACAGTATGTAACGTTATACGTTATAACGGAACCGTATATAACGTTATACGTTATAACGTAACAGTATATAACGTTATACGTTATTACGTAGTCGTATATAACGTTATACGTTATAACGTAATAGTATATAACGTTATACGTTATAACGTAGTAGTATATAACGTTATACGTTATAACGTACTAGTATATAACGTTATACGTTATTGCGTAAAAGTATGTAACGTTATACGTTATAACGTAATAGTATATAACGTTATACGTTATAACGTAGTAGTATATAACGTTATACGTTATAGCGTAATATTATATAACGTTATACGTTATGACGTAATCGTATATAACGTTATACGTTATAACGTAATAGTATATAACGTTATACGTTATGACCTAATAGTATATAACGTTATACGTTACGACGTAATCGTATATAACGTTAGACGTTATAACGTAATAGTATATAACGTTATACGTTATAGCGTAAAAGTATGTAACGTTATACGTTATAACGTCACATTATATAACGTTATACGTTATAACGTAACAGTATATAACGTTATACGTTACAGCGTAACAGTATGTAACGTTATACGTTATAACGTAACAGTATATAACGTTATACGTTATAACGTAATAGTATATAACATTATACGTTATAACGTAACAGTATGTAACGTTATACGTTATAACGTAACAGTATATAACGTTATACGTTATAGCTCAATAGTATATAACGCTATACGTTACAGCGTAACAGTATGTAACGTTATACGTTATAACGTAACAGTATATAACGTTATACGTTATAACGTAATAGTATATAACATTATACGTTATAACGTAACAGTATGTAACGATATACGTTATAACGGAACAGTATATAACGTTATACGTTATAACGTAACAGTATATAACGTTATACGTTATAGCTTAATAGTATATAACGCTATACGTTACAGCGTAACAGTATGTAACGTTATACGTTATAACGTAACAGTATATAACGTTATACGTTATAACGTAATAGTATATAACATTATACGTTATAACGTAACAGTATGTAACGTTATACGTTATAACGTAACAGTATGTAACGTTACACGTTGTAACGTAACAGTATATAACTTTATATGTTATAAGGTAACATTATATAACGTTACACGTTATATCGTAATAGTATATAACGTGATACGTTATGACGTAATCGTATATAACTTTATACGTTATAACGTAATATTATATAACGTTATACGTTATAGCGTAATAGTATATAACGTTATACGTTATAGCGTAATAGTATATAACGCTATACGTTATGACGCAATCGTATATAACGTTATACGTTATAACGTAATAGTATATAACGTTATACGTTATGACCTAATTGTATATAACGTTATACGTTACGACGTAATCGTATATAACGTTAGACGTTATAACGTAATAGTATATAACGTTATACGTTATAGCGTAAAAGTATGTAACGTTATACGTTATAACGTCACATTATATAACGTTATACGTTATAACGTAACAGTATATAACGTTATACGTTATTACGTAATCGTATATAACGTTATACGTTATCACGTAATAGTATATAACGTTATACGTTATAACGTAGTAGTATATAACGTTATACGTTATAACGTAATAGTATATAACGTTATACGTTATAGCTTAATAGTATATAACGCTATACGTTATAGCGTAAAAGTATGTAACGTTATACGGTATAGCTTAATAGTATATAACGCTATACGTTACAGCGTAACAGTATGTAACGTTATACGTTATGACGTAGTCGTATATAACGTTATACGTTATAACGTAATAGTATATAACGTTATACGTTATAACGTAATATTATATAACGTTATACATTATAGCGTAAAAGTATGTAACGTTATACGTTATAACGTCACAGTATTTAACGTTATACGTTATAAGGTAACAGTATATAACTTTATACGTTATATCGTAATAGTATATAACGTTATACGTTATAGCGTAATATTGTATAACGTTATATGTTATAGCCTAATAGTATATAACGTTATACGTTATGACGTAGTCGTATATAACGTTATACGTTATAACGTAATAGTATATAATGTTATACGTTATAACGTAATAGTATATAACGTTATACGTTATAGCTTAATAGTATATAACGCTATACGTTACAGCGTAACTATATGTAACGTTATACGTTATAACGTAACAGTATATAACTTTATATGTTACAAGGTAACATTATATAACGTTACACGTTATATCGTAATAGAATATAACGTTATACGATATGACGTAATAGTATATAACGTTATACGTTATAGCGTAATATTGTATAACGTTTTACGTTATAGCCTAATAGTATATAACGTTATACGTTATGACGTAACAGTATATAACGTTATACGTTATAGCGTAATAGTATATAACGCTATACGTTACAGGGTAACAGTATGTAACGTTATAAGTTATAACGTAACAGTATATAACGTTATACGTTATAACGTAATATTATATAACGTTATACGTTATAACCTAATAGTATATAATCTTAACGTAATAGTATATAACGTTATACGTTATAACGTAATAGCATAAAACGCTATACGTTATAGCGTAACAGTATGTAAGGTTATACGTTATAACGTAACAGTATGTAACGTTATACGTTATAACGTAACAGTATGTAACGTTATACGTTATAACGTAACAGTATGTAACGTTATACGTTATAACGTAACAGTATGTAACGTTACACGTTGTAACGTAACAGTATATAACTTTACATGTTATAAGGTAACATTATATAACGTTACACGTTATATCGTAATAGTATATAACGTGATACGTTATGACGTAATCGTATATAACTTTATACGTTATAACGTAATATTATATAACGTCATACGTTATAACGTAATAGTATATAACGTTATACGTTATAGCGTAATAGTATATAACGCTATACGTTATGACGTAATCGTATATAACGTTATACGTTATAACGTAATAGTATATAACGTTATACGTTATGACGTAATAGTATATAACGTTATACGTTACAGCGTAACAGTATGTAACGTTATACGTTATAACGTAACAGTATACAACGTTATACGTTATAGCGTAATATTGAATAACGTTATACGTTATAGCCTAATAGTATATAACGTTATACGTTATGACGTAGTCGTATATAACGTTATACGTTATAACGTAATAGTATATAATGTTATACGTTATAACGTAAGAGTATATAACGTCATACGTTATAGCTTAATAGTATATAACGCTATACGTTACAGCTTAACAGTATGTAACGTTATACGTTATAACGTAACAGTATATAACATTATACGTTATAACGTAATAGTATATAACGTTATACCTTATAACGTAACAGTATGTAACGTTATACGTTATAACGGAACAGTATATAACGTTATACGTTATAACGTAACAGTATATAACGTTATACGTTATAACGTAATAGTATATAACATTATACGTTATAACGTAACAGTATGTAACGTTATACGTTATAACGTAACAGTATCTAACGTTATACGTTATAACGTAACAGTATGTAACGATACACGTTGTAACGTAACAGTATATAACTTTATATGTTATAAGGTAACATTATATAACGTTACACGTTATATCGTAATAGTATATAACGTGATACGTGATGACGTAATCGTATATAACTATATACGTTATAACGTAATATTATATAACGTTATACGTTATAGCGTAATAGTATATGACGTTATACGTTATAGCGTAATAGTATATAACGCTATACGTTATGACGTAATCGTATATAACGTTATACGTTATAACGTAATAGTATATAACGTTATACGTTATGACGTAATATTATATAACGTTATACGTTACAGCGTAACAGTATGTAACGTTATACGTTATAACGTAACAGTATATAACGTTATACGTTATAACGTAATATTATATAACGTTATACGTTATGACCTAATAGTATATAACGTTATGCGTTACGACGTAATCGTATATAACGTTAGACGTTATAACGTAATAGTATATAACGTTATACGTTATAGAGGAAAAGTATGTAACGTTATACGTTATAACGTCACAGTATTTAACGTTACACGTTGTAACGTAACAGTATATAACTTTATATGTTATAAGGTAACATTATATAACGTTACACGTTATATCGTAATAGTATATAACGTGATACGTTATGACGTAACCGTATATAACTTTATACGTTATAACGTAACATTATATAACGTCATACGTTATAACGTAATAGTATATAACGTTATACGTTACAGCGTAACAGTATGTAACGTTATACGTTATAACGTAACAGTATATAACGTTATACGTTATAGCGTAATATTGTATAACGCTATACGTTATAGCCTAATAGTATATAACGTTATACGTTATGACGTAGTCGTATATAACGTTATACGTTATAACGTAATAGTATATAATGTTATACGTTATAACGTAATAGTATATAACGTTATACGTTATAGCTTAATAGTATATAACATTATACGTTATAACGTAACAGTATGTAACGTTATACGTTATAACGTAACAGTATGTAACGTTACACGTTGTAACGTAACAGTATATAACTTTATATGTTACAAGGTAACATTATATAACGTTACACGTTATATCGTAATAGAATATAACGTTATACGTTATGTCGTAATAGTATATAACGTTATACGTTATAGCGTAATATTGTATAACGTTATACGTTATAGCCTAATAGTATATAACGTTATACGTTATGACGTAGACGTATATAACGTTATACGTTATAGCGTAATAGTATATGACGTTATACGTTATAGCGTAATAGTATATAACGCTATACGTTATGACGTAATCGTATATAACGTTATACGTTATAACGTAATAGTATATAACGTTATACGTTATGACGTAATATTATATAACGTTATACGTTACAGCGTAACAGTATGTAACGTTATACGTTATAACGTAACAGTATATAACGTTATATGTTATAACGTAATAGTATATAACATTATACGTTATAACGTAACAGTATGTAACGTTATACGTTATAACGTAACAGTATGTAACGTTACACGTTGTAACGTAACAGTATATAACTTTATATGTTACAAGGTAACATTATATAACGTTACACGTTATATCGTAATAGAATATAACGTTATACGTTATGTCGTAATAGTATATAACGTTATACGTTATAGCGTAATATTGTATAACGTTATACGTTATAGCCTAATAGTATATAACGTTATACGTTATGACGTAGACGTATATAACGTTATACGTTATAACGTAATAGTATATAACGGGATACGTTATGACGTAATCATATATAACGTTATACGTTATAACGTAATAGTATATAACGTTATACGTTATAACGTAACAGTATGTAACGTTATACCTTGTAACGTAACAGTATATAACGTTATACGTTATAGCGTAATATTGTATAACGTTACACGTTATATCGTAATAGTATATAACGTTATACGTTATGACGTAATAGTATATAACGTTATACGTTAGAGCGTAATAGTATATAACGCTATACGTTACAGGGTAACAGTATGTAACGTTATAAGTTATAACGTAACAGTATATAACGTTATACGTTATAACGTAATATTATATATCGTTATACGTTATAACCTAATAGTATATAATCTTAACGTAATAGTATATAACGTTATACGTTATAACGTAATAGTATAAAACGCTATACGTTATAGCGTAACAGTACGTAAGGTTATACGTTATAACGTAACAGTATGTAACGTTATACGTTATAACGTAACAGTATGTAACGTTATACGTTATAACGTAACAGTATGTAACGTTATACGTTATAACGTAACAGTATGTAACGTTACACGTTGTAACGTAACAGTATATAACTTTATATGTTATAAGGTAACATTATATAACGTTACACGTTATATCGTAATAGTATATAACGTGATACGTTATGACGTAATCGTATATAACTTTATACGTTATAACGTAATATTACATAACGTCATACGTTATAACGTAATAGTATATAACGTTATACGTTATAGCGTAATAGTATATAACGCTATACGTTATGACGTAATCGTATATAACGTTATACGTTATAACGTAGTAGTATATAACGTTCTACGTTATGACGTAATAGTATATATCGTTATACGTTACAGCGTAACAGTATGTAACGTTATACGTTATAACGTAACAGTATATAACGTTATACGTTATAGCGTAATATTGTATAACGTTATACGTTATAGCCTAATAGTATATAACGTTATACGTTATGACGTAGTCGTATATAACGTTATACGTTATAACGCAATAGTATATAATGTTATACGTTATAACGTAATAGTATATAACGTTATACGTTATAGCTTAATAGTATATAACGCTATACGTTACAGCTTAACAGTATGTAACGATATACGTTATAACGTAACAGTATATAACGTTATACGTTATAACTTAATAGTATATAACGTTATACGTTATAACGTAACAATATGTAACGTTATACGTTATAACGTAACAGTATGTAACGTTACACGTTGTAACGTAACAGTATATAACTTTATATGTTATAAGGTAACATTATGTAACGTTACACGTTATATCGTAATAGTATATAACGTGACACGTTATGACGTAATCGTATATAACTTTATACGTTATAACGTAATATTATATAACGTTATACGTTATAGCGTAATAGTATATAACGTTATACGTTATAGCGTAATATTATATAACGCTATACGTTATGACGTAATCGTATATAACGTTATACGTTATAACGTAATAGTATATAACGTTATACGTTATGACGTATTATTATATAACGTTTTACGTTACAGCGTAACAGTATGCAACGTTAAACGTTATAACGTAACAGTATATAACGTTATACGTTATAACGTAATATTATATAACGTTATACGTTATAACCTAATAGTATATAATCTTAACGTAATAGTATATAACGTTATACGTTATAACGTAATAGCATAAAACGCTATACGTTATAGCGTAACAGTATGTAAGGTTATACGTTATAACGTAACAGTATGTAACGTTATACGTTATAACGTAACAGTATGTAGCGTTATACATTATAGCGTAAAAGTATGTAACGTTATACGTTATAACGTCACAGTATTTAACGTTATACGTTATAAGGTAACAGTATATAACTTTATACGTTATATCGTAATAGTATATAACGTTATACGTTATAGCGTAATATTGTATAACGTTATATGTTATAGCCTAATAGTATATAACGTTATACGTTATGACGTAGTCGTATATAACGTTATACGTTATAACGTAATAGTATATAATGTTATACATTATAACGTAATAGTATATAACGTTATACGTTATAGCTTAATAGTATATAACGCTATACGTTACAGCGTAACTATACGTAACGTTATACGTTATAACGTAACAGTATATAACTTTATATGTTACAAGGTAACATTATATAACGTTACACGTTATATCGTAATAGAATATAACGTTATACGATATGACGTAATAGTATATAACGTTATACGTTATAGCGTAATATTGTATAACGTTTTACGTTATAGCCTAATAGTATATAACGTTATACGTTATGACGTAACAGTATATAACGTTATACGTTATAGCGTAATAGTATATAACGCTATACGTTACAGGGTAACAGTATGTAACGTTATAAGTTATAACGTAACAGTATATAACGTTATACGTTATAACGTAATATTATATAACGTTATACGTTATAACCTAATAGTATATAATCTTAACGTAATAGTATATAACGTTATACGTTATAACGTACTAGCATAAAACGCTATACGTTATAGCGTAACAGTATGTAAGGTTATACGTTATAACGTAAGAGTATGTAACGTTACACGTTATAACGTAACAGTATGTAACGTTATACGTTATAACGTAACAGTATGTAACGTTATACGTTATAACGTAACAGTATGTAACGTTACACGTTGTAACGTAACAGTATATAACTTTACATGTTATAAGGTAACATTATATAACGTTACACGTTATATCGTAATAGTATATAACGTGATACGTTATGACGTAATCGTATATAACTTTATACGTTATAACGTAATATTATATAACGTCATACGTTATAACGTAATAGTATATAACGTTATACGTTATAGCGTAATAGTATATAACGCTATACGTTATGACGTAATCGTATATAACGTTATACGTTATAACGTAATAGTATATAACGTTATACGTTATGACGTAATAGTATATAACGTTATACGTTACAGCGTAACAGTATGTAACGTTATACGTTATAACGTAACAGTATACAACGTTATACGTTATAGCGTAATATTGAATAACGTTATACGTTATAGCCTAATAGTATATAACGTTATACGTTATGACGTAGTCGTATATAACGTTATACGTTATAACGTAATAGTATATAATGTTATACGTTATAACGTAAGAGTATATAACGTCATACGTTATAGCTTAATAGTATATAATGCTATACGTTACAGCTTAACAGTATGTAACGTTATACGTTATAACGTAACAGTATATAACGTTATACGTTATAACGTAATAGTATATAACGTTATACGTTATAACGTAACAGTATGTAACGTTATACGTTATAACGGAACAGTATATAACGTTATACGTTATAACGTAACAGTATATAACGTTATACGTTATAACGTAATAGTATATAATGTTATACGTTATAACGTAACAGTATGTAACGTTATACGTTATAACGTAACAGTATGTAACGTTATACGTTATAACGTAACAGTATGTAACGTTACACGTTGTAACGTAACAGTATATAACTTTATATGTTATAAGGTAACATTATATAACGTTACACGTTATATCGTAATAGTATATAACGTGATACGTTATGACGTAATCGTATATAACTTTATACGTTATAACGTAATATTATATAACGTTATACGTTATAGCGTAATAGTATATGACGTTATACGTTATAGCGTAATAGTATATAACGCTATACGTTATGACGTAATCGTATATAACGTTATACGTTATAACGTAATAGTATATAACGTTATACGTTATGACGTAATATTATATAACGTTATACGTTACAGCGTAACAGTATGTAACGTTATACGTTATAACGTAACAGTATATAACGTTATACGTTATAACGTAATATTATATAACGTTATACGTTATGACCTAATAGTATATAACGTTATGCGTTACGACGTAATCGTATATAACGTTAGACGTTATAACGTAATAGTATATAACGTTATACGTTATAGCGGAAAAGTATGTAACGTTATACGTTATAACGTCACAGTATTTAACGTTACACGTTGTAACGTAACAGTATATAACTTTATATGTTATAAGGTAATATTATATAACGGTACACGTTATATCGTAATAGTATATAACGTGATACGTTATGACGTAATCGTATATAACTTTATACGTTATAACGTAACATTATATAACGTCATACGTTATAACGTAATAGTATATAACGTTATACGTTACAGCGTAACAGTATGTAACGTTATACGTTATAACGCAACAGTATATAACGTTATACGTTATAGCGTAATATTGTATAACGCTATACGTTATAGCCTAATAGTATATAACGTTATACGTTATGACGTAGTCGTATATAACGTTATACGTTATAACGTAATAGTATATAATGTTATACGTTATAACGTAATAGTATATAACGTTATACGTTATAGCTTAATAGTATATAACGCTATACGTTACAGCTTAACAGTATGTAACGTTATACGTTATAACGTAACAGTATATAACGTTATACGTTATAGCGTAATATTGTATAACGCTATACGTTATAGCCTAATAGTATATAACGTTATACGTTATGACGTAGTCGTATATAACGTTATACGTTATAACGTAATAGTATATAATGTTATACGTTATAACGTAATAGTATATAACGTTATACGTTATAGCTTAATAGTATATAACGCTATACGTTACAGCTTAACAGTATGTAACGTCATACGTTATAACGTAACAGTATATAACGTTATACGTTATAACGTAATAGTATATAACGTTATACGTTATAACGTAACAGTATGTAACGTAATACGTTATAACGGAACAGTATATAACGTTATACGTTATAACGTAACAGTATATAACGTTATACGTTATAGCTTAATAGGATATAACGCTATACGTTACAGCTTAACAGTATGTAACGTTATACGTTATAACGTAACAGTATATAACGTTATATGCTATAACGTAATAGTATATAACATTATACGTTATAACGTAACAGTATGTAACGTTATACGTTATAACGTAACAGTATGTAACGTTACACGTTGTAACGTAACAGTATATAACTTTATATGTTACAAGGTAACATTATATAACGTTACACGTTATATCGTAATAGAATATAACGTTATACGTTATGTCGTAATAGTATATAACGTTATACGTTATAGCGTAATATTGTATAACGTTATACGTTATAGCCTAATAGTATATAACGTTATACGTTATGACGTAGACGTATATAACGTTATACGTTATAACGTAATAGTATATAACGGGATACGTTATGACGTAATCGTATATAACGTTATACGTTATAACGTAATAGTATATAACGTTATACGTTATAACGTAACAGTATGTAACGTTATACGTTGTAACGTAACAGTATATAACGTTATACGTTATAGCGTAATATTGTATAACGTTACACGTTATATCGTAATAGTATATAACGTTATACGTTATGACGTAATAGTATATAACGTTATACGTTAGAGCGTAATAGTATATAACGCTATACGTTACAGGGTAACAGTATGTAACGTTATAAGTTATAACGTAACAGTATATAACGTTATACGTTATAACGTAATATTATATATCGTTATACGTTATAACCTAATAGTATATAATCTTAACGTAATAGTATATAACGTTATACGTTATAACGTAATAGTATAAAACGCTATACGTTATAGCGTAACAGTACGTAAGGTTATACGTTATAACGTAACAGTATGTAACGTTATACGTTATAACGTAACAGTATGTAACGTTATACGTTATAACGTAACAGTATATAACGTTATACGTTATAACGTAACAGTATGTAACGTTACACGTTGTAACGTAACAGTATATAACTTTATATGTTATAAGGTAACATTATATAACGTTACACGTTATATCGTAATAATATAAAACGTGATACGTTATGACGTAATCGTATATAACTTTATACGTTATAACGTAATATTACATAACGTCATACGTTATAACGTAATAGTATATAACGTTATACGTTATAGCGTAATAGTATATAACGCTATACGTTATGACGTAATCGTATATAACGTTATACGTTATAACGTAGTAGTATATAACGTTCTACGTTATGACGTAATAGTATATATCGTTATACGTTACAGCGTAACAGTATGTAACGTTATACGTTATAACGTAACAGTATATAACGTTATACGTTATAGCGTAATATTGTATAACGTTATACGTTATAGCCTAATAGTATATAACGTTATACGTTATGACGTAGTCGTATATAACGTTATACGTTATAACGCAATAGTATATAATGTTATACATTATAACGTAATAGTATATAACGTTATACGTTATAGCTTAATAGTATATAACGCTATACGTTACAGCTTAACAGTATGTAACGTTATACGTTATAACGTAACAGTATATAACGTTATACGTTATAACGTAATAGTATATAACGTTATACGTTATAACGTAATAGTATATAACGTTATACGTTATAGCGGAAAAGTATGCAACGTTAAACGTTATAACGTAACAGTATATAACGTTATACGTTATAACGTAATATTATATAACGTTATACGTTATGACCTAATAGTATATAACGTTATACGTTACGACGTAATCGTATATAACGTTAGACGTTATAACGTAATAGTATATAACGTTATACGTTATAGCGGAAAAGTATGTAACGTTATACGTTATAACGTCACAGTATTTAACGCTACACGTTGTAACGTAACAGTATATAACTTTATATGTTATAAGGTAACATTATATAACGTTACACGTTATATCGTAATAGTATATAACGTGATACGTTATGACGTAACAGTATGTAACGTTACACGTTATATCGTAATAGTATATAACGTGATACGTTATGACGTAACAGTATGTAACGTTATACGTTATAACGGAACAGTATATAACGTTATACGTTACAGCGTAATAGTTTATAACGTTAACGTAATAGTATATAACGTTTTACGTTATAACGTAACACTATATAACGATATACGTTATAACGTAACAGTTGGTAAGGTGATACGTTATAACGTAATGCTGCATAACATTATACGTTATAACGTAACAGTATATAACGTTATACGTTATAACGTAATAGTATGTAACGTTATACGTTATGACGTAACAGTATATAACGTTATACATTATAACGTAACAGTATATATCGTTATGCGTTATGACGTAATCGTATATAACGTTATACGTTATAGCGTAATAGTATATAACGTTATACGTTATAACGTAACAGTATATAACGTTATACATTATAACGTAATTGTATATAACGTTGTACGTTATAACGTAATAGTATGTAACGTTATACGTTATAACGTAATAGTATATAACGTTATACGTTATAGCGTAATAGTGTATAACGTTATACGTTATAGCGTAATAGTATATAACGCTATACGTTACAGCGTAACAGAATGTAACGTTATAAGGTATGACGTAATCGTATATAACGTTATACGTTACAACGTAACAGTATATAACGTTATACGTTATAACGTAATAGTATGTAACGTTATACGTTATAACGTAACAGTATATAACGTTATACATTATAACGTAACAGTATATAACGATATGCGTTATGACGTAATCGTATATAACGTTATACGTTATAACGTAATAGTATATAACGTTATACGTTATAACGTAATAGTATATAACGTTATACGTTATAACGTAATAGTATATAACGTTATACGTTATAGCGTAATAGTGTATGACGTTATACGTTATAGCGTAATAGTATATAACGCTATACGTTACAGCGTAACAAAATGTAACGTTATAAGTTATGACGTAATCGTATATAACGTTATACGTTATAACGTAATAGTATGTAACGTTATGCGTTATAACGTAGCAGTATATAACGTTATACGATATAACGTAATGCTATATAACGTTGTACGTTATAACGTAATTGTATGTAACGTTATACGTTATAACGTAATAGTATGTAACGTTATACGTTATAACGTAATGCTACGTAGCGTTGTACGTTATAACGTAATGCTACATAACGTTGTACGTTATAACATAATGCTACAAAACGTTATACCTTATAACGTAATGCGACATAACGTTATGCGTAATAATATATAACGTTATACGTTATAACGTAACAGTATATAACGTTATACGTTGTAACGTAACAGTATATAACATTATACGTTATAACGTAACAGTGTATAACGTTATACGTTAATACGCAACAGTATGTAACGTTATACGTTATAACGTAACAGTGTATAACGTTATACGTTATAACGTAACAGTATATAACGTTAAACGTTATAACGTAACAGTGTATAGCGTTATACGTTAATACGCAACAGTATGTAACGTTATCCGTTATAACGTAACAGTGTATAACGTTATACGTTATAACGTAACAGTATATAACGTTATACATTATAACGTAGCAGTATATAACGTTATACGTTATAACGTAATTGTATATAACGTTGTACGTTATAACGTAATGGTATGTAACGTTATACGTTATAACGTAATAGTATCTAACGTTATACGTTATAGCGTAATAGTGTATAACGTTATACGTTATAGCGTAATAGTATATGACGCTATACGTTACAGCGTAACAGAATGTAACGTTATAAGGTATGACGTAATCGTATATAACGTTATACGTTACAACGTAACAGTATATAACGTTATACGTTATAACGTAATAGTATGTAACGTTATACGTTATAACGTAACAGTATATAACGTTATACATTATAACGTAACAGTATATAACGATATGCGTTATGACGTAATCGTATATAACGTTATACGTTATAACGTAATAGTATATAACGTTATACGT
Organism: Bombus sonorus; assembly: GCA_029958995.1. Lineage (NCBI taxonomy): Eukaryota > Metazoa > Arthropoda > Insecta > Hymenoptera > Apidae > Bombus > Bombus sonorus. Next base: position 19,216,578 of record JARWAU010000006.1, read on the forward strand.
TATAACGTAATAGTATATAACGTTATACGTTATAGCGTAATAGTGTATAACGTTATACGTTATAGCGTAATAGTGTATAACGTTATACGTTATAGCGTAATAGTATATAACGCTATACGTTACAGCGTAACAGAATGTAACGTTATAAGTTATGACGTAATCGTATATAACGTTATACGTTACAACGTAATAGTATATAACGTCATACGTTATAACGTAACAGTATGTAACGTTATACGTTATAACGTAACAGTATATAACGTTATACGTTATAACGTAACAGTATATAACGTTATGCGTTATAACGTAGCAGTATATAACGTTATACGATATAACGTAATGGTATATAACGTTGTACGTTATAACGTAATTGTATGTAACGTTATACGTTATAACGTAATAGTATGTAACGTTATACGTTATAACGTAATGCTACGTAGCGTTGTACGTTATAACGTAATGCTACATAACGTTGTACGTTATAACATAATGCTACAAAACGTTATACCTTATAACGTAATGCGACATAACGTTATGCGTTATAACGTAATAATATATAACGTTATACGTTATAACGTAACAGTATATAACGTTATACGTTGTAACGTAACAGTATATAACATTATACGTTATAACGTAACAGTGTATAACGTTATACGTTAATACGCAACAGTATGTAACGTTATACGTTATAATGTAACAGTGTATAACGTTATACGTTATAACGTAACAGTATATAACGTTATACGTTATAACGTAACAATGTATAACGTTATACGTTAATACGCAACAGTATGTAACGTTATCTGTTATAACGTAACAGTGTAAAACGTTATACGTTATAACGTAACAGTATATAACGTTATACATTATAACGTAACAGTATATAACGTTATGCGTTATGACGTAATCGTATATAACGTTATACGTTATAACGTATTAGTATGTAACGTTATACGTTATAACGTAACAGAATGTAACGTTATAAGTTATGACGTAATCGTATATAACGTTATAGGTTACAACGTAATAGTATATAACGTCATACGTTATAACGTAACAGTATGTAACGTTATACGTTATAACGTAACAGTATATAACGTTATACGTTATAACGTAACAGTATATAACGTTATACATTATAACGTAACAGTATATAACGATATGCGTTATGACGTAATCGTATATAACGTTATACGTTATAACGTAATAGTATATGACGTTATACGTTATAACGTATTAGTATGTAACGTTATACGTTATAACGTAACAGTATATAACGTTATACATTATAACGTAACAGTATATAACGATATGCGTTATGACGTAATCGTATATAACGTTATACGTTATAACGTAATAGTATATGACGTTATACGTTATAACGTAATAGTATATAACGTTATACGTTATAGCGTAATAGTGTATAACGTTATACGTTATAGCGTAATAGTATATAACGCTATACGTTACAGCGTAACAGAATGTAACGTTATAAGTTATGACGTAATCGTATATAACGTTATAGGTTACAACGTAATAGTATATAACGTCATACGTTATAACGTAACAGTATGTAACGTTATACGTTATAACGTAACAGTATATAACGTTATACGTTATAACGTAACAGTATATAACGTTATACGATATAACGTAATGGTATATAACGTTGTACGTTATAACGTAACAGTATGTAACGTTATACGTTATAACGTAACAGTATATAACGTTATACGTTATAACGTAACAGTATATAACGTTATGCGTTATAACGTAGCAGTATATAACGTTATACGATATAACGTAATGGTATATAACGTTGTACGTTATAACGTAATTGTATGTAACGTTATACGTTATAACGTAATAGTATGTAACGTTATACGTTATAACGTAATGCTACGTAGCGTTGTACGTTATAACGTAATGCTACATAACGTTGTACGTTATAACATAATGCTACAAAACGTTATACCTTATAACGTAATGCGACATAACGTCATGCGTTATAACGTAATAATATATAACGTTATACGTTATAACGTAACAGTATATAACGTTATACGTTGTAACGTAACAGTATATAACATTATACGTTATAACGTAACAGTGTATAACGTTATACGTTAATACGCAACAGTATGTAACGTTATACGTTATAACGTAACAGTGTATAACGTTATACGTTATAACGTAACAGTATATAACGTTATACGTTATAACCGAACAGTGTATAACGTTATACGTTAATACGCAACAGTATGTAACGTTATCTGTTATAACGTAACAGTGTATAACGTTATACGTTATAACGTAACAGTATATAACGTTATACATTATAACGTAACAGTATATAACGTAACAGTATATAACGTTATACATTATAACGTAACAGTATATAACGTTATGCGTTATGACGTAATCGTATATAACGTTATACGTTATAACGTAATAGTATATAACGTTATACGTTATAACGTAATAGTATATAACGTTATACGTTATAGCGTAATAGTGTATAACGTTATACGTTATAGCGTAATAGTATATAACGCTATACGTTACAGCGTAACAGAATGTAACGTTATAAGTTATGACGTAATCGTATATAACGTTATACGTTACAACGTAACAGTATATAACGTTATACGTTATAACGTATTAGTATGTAACGTTATACGTTATAACGTAACAGTATATAACGTTATACATTATAACGTAACAGTATATAACGATATGCGTTATGACGTAATCGTATATAACGTTATACGTTATAACGTAATAGTATATGACGTTATACGTTATAACGTAATAGTATATAACGTTATACGTTATAGCGTAATAGTGTATAACGTTATACGTTATAGCGTAATAGTATATAACGCTATACGTTACAGCGTAACAGAATGTAACGTTATAAGTTATGACGTAATCGTATATAACGTTATAGGTTACAACGTAATAGTATATAACGTCATACGTTATAACGTAACAGTATGTAACGTTATACGTTATAACGTAACAGTATATAACGTTATACGTTATAACGTAACAGTATATAACGTTATGCGTTATAACGTAGCAGTATATAACGTTATACGATATAACGTAATGGTATATAACGTTGTACGTTATAACGTAATTGTATGTAACGTTATACGTTATAACGTAATAGTATGTAACGTTATACGTTATAACGTAATGCTACGTAGCGTTGTACGTTATAACGTAATGCTACATAACGTTGTACGTTAAAACATAATGCTACAAAACGTTATACCTTATAACGTAATGCGACATAACGTTATGCGTTATAACGTAATAATATATAACGTTATACGTTATAACGTAACAGTATATAACGTTATACGTTGTAACGTAACAGTATATAACATTATACGTTATAACGTAACAGTGTATAACGTTATACGTTAATACGCAACAGTATGTAACGTTATACGTTATAACGTAATGCTACGTAGCGTTGTACGTTATAACGTAATGCTACATAACGTTGTACGATATAACATAATGCTACAAAACGTTATACCTTATAACGTAATGCGACATAACGTTATGCGTTATAACGTAATAATATATAACGTTATACGTTATAACGTAACAGTATATAACGTTATACGTTGTAACGTAACAGTATATAACATCATACGTTATAACGTAACAGTGTATAACGTTATACGTTAATACGCAACAGTATGTAACGTTATACGTTATAACGTAACAGTGTATAACGTTATACGTTATAACGTAACAGTATATAACGTTATACGTTATAACGTAACAGTGTATAACGTTATACGCTAATACGCAACAGTATGTAACGTTATCCGTTATAACGTAACAGTGTATAACGTTATACGTTATAACGTAACAGTATATAACGTTATACATTATAACGTAGCAGTATATAACGTTATACGTTATATCGTAATTGTATATAACGTTGTACGTTATAACGTAATAGTATGTAACGTTATACGTTATAACGTAACAGTATATAACGTTATACATTATAACGTAACAGTATATAACGATATGCGTTATGACGTAATCGTATATAACGTTATACGTTATAACGTAATAGTATATAACGTTATACGTTATAGCGTAATAGTGTATAACGTTATACGTTATGGCGTAATAGTATATAACGCTATACGTTACAGCGTAACAGAATGTAACGTTATAAGGTATGACGTAATCGTATATAACGTTATACGTTACAACGTAACAGTATATAACGTTATACGTTATAACGTAATAGTATGTAACGTTATACGTTATAGCGTAATAGTGTATAACGTTATACGTTATGGCGTAATAGTATATAACGCTATACGTTACAGCGTAACAGAATGTAACGTTATAAGGTATGACGTAATCGTATATAACGTTATACGTTACAACGTAACAGTATATAACGTTATACGTTATAACGTAATAGTATGTAACGTTATACGTTATAACGTAACAGTATATAACGTTATACATTATAACGTAACAGTATATAACGATATGCGTTATGACGTAATCGTATATAACGTTATACGTTATAACGTAATAGTATATAACGTTATACGTTATAACGTAATAGTATATAACGTTATACGTTATAGCGTAATAGTGTATAACGTTATACGTTATAGCGTAATAGTATATAACGCTATACGTTACAGCGTAACAGAATGTAACGTTATAAGTTATGACGTAATCGTATATAACGTTATACGTTACAACGTAATAGTATATAACGTCATACGTTATAACGTAACAGTATGTAACGTTATACGTTATAACGTAACAGTATATAACGTTATACGTTATAACGTAACAGTATATAACGTTATGCGTTATAACGTATTAGTATGTAACGTTATACGTTATAACGTAACAGTATATAACGTTATAGGTTACAACGTAATAGTATATAACGTCATACGTTATAACGTAACAGTATGTAACGTTATACGTTATAACGTAACAGTATATAACGTTACACGTTATAACGTAACAGTATATACCGTTATGCGTTATAACGTAGCAGTATATAACGTTATACGATATAACGTAATAGTATATAACGTTGTACGTTATAACGTAATTGTATGTAACGTTATACGTTATAACGTAATAGTATGTAACGTTATACGTTATAACGTAATGCTACGTAGCGTTGTACGTTATAACGTAATGCTACATAACGTTGTACGTTATAACATAATGCTACAAAACGTTATACCTTATAACGTAATGCGACATAACGTTATGCGTTATAACGTAATAATATATAACGTTATACGTTATAACGTAACAGTATATAACGTTATACGTTGTAACGTAACAGTATATAACATTATACGTTATAACGTAACAGTGTATAACATTATACGTTAATACGCAACAGTATGTAACGTTATACGTTATAACGTAATGCTACGTAGCGTTGTACGTTATAACGTAATGCTACATAACGTTGTACGTTATAACATAATGCTACAAAACGTTATACCTTATAACGTAATGCGACATAACGTTATGCGTTATAACGTAATAATATATAACGTTATACGTCATAACGTAACAGTATATAACGTTATACGTTGTAACGTAACAGTATATAACATTATACGTTATAACGTAACAGTGTATAACGTTATACGTTAATACGCAACAGTATGTAACGTTATACGTTATAACGTAACAGTGTATAACGTTATACGTTATAACGTAACAGTATATAACGTTATACGTTATAACGTAACAGTTTATAACGTTATACGTTAATACGCAACAGTATGTAACGTTATCCGTTATAACGTAACAGTGTATAACGTTATACGTTATAACGTAACAGTATATAACGTTATACATTATAACGTAGCAGTATATAACGTTATACGTTATAACGTAATTGTATATAACGTTGTACGTTATAACGTAATAGTATGTAACGTTATACGTTATAACGTAATAGTATATAACGTTATACGTTATAGCGTAATAGTGTATAACGTTATACGTTATAGCGTAATAGTATATAACGCTATACGTTACAGCGTAACAGAATGTAACGTTATAAGGTACGACGTAATCGTATATAACGTTATACGTTACAACGTAACAGTATATAACGTTATACGTTATAACGTAATAGTATGTAACGTTATACGTTATAACGTAACAGTATATAACGTTATACATTATAACGTAACAGTATATAACGATATGCGTTATGACGTAATCGTATATAACGTTATACGTTATAACGTAATAGTATATAACGTTATACGTTATAACGTAATAGTATATAACGTTATACGTTATAGCGTAATAGTGTATGACGTTATACGTTATAGCGTAATAGTATATAACGCTATACGTTACAGCGTAACAGAATGTAACGTTATAAGTTATGACGTAATCGTATATAACGTTATACGTTACAACGTAATAGTATATAACGTCATACGTTATAACGTAACAGTATGTAACGTTATACGTTATAACGTAACAGTATATAACGTTATACGTTATAACGTAACAGTATATAACGTTATGCGTTATAACGTAGCAGTATATAACGTTATACGATATAACGTAATGGTATATAACGTTGTACGTTATAACGTAATTGTATGTAACGTTATACGTTATAACGTAATAGTATGTAACGTTATACGTTATAACGTAATGCTACGTAGCGTTGTACGTTATAACGTAATGCTACATAACGTTGTACGTTATAACATAATGCTACAAAACGTTATACCTTATAACGTAATGCGACATAACGTTATGCGTTATAACGTAATAATATATAACGTTATACGTTATAACGTAACAGTATATAACGTTATACGTTGTAACGTAACAGTATATAACATTATACGTTATAACGTAACAGTGTATAACCTTATACGTTAATACACAACAGTATGTAACGTTATACGTTATAACGTAACAGTGTATAACGTTATACGTTATAACGTAACAGTATATAACGTTATACGTTATAACGTAACAGTGTATAACGTTATACGTTAATACGCAACAGTATGTAACGTTATCCGTTATAACGTGACAGTGTATAACGCTATACGTTACAGCGTAACAGAATGTAACGTTATAAGTTATGACGTAATCGTATATAACGTTATAGGTTACAACGTAATGGTATATAACGTCATACGTTATAACGTAACAGTATGTAACGTTATACGTTATAACGTAACAGTATATAACGTTATACGTTATAACGTAACAGTATATAACGTTATGCGTTATAACGTAGCAGTATATAACGTTGTACGTTATAACGTAATTGTATGTAACGTTATACGTTATAACGTAATAGTATATAACGTTATACGTTACAACGTAACAGTATATAACGTTATACGTTATAACGTATTAGTATGTAACGTTATACGTTATAACGTAACAGTATATAACGTTATACATTATAACGTAACAGTATATAACGATATGCGATATGACGTAATCGTATATAACGTTATACGTTATAACGTAATAGTATATAACGTTATACGTTATAACGTAATAGTATATAACGTTATACGTTATAGCGTAATAGTGTATAACATTATACGTTATAGCGTAATAGTATATAACGCTATACGTTACAGCGTAACAGAATGTAACGTTATAAGTTATGACGTAATCGTAAATAACGTTATAGGTTACAACGTAATAGTATATAACGTCATACGTTATAACGTAACAGTATGTAACGTTATACGTTATAACGTAACAGTATATAACGTTATACGTTATAACGTAACAGTATATAACGTTATGCGTTATAACGTAGCAGTATATAACGTTATACGATATAACGTAATGCTACGTAGCGTTGTACGTTATAACGTAATGCTACATAACGTTGTACGTTATAACATAATGCTACAAAACGTTATACCTTATAACGTAATGCGACATAACGTTATGCGTTATAACGTAATAATATATAACGTTATACGTTATAACGTAACAGTATATAACGTTATACGTTGTAACGTAACAGTATATAACATTATACGTTATAACGTAACAGTGTATAACGTTATACGTTAATACGCAACAGTATGTAACGTTATACGTTATAACGTAATGCTACGTAGCGTTGTACGTTATAACGTAATGCTACATAACGTTGTACGTTATAACATAATGCTACAAAACGTTATACCTTATAACGTAATGCGACATAACGTTATGCGTTATAACGTAATAATATATAACGTTATACGTTATAACGTAACAGTATATAACGTTATACGTTGTAACGTAACAGTATATAACATTATACGTTATAACGTAACAGTGTATAACGTTATACGTTAATACGCAACAGTATGTAACGTTATCCGTTATAACGTAACAGTGTATAACGTTATACGTTATAACGTAACAGTATATAACGTTATACATTATAACGTAGCAGTATATAACGTTATACGTTATAACGTAATTGTATATAACGTTGTACGTTATAACGTAATAGTATGTAACGTTATACGTTATAACGTAATAGTATATAACGTTATACGTTATAGCGTAATAGTGTATAACGTTATACGTTATAGCGTAATAGTATATAACGCTATACGTTACAGCGTAACAGAATGTAACGTTATAAGTTATGACGTAATCGTATATAACGTTATACGTTACAACGTAATAGTATATAACGTCATACGTTATAACGTAACAGTATGTAACGTTATACGTTATAACGTAACAGTATATAACGTTATACGTTATAACGTAACAGTATATAACGTTATGCGTTATAACGTAGCAGTATATAACGTTATACGATATAACGTAATGGTATATAACGTTGTACGTTATAACGTAATTGTATGTAACGTTATACGTTATAACGTAATAGTATGTAACGTTATACGTTATAACGTAATGCTACGTAGCGTTGTACGTTATAACGTAATGCTACATAACGTTGTACGTTATAACATAATGCTACAAAACGTTATACCTTATAACGTAATGCGACATAACGTTATGCGTTATAACGTAATAATATATAACGTTATACGTTATAACGTAACAGTATATAACGTTATACGTTGTAACGTAACAGTATATAACATTATACGTTATAACGTAACAGTGTATAACCTTATACGTTAATACACAACAGTATGTAACGTTATACGTTATAACGTAACAGTGTATAACGTTATACGTTATAACGTAACAGTATATAACGTTATACGTTATAACGTAACAGTGTATAACGTTATACGTTAATACGCAACAGTATGTAACGTTATCCGTTATAACGTAACAGTGTATAACGTTATACGTTATAACGTAACAGTATATAACGTTATACATTATAACGTAACAGTATATAACGTTATGCGTTATGACGTAATCGTATATAACGTTATACGTTATAACGTAATAGTATATAACGTTATACGTTATAACGTAATAGTATATAACGTTATACGTTATAGCGTAATAGTGTATAACGTTATACGTTATAGCGTAATAGTATATAACGCTATACGTTACAGCGTAACAGAATGTAACGTTATAAGTTATGACGTAATCGTATATAACGTTATACGTTACAACGTAACAGTATATAACGTTATACGTTATAACGTATTAGTATGTAACGTTATACGTTATAACGTAACAGTATATAACGTTATACATTATAACGTAACAGTATATAACGATATGCGTTATGACGTAATCGTATATAACGTTATACGTTATAACGTAATAGTATATAACGTTATACGTTATAACGTAATAGTATATAACGTTATACGTTATAGCGTAATAGTGTATAACGTTATACGTTATAGCGTAATAGTATATAACGCTATACGTTACAGCGTAACAGAATGTAACGTTATAAGTTATGACGTAATCGTATATAACGTTATAGGTTACAACGTAATAGTATATAACGTCATACGTTATAACGTAACAGTATGTAACGTTATACGTTATAACGTAACAGTATATAACGTTATACGTTATAACGTAACAGTATATAACGTTATGCGTTATAACGTAGCAGTATATAACGTTGTACGTTATAACGTAATTGTATGTAACGTTATACGTTATAACGTAATAGTATATAACGTTATACGTTACAACGTAACAGTATATAACGTTATACGTTATAACGTATTAGTATGTAACGTTATACGTTATAACGTAACAGTATATAACGTTATACATTATAACGTAACAGTATATAACGATATGCGATATGACGTAATCGTATATAACGTTATACGTTATAACGTAATAGTATATAACGTTATACGTTATAACGTAATAGTATATAACGTTATACGTTATAGCGTAATAGTGTATAACGTTATACGTTATAGCGTAATAGTATATAACGCTATACGTTACAGCGTAACAGAATGTAACGTTATAAGTTATGACGTAATCGTAAATAACGTTATAGGTTACAACGTAATAGTATATAACGTCATACGTTATAACGTAACAGTATGTAACGTTATACGTTATAACGTAACAGTATATAACGTTATACGTTATAACGTAACAGTATATAACGTTATGCGTTATAACGTAGCAGTATATAACGTTATACGATATAACGTAATGGTATATAACGTTGTACGTTATAACGTAATTGTATGTAACGTTATACGTTATAACGTAATAGTATGTAACGTTATACGTTATAACGTAATGCTACGTAGCGTTGTACGTTATAACGTAATGCTACATAACGTTGTACGTTATAACATAATGCTACAAAACGTTATACCTTATAACGTAATGCGACATAACGTTATGCGTTATAACGTAATAATATATAACGTTATACGTTATAACGTAACAGTATATAACGTTATACGTTGTAACGTAACAGTATATAACATTATACGTTATAACGTAACAGTGTATAACGTTATACGTTAATACGCAACAGTATGTAACGTTATACGTTATAACGTAATGCTACGTAGCGTTGTACGTTATAACGTAATGCTACATAACGTTGTACGTTATAACATAATGCTACAAAACGTTATACCTTATAACGTAATGCGACATAACGTTATGCGTTATAACGTAATAATATATAACGTTATACGTTATAACGTAACAGTATATAACGTTATACGTTGTAACGTAACAGTATATAACATTATACGTTATAACGTAACAGTGTATAACCTTATACGTTAATACGCAACAGTATGTAACGTTATCCGTTATAACGTAACAGTGTATAACGTTATACGTTATAACGTAACAGTATATAACGTTATACATTATAACGTAGCAGTATATAACGTTATACGTTATAACGTAATTGTATATAACGTTGTACGTTATAACGTAATAGTATGTAACGTTATACGTTATAACGTAATAGTATATAACGTTATACGTTATAGCGTAATAGTGTATAACGTTATACGTTATAGCGTAATAGTATATAACGCTATACGTTACAGCGTAACAGAATGTAACGTTATAAGGTATGACGTAATCGTATATAACGTTATACGTTACAACGTAACAGTATATAACGTTATACGTTATAACGTAATAGTATGTAACGTTAAACGTTATAACGTAACAGTATATAACGTTATACATTATAACGTAACAGTATATAACGATATGCGTTATGACGTAATCGTATATAACGTTATACGTTATAACGTAATAGTATATAACGTTATACGTTATAACGTAATAGTATATAACGTTATACGTTATAGCGTAATAGTGTATAACGTTATACGTTATAGCGTAATAGTATATAACGCTATACGTTACAGCGTAACAGAATGTAACGTTATAAGTTATGACGTAATCGTATATAACGTTATACGTTACAACGTAATAGTATATAACGTCATACGTTATAACGTAACAGTATGTAACGTTATACGTTATAACGTAACAGTATATAACGTTATACGTTATAACGTAACAGTATATAACGTTATGCGTTATAACGTAGCAGTATATAACGTTATACGATATAACGTAATGGTATATAACGTTGTACGTTATAACGTAATTGTATGTAACGTTATACGTTATAACGTAATAGTATGTAACGTTATACGTTATAACGTAATGCTACGCAGCGTTGTACGTTATAACGTAATGCTACATAACGTTGTACGTTATAACATAATGCTACAAAACGTTATACCTTATAACGTAATGCGACATAACGTTATGCGTTATAACGTAATAATATATAACGTTATACGTTATAACGTAACAGTATATAACGTTATACGTTGTAACGTAACAGTATATAACATTATACGTTATAACGTAACAGTGTATAACGTTATACGTTAATACGCAACAGTATGTAACGTTATACGTTATAACGTAACAGTGTATAACGTTATACGTTATAACGTAACAGTATATAACGTTATACGTTATAACGTAACAGTGTATAACGTTATACGTTAATACGCAACAGTATGTAACGTTATCCGTTATAACGTATCAGTGTATAACGTTATACGTTATAACGTAACAGTATATAACGTTATACATTATAACGTAACCGTATATAACGTTATGCGTTATAACGTAATAGTATGTAACGTTATACGTTATAACGTAATGCTACGTAGCGTTGTACGTTATAACGTAATGCTACATAACGTTGTACGTTATAACATAATGCTACAAAACGTTATACCTTATAACGTAATGCGACATAACGTTATGCGTTATAACGTAATAATATATAACGTTATACGTTATAACGTAACAGTATATAACGTTATACGTTGTAACGTAACAGTATATATCATTATACGTTATAACGTAACAGTGTATAACATTATACGTTAATACGCAACAGTATGTAACGTTATACGTTATAACGTAATGCTACGTAGCGTTGTACGTTATAACGTAATGCTACATAACGTTGTACGTTATAACATAATGCTACAAAACGTTATACCTTATAACGTAATGCGACATAACGTTATGCGTTATAACGTAATAATATATAACGTTATACGTCATAACGTAACAGTATATAACGTTATACGTTGTAACGTAACAGTATATAACATTATACGTTATTACGTAACAGTGTATAACGTTATACGTTAATACGCAACAGTATGTAACGTTATACGTTATAACGTAACAGTGTATAACGTTATACGTTATAACGTAACAGTATATAACGTTATACGTTATAACGTAACAGTGTATAACGTTATACGTTAATACGCAACAGTATGTAACGTTATCCGTTATAACGTAACAGTGTATAACGTTATACGTTATAACGTAACAATATATAACGTTATACATTATAACGTAGCAGTATATAACGTTATACGTTATAACGTAATTGTATATAACGTTGTACGTTATAACGTAATAGTATGTAACGTTATACGTTATAACGTAATAGTATATAACGTTATACGTTATAGCGTAATAGTGTATAACGTTATACGTTATAGCGTAATAGTATATAACGCTATACGTTACAGCGTAACAGAATGTAACGTTATAAGGTATGACGTAATCGTATATAACGTTATACGTTACAACGTAACAGTATATAACGTTATACGTTATAACGTAATAGTATGTAACGTTATACGTTATAACGTAACAGTATATAACGTTATACATTATAACGTAACAGTATATAACGATATGCGTTATGACGTAATCGTATATAACGTTATACGTTATAACGTAATAGTATATAACGTTATACGTTATATCGTAATAGTATATAACGTTATACGTTATAGCGTAATAGTGTATGACGTTATACGTTATAGCGTAATAGTATATAACGCTATACGTTACAGCGTAACAGAATGTAACGTTATAAGTTATGACGTAATCGTATATAACGTTATACGTTACAACGTAATAGTATATAACGTCATACGTTATAACGTAACAGTATGTAACGTTATACGTTATAACGTAACAGTATATAACGTTATACGTTATAACGTAACAGTATATAACGTTATGCGTTATAACGTAGCAGTATATAACGTTATACGATATAACGTAATGGTATATAACGTTGTACGTTATAACGTAATTGTATGTAACGTTATACGTTATAACGTAATAGTATGTAACGTTATACGTTATAACGTAATGCTACGTAGCGTTGTACGTTATAACGTAATGCTACATAACGTTGTACGTTATAACATAATGCTACAAAGCGTTATACCTTATAACGTAATGCGACATAACGTTATGCGTTATAACGTAATAATATATAACGTTATACGTTATAACGTAACAGTATATAACGTTATACGTTGTAACGTAACAGTATATAACATTATACGTTATAACGTAACAGTGTATAACATTATACGTTAATACGCAACAGTATGTAACGTTATACGTTGTAACGTAACAGTGTATAACGTTATACGTTATAACGTAACAGTATATAACGTTATACGTTATAACGTAACAGTGTATAACGTTATACGTTAATACGCAACAGTATGTAACGTTATCCGTTATAACGTAACAGTGTATAACGTTATACGTTATAACGTAACAGTATATAACGTTATACATTATAACGTAGCAATATATAACGTTATACGTTATAACGTAATTGTATATAACGTTGTACGTTATAACGTAATAGTATGTAACGTTATACGTTATAACGTAATAGTATATAACGTTATACGTTATAGCGTAATAGTGTATAACGTTATACGTTATAGCGTAATAGTATATAACGCTATACGTTACAGCGTAACAGAATGTAACGTTATAAGGTATGACGTAATCGTATATAACGTTATACGTTACAACGTAACAGTATATAACGTTATACGTTATAACGTAATAGTATGTAACGTTATACGTTATAACGTAACAGTATATAACGTTATACATTATAACGTAACAGTATATAACGATATGCGTTATGACGTAATCGTATATAACGTTATACGTTATAACGTAATAGTATATAACGTTATACGTTATAACGTAATAGTATATAACGTTATACGTTATAGCGTAATAGTGTATGACGTTATACGTTATAGCGTAATAGTATATAACGCTATACGTTACAGCGTAACAGAATGTAACGTTATAAGTTATGACGTAATCGTATATAACGTTATACGTTACAACGTAATAGTATATAACGTCATACGTTATAACGTAACAGTATGTAACGTTATACGTTATAACGTAACAGTATATAACGTTATACGTTATAACGTAACAGTATATAACGTTATGCGTTATAACGTAGCAGTATATAACGTTATACGATATAACGTAATGGTATATAACGTTGTACGTTATAACGTAATTGTATGTAACGTTATACGTTATAACGTAATAGTATGTAACGTTATACGTTATAACGTAATGCTACGTAGCGTTGTACGTTATAACGTAATGCTACATAACGTTGTACGTTATAACATAATGCTACAAAACGTTATACCTTATAACGTAATGCGACATAACGTTATGCGTTATAACGTAATAATATATAACGTTATACGTTATAACGTAACAGTATATAACGTTATACGTTGTAACGTAACAGTATATAGCATTATACGTTATAACGTCACAGTGTATAACCTTATACGTTAATACGCAACAGTATGTAACGTTATACGTTATAACGTAACAGTGTATAACGTTATACGTTATAACGTAACAGTATATAACGTTATACGTTATAACGTAACAGTGTATAACGTTATACGTTAATACGCAACAGTATGTAACGTTATCCGTTATAACGTAACAGTGTATAACGTTATACGTTATAACGTAACAGTATATAACGTTATACATTATAACGTAACAGTATATAACGTTATGCGTTATGACGTAATCGTATATAACGTTATACGTTATAACGTAATAGTATATAACGTTATACGTTATAACGTAATAGTATATAACGTTATACGTTATAGCGTAATAGTGTATAACGTTATACGTTATAGCGTAATAGTATATAACGCTATACGTTACAGCGTAACAGAATGTAACGTTATAAGTTATGACGTAATCGTATATAACGTTATACGTTACAACGTAACAGTATATAACGTTATACGTTATAACGTATTAGTATGTAACGTTATACGTTATAACGTAACAGTACATAACGTTATACATTATAACGTAACAGTATATAACGATATGCGTTATGACGTAATCGTATATAACGTTATACGTTATAACGTAATAGTATATAACGTTATACGTTATAACGTAATAGTATATAACGTTATACGTTATAGCGTAATAGTGTATAACGTTATACGTTATAGCGTAATAGTATACAACGCTATACGTTGCAGCGTAACAGAATGTAACGTTATAAGTTATGACGTAATCGTATATAACGTTATAGGTTACAACGTAATAGTATATAACGTCATACGTTATAACGTAACAGTATGTAACGTTATACGTTATAACGTAACAGTATATAACGTTATACGTTATAACGTAACAGTATATAACGTTATGCGTTATAACGTAGCAGTATATAACGTTGTACGTTATAACGTAATTGTATGTAACGTTATACGTTATAACGTAATAGTATATAACGTTATACGTTACAACGTAACAGTATATAACGTTATACGTTATAACGTATTAGTATGTAACGTTATACGTTATAACGTAACAGTATATAACGTTATACATTATAACGTAACAGTATATAACGATATGCGTTATGACGTAATCGTATATAACGTTATACGTTATAACGTAATAGTATATAACGTTATACGTTATAACGTAATAGTATATAACGTTATACGTTATAACGTAATAGTATATAACGTTATACGTTATAGCGTAATAGTGTATAACGTTATACGTTATAGCGTAATAGTATATAACGCTATACGTTACAGCGTAACAGAATGTAACGTTATAAGTTATGACGTAATCGTAAATAACGTTATAGGTTACAACGTAATAGTATATAACGTCATACGTTATAACGTAACAGTATGTAACGTTATACGTTATAACGTAACAGTATATAACGTTATACGTTATAACGTAACAGTATATAACGTTATGCGTTATAACGTAGCAGTATATAACGTTATACGATATAACGTAATGGTATATAACGTTGTACGTTATAACGTAATTGTATGTAACGTTATACGTTATAACGTAATAGTATGTAACGTTATACGTTATAACGTAATGCTACGTAGCGTTGTACGTTATAACGTAATGCTACATAACGTTGTACGTTATAACATAATGCTACAAAACGTTATACCTTATAACGTAATGCGACATAACGTTATGCGTTATAACGTAATAATATATAACGTTATACGTTATAACGTAACAGTATATAACGTTATACGTTGTAACGTAACAGTATATAACATTATACGTTATAACGTAACAGTGTATAACGTTATACGTTAATACGCAACAGTATGTAACGTTATACGTTATAACGTAATGCTACGTAGCGTTGTACGTTATAACGTAATGCTACATAACGTTGTACGTTATAACATAATGCTACAAAACGTTATACCTTATAACGTAATGCGACATAACGTTATGCGTTATAACGTAATAATATATAACGTTATAAGTTATAACGTAACAGTATATAACGTTATACGTTGTAACGTAACAGTATATAACATTATACGTTATAACGTAACAGTGTATAACGTTATACGTTAATACGCAACAGTATGTAACGTTATCCGTTATAACGTAACAGTGTATAACGTTATACGTTATAACGTAACAGTATATAACGTTATACATTATAACGTAGCAGTATATAACGTTATACGTTATAACGTAATTGTATATAACGTTGTACGTTATAACGTATCAGTGTATAACGTTATACGTTATAACGTAACAGTATATAACGTTATACATTATAACGTAACAGTATATAACGTTATACGTTATAGCGTAATAGTATATAACGCTATACGTTATAACGTAATAGTATATAACGTTATACGTTATAACGTAATAGTATATAACGTTATACGTTATAGCGTAATAGTGTATAACGCTATACGTTACAGCGTAACAGTATATAACGTTATACGTTATAACGTAATAGTATGTAACGTTATACGTTATAACGTAACAGTATATAACGTTATACATTATAACGTAACAGTATATAACGATATGCGTTATGACGTAATCGTATATAACGTTATACGTTATAACGTAATAGTATATAACGTTATACGTTATAGCGTAATAGTGTATAACGCTATACGTTACAGCGTAACAGTATATAACGTTATACGTTATAGCGTAATAGTGTATAACGTTATACGTTATAGCGTAATAGTATATAACGCTATACGTTACAGCGTAACAGAATGTAACGTTATAAGTTATGACGTAATCGTATATAACGTTATACGTTACAACGTAACAGTATATAACGTTATACGTTATAACGTATTAGTATGTAACGTTATACGTTATAACGTAACAGTATATAACGTTATACATTATAACGTAACAGTATATAACGATATGCGTTATGACGTAATCGTATATAACGTTATACGTTATAACGTAATAGTATATAACGTTATACGTTATAACGTAATAGTATATAACGTTATACGTTATAGCGTAATAGTGTATAACGTAATACGTTATAGCGTAATAGTATATAACGCTATACGTTACAGCGTAACAGAATGTAACGTTATGCGTTATAACGTAGCAGTATATAACGTTATACGTTATAACGTAATGGTATATAACGTTGTACGTTATAACGTAATAGTATGTAACGTTATACGTTATAACGTAATAGTATGTAACGTTATACGTTATAACGTAATGCTACAATGCGTTGTACGTTATAACGTAATGCTACATAACGTTGCACGTTATAACATAATGCTACAAAACGTTATACCTTATAACGTAATGCGACATAACTTTATGCGTTATAACGTAATAATATATAACGTTATACGTTATAACGTAACAGTATATAACGTTATACGTTGTAACGTAACAGTATATAACGTTATACGTTATAACGTAACAGTGTATAACGTTATACGTTAATACGCAACAGTATGTAACGTTATACGTTATAACGTAACAGTGTATAATGTTATACGTTATAACGTAACAGTATATAACGTTATACGATATAACGTAACAGTGTATAACGTTATACGTTAATACGCAACAGTATATAACGTTATGCGTTATAACGTGGCAGTATATAACGTTATACGTTATAACGTAATAGTATGTAACGTTATACGTTATAACGTAATAGTATGTAACGTTATACGTTATATCGTAATAGTATGTAACGTTATACGTTATAACGTAATGCTACATAGCGTTGTACGTTATAACGTAATGCTACATAACGTTGTACGTTATAACATAATGCTACAAAACGTTATACCTTATAACGTAATGCGACATAACGTTATGCGTTATAACGTAATAATATATAACGTTATACGTTATAACGTAACACTATATCACGTTATACGTTGTAACGTAACAGTATATAACGTTATACGTTATAACGTAACAGTGTATAACGTTATGCGTTATGACGTAATCGTATATAACGTTATACGTTATAGCATAATAGTATATAACGCTATACGTTATAACCTGATAGTATATAACGTTAACGTAATAGTATATAACGTTTTACGTTATAACGTAACAGTATATAACGATATACGTTATAACGTAACAGTATATAAGGTGATACGTTATAACGTAATGCTACATAACATTATACGTTATAACGTACTGCGGCATAACGTTATGCGTTATAACGTAACAGTATATAACGTTATACGTTATAACGTAATAGTATGTAACGTTATACGTTATAACGTAACAGTATATAACGTTATACATTATAACGTAACAGTATATAACGTTATGCGTTATGACGTAATCGTATATAACGTTATACGTTATAACGTAATAGTATATAACGTTATACGTTATAACGTAATAGTATATAACGTTATACGTTATAGCGAAATAGTGTATAACGTTATACGTTATAGCGTAATAGTATATAACGCTATACGTTACAGCGTAACAGAATGTAACGCTATAAGTTATGACGTAATCGTATATAACGTTATACGCTACAACGTAATAGTATATAACGTTATACGTTATAACGTAACAGTATATAACGTCATACGTTATAACGTAACAGTATGTAACGTTATACGTTATAACGTAACAGTATATAACGTTATACGTTATAACGTAACAGTATATAACGTTATGCGTTATAACGTAGCAGTATATAACGTTATACGTTATAACGTAATGGTATATAACGTTGTACGTTACAACGTGATAGTATGTAACGTTATACGTTATAACGTAATAGTATGTAACGTTATACGTTATAACGTAATGCTACATAGCGTTGTACGTTATAACGTAATGCTACTTAACGTTGTACGTTATAACATAATGCTTCAAAACGTTATACCTTATAACGTAATGCGACATAACGTTATGCGTTATAACGTAATAATATATAACGTTATACGTTATAACGTAACAGTATATAACGATATACGTTATAACGTAACAGCATATAAGGTGATACGTTATAACGTAATGCTACATAACATTATACGTTATAACGTAATGCGGCATAACGTTATGCGTTATAACGTAACAGTATATAACGTTATACGTTATAATGTAATAGTATGTAACGCTATACGTTATAACGTAACAGTATATAACGTTATACATTATAACGTAACAGTATATAACGTTATGCGTTATGACGTAATAGTATATAACGTTATACGTTATAACGTAATAGTATATAACATTACACGTTATAACGTAATAGTATATAACGTTATACGTTATAGCGTAATAGTGTATAACGTTATACGTTATAGCGTAATAGTATATAACGCTATACGTTATAGCGTAATAGTATATAACGCTATACGTTACAGCGTAACAGAATGTAACGTTATATGTTATGTCGTAATCGTATATAACGTTATACGTTATAACGTAATAGTATATAACGTTATACGTTATAACGTAACAGTATATAATGTCATACGTTATAACGTAATAGTATGTAACGTTATACGTTATAACGTAACAGTATATAACGTTATGCGTTATAACGTAGCAGTATATAACGTTATACGTTATAACGTAATTGTATATAACATTGTACGTTATAACGTAATAGTATATAACGTTATACGTTATAACGTAATAGTATGTAACGTTATACGTTATATCGTAATACTATGTAACGTTATACATTATAACGTAATGCTACATAGCGTTGTACGTTATAACGTAATGCTACATAACGTTGTACGTTATAACAAAATGCTACAAAACGTTATACCTTATAACGTAATGCGACATAACGTTATGCGTTATAACGTAATAATATATAACGTTATACGTTGTAACGTAACAGTATATAACGTTATACGTTGTAACGTAACAGTATATAACGTTATACGTTATAACGTAACAGTGTATAACGTTATGCGTTATGACGTAATCGTATATAACGTTATACGTTATAGCATAATAGTATATAACGCTATACGTTATAACCTGATAGTATATAACGTTAACGTAATAGTATATAACGTTTTACGTTATAACGTAACAGTATATAACGATATACGTTATAACGTAACAGTATATAAGGTGATACGTTATAACGTAATGAAACATTACATTATACGTTATAGCGTAATGCGGCATAGCGTTATGCGTTATAACGTAACAGTATATAACGTTATACGTTATAACGTAACAGTATATAACGTTATGCGTTATAACGTAGCAGTATATAACGTTATACGTTATAACGTAATGGTATATAACGTTGTACGTTACAACGTGATAGTATGTAACGTTATACGTTATAACGTAATAGTATGTAACGTTATACGTTATAACGTAATGCTACATAGCGTTGTACGTTATAACGTAATGCTACTTAACGTTGTACGTTATAACATAATGCTTCAAAACGTTATACCTTATAACGTAATGCGACATAACGTTATGCGTTATGACGTAATCGTATATAACGTTATACGTTATAACGTAATAGTATATAACGTTATACGTTATAACGTAATAGTATATAACGTTATACGTTATAGCGAAATAGTGTATAACGTTATACGTTATAGCGTAATAGTATATAACGCTATACGTTACAGCGTAACAGAATGTAACGTTATAAGTTATGACGTAATCGTATATAACGTTATACGCTACAACGTAATAGTATATAACGTTATACGTTATAACGTAACAGTATATAACGTCATACGTTATAACGTAACAGTATGTAACGTTATACGTTATAACGTAACAGTATATAACGTTATACGTTGTAACGTAACAGTATATAACGTTATGCGTTATAACGTAGCAGTATATAACGTTATACGTTATAACGTAATGGTATATAACGTTGTACGTTATAACGTAATAGTATGTAACGTTATACGTTATAACGTAATAGTATGTAACGTTATACGTTATAACGTAATGCTACAATGCGTTGTACGTTATAACGTAATGCTACATAACGTTGCACGTTATAACATAATGCTACAAAACGTTATACCTTATAACGTAATGCGACATAACTTTATGCGTTATAACGTAATAATATATAACGTTATACGTTATAACGTAACAGTATATAACGTTATACGTTGTAACGTAACAGTATATAACGTTATACGTTATAACGTAACAGTGTATAACGTTATACGTTAATACGCAACAGTATGTAACGTTATACGTTATAACGTAACAGTGTATAATGTTATACGTTATAACGTAACAGTATATAACGTTATACGATATAACGTAACAGTGTATAACGTTATACGTTAATACGCAACAGTATATAACGTTATGCGTTATAACGTGGCAGTATATAACGTTATACGTTATAACGTAATAGTATGTAACGTTATACGTTATAACGTAATAGTATGTAACGTTATACGTTATATCGTAATAGTATGTAACGTTATACGTTATAACGTAATGCTACATAGCGTTGTACGTTATAACGTAATGCTACATAACGTTGTACGTTATAACATAATGCTACAAAACGTTATACCTTATAACGTAATGCGACATAACGTTATGCGTTATAACGTAATAATATATAACGTTATACGTTATAACGTAACACTATATCACGTTATACGTTGTAACGTAACAGTATATAACGTTATACGTTATTACGTAACAGTGTATAACGTTCTACGTTAATACGCAACAGTATGTAACGTTATCCGTTATAACGTAACAGTGTATAACGGTATACGTTATAACGTAACAGTATGTAACGTTATACGTTCTAACGTAACAGTGTATAACGTTATACGTTAATACGTAACACTATGTAACGTTATACGTTATAACGTAACAGTGTATAACGTTGTACGTTATAACGTAACAGTATGTAACGTTATACGTTATAAAGTAACAGTATATAACGTTATACGTTATAACGTAACAGTATGTAACGTTATACGTTATAACGTAATAGTATCTAACGTTATACGATATAACGTAATGCTACATAACGTTATACGTTATAACATAATGCTACATAACGTTATACGTTATAGCGTAATGCTACATAACGTTGTACGTTATAACTTAATGCTACAAAACGTTATACCTTATAACGTAATGCGACATAACGTTATGCGTTATAACGTAATAATATATAACGTTATACGTTATAACGTAACAGTATATAACGTTATACGTTAATACGCAACAGTATGTAACGTTATACGTTATAACGTAACAGTGTATAACGTTATACGTTATAACGTAACAGTATATAACGTTATACGTTATAACGCAACAGTGTATAACGTTATACGTTAATACGCAACAGTATGTAACGTTATCCGTTATAACGTAACAGTGTATAACGGTATACGTTATAACGTAACAGTATGTAACGTTATACGTTCTAACGTAACAGTGTATAACGTTATACGTTAATACGTAACAGTATGTAACGTTATACGTTATAACGTAACAGTGTATAACGTTGTACGTTATAACGTAACAGTATGTAACGTTATACGTTATAAAGTAACAGTATATAACGTTATACGTTATAACGTAACAGTATGTAACGTTATACGTTATAACGTAATAGTATCTAACGTTATACGATATAACGTAATGCTACATAACGTTATACGTTATAACATAATGCTACATAACGTTATACGTTATAGCGTAATGCTACATAACGTTGTACGTTATAACTTAATGCTACAAAACGTTATACCTTATAACGTAATACGACATAACGTTATGCGTTATAACGTAATAATATATAACGTTATACGTTATAAGGTAACAGTATATAACGTTATACGTTAATACGCAACAGTATGTAACGTTATACGTTATAACGTAACAGTGTATAACGTTATACGTTATAACGTAACAGTATATAACGTTATACGTTATAACGTAACAGTGTATAACGTTATACGTTAATACGCAACAGTGTGTAACGTTATCCGTTATAACGTAACAGTGTATAACGGTATACGTTATAACGTAACAGTATGTAACGTTATACGTTCTAACGTAACAGTGTATAACGTTATACGTTAATACGTAACAGTATGTAACGTTATACGTTATAACGTAACAGTGTATAACGTTGTACGTTATAACGTAACAGTATGTAACGTTATACGTTATAAAGTAACAGTATATAACGTTATACGTTATAACGTAACAGTATGTAACGTTATACGTTATAACGTAATAGTATCTAACGTTATACGATATAACGTAATGCTACATAACGTTATACGTTATAACATAATGCTACATAACGTTATACGTTATAGCGTAATGCTACGTAACGTTGTACGTTATAACTTAATGCTACAAAACGATATACCTTATAACGTAATGCGACATAACGTTATGCGTTATAACGTAATAATATATAACGTTATACGTTATAACGTAACAGTATATAACGTTATACGTTATAACGTAACAGTATATAACGTTACACGTTATAACGTAACAGTGTATAACGTTATACGTTAATACGCAACAGTATGTAACGTTATGCGTTATAAGGTAACAGTGTATAACGTTATACGTTATAACGTAACAGTATGTAACGTTATACGTTATAACGTAACAGTGTACAACGTTATACGTTAATACGTAACAGTATGTAACGTTATACGTTATAACGTAACAGTGTATAACGTTGTACGTTATAACGTAGCCGTATGTAACGTTATACGTTATAAAGTAACGGTATATAACGTTATACGTTATAACGTAACACTATGTAACGTTATACGTTATAAAGTAATAGTATCTAACGTTATACGTTATAACGTAATAGTATCTAACGTTATACGTTATAACGTAATGCTACATAACGTTATACGTTATAACGTATTGCTACATAACGTTATACGTTATAACGTAATGCTACATAACGTTATACGTTATAACGTAATGCGACATAACGTTATACGTTATAACGTAATAGTATATAACGTTATACGTTATAGCGTAATAGTATATAACGTTATACGTTATTGCGTAATATTATGTAACGCTATACGTTATAGCGTAACAGTATGTAACGTTATACGTTATAACGTAACGGTATATAACGTTATGCGTTATAACGTAGCAGTATATAACGTTATACGTTATAACGTAATAGCATATAACGTTATACGTTACAGCCTAATAGTATATAACGTTATACGTTATAACGTAAAAGTATATAACGTTATGCGTTATAGCATAATAGTATATAACGCTATACGTTATAACCTGATAGTATATAACGTTAACGTAACAGTATATAACGTTTTACGTTATAACGTAACAGTATATAACGATATACGTTATAACGTAACAGTATATAAGGTGATACGTTATAACGTAATGCTACATAACATTATACGTTATAACGTAATGCGGCATAACGTTATGCGTTATAACGTAACAGTATATAACGTTATACGTTATAACGTAATAGTATGTAACGTTATACGTTATAACGTAACAGTATATAACGTTATACATTATAACGTAACAGTATATAACGTTATGCGTTATGACGTAATCGTATATAACGTTATACGTTATAACGTAATAGTATATAACGTTATACGTTATAACGTAATAGTATATAACGTTATACGTTATAACGTAATAGTATATAACGTTATACGTTATAGCGAAATAGTGTATAACGTTATACGTTATAGCGTAATAGTATATAACGCTATACGTTACAGCGTAACAGAATGTAACGTTATAAGTTATGACGTAATCGTATATAACGTTATACGCTACAACGTAATAGTATATAACGTTATACGTTATAACGTGACAGTATATAACGTCATACGTTATAACGTAACAGTATGTAACGTTATACGTTATAACGTAACAGTATATAACGTTATACGTTGTAACGTAACAGTATATAACGTTATGCGTTATAACGTAGCAGTATATAACGTTATACGTTATAACGTAATGGTATATAACGTTGTACGTTATAACGTAATAGTATGTAACGTTATACGTTATAACGTAATAGTATGTAACGTTATACGTTATAACGTAATGCTACAATGCGTTGTACGTTATAACGTAATGCTACATAACGTTGCACGTTATAACATAATGCTACAAAACGTTATACCTTATAACGTAATGCGACATAACTTTATGCGTTATAACGTAATAATATATAACGTTATACGTTATAACGTAACAGTATATAACGTTATACGTTGTAACGTAACAGTATATAACGTTATACGTTATAACGTAACAGTGTATAACGTTATACGTTAATACGCAACAGTATGTAACGTTATACGTTATAACGTAACAGTGTATAATGTTATACGTTATAACGTAACAGTATATAACGTTATACGATATAACGTAACAGTGTATAACGTTATACGTTAATACGCAACAGTATATAACGTTATGCGTTATAACGTGGCAGTATATAACGTTATACGTTATAACGTAATAGTATGTAACGTTATACGTTATAACGTAATAGTATGTAACGTTATACGTTATATCGTAATAGTATGTAACGTTATACGTTATAACGTAATGCTACATAGCGTTGTACGTTATAACGTAATGCTACATAACGTTGTACGTTATAACATAATGCTACAAAACGTTATACCTTATAACGTAATGCGACATAACGTTATGCGTTATAACGTAATAATATATAACGTTATACGTTATAACGTAACACTATATCACGTTATACGTTGTAACGTAACAGTATATAACGTTATACGTTATAACGTAACAGTGTATAACGTTATGCGTTATGACGTAATCGTATATAACGTTACACGTTATAGCATAATAGTATATAACGCTATACGTTATAACCTGATAGTATATAACGTTAACGTAATAGTATATAACGTTTTACGTTATAACGTAACAGTATATAACGATATACGTTATAACGTAACAGTATATAAGGTGATACGTTATAACGTAATGCTACATAACATTATACGTTATAACGTACTGCGGCATAACGTTATGCGTTATAACGTAACAGTATATAACGTTATACGTTATAACGTAATAGTATGTAACGTTATACGTTATAACGTAACAGTATATAACGTTATACATTATAACGTAACAGTATATAACGTTATGCGTTATGACGTAATCGTATATAACGTTATACGTTATAACGTAATAGTATATAACGTTATACGTTATAACGTAATAGTATATAACGTTATACGTTATAGCGAAATAGTGTATAACGTTATACGTTATAGCGTAATAGTATATAACGCTATACGTTACAGCGTAACAGAATGTAACGCTATAAGTTATGACGTAATCGTATATAACGTTATACGCTACAACGTAATAGTATATAACGTTATACGTTATAACGTAACAGTATATAACGTCATACGTTATAACGTAACAGTATGTAACGTTATACGTTATAACGTAACAGTATATAACGTTATACGTTATAACGTAACAGTATATAACGTTATGCGTTATAACGTAGCAGTATATAACGTTATACGTTATAACGTAATGGTATATAACGTTGTACGTTACAACGTGATAGTATGTAACGTTATACGTTATAACGTAATAGTATGTAACGTTATACGTTATAACGTAATGCTAAATAGCGTTGTACGTTATAACGTAATGCTACTTAACGTTGTACGTTATAACATAATGCTTCAAAACGTTATACCTTATAACGTAATGCGACATAACGTTATGCGTTATAACGTAATAATATATAACGTTATACGTTATAACGTAACAGTATATAACGATATACGTTATAACGTAACAGCATATAAGGTGATACGTTATAACGTAATGCTACATAACATTATACGTTATAACGTAATGCGGCATAACGTTATGCGTTATAACGTAACAGTATATAACGTTATACGTTATAATGTAATAGTATGTAACGCTATACGTTATAACGTAACAGTATATAACGTTATACATTATAACGTAACAGTATATAACGTTATGCGTTATGACGTAATAGTATATAACGTTATACGTTATAACGTAATAGTATATAACATTATACGTTATAACGTAATAGTATATAACGTTATACGTTATACGTTATAGCGTAATAGTATATAACGCTATACGTTATAGCGTAATAGTATATAACGCTATACGTTACAGCGTAACAGAATGTAACGTTATATGTTATGTCGTAATCGTATATAACGTTATACGTTATAACGTAATAGTATATAACGTTATACGTTATAACGTAACAGTAAATAATGTCATACGTTATAACGTAATAGTATGTAACGTTATACGTTATAACGTAACAGTATATAACGTTATGCGTTATAACGTAGCAGTATATAACGTTATACGTTATAACGTAATTGTATATAACATTGTACGTTATAACGTAATAGTATATAACGTTATACGTTATAACGTAATAGTATGTAACGTTATACGTTATATCGTAATAGTATGTAACGTTATACATTATAACGTAATGCTACATAGCGTTGTACGTTATAACGTAATGCTACATAACGTTGTACGTTATAACAAAATGCTACAAAACGTTATACCTTATAACGTAATGCGACATAACGTTATGCGTTATAACGTAATAATATATAACGTTATACGTTGTAACGTAACAGTATATAACGTTATACGTTGTAACGTAACAGTATATAACGTTATACGTTATAACGTAACAGTGTATAACGTTATGCGTTATGACGTAATCGTATATAACGTTATACGTTATAGCATAATAGTATATAACGCTATACGTTATAACCTGATAGTATATAACGTTAACGTAATAGTATATAACGTTTTACGTTATAACGTAACAGTATATAACGATATACGTTATAACGTAACAGTATATAAGGTGATACGTTATAACGTAATGAAACATTACATTATACGTTATAGCGTAATGCGGCATAGCGTTATGCGTTATAACGTAACAGTATATAACGTTATACGTTATAACGTAATAGTATGTAACGCTATACGTTATAACGTAACAGTATATAACGTTATACATTATAACGTAACAGTATATAACGTTATGCGTTATGACGTAATAGTATATAACGTTATACGTTATAACGTAATAGTATATAACGTTATACGTTATAACGTAATAGTATATAACGTTATACGTTATAGCGTAATAGTGTATAACGTTATACGTTATAGCGTAATAGTATATAACGCTATACGTTACAGCGTAACAGAATGTAACGTTATAAGTTATGACGTAATCGTATATAACGTTATACGCTACAACGTAATAGTATATAACGTTATACGTTATAACGTAACAGTATATATCGTCATACGTTATAACGTAACAGTATGTAGCGTTATATGTTATAACGTAACAGTATATAACGTTATGTGTTATAACGTAGCAGTATATAGCGTTATACGTTATAACGTAATTGTATATAACGTTGTACGTTATAACGTAATAGTATGTAACGTCATACGTTATAACGTAATAGTATGTAACGTTATACGTTATATCGTAATAGTATGTAACGATATACGTTATAACGTAATGCTACATAGCGTTGTACGTTATAACGTAATGCTACATAACGTTGTACGTTATAACATAATGCTACAAAACGTTATACCTTATAACGTAATGCGACATAACGTTATGCGTTATAACGTAATAATATATAACGTTATACGTTATAACGTAACAGTATATAACGTTATACGTTGTAACGTAACAGTATATAACGTTATACGTTATAACGTAACAGTGTATAACGTTATGCGTTATGACGTAATCGTATATAACGTTATACGTTATAGCATAATAGTATATAACGCTATACGTTATAACCTGATAGTATATAACGTTAACGTAATAGTATATAACGTTTTACGTTATAACGTAACAGTATATAACGATATACGTTATAACGTAACAGTATATAAGGTGATACGTTATAACGTAATGCGGCATAACGTTATGCGTTATAACGTAACAGTATATAACGTTATACGTTATAACGTAATAGTATGTAACGTTATACGTTATAACGTAACAGTATATAACGTTATACATTATAACGTAACAGTATATAACGTTATGCGTTATGACGTAATCGTATATAACGTTATACGTTATAACGTAATAGTATATAACGTTATACGTTATAACGTAATAGTATATAACGTTATACGTTATAGCGAAATAGTGTATAACGTTATACGTTATAGCGTAATAGTATATAACGCTATACGTTACAGCGTAACAGAATGTAACGTTATAAGTTATGACGTAATCGTATATAACGTTATACGCTACAACGTAATAGTATATAACGTTATACGTTATAACGTAACAGTATATAACGTCATACGTTATAACGTAACAGTATGTAACGTTATACGTTATAACGTAACAGTATATAACGTTATACGTTATAACGTAACAGTATATAATGTTATGCGTTATAACGTAGCAGTATATAACGTTATACGTTATAACGTAATGGTATATAACGTTGTACGTTATAACGAAATAGTATGTAACGTTATACGTTATAACGTAATAGTATGTAACGTTATACGTTATAACGTAATGCTACAATGCGTTGTACGTTATAACGTAATGCTACATAACGTTGAACGTTATAACATAATGCTACAAAACGTTATACATTATAACGTAATGCGACATAACGTTATGCGTTATAACGTAATAATATATAACGTTATACGTTATAACGTAACAGTATATAACGTTATACGTTGTAACGTAACAGTATATAACGTTATACGTTATAACGTAACAGTGTATAACGTTATACGTTAATACGCAACAGTATGTAACGTTATACGTTATAACGTAACAGTGTATAATGTCATACGTTATAACGTAACAGTATATAACGTTATACGATATAACGTAACAGTGTATAACGTTATACGTTAATACGCAACAGTATATAACGTTATGCGTTATAACGTGGCAGTATATAACGTTATGCGTTATAACGTGGCAGTATATAACGTTATACGTTATAACGTAATAGTATGTAACGTTATACGTTATAACGTAATAGTATGTAACGTTATACGTTATATCGTAATAGTATGTAACGTTATACGTTATAACGTAATGCTACATAGCGTTGTACGTTATAACGAAATGCTACATGACGTTGTACGTTATAACATAATGCTACAAAACGTTATACCTTATAACGTAATGCGACATAACGTTATGCGTTATAACGTAATAATATATAACGTTATACGTTATAACGTAACAGTATATCACGTTATACGTTGTAACGTAACAGTATATAACGTTATACGTTATAACGGAACAGTGTATAACGTTATGCGTTATGACGTAATCGTATATAACGTTATACGTTATAGCATAATAGTATATAACGCTATACGTTATAACCTGATTGTATATAACGTTAACGTAATAGTATATAACGTTTTACGTTATAACGTAACAGTATATAACGATATACGTTATAACGTAACAGTATATAAGTTGATACGTTATAACGTAATGCTACATAACATTATACGTTATAACGTAATGCGGCATAACGTTATGCGTTATAACGTAACAGTAGATAACGTTATACGTTATTACGTAATAGTATATAACGTTATACGTTATAACGTAACAGTATATATCGTCATACGTTATAACGTAACAGTATGTAGCGTTATATGTTATAACGTAACAGTATATAACGTTATGTGTTATAACATAGCAGTATATAGCGTTATACGTTATAACGTAATTGTATATAACGTTGTACGTTATAACGTAATAGTATGTAACGTCATACGTTATAACGTAATAGTATGTAACGTTATACGTTATATCGTAATAGTATGTAACGATATACGTTATAACGTAATGCTACATAGCGTTGTACGTTATAACGTAATGCTACATAACGTTGTACGTTATAACATAATGCTACAAAACGTTATACCTTATAACGTAATGCGACATAACGTTATGCGTTATAACGTAATAATATATAACGTTATACGTTATAACGTAACAGTATATAACGTTATACGTTGTAACGTAACAGTATATAACGTTATACGTTATAACGTAACAGTGTATAACGTTATGCGTTATGACGTAATCGTATATAACGTTATACGTTATAGCATAATAGTATATAACGCTATACGTTATAACCTGATAGTATATAACGTTAACGTAATAGTATATAACGTTTTACGTTATAACGTAACAGTATATAACGATATACGTTATAACGTAACAGTATATAAGG
Source organism: Bombus sonorus (assembly GCA_029958995.1). Lineage (NCBI taxonomy): Eukaryota > Metazoa > Arthropoda > Insecta > Hymenoptera > Apidae > Bombus > Bombus sonorus. Next base: position 19,249,670 of record JARWAU010000006.1, read on the forward strand.
TGATACGTTATAACGTAATGCGGCATAACGTTATGCGTTATAACGTAACAGTATATAACGTTATACGTTATAACGTAATAGTATGTAACGTTATACGTTATAACGTAACAGTATATAACGTTATACATTATAACGTAACAGTATATAACGTTATGCGTTATGACGTAATCGTATATAACGTTATACGTTATAACGTAATAGTATATAACGTTATACGTTATAACGTAATAGTATATAACGTTATACGTTATAGCGAAATAGTGTATAACGTTATACGTTATAGCGTAATAGTATATAACGCTATACGTTACTGCGTAACAGAATGTAACGTTATAAGTTATGACGTAATCGTATATAACGTTATACGCTACAACGTAATAGTATATAACGTTATACGTTATAACGTAACAGTATATAACGTCATACGTTATAACGTAACAGTATGTAACGTTATACGTTATAACGTAACAGTATATAACGTTATACGTTATAACGTAACAGTATATAATGTTATGCGTTATAACGTAGCAGTATATAACGTTATACGTTATAACGTAATGGTATATAACGTTGTACGTTATAACGAAATAGTATGTAACGTTATACGTTATAACGTAATAGTATGTAACGTTATACGTTATAACGTAATGCTACAATGCGTTGTACGTTATAACGCAATGCTACATAACGTTGAACGTTATAACATAATGCTACAAAACGTTATACCTTATAACGTAATGCGACATAACGTTATGCGTTATAACGTAATAATATATAACGTTATACGTTATAACGTAACAGTATATAACGTTATACGTTGTAACGTAACAGTATATAACGTTATACGTTATAACGTAACAGTGTATAACGTTATACGTTAATACGCAACAGTATGTAACGTTATACGTTATAACGTAACAGTGTATAATGTCATACGTTATAACGTAACAGTATATAACGTTATACGATATAACGTAACAGTGTATAACGTTATACGTTAATACGCAACAGTATATAACGTTATGCGTTATAACGTGGCAGTATATAACGTTATACGTTATAACGTAATAGTATGTAACGTTATACGTTATAACGTAATAGTATGTAACGTTATACGTTATATCGTAATAGTATGTAACGTTATACGTTATAACGTAATGCTACATAGCGTTGTACGTTATAACGAAATGCTACATGACGTTGTACGTTATAACATAATGCTACAAAACGTTATACCTTATAACGTAATGCGACATAACGTTATGCGTTATAACGTAATAATATATAACGTTATACGTTATAACGTAACAGTATATCACGTTATACGTTGTAACGTAACAGTATATAACGTTATACGTTATAACGGAACAGTGTATAACGTTATGCGTTATGACGTAATCGTATATAACGTTATACGTTATAGCATAATAGTATATAACGCTATACGTTATAACCTGATTGTATATAACGTTAACGTAATAGTATATAACGTTTTACGTTATAACGTAACAGTATATAACGATATACGTTATAACGTAACAGTATATAAGTTGATACGTTATAACGTAATGCTACATAACATTATACGTTATAACGTAATGCGGCATAACGTTATGCGTTATAACGTAACAGTAGATAACGTTATACGTTATAACGTAATAGTATGTAACGTTATACGTTATAACGTAACAGTATATAACGTTATACATTATAACGTAACAGTATATAACGTTATGCGTTATGACGTAATCGTATATAACGTTATACGTTATAACGTAATAGTATATAACGTTATACGTTATAACGTAATAGTATATAACGTTATACGTTATAGCGAAATAGTGTATAACGTTATACGTTATAGCGTAATAGTATATAACGCTATACGTTACAGCGTAACAGAATGTAACGTTATAAGTTATGACGTAATCGTATATAACGTTATACGCTACAACGTAATAGTATATAACGTTATACGTTATAACGTAACAGTATGTAACGTTATACGTTATAACGTAACAGTATATAACGTTATACGTTATAACGTAACAGTATATAACGTTATGCGTTATAACGTAGCAGTATATAACGTTATACGTTATAACGTAATGGTATATAACGTTGTACGTTATAACGTGATAGTATGTAACGTTATACGTTATATCGTAATAGTATGTAACGTTATACGTTATAACGTAATGCTACATAGCGTTGTACGTTATAACGTAATGCTACATAACGTTGTACGTTATAATATAATGCTTCAAAACGTTATACCTTATAACGTAATGCGACATAACGTTATGCGTTATAACGTAATAATATATAACGTTATACGTTATAACGTAACAGTATATAACGTTATACGTTGTAACGTAACAGTATATAACGTTATACGTTATAACGTAACAGTGTATAACGTTATACGTTAATACGCAACAGTATGTAACGTTATACGTTATAACGTAACAGTGTATAACGTTGTACGTTATAACGTAACAGTATGTAACGTTATACGTTATAAAGTAACAGTATATAACGTTATACGTTATAACGTAACAGTATGTAACGTTATACGTTATAACGTAATAGTATCTAACGTTATACGTTATAACGTAATGCTACATAACATTATACGTTATAACGTAATATTATGTAACGTTATACGTTATAACGTAATAGTATGTAACGTTAAACGTTATATCGTAATAGTATGTAACGTTATACGTTATAGCATAATAGTATATAACGTTATACGTTATAGCGTAATATTATGTAACGCTATACGTTATAGCGTAAAAGTATGTAACGTTATACGTTATAGCCTAATAGTATATAACGTTATACGTTATGACGTAATCATATACAACGTTATACGTTATAACGTAACAGTATATAACGTTATACGTTATAACGTAACAGTATGTAACGTTATACGTTATAACGTAACAGTATGTAACGTTATACGTTATAACGTAATGCTACATAACATTATACGTTATAACGTAATGCGACATAACGTTATGCTTTATGACGTAACAATATATAATGTTATACGTTGTAACGTAATGCTACATAACGTTATACGTTATAACGTAATGCTACATATAGTTATACGTTATAACGTAATGCTACAAAACGTTATACCTTATAACGTAATGCGACATAACGTTATGCGTTATAACGTAATATTATATAACGTTATACGTTATAACGTAACAGTATATAACGTTATACGTTATAACGTAACAGTATATAACGTTATACGTTATAACGTAACAGCATATAACGTTATACGTTATAACGTAACAGTGTATAACGTTATTCGTTAATACGCAACAGTATGTAACGTTATACGTTATAACGTAACAGTGTATATCGTTATACGTTATAACGTAACAGTATGTAACGTTATACGTTATAACGTAACAGTGTACAACGTTATACGTTAATACGTAACAGTATGTAACGTTATACGTTATAACGTAACAGTGTATATCGTTGTACGTTATAACGTAGCAGTATGTAACGTTATACGTTATTAAGTAACAGTATATAACGTTATATGTTATAACGTAACAGTATGTAACGTTATTCGTTATAACGTAATAGTATCTAACGTTATACGTTATAACGTAATGCTACATAACGTTATACGTTATAACGTAATGCTACATAACGTTATACGTTATAACGTAATGCTACATAACGTTATACGTTACAACGTAATGCGACATAACGTTATACGTTATAACATAGTAGTATATAACGTTATACGTTATAGCGTAATAGTATATAACGTTATACGTTATTGCGTAATATTATGTAACGCTATACGCTACAGCGTAACAGTATGTAACGTTATACGTTATAACGTAACAGTATATAACGTTATGCGTTATAACGTAGCAGTATATAACGTTATACGTTATAGCGTAATAGTATATAACGTTATACGTTATAGACTAATAGTATATAACGTGTTACATTATAGCGTAATAGTATATAACGTTATACGTTATAGCGTAATAGTATATAACGCTATACGTTATAACCTAATATTATATAACGTTAACGTAATAGTATATAACGTTTTACGTTATAACGTAACAGTATATAACGATATACGTTATAACGTAACAGTATATAAGGTGATACGTTATAACGTAATGCTTCATAACATTATACGTTATAACGTAATGCGGCATAACGTTATGCGTTATAACGTAACAGTATATAACGTTATACGTTATAACGTAATAGTATGTAACGTTATACGTTATAAAGTAACAGTATATAACGTTATACATTATAACGTAATAGTATATAACGTTATACGTTATAGCGTAATAGTGTATAACGTTATACGTTATAGCGTAATAGTATATAACGCTATACGTTACAGCGTAACAGAATGTAACGTTATAAGTTATGACGTAATCGTATATAACGTTATACGTTACAACGTAATAGTATATAACGTCATACGTTATAACGTAACAGTATGTAACGTTATACGTTATAACGTAACAGTATATAACGTTATACGTTATAACGTAACAGTATATAACGTTATGCGTTATAACGTAGCAGTATATAACGTTATACGATATAACGTAATGTTATATAACGTTGTACGTTATAACGTAATTGTATGTAACGTTATAAGTTATAACGTAATAGTATGTAACGTTATACGTTATAACGTAATGCTACATAGCGTTGTACGTTATAACGTAATGCTACATAACGTTGTACGTTATAACATAATGCTACAAAACGTTATACCTTATAACGTAATGCGACATAACGTTATGCGTTATAACGTAATAACATATAACGTTATACGTTATAACGTAACAGTAGATAACGTTATACGCTGTAACGTAACAGTATATAACGTTATACGTTATAACGTAACAGTGTATAATGTTATACGTTAATACGCAACAGTATGTAACGTTATACGTTATAACGTAACAGTGTATAACGTTATACGTTATAACGTAACAGTATATAACGTTATACGTTATAACGTAACAGTGTATAACGTTATACGTTAATACGCAACAGTATGTAACGTTATACGTTATAACGTAACAGTGTATAACGTTATACGTTATAACGTAACAGTATGTAACGTTATACGTTCTAACGTAACAGTGTATAACGTTATACGTTAATACGTAACAGTATGTAACGTTATACGTTATAACGCAACAGTGTATAACGTTGTACGTTATAACGTAACAGTATGTAACGTTATACGTTATAAAGTAACAGTACATAACGTTATACGTTATAACGTAACAGTATGTAACGTTATACGTTATAACGTAATAGTATCTAACGTTATACGATATAACGTAATGCTACATAACGTTATACGTTATAACATAATGCTACATAACGTTATACGTTATAACGTAATGCTACATAACGTTGTACGTTATAACTTAATGCTACAAAACGTTATACCTTATAACGTAATGCGACATGACGTTATGCGTTATAACGTAATAATATATAACGTTATACGTTATAACGTAACAGTATATAACGTTATACGTTATAACGTAACAGTATATAACGTTATACGTTATAACGTAACAGTGTATAACGTTATACGTTAATACACAACAGTATGTAACGTTATGCGTTATAAGGTAACAGTGTATAACGTTATACGTTATAACCTAACAGTATGTAACGTTATACGTTATAACGTAACAGTGTACAACGTTATACGTTAATACGTAACAGTATGTAACGTTATACGTTATAACGTAACAGTGTATAACGTTGTACGTTATAACGTAGCCTTATCTAACGTTATACGTTATAACGTAACAGTATATAACGTTATGCGTTATAACGTAGCAGTATATAACGTTATACGATATAACGTAATGTTATATAACGTTGTACGTTATAACGTAATTGTATGTAACGTTATACGTTATAACGTAATAGTATGTAACGTTATACGTTATAACGTAATGCTACATAGCGTTGTACGCTATAACGTAATGCTACATAACGTTGTACGTTATAACATAATGCTACAAAACGTTATACCTTATAACGTAATGCGACATAACGTTATGCGTTATAACGTAATAATATATAACGTTATACGTTGTAACGTAACAGTAGATAACGTTATACGCTGTAACGTAACAGTATATAACGTTATACGTTATAACGTAACAGTGTATAATGTTATACGTTAATACGCAACAGTATGTAACGTTATACGTTATAACGTAACAGTGTATAACGTTATACGTTATAACGTAACAGTATATAACGTTATACGTTATAACGTAACAGTGTATAACGTTATACGTTAATACGCAACAGTATGTAACGTTATACGTTATAACGTAACAGTGTATAACGTTATACGTTATAACGTAACAGTATGTAACGTTATACGTTCTAACGTAACAGTGTATAACGTTATACGTTAATACGTAACAGTATGTAACGTTATACGTTATAACGTAACAGTGTATAACGTTGTACGTTATAACGTAACAGTATGTAACGTTATACGTTATAAAGTAACAGTACATAACGTTGTACGTTATAACGTAACAGTATGTAACGTTATACGTTATAACGTAATAGTATCTAACGTTATACGATATAACGTAATGCTACATAACGTTATACGTTATAACATAATGCTACATAACGTTATACGTTATAACGTAATGCTACATAACGTTGTACGTTATAACTTAATGCTACAAAACGTTATACCTTATAACGTAATGCGACATGACGTTATGCGTTATAACGTAATAATATATAACGTTATACGTTATAACGTAACAGTATATAACGTTATACGTTATAACGTAACAGTATATAACGTTATACGTTATAACGTAACAGTGTATAACGTTATACGTTAATACGCAACAGTATGTAACGTTATGCGTTATAAGGTAACAGTGTATAACGTTATACGTTATAACCTAACAGTATGTAACGTTATACGTTATAACGTAACAGTGTACAACGTTATACGTTAATACGTAACAGTATGTAACGTTATACGTTATAACGTAACAGTGTATAACGTTGTACGTTATAACGTAGCCTTATCTAACGTTATACGTTATAACGTAATAGTATCTAACGTTATACGTTATGACGTAATGCTACATAACGTTATACGTTATAACGTAATGCTACATAACGTTATACGTTATAACGTAATGCGACATAACGTTATACGTTATAACGTAATAGTATATAACGTTATACGTTATAGCGTAATAGTATATAACGTTATACGTTATTGCGTAATATTATGTATCGCTATACGTTATAGCGTAACAGTATGTAACGTTATACGTTATAACGTAACAGTATATAACGTTATGCGTTATAACGTAGCAGTATATAACGTTATACGTTATATCGTAATAGTATATAACGTTATACGTTACAGCCTAATAGTATTTAACGTTATACGTTATAACGTAACAGTATATAACGTTATGCGTTATAACGTAGCAGTATATAACGTTATACGTTATAGCGTAATAGTATATAACGTTATACGTTACAGCGTAATAGTATATAACGTTAACGTAATAGTATATAACGTTTTACGTTATAACGTAACAGTATATAACGATATACGTTATAACGTAACAGTTTGTAAGGTGATACGTTATAACGTAATGCTGCATAACATTATACGTTATAACGTAATGCGACATAACGTTATGCTTTATAATGTAACAATATATAACGTTATACATTATAACGTAATGCGACATATAGTTATACGTTAAAACGTAATGCCACATAACGTTTTACGTTATAACGTAATGCGGCATAACGTTATGCGTTATAACGTAACAGTATATAACGTTATACGTTATAACGTAATAGTATGTAACGTTATACGTTATGACGTAACAGTATATAACGTTATACATTATAACGTAACAGTATATATCGTTATGCGTTATGACGTAATCGTATATAACGTTATACGTTATAAAGTAATAGTATATAACGTTATACGTTATAACGTAACAGTATATAACGTCATACGTTATAACGTAACTGTGTATAACGTTATACGTTATAACGTAACAGTATGTAAAGTTATACGTTATAACGTAACAGTGTATAACGTTATACGTTATAACGTAATAGTATATAACGTTATACGTTATAGCGTAATAGTATATAACGCTATACGTTACAGCGTAACAGAATGTAACGTTATATGTTATGACGTAATCGTATATAACGTTATACGTTATAACGTAATAGTATATAACGTTATACGTTATAACGTAACAGTATATAACGTCATACGTTATAACGTAACAGTATGTAACGTTATACGTTATAACGTAACAGTATATAACGTTATACGTTATAACGTAACTGTGTATAACGTTATACGTTATAACGTAACAGTATGTAAAGTTATACGTTATAACGTAACAGTGTATAACGTTATACGTTATAACGTAATAGTATATAACGTTATACGTTATAGCGTAATAGTAGATAACGCTATACGTTACAGCGTAACAGAATGTAACGTTATATGTTATGACGTAATCGTATATAACGTTATACGTTATAACGTAATAGTATATAACGTTATACGTTATAGCGTAATAGTATATAACGTTATACGTTATAGCGTAATAGTATATAACGCTATGCGTTACAGCGTAACAGAATGTAACGTTATATGTTATGACGTAATCGTATATAACGTTATACGTTATAACGTAATAGTATATAACGTTATACGTTATAACGTAACAGTATATAACGTCATACGTTATAACGTAACTGTGTATAACGTTATACGTTATAACGTTACAGTATGTAACGTTATACGTTATAACTTAACAGTGTATAACGTTATACGTTATAACGTAATAGTATATAACGTTATACGTTATTGCGTAATAGTATATAACGTAATACGTTATAGCGTAATAGTATATAACGCTATACGTTACAGCGTAACAGAATGTAACGTTATATGTTATGACGTAATCGTATATAACGTTATACGTTATAACGTAATAGTATATAACGTTATACGTTATAGCGTAATAGTATATAACGTTATACGTTATTGCGTAATATTATGTAACGCTATACGTCATAGCGTAACAGTACGTAACGTTATACGTTATAACGTAACCGTATATAACGTTATGCGTTATAACGGAGCAGTATATAACGTTATACGTTATAACGTAATAGTATATAACGTTATACGTTACAGCCTAATAGTATATAACGTTATACGTTATAACGTAACAGTATATAACGTTATGCGTTATAACGTAGCAGTATATAACGTTATACGTTATAGCGTAATAGTATATATCGTTATACGTTATAGCCTAATAGTATATAACGTGTTACGTTATAGCGTAATAGTATATAACGTTATACGTTATAGCGTAATAGTATATAACGCATTACGTTATAACCTAATAGTATATAACGTTAACGTAATACTATATAACGTTTTACGTTATAACGTAACAGTATATAACGTTATACATTATAACGTAACAGTATATAACGTTATGCGTTATAACGTAATCGTATATAACGTTATACGTTATAACGTAATAGTATATAACATTATACGTTATAACGTAATGCTACATAACGTTATACGTTATAACGTAATGCTGCATAACGTTATACGTTATAACGTAACAGTATATAACGTTATACGTTATAACGTAACAGTATATAACGTTTTACGTTATAACGTAACAGTATATAACGATATACGTTATAACGTAACAGTATATAAGGTTATACGTTATAACGTAATGCTGCATAATATTATACGTTATAACGTAATGCGACATAACGTTATGCTTTATAACGTAACAATATATAACGTTATACATTATAACGTAATAGTATGTAACGTTATACGTTATAACGTAACAGTATATAACGTTATACATTATAACGTAACAGTATATAACGTTATGCGTTATGACGTAATCGTATTTAACGTTATACGTTATAACGTAATAGTATATAACATTATACGTTATAACGTAATGCTACATAACGTTATACGTTATAACGTAATGCTGCATAACGTTATACGTTATAACGTAATGCTACATAACATTATACGTTATAACGTAATGCGACATAACATTATGCTTTATAACGTAACAATATGTAACGTTATACGTTGTAACGTAATGCTACATAACGTTATACGTTTAAACGTAATGCTACATAACGTCTTACGTTATAACGTAATGCAGCATAACGTTATGCGTTATAACGTAACACTATATAACGTTATGCGTTATAACGTAGCAGTATATAACGTTATACGTTATAAGGTAATAGTATCTAACGTTATACGGTATAACGTAATGCTACATAACGCTATGCGTTATAACGTAGTGCTACATAACGTTATACGTTATAACGTAATGCTGCATAACGTTATACGTTATAACGTAATGCGACATAACGGTACGCTTTATAACGTAATAATATATACCGTTTTACGTTATCACGTAACAGTATATAACGATATACGTTATAACGTAATTGTATATAACGTTGTACGTTATAACGTAAAAGTATGTAACGTTATACGTTATAACGTAATAGTATGTAACGTTATACGTTATATCGTAATAGTATGTAACGTTATACGTTATAACGTAATGCTACATAGCGTTGTACGTTGTAACGTAATGCTACATAACGTTGTACATTAGAACATAATGCTACAAAACGTTATACCTTATAACGTAATGCGACATAACGTTATGCGTTATAACGTAATAATATATAACGTTATACGTTATAACGTAACAGTATATAACGTTATACGTTGTAACGTAACAGTATATAACGTTATACGTTATAACGTAACAGTGTATAACGTTATACGTTAATACGCAACTGTATGTAACGTTTTACGTTATAACGTAACAGTGTATAACGTTATACGTTATAACGTAACAGTATATAACGTTATACGTTATAACGTAACAGTGTTTAACGTTATACGTTAATACGCAACAGTATGTATCGTTATACGTTATAACGTAACAGTGTATAACGTTATACGTTATAACATAACAGTATGTAACGTTATACGTTAATACGTTACAGTACGTAACGTTATACGTTATAACGTAACAGTGTATAACGTTGTACGTTATAACGTAACAGTATGTAACGTTATACGTTGTAAAGTAACAGTATATAACGTTATACGTTATAACGTAACAGTATGTAACGTTATACGTTATAACGTAATAGTATCTAACGTTATACGTTATAACGTAATGCTACATAACGTTATACGTTATAACGTAATGCTACATAACGTTATACGTTATAACGTAATGCTACATAGCGTTGTACGTTGTAACGTAATGCTACATAACGTTGTACATTAGAACATAATGCTACAAAACGTTATACCTTATAACGTAATGCGACATAACGTTATGCGTTATAACGTAATAATATATAACGTTATACGTTATAACGTAACAGTATATAACGTTATACGTTGTAACGTAACAGTATATAACGTTATACGTTATAACGTAACAGTGTATAACGTTATACGTTAATACGCAACAGTATGTAACGTTTTACGTTATAACGTAACAGTGTATAACGTTATACGTTATAACGTAACAGTATATAACGTTATACGTTATAACGTAACAGTGTTTAACGTTATACGTTAATACGCAACAGTATGTATCGTTATACGTTATAACGTAACAGTGTATAACGTTATACGTTATAACATAACAGTATGTAACGTTATACGTTAATACGTTACAGTATGTAACGTTATACGTTATAACGTAACAGTGTATAACGTTGTACGTTATAACGTAACAGTATGTAACGTTATACGTTGTAAAGTAACAGTATATAACGTTATACGTTATAACGTAACAGTATGTAACGTTATACGTTATAACGTAATAGTATCTAACGTTATACGTTATAACGTAATGCTACATAACGTTATACGTTATAACGTAATGCTACATAACGTTATACGTTATAACGTAATGCTACATAACGTTATACGTTATAACGTAATGCTACATAACGTTATACGTTATAACGTAATAGGATATAACGTTATACGTTATAGCGTAATAGTATATAACGTTATACGTTATTGCGTAATATTATGTAACGCTATACGTTATAGCGTAACAGTATGTAACGTTATACGTTATAACGTAACAGTATATAACGTTATGCGTTATAACGTAGCATTATATAACGTTATACGTTATAACGTAATAGTATATAACGTTATACGTTACAGCCTAATAGTATATAACGTTATACGTTATAACGTAACAGTATATATCGTTATGCGTTATAACGTAGCAATATATAACGTTATACGTTATAACGTAACAGTATGTAAAGTTATACGTTATAACGTAACAGTGTATAACGTTATACGTTAATACGTAACAGTATGTAACGTTATACGTTATAGCGTAACAGTGTATAACATTGTATGTTATAACGTAACACTATGTAACGTTATATGTTATAAAGTAACAGTATATAACGTTATACGTTATAACGTAATGCTACATAACGTTATACGTTATAACGTAATGCTACATAACGTTATACGTTATAACGTAATGCGACATAACGTTATACGTTATAACGTAATAGTATATAACATTATAGGTTATAACGTAATGCTGCATAACGTTATACGTTATAACGTAATGCGACATAACGTTAAGCTTTATAACGTAATAATATATAACGTTTTACGTTATCACATAACAGTATATAACGATATACGTTATAACGTAACAGTATATAACGTCATACGTTATAACATAACAGTATGTAACGTTATACGTTATAACGTAACAGTATATAACGTTATACGTTATAACGTAACAGTATATAACGTTTTACGTTATAACGTAATGCGGCATAACGTTATACGTTATAACGTAATGCGACATAACGTTATGCTTTATAACGTAACAATATATAACGTTATACGTTGTAACGTAATGCTACATAACGTTATACGTTTAAACGTAATGCTACATAACGTCTTACGTTATAACGTAATGCGGCATAACGTTATGCGTTATAACGTAATGCTACTTAACGTTATACGTTATAACGTAATGCGACATAACGTTAAGCTTTATAACGTAATAATATATAACGTTTTACGTTATCACATAACAGTATATAACGATATACGTTATAACGTAACAGTATATAACGTCATACGTTATAACATAACAGTATGTAACGTTATACGTTATAACGTATCAGTATATAACGTTATGCGTTATAATGTAGCAGTATATAACGTTGTACGTTATAACGTAATAGTATATAACGTTGTACGTTATAACGTAACAGTATATAACGTTATACGTTATAACGTAATGCTACTTAACGTTATACGTTATAACGTAATGCGACATAACGTTATACGTTATAACGTAATAGTATATAACGTTATACGTTATAGCGTAATAGTATATAACGTTATACGTTATTGCGTAATATTATGTAACGCTATACGTCATAGCGTAACAGTACGTAACGTTATACGTTATAACGTAACCGTATATAACGTTATGCGTTATAACGTAGCAGTATATAACGTTATACGTTATAACGTAATAGTATATAACGTTATACGTTACAGCCTAATAGTATATAACGTTATACGTTATAACGTAACAGTATATAACGTTATGCATTATAACGTAGCAGTATATAACGTTATACGTTATAACGTAATAGAATATAACGTTTTACGTTATAACGTAACAGTATATAACGATATACGTTATAACGTAACGGTATATAAGGTTTTACGTTATAACGTAATGCTGCATAACATTATACGTTATAACGTAATGCGACATAACGTTATGCTTTATAACGTAACAATATATAACGTTATACATTATAACGTAATGCTACATATAGTTATACGTTAAAACGTAATGCCACACAACGTTTTACGTTATAACGTAATGCGGCATAACGTTATGCGTTATAACGTAATAGTATGTAATGTTATACGTTATAACGTAACAGTATATAACGTTATACATTATAACGTAACAGTATATAACGTTATGCGTTATGACGTAATCGTATATAACGTTATACGTTATAACGTAATAGTATATAACATTATACGTTATAACGTAATGCTACATAACGTTATACGTTATAACGTAATGCTGCATAACGTTATACGTTATAACGTAACAGTATATAACGTTATACGTTATAACGTAACAGTATGTTACGTTATACGTTATAACGTAATGCTACATAACATTATACGTTATAACGTAATGCGACATAACGTTATGCTTTATAACGTAACAATATATAACGTTATACGTTGTAACGTAATGCTACATAACGTTATACGTTTAAACGTAATGCTACATAACGTCTTACGTTATAACGTAATGCGGCATAACGTTATGCGTTATAACGTATCACTATATAACGTTATGCGTTATAACGTAGCAGTGTATAACGTTATACGTTATAACGTAATAGTATCTAACGTTATACGTTATAAAGTAATGCTACATAACGTCATACGTTATAACGTAATGCTTCATAACGTTATACGTTATAACGTAATGCTACATAACGTTATACGTTATAACGTAATGCTACATAACGTTATACGTTATAACGTAACAGTATATAACGTTATACGTTATAACGTAATAGTATCTAACGTTATACGGTATAACGTAATGCTACATAACGCTATGCGTTATAACGTAGTGCTACATAACGTTATACGTTATAACGTAATGCTGCATAACGTTATACGTTATAACGTATTGCGACATAACGTTACGCTTTATAACGTAATAATATATAACGTTTTACGTTATCACGTAACAGTATATAACGATATACGTTATAGCGTAACAGTATATAACGTCATACGTTATAACGTAACAGTATGTAACGTTATACGCTATAACGTAACAGTATATAACGTTATATGTCATAACGTAACAGTATATAACGTTTTACGTTATAACATAATGCGGCATAACGTTATGCGTTATAACGTAACAGTATATAACGTTATGCGTTATAATGTAGCAGTATATAACGTTATACGTTATAACGTAATAGTATATAACGTTGTACGTTACAACGTAACAGTAATAACGTTATACGTTATAACGTAATGCTACATAACGTTATACGTTATAACGTAATGCTACATAACGTTATACGTTATAACGTAACAGTATATAACGTTATGCGTTATAATGTAGCAGTATATAACGTTATACGCTATAACGTAATAGTATGTAACGTTATACGTTATAACGTAACAGTGTATAACGTTATACGTTAATACGCAACAGTATGTAACGTTATACGTTATAACGTAACTGTGTATAACGTTATACGTTATAACGTAACAGTATATAACGTTATACGTTATAACGTAACAGTGTATAACGTTATACGTTAATACGCAACAGTATGTAACGTTATACGTTATAACGTAACTGTGTATAACGTTATACGTTATAACGTAACAGTATGTAACGTTATACGTTATAAAGTAACAGTATATAACGTTATACGTTATAACGTAACAGTATGTAACGTTATACGTTATAACGTAACAGTATATAATGATATACGTTATAACGTAATAGTATATAACGTTATACGTTATAGCGTAATAGTATATAACGTTATACGTTATAGCGTAATGTTATGTGACGCTATACGTTATAGCGTAAAAGTATGTAACGTTATACGTTATAGCCTAATAGTATATAACGTTATACGTTATGACGTAATCGTATGCAACGTTATACGTTATAGCGTAAAAGTATGTAACGTTATACGTTATAGCCTAATAGTATATAACGTTATACGTTATGACGTAATCGTATACAACGTTATACGTTATAACGTAATGCTACATAACATTATACGTTATAACGTAATGCGACATAACGTTATGCTTTATAACATAACAATATATAACGTTATACGTTGTAACGTAATGCTACATAACGTTATACGTTATAACGTAATGCTACATAACGTTATACGTTATAACGTAATGCTACATAACGTTATACGTTATAACGTAATGCTACATAACGTTATACCTTATAACGTAATGCTGCATAACGTTATACGTTATAACGTAACAGTATATAACGTTATACGTTATAACATAACAGTATGTTACGTTATACGTTATAACGTAATGCTACATAACATTATACGTTATAACGTAATGCGACATAACGTTATGCTTTATAACGTAACAATATATAACGTTATACGTTGTAACGTAATGCTACATAACGTTATACGTTTAAACGTAATGCTACATAACGTCTTACGTTATAACGTAATGCGGCATAACGTTATGCGTTATAACGTAACACTATATAACGTTATGCGTTATAACGTAGCAGTATATAACGTTATACGTTATAACGTAATAGTATCTAACGTTATACGTTATAACGTAATGCTACATAACGTTATACGTTATAACGTAATGCTACATAACGTTATACGTTATAACGTAATGCTACATAACGTTATACGTTATAACGTAATGCTACATAACGTTATACGTTATAACGTAACAGTATATAACGTTATACGTTATAACGTAATAGTATCTAACGTTATACGGTATAACGTAATGCTACATAACGCTATGCGTTATATCGTAGTGCTACATAACGTTATACGTTATAACGTAATGCTGCATAACGTTATACGTTATAACGTAATGCGACATAACGTTACGCTTTATAACGTAATAATATATAACGTTTTACGTTATCACGTAACAGTATATAACGATATACGTTATAACGTAACAGTATATAACGTCATACGTTATAACGTAACAGTATGTAACGTTATACGTTATAACGTAACAGTATATAACGTTATACGTTATAACGTAACAGTATATAACGTTTTACGTTATAACGTAATGCGGCATAACGTTATGCGTTATAACGTAACAGTATATAACGTTATGCGTTATAATGTAGCAGTATATAACGTTATACGTTATAACGTAATAGTATATAACGTTGTACGTTACAACGTAACAGTAATAACGTTATACGTTATAACGTAATGCTACATAACGTTATACGTTATAACGTAACAGTATATAACGTTATACGTTATGACGTAATCGTATACAACGTTATACGTTATAACGTAACAGTATATAACGTTATACGTTATAACGTAACAGTATGTAACGTTATACATTATAACATAATGCTACATAACATTATACGTTATAACGTAATGCGACATAACGTTATGCGTTATAGCGTAACAATATATAACGTTATACGTTGTAACGTAATGCTACTTAACGTTATACGTTATAACGTAATGCTACATATAGTTATACGTTAAAACGTAATGCTACATAACGTCTTACGTTATAACGTAATGCGGCATAACGTTATGCGTTATAACGTAACCGTATATAACGTTATGCGTTATAACGTAGCAGTATATAACGTTATACGTTATAACGTAATGGTATATAACGTTGTACGTTATAACGAAATAGTATGTAACGTTATACGTTATAACGTAATAGTATGTAACGTTATACGTTATAACGTAATGCTACATAGCGTTGTACGTTATAACGAAATGCTACATAACATTGTACGTTATAACTTAATGCTACAAAACGTTATACCTTATAACGTAATGCGACATAACGTTATGCGTTATAACGTAATAATATATAACGTTATACGTTATAACGTAACAGTATATAACGTTATACGTTATAACGTAACAGTATATAACGTTATACGTTATAACGTAACAGTGTATAACGTTATACGTTAATACGTAACAGTATGTAACGTTATACGTTATAACGTAATAGTGTATAACGTTGTACGTTATAACGACACAGTATGTAACGTTATACGTTATAAAGTAACAGTATATAACGTTATACGTTATAATGTAACAGTATGTAACGTTATACGTTATAACGTAATGCTACATAACGTTATACGTTATAACGTAATGCTACATAGCGTTATACGTTATAACGTAATGCTACATAACGTTATACATTATAACGTAATGCGACATAACGTTATACGTTATAACGTAATAGTATATAACGTTAAACGTTATAGCGTAATAGTATATAACGTTATACGTTATTGCATAATATTATGTAACGCTATACGTCATAGCGTAACAGTATGCAACGTTATACGTTATAACGTAACAGTATATAACGTTATGCGTTATAACGTAGCAGTATATAACGTTATACGTTATAACGTAATAGTATATAACGTTATACGTTACAGCCTAATAGTATATAACGTTATACGTTATAACGTAACAGTATATAACGTTATGCGACATAACGAAGCAGTATATAACGTTACACGTTATAGCGTAATAATATATAACGTTATACGTTATAGCCTAATAGTATATAACGTGTTACGTTATAGCCTAATAGTATATAACGTGTTACGTTATAGCGTAATAGTATATAACGTTATACGTTATAACGTAATGCTACATAACGTTATACGTTATAACGTAATGCTACATAACGTTATACGTTATAACGTAATGCTACATAACGTTATACGTTATAACGTAATGCGACATAACGTTATACGTTATAACGTAATAGTATATAACGTTATACGTTATAGCGTAATGGTATATAACGTTATACGTTATTGCATAATATTATGTAACGCTATACGTCATAGCGTAACAGTATGCAACGTTATACGTTATAACGTAACAGTATATAACGTTATGCGTTATAACGTAGCAGTATATAACGATATACGTTATAACGTAACAGTATATAAGGTTATACGTTATAACGTAATAGTATATAACGTTATACGTTATAACGTAATGCTACATAACGTTATACGTTAGAACGTAATAGTATCTAATGTTATACGGTATAACGTAATGCTACATAACGTTATGCGTTATAACGTAGTGCTACATAACGTTATACGTTATAATGTAATGCTGCATAACGTTATACGTTATAATGTAATGCGACATAACGTTACGCGTTATAACGTAATAATATATAACGTTTTACGTTATCACGTAACAGTATATAACGATATACGTTATATCGTAATAGTATATAACGTTATACGTTATAACGTAACAGTATATAATGATATACGTTATAACGTAATAGTATATAACGTAATACGTTATAGCGTAATAGTATATAACGTTATACGTTATAGCGTAATATTATGTAACGCTATCCGTTATAGCGTAAAAGTATGTAACGTTATACGTTATAGCCTAATAGTATATAACGTTATACGTTATGACGTAATCGTATACAACGTTATACCTTATAACGTAACAGTATATAACGTTATACGTTATAACGTAACAGTATGTTACGTTATACGTTATAACGTAATGCTACATAACATTATACGTTATAACGTAATGCGACATAACGTTATGCTTTATAACGTAACAATATATAACGTTATACGTTGTAACGTAATGCTACATAACGTTATACGTTATAACGTAATGCTACATATAGTTATACGTTAAAACGTAATGCTACATAACGTCTTACGTTATAACGTAATGCGGCATAACGTTATGCGTTATAACGTAACACTATATAACGTTATGCGTTATAACGTAGCAGTATATAACGTCATACGTTATAACGTAATGGTATGTAACGTTATACGTTATAACGTAATGCTACATAGCGTTGTACGTTATAACGTAATGCTACATAACGTTGTACGTTATAACTTAATGCTACAAAACGTTATACCTTATAACGTAATGCGACATAACGTTATGCGTTATAACGTAATAATATATAACGTTATACGTTATAACTTAACAGTATATACGGTTATACGTTATAACGTAACAGTATATAACGTTATACTTTATAACGTAACAGTGTCTAATGTTATACGTTAATAAGCAACAGTATGTAACGTTATACGTTATAACGTAACAGTGTATAACGGTATATGTTATAACGTAACAGTATGTAACGTTATACGTTTTAACGTAACAGTATATACGGTTATACGTTAAAACGTAATGCCACATAACGTTTTACGTTATAACGTAATGCGGCATAACGTTATGCGTTATAACGTAACACTATATAACGTTATGCGTTATAACGTAGCAGTATATAACGTTATACGTTATAACGTAATGCTACATAACGTTGTACGTTATAACTTAATGCTACAAAACGTTATACCTTATAACGTAATGCGACATAACGTTACACGTTATAACGTAACAGTATGTAACGTTATACGTTATAACGTAACAGTGTATAACGTTATACGTTACAGCCTAATAGTATATAACGTGTTACGTTATAGCGCAATAGTATATAACGTTATACGTTATTGCGTAATAGTATATAAAGCTATACGTTATAGCGTAATAGTATATAATGTTATACGTTATAACGTAATAGTATATAACGTTATACGTTATAGCGTAATGGTATATAACGTTGTACGTTATAACGAAATAGTATGTAACGTTATACGTTATAACGTAATAGTATGTAACGTTATACGTTATAACGTAATGCTACATAGCGTTGTACGTTATAACGAAATGCTACATAACGTTATGCGTTATAACGTAATAATATATAACGTTATACGTTATAACGTAACAGTATATAACGTTATACGTTATAACGTAACAGCGTATAACGTTATACGTTAATACGTAACAGTATGTAACGTTATACGTTATAACAGTGTATAACGTTGTACGTTATAACGACACAGTATGTAACGTTATACGTTATAAAGTAACAGTATATAACGTTATACGTTATAATGTAACAGTATGTAACGTTATACGTTATAACGTAATAGTATCTAACGTTATACGTTATAACGTAATGCTACATAACGTTATACGTTATA
Source organism: Bombus sonorus (assembly GCA_029958995.1). Classification (NCBI taxonomy): domain Eukaryota; kingdom Metazoa; phylum Arthropoda; class Insecta; order Hymenoptera; family Apidae; genus Bombus; species Bombus sonorus. Next base: position 19,270,759 of record JARWAU010000006.1, read on the forward strand.
ACGTAATGCTACATAACGTTATACGTTATAACGTAATGCTACATAACGTTATACGTTATAACGTAATGCTACATAACGTTATACGTTATAACGTAATGCTACATAACGTTATACGTTATAACGTAATGCGACATAACGTTATACGTTATAACGTAATAGTATATAACGTTATACGTTATAGCGTAATAGTATATAACGTTATACGTTATTGCATAATATTATGTAACGCTATACGTCATAGCGTAACAGTATGCAACGTTATACGTTATAACGTAACAGTATATAACGTTATGCGTTATAACGTAGCAGTATATAACGTTATACGTTATAACGTAATAGTATATAACGTTATACGTTACAGCCTAATAGTATATAACGTTATACGTTATAACGTAACAGTATATAACGTTATGCGTTATAACGAAGCAGTATATAACGTTACACGTTATAGCGTAATAATATATAACGTTATACGTTATAGCCTAATAGTATATAACGTGTTACGTTATAGCGTAATAGTATATAACGTTATACGTTATAGCGTAATAGTATATAACGCTATACGTTATAACCAAATAGTATATAACGTTAACGTAATAGAATATAACGTTTTACGTTATAACGTAACAGTATATAACGATATACGTTATAACGTAACAGTATATAAGGTTATACGTTATAACGTAATAGTATATAACGTTATACGTTATAACGTAATGCTACATAACGTTATACGTTATAACGTAATAGTATCTAACGTTATACGGTATAACGTAATGCTACATAACGTTATGCGTTATAACGTAGTGCTACATAACGTTATACGTTATAACGTAATGCTGCATAACGTTATACGTTATAACGTAATGCGACATAACGTTACGCGTTATAACGTAATAATATATAACGTTTTACGTTATTACGTAACAGTATATAACGATATACGTTATAGCGTAATATTATGTAACGCTATACGTTATAGCGTAAAAGTATGTAACGTTATACGTTATAGCCTAATAGTATATAACCTTATACGTTATAACGTAACAGTATATAATGATATACGTTATAACGTAATAGTATATAACGTTATACGTTATAGCGTAATAGTATATAACGTTATACGTTATAGAGTAATATTATGTAACGCTATACGTTATAGCGTAAAAGTATGTAACGTTATACGTTATAGCCTAATAGTATATAACGTTATACGTTATGACGTAATCGTATACAACGTTATACGTTATAACGTAACAGTATATAACGTTATACGTTATAACGTAACAGTATGTTACGTTATACGTTATAACGTAATGCTACATAACATTATACGTTATAACGTAATGCGACATAACGTTATGCTTTATAACGTAACAATATATAACGTTATACGTTGTAACGTAATGCTACATAACGTTATACGTTATAACGTAATGCTACATATAGTTATATGTTAAAACGTAATGATTCATAACGTCTTACGTTATAACGTAATGCGGCATAACGTTATGCGTTATAAAGTACCACTATAATGTTATGCGTTATAACGTAGTAGTATATAACGTTATACGTTATAACGTAATGTTATATAACGTTGTACGTTATAACGAAATAGTATGTAACGTTATACGTTATAACGTAGTAGTATATAACGTTATACGTTATAACGTAATGTTATATAACGTTGTACGTTATAACGAAATAGTATATAACGTTATACGTTATAACGTAACAGTATATAACGTTATATGTTATAACGTAACAGTATATAACGTTATACGTTATAACGTAACAGTATATAATGTTATACGTTATAACGTAACAGTGTATAACGTTATACGTTAATACGCAACAGTATGTAACGTTATACGTTATAACGTAACAGTGTATAACGTTATACGTTATAACGTAACAGTATGTAACGTTATACGTTATAACGTAACAGTGTATAACGTTATACGTTAATACGTAACAGTAAGTAACGTTATACGTTATAACGTAACCGTGTATAACGTTATACGTTAATACGTAACAGTATGTAACGTTATACGTTATAACGTAACAGTGTATAACGTTGTACGTTACAACGTAACAGTATCTAACGTTATACGTTATAACGTAACAGTATATAACGTTATACGTTATAACGTAACAGTATGTAACGTTATACGTTATAGCCTAATAGTATATAACGTGTTACGTTATAGCGTAATAGTATATAACGTTATACGTTATAACGTAACAGTGTATAACGTTGTACGTTATAACGTAACAGTATGTAACGTTATACGTTATAAAGTAACAGTATATAACGCTATACGTTATAGCGTAATAGTATATAACGTTATACGTTATAGCCTAATAGTATATAACGTGTTACGTTATAGCGTAATAGTATATAACGTTATACGTTATAGCGTAATAGTATATAACGCTATACGTTATAACCTAATAGTATATAACGTTATACAATATAACGTAATAGTATATAACGTTATACGTTATAGCGTAATAGTATATAACGTTATACGTTATAACGTAATGCTACATAACATTATACGTTATAACGTAATGCGACATAACGTTATGCTTTATAACGTAACAATATATAACGTTATACATTATAACATAATGCTACATATAGTTATACGTTAAAACGTAATGCCACATAACGTTATACGTTATAACGTAATGCGGCATAACGTTATGCGTTATAACGTAACAGTATATAACGTTATACGTTATAACGTAATAGTTTGTAACGTTATACGTTATAACGTAACAGTATATAACGTTATACATTATAACGTAATAGTATATAACGTTATACGTTATAGCGTAATAGTATATAACGTTATACGTTATAGCGTAATAGTATATAACGCTATACGTTACAGCGTAACAGTATGTAACGTTATAAGTTATGACGTAATCGTATATAACGTTATACGTTATAACGTAATAGTATATAACGTTATACGTTATAACGTAACAGTATATAACGTCATACGTTATAACGTAACAGTATGTAACGTTATACGTTATAACGTAACAGTATATAACGTTATGCGTTATAACGTAGCAGTATATAACGTTATACGTTATAACGTAATAGTATATAACGTTATACGTTACAGCGTAATAGTATATAACGTTATACGTTATAATGTAACAGTATTTAACGTTATGCGTTATAACGTAGCAGTATATAACGTTATACGTTATAGCGTCATAGTATATAACGTTATACGTTATAGCCTAATAGTATATAACGTGTTACGTTATAGCGTAATAGTATATAACGTTATACGTTATAGCGTAATAGTATATAACGCTATACGTTAGAACCTAATAGTATATAACGTTAACGTAATAGTATATAACGTTTTACGTTATAACGTTACAGTATATAACGATATACGTTATAACGTAACATTATATAAGGTTATACGTTATAACGTAATGCTATATAACATTATACGTTATAACGTAATGCGACATAACGTTATGCTTTATAACGTAACAACATATAACGTTATACATTATAACATAATGCTACAGATAGTTATACGTTAAAACGTAATGCCACATAACGTTATACGTTATAACGTAATGCGGCATAACGTTATGCGTTATAACGTAACAGTATATAACGTTATACGTTATAACGTAATAGTTTGTAACGTTATACGTTATAACGTAACAGTATATAACGTTATACATTATAACGTAATAGTATATAACGTTATACGTTATAGCGTAATAGTATATAACGTTATACGTTATAGCGTAATAGTATATAACGCTATACGTTACAGCGTAACAGTATGTAACGTTATAAGTTATGACGTAATCGTATATAACGTTATACGTTAGAGCGTAATAGTATATAACGTTATACGTTATAGAGTAATATTATGTAACGCTATACGTTATAGCGTAAAAGTATGTAACGTTATACGTTATAGCCTAATAGTATATAACGTTATACGTTATGACGTAATCGTATACAACGTTATACGTTATAACGTAATGCGACATAACGTTATGCTTTATAACGTAACAATATATAACGTTATACGTTGTAACGTAATGCTACATAACGTTATACGTTATAACGTAATGCTACATATAGTTATATGTTAAAACGTAATGATTCATAACGTCTTACGTTATAACGTAATGCGGCATAACGTTATGCGTTATAAAGTACCACTATAATGTTATGCGTTATAACGTAGTAGTATATAACGTTATACGTTATAACGTAATGTTATATAACGTTGTACGTTATAACGAAATAGTATGTAACGTTATACGTTATAACGTAGTAGTATATAACGTTATACGTTATAACGTAATGTTATATAACGTTGTACGTTATAACGAAATAGTATATAACGTTATACGTTATAACGTAACAGTATATAACGTTATATGTTATAACGTAACAGTATATAACGTTATACGTTATAACGTAACAGTATATAATGTTATACGTTATAACGTAACAGTGTATAACGTTATACGTTAATACGCAACAGTATGTAACGTTATACGTTATAACGTAACAGTGTATAACGTTATACGTTATAACGTAACAGTATGTAACGTTATACGTTATAACGTAACAGTGTATAACGTTATACGTTAATACGTAACAGTAAGTAACGTTATACGTTATAACGTAACCGTGTATAACGTTATACGTTAATACGTAACAGTATGTAACGTTATACGTTATAACGTAACAGTGTATAACGTTGTACGTTACAACGTAACAGTATGTAACGTTATACGTTATAACGTAACAGTATATAACGTTATACGTTATAACGTAACAGTATGTAACGTTATACGTTATAGCCTAATAGTATATAACGTGTTACGTTATAGCGTAATAGTATATAACGTTATACGTTATAACGTAACAGTGTATAACGTTGTACGTTATAACGTAACAGTATGTAACGTTATACGTTATAAAGTAACAGTATATAACGCTATACGTTATAGCGTAATAGTATATAACGTTATACGTTATAGCCTAATAGTATATAACGTGTTACGTTATAGCGTAATAGTATATAACGTTATACGTTATAGCGTAATAGTATATAACGCTATACGTTATAACCTAATAGTATATAACGTTATACAATATAACGTAATAGTATATAACGTTATACGTTATAGCGTAATAGTATATAACGTTATACGTTATAGCGTAATAGTATATAACGTTAACGTAATAGTATATAACGTTTTACGTTATAACGTAACAGTATTTAACGTTATACGTTATAACGTAATAGTATATAACGTTATACGTTATAACGTAATGCTACATAACATTATACGTTATAACGTAATGCGACATAACGTTATGCTTTATAACGTAACAATATATAACGTTATACATTATAACATAATGCTACATATAGTTATACGTTAAAACGTAATGCCACATAACGTTATACGTTATAACGTAATGCGGCATAACGTTATGCGTTATAACGTAACAGTATATAACGTTATACGTTATAACGTAATAGTTTGTAACGTTATACGTTATAACGTAACAGTATATAACGTTATAAATTATAACGTAATAGTATATAACGTTATACGTTATAACGTAATAGTATATAACGTTATACGTTACAGCGTAATAGTATATAACGTTATACGTTATAATGTAACAGTATTTAACGTTATGCGTTATAACGTAGCAGTATATAACGTTATACGTTATAGCGTCATAGTATATAACGTTATACGTTATAGCCTAATAGTATATAACGTGTTACGTTATAGCGTAATAGTATATAACGTTATACGTTATAGCGTAATAGTATATAACGCTATACGTTAGAACCTAATAGTATATAACGTTAACGTAATAGTATATAACGTTTTACGTTATAACGTTACAGTATATAACGATATACGTTATAACGTAACATTATATAAGGTTATACGTTATAACGTAATGCTATATAACATTATACGTTATAACGTAATGCGACATAACGTTATGCTTTATAACGTAACAACATATAACGTTATACATTATAACATAATGCTACAGATAGTTATACGTTAAAACGTAATGCCACATAACGTTTTACGTTTAACGCAACTGTGTATAACGTGGTACGTTATAACGTAACAGTATGTAACGTTATAAGTTATAACGTAACAGTGTATAACGTTATACGTTAATAAGTAACAGTATGTAACGTTATACGTTATAGCGTAACAGTGTATAACGTTATACGTTTATACGCAACAGTATGTAACGTTATACGTTATCACGTAACTGTGTATTACGTTATAACGTATCAGTGTATAACGGTATACATTAATACGTAACAGTATGTAACGTTATACGTTATAGCGTAACAGTGTATAACGTTGTACGTTATAACGTAACAGTATGTAACGTTATACGTTATAACGTAATGCTACATAACGTTGTACGTTATAACGTAATAGTATCTAACGTTATACGGTATAACGTAATGCTACAAAACGTTATGCGTTATAAGGTAGTGCTACATAACGTTATACGTTATAACGTAATGCTGCATAACGTTATACGTTATAACGTAATGCGACATAACGTTACGCTTTATAACGTAATAATATATAACGTTTTACGTTATCACGTAACAGTATATAACGATATACGTTATAACGTAACAGTATATAACGTCATACGTTATAACGTAACAGTATGTAACGTTATACGTTATAACGTAACAGTATATAACGTTATACGTTATAACGTAACAGTATATAACGTTTTACGTTATAACGTAATGCGGCATAACGTTATGCGTTATAACGTAACAGTATATATCGTTATACGTTATGACGTGATCGTATACAACGTTATACGTTATAACGTAACAGTATATAACGTTATACGTTATAACGTAACAGTATGTAACGTTATACGTTATAACGTAATGCTACATAACATTATACGTTATAACGTAATGCGACATAACGTTATGCTTTATAACGTAACAATATATAACGTTATACATTATAACGTAGCAGTATATAACGTTATACGTTATAACGTAATGGTATATAACGTTGTACGTTATAACGAAATAGTATGTAACGTTATACGTTATAACGTAATAGTATATAACGTTATACGTTATAACGTAACAGTATATAACGTTATACGTTATAACGTAACAGTGTATATCGTTATACGTTAATACGTAACAGTATGTAACGTTATACGTTATAACGTAACAGTGTATAACGTAGTACGTTATAACGAAACAGTATGTAACGTTATACGTTATAAAGTAACAGTATATAACGTTATACCCTTATAATGTAACAGTATGTAACGTTATACGATATAACGTAATAGTATCTAACGTTATACGTTACAACGTAATGCTACATAACGTTATACGTTATAACGTAATGCTACATAACGTTATACGTTATAACGTAATGCTACATAACGTTATACGTTATAACGTAATGCGACATAACGTTATACGTTATAACGTAATAGTATATAACGTTATACGTTATAGCGTAATAGTATATAGCATTATACGTTATTGCGTAATATTATGTAACGCTATACGTCATAGCGTAACAGTATGTAACGTTATACGTTATAACGTAACAGTATATAACGTTATGCGTTATAACGTAGCAGTATATAACGTTATACGTTATAACGAAATAGTTTATAACGTTATACGTTATAACGTAATAGTATATAACGTTATACGTTATAGCGTAATAGTATATAACGTTATACGTTATAGCGTAATAGTATATAACGTTAACGTAATAGTATATAACGTTTTACGTTATAGCCTAATAGTATATAACGTGTTACGTTATAGCGTAATAGTATATAACGTTATACGTTATAGCGTAATAGTATATAACGCTATACGTTATAACCTAATAGCATATAACGTTAACGTAATAGAATATAACGTTTTACGTTATAGCGTAATAGTATATAACGTTAACGTAATAGTATATAACGTTTTACGTTATAGCCTAATAGTATATAACGATATACGTTATAACGTAACAGTATATAAGGTTATACGTTATAACGTAATGCTGCATAACATTATACGTTATAACGTAATGCGACATAACGTTATGCTTTATAACGTAACAATATATAACGTTATACATTAAAGCGAAATGCTACATATAGTTATACGTTAAAACGTAATGCCACACAACGTTTTACGTTATAACGTAATGCGGCATAACGTTATGCGTTATAACGTAACAGTATATAACGATATACGTTATAACGTAATAGTATGTAACGTTATACGTTATAATGTAACAGTATATAACGTTATACATTATAACGTAACAGTACATAACGTTATGCGTTATGACGTAATCGTATATAACGTTATACGTTATAACGTAATAGTATATAACGTTATACGTTATAACGTAATGCTACACAACGTTATACGTTATAACGTAACAGTATATAACGTTATACGTTATAACGTAATGCTACATAACGTTGTAAGTTATAACGTAATAGTATCTAACGTTATACGGTATAACGTAATACTACATAACGTTATGCGTTATAACGTAGTGCTACATAACGTTATACGTTATAACGTAATGCGACATAACGTTACGCGTTATAACGTAATAATATATAACGATTTACGTTATCACGTAACAGTATATAACGATATACGTTATATCGTAATAGTATATAACGTTATACGTTATAGCGTCATAGTATATAACGTTATACGTTATAGCCTAATAGTATATAACGTGTTACGTTATAGCGTAATAGTATATAACGTTATACGTTATAGCGTAATAGTATATAACGCTATACGTTAGAACCTAATAGTATATAACGTTTTACGTTATAACGTTACAGTATATAACGATATACGTTATAACGTAACAGTATATAAGGTTATACGTTATAACGTAATGCTATATAACATTATACGTTATAACGAAATGCGACATAACGTTATGCTTTATAACGTAACAACATATAACGTTATACATTATAACATAATGCTACAGATAGTTATACGTTAAAACGTAATGCCACATAACGTTTTACGTTTTAACGTAACTGTGTATAACGTGGTACGTTATAACGTAACAGTATGTAACGTTATACGTTATAACGTAACAGTGTATAACGTTATACGTTAATAAGTAACAGTATGTAACGTTATACGTTATAGCGTAACAGTGTACAACGTTGTACGTTATAACGTAACAGTATGTAACGTTATACGTTATAACGTAATGCTACATAACATTATACGTTATAACGTAATGCTACATAACGTTATGCGTTATAACGTAATGCGACATAACGTTACGCGTTATAATGTAATAATATATAACGTTTTACGTTATCACGTAACAGTATATAACGTTATACGTTATAACGTAACAGTATATAATTATATACGTTATAACGTAATAGTATATAACGTTATACGTTATAGCGTAATAGTATATAACGTTATACGTTATAGCGTAATGTTATGTAACGCTATACGTTATAGCGTAAAAGTATGTAACGTTATACGTTATAGCCTAATAGTATATAACGTTATACGTTATGACGTAATCGTATACAACGTTATACGTTATAACGTAACAGTATATAACGTTATGCTTTATAACGTAACAATATATAACGCTATACGTTGTAACGTAATGCTACTTAACGTTATACGTTATAACGTAATGCTACATATAGTTATACGTTAAAACGTAATGCTACATAACGTCTTACTTTATAACGTAATGCGGCATAACGTTATGCGTTATAACGTAACAGTATATAACGTCATGCGTTATAACGTAGCAGTATATAACGTTATACGTTATAACGTAATGGTATATAACGTTGTACGTTATAACGAAATAGAATGTAACGTTATACGTTATAACGTAATAGTATGTAACGTTATACGTTATAACGTAATGCTACATAGCGTTGTACGTTATAACGTAATGCTACATAACGTTGTACGTTATAACTTAATGCTACAAAACGTTATACCTTATAACGTAATGCGACATAACGTTATGCGTTATAACATAATAATATATAACGTTATACGTTATAACGTAACAGTATGCAACGTTATACGTTATAACGTAACAGTGTATAACGTTATACGTTAATACGTAACAGTATGTAACGTTATACGTTATAACGTAACAGTGAATAACGTTATACGTTAATACGTAACAGTATGTAACGTTATACGTTATAACGTAACAGTGTATAACGTTGTACGTTATAACGTAACAGTATGTAACGTTATACGTTATAACGTAACAGTATATAACGTTATACGTTATAACGTAACAGTATGTAACGTTATACGTTATAGCCTAATAGTATATAACGTGTTACGTTATAGCGTAATAGTATATAACGTTATACGTTATAACGTAACAGTGTATAACGTTGTACGTTATAACGTAACAGTATGTAACGTTATACGTTATAAAGTGACAGTATATAACGCTATACGTTATAGCGTAATAGTATATAACGTTATACGTTATAGCCTAATAGTATATAACGTGTTACGTTATAGCATAATAGTATATAACGTTATACGTTATAGCGTAATAGTATATAACGCTATACGTTATAACCTAATAGTATATAACGTTATACAATATAACGTAATAGTATATAACGTTATACGTTATAGCGTAATAGTATATAACGTTATACGTTATAGCGTAATAGTATATAACGTTAACGTAATAGTATATAACGTTTTACGTTAAAACGTAACAGTATTTAACGTTATACATTATAACGTAATAGTATATAACGTTATACGTTATAACGTAATGCTACATAACATTATACGTTATAACGTAATGCGACATAACGTTATGCTTTATAACGTAACAATATATAACGTTATACATTATAACGTAATGCTACATATAGTTATACGTTAAAACGTAATGCCACATAACGTTATACGTTATAACGTAATGCGGCATAACGTTATGCGTTATAACGTAACAGTATATAACGTTATACGTTATAACGTAATAGTATGTAACGTTATACGTTATAACGTAACAGTATATAACGTTATACATTATAACGTAATAGTATATAACGTTATACGTTATAGCGTAATAGTATATAACGTTATACGTTATAGCGTAATAGTATATAACGCTATACGTTACAGCGTAACAGTATGTAACGTTATAAGTTATGACGTAATCGTATATAACGTTATACGTTATAACGTAATAGTATATAACGTTATACGTTATAACGTAACAGTATATAACGTCATACGTTATAACGTAACAGTATGTAACGTTATACGTTATAACGTAACAGTATATAACGTTATGCGTTATAACGTAGCAGTATATAACGTTATACGTTATAACGTAATAGTATATAACGTTATACGTTACAGCGTAATAGTATATAACGTTATACGTTATAATGTAACAGTATATAACGTTATGCGTTATAACGTAGCAGTATATAACGTTATACGTTATAGCGTCATAGTATATAAAGTTATACGTTATAGCCTAATAGTATATAACGTGTTACGTTATAGCGTAATAGTATATAACGTTATACGTTATAGCGTAATAGTATATAACGCTATACGTTAGAACCTAATAGTATATAACGTTAACGTAATAGTATATAACGTTTTACGTTATAACGTTACAGTATATAACGATATACGTTATAACGTAACAGTATATAAGGTTATACGTTATAACGTAATGCTATATAACATTATACGTTATAACGAAATGCGACATAACGTTATGCTTTATAACGTAACAACATATAACGTTATACATTATAACATAATGCTACAGATAGTTATACGTTAAAACGTAATGCCACATAACGTTTTACGTTTTAACGTAACTGTGTATAACGTGGTACGTTATAACGTAACAGTATGTAACGTCATACGTTATAACGTAACAGTGTATAACGTTATACGTTAATAAGTAACAGTATGTAACGTTATACGTTATAGCGTAACAGTGTACAACGTTGTACGTTATAACGTAACAGTATGTAACGTTATACGTTATAACGTAATGATACATAACATTATACGTTATAACGTAATGCGACATAACGTTATGCTTTATAACGTAACAATATATAACGTTTTACGTTGTAACGTAATGCTACATAACGTTATACGTTATAACGTAATGCTACATATAGTTATACGTTAAAACGTAATGCTACATAACGTTATACGTTATAACGTAATGCGACATAACGTTACGCGTTATAACGTAATAATATATAACGTTTTACGTTATCACGTAACAGTATATAACGATATACGTTATATCGTAATAGTATATAACGTTATACGTTATAACGTAATAGTATATAACGTTATACGTTATAGCGTAATAGTATATAACGTTATACGTTATAGCGTAATAGTATATAACGCTATACGTTACAGCGTAACAGTATGTAACGTTATAAGTTATGACGTAATCGTATATAACGTTATACGTTATAACGTAATAGTATATAACGTTATACGTTATAATGTAACAGAATACAACGTCATACGTTATAACGTAACAGTATGTAACGTTATACGTTATAGCGTAACAGTGTATAACGTTGTACGTTATAACGTAACAGTATGTAACGTTATACGTTATAACGTAATGCTACATAACGTTGTACGTTATAACGTAATAGTATCTAACGTTATACGGTATAACGTTATGCTACAAAACGTTATGCGTTATAAGGTAGTGCTACATAACGTTATACGTTATAACGTAATGCTGCATAACGTTATACGTTATAACGTAATGCGACATAACGTTACGCTTTATAACGTAATAATATATAACGTTTTACGTTATCACGTAACAGTATATAACGATATACGTTATAACGTAACAGTATATAACGTCATACGTTATAACGTAACAGTATGTAACGTCATACGTTATAACGTAACAGTATATAACGTTATACGTTATAACGTAACAGTATATAACGTTTTACGTTATAACGTAATGCGGCATAACGTTATGCGTTATAACGTAACAGTATATAACGTTATGCGTTATAATGTAGCAGTATATAACGTTATACGTTATAACGTAATAGTATATAACGTTGTACGTTATAACGTAACAGTATATAACGTTATACGATATAAGGTAATGCTACATAAGGTTATACGTTATAACGTAACAGTATATACCGTTATACGTTATGACGTAATCGTATACAACGTTATACGTTATAACGTAACAGTATATAACGTTATACGTTATAACGTAACAGTATGTAACGTTATACGTTATAACGTAATGCTACATAACATTATACGTTATAACGTAATGCGACATAACGTTATGCTTTATAACGTAACAATATATAACGTTATACGTTGTAACGTAATGCTACTTAACGTTATACGTTATGACGTAATGCTACATATAGTTCTACGTTAAAGCGTAATGCTACATAACGTCTTACGTTATAACGTAATGCGGCATAACGTTATGCGTTATAACGTAACAGTATATAACGTTATGCGTTATAACGTAGCAGTATATAACGTTATACGTTATAACGTAATGGTATATAACGTTGTACGTTATAACGAAATAGTATGTAACGTTATACGTTATAACGTAATAGTATATAACGTTATACGTTATAACGTAACAGTATATAACGTTATACGTTATAACGTAACAGTGTATATCGTTATACGTTAATACGTAACAGTACGTAACGTTATACGTTATAACGTAACAGTGTATAACGTAGTACGTTATAACGAAACAGTATGTAACGTTATACGTTATAAAGTAACAGTATATAACGTTATACGTTATAATGTAACAGTATGTAACGTTATACGTTACAACGTAATGCTACATAACGTTATACGTTATAACGTAATGCTACATAACGTTATACGTTATAGCGTAATGCTACATAACGTTATACGTTATAACGTAATGCGACATAACGTTATACGTTATAACGTAATAGTATATAACGTTATGCGTTATAGCGTAATAGTATATAACATTATACGTTATTGCGTAATATTATGTAACGCTATACGTCATAGCGTAACAGTATGTAACGTTATACGTTATAACGTAACAGTATATAACGTTATGCGTTATAACGTAGCAGTATATAACGTTATACGTTATAACGTAATGGTATATAACGTTATACGTTATGACGTAATAGTATATAACGTTATACGTTATAGCGTAATAGTATATAACGTTATACGTTATAGCGTAATAGTATATAACGTCAACGTAATAGTATATAACGTTTTACGTTATAGCCTAATAGTATATAACGTGTTACGTTATAGCGTAATAGTATATAACGTTATACGTTATAGCGTAATAGTATATAACGCTATACGTTATAACCTAATAGCATATAACGTTAACGTAATAGAATATAGCGTTTTACGTTATAACGTAACAGTATATAACGATATACGTTATAACGTAACAGTATATAAGGTTATACGTTATAACGTAATGCTGCATGACATTATACGTTATAACGTAATGCGACATAACGTTATGCTTTATAACGTAACAATATATAACGTTATACATTATAACGAAATGCTACATATAGTTATACGTTAAAACGTAATGCCACACAACGTTTTACGTTATAACGTAATGCGGCATAACGTTATGCGTTATAACGTAACAGTATATAACGATATACGTTATAACGTAACAGTACATAACGTTATGCGTTATGACGTAATCGTATATAACGTTATACGTTATAACGTAATAGTATATAACGTTATACGTTATAACGTAATGCTACACAACGTTATACGTTATAACGTAACAGTATATAACGTTATACGTTATAACGTAATGCTACATAACGTTGTAAGTTATAACGTAATAGTATCTAACGTTATACGGTATAACGTAATACTACATAACGTTATGCGTTATAACGTAGTGCTACATAACGTTATACGTTATAACGTAATGCTGCATAACGTAATACGTTATAACGTAATGCGACATAACGTTACGCGTTATAACGTAATAATATATAACGATTTACGTTATCACGTAACAGTATATAACGATATACGTTATATCGTAATAGTATATAACGTTATACGTTATAGCGTCATAGTATATAACGTTATACGTTATAGCCTAATAGTATATAACGTGTTACGTTATAGCGTAATAGTATATAACGTTATACGTTATAGCGTAATAGTATATAACGCTATACGTTAGAACCTAATAGTATATAACGTTAACGTAATAGTATATAACGTTTTACGTTATAACGTTACAGTATATAACGATATACGTTATAACGTAACAGTATATAAGGTTATACGTTATAACGTAACGCTATATAACATTATACGTTATAACGTAATGCGACATAACGTTACGCTTTATAACGTAACAATATATAACGTTATACATTATAACATAATGCTACAGATAGTTATACGTTAAAACGTAATGCCACATAACGTTTTACGTTTTAACGTAACTGTGTATAACGTGGTACGTTATAACGTAACAGTATGTAACGTTATACGTTATAACGTAACGCTACATAACATTATACGTTATAACGTAATGCGACATAACGTTATGCTTTATAACGTAACAATATATAACGTTATACGTTGTAACGTAATGCTACATAACGTTATACGTTATAACGTAATGCTACATATAGTTATACGTTAAAACGTAATGCTACATAACGTTATACGTTATAACGTAATGCGACATAACGTTACGCGTTATAACGTAATAATATATAACGTTTTACGTTATCACGTAACAGTATATAACGATATACGTTATATCGTAATAGTGTATAACGTTATACGTTATAACGTAATAGTATATAACGTTATACGTTATAGCGTAATAGTATATAACGTTATACGTTATAGCGTAATAGTATATAACGCTATACATTATAACGTAATGCTACACAACGTTATACGTTATAACGTAACAGTATATAATTATATACGTTATAACGTAATAGTATATAACGTTATACGTTATAGCGTAATAGTATATAACGTTATACGTTATAGCGTAATGTTATGTAACGCTATACGTTATAGCGTAAAAGTATGTAACGTTATACGTTATAGCCTAATAGTATATAACGTTATACGTTATGACGTAATCGTATACAACGTTATACGTTATAACGTAACAGTATATAACGTTATACGTTATAACGTAACAGTATGTAACGTTATACGTTATAACGTAATGCTACATAACATTATACGTTATAACGTAATGCGACATAACGTTATGCTTTATAACGTAACAATATATAACGCTATACGTTGTAACGTAATGCTACTTAACGTTATACGTTATAACGTAATGCTACATAACATTATACGTTATAACGTAATGCGACATAACGTTATGCTTTATAACGTAACAATATATAACGTTATACGTTGTAACGTAATGCTACATAACGTTATACGTTATAACGTAATGCTACATATAGTTATACGTTAAAACGTAATGCTACATAACGTTATACGTTATAACGTAATGCGACATAACGTTACGCGTTATAACGTAATAATTTATAACGTTTTACGTTATCACGTAACAGTATATAACGATATACGTTATATCGTAATAGTATATAACGTTATACGTTATAACGTAATAGTATATAACGTTATACGTTATAGCGTAATAGTATATAACGTTATACGTTATAGCGTAATAGTATATAACGCTATACGTTACAGCGTAACAGTATGTAACGTTATAAGTTATGACGTAATCGTATATAACGTTATACGTTATAACGTAATAGTATATAACGTTATACGTTATAATGTAACAGAATATAACGTCATACGTTATAACGTAACAGTATGTAACGTTATACGTTATAGCGTAACAGTGCATAACGTTGTACGTTATAACGTAACAGTATGTAACGTTATACGTTATAACGTAATGCTACATAACGTTGTACGTTATAACGTAATAGTATCTAACGTTATACGGTATAACGTAATGCTACAAAACGTTATGCGTTATAAGGTAGTGCTACATAACGTTATACGTTATAACGTAATGCTGCATAACGTTATACGTTATAACGTAATGCGACATAACGTTACGCTTTATAACGTAATAATATATAACGTTTTACGTTATCACGTAACAGTATATAACGATATACGTTATAACGTAACAGTATATAACGTCATACGTTATAACGTAACAGTATGTAACGTCATACGTTATAACGTAACAGTATATAACGTTATACGTTATAACGTAACAGTATATAACGTTTTACGTTATAACGTAATGCGGCATAACGTTATGCGTTATAACGTAACAGTATATAACGTTATGCGTTATAATGTAGCAGTATATAACGTTATACGTTATAACGTAATAGTATATAACGTTGTACGTTATAACGTAACAGTATATAACGTTATACGATATAAGGTAATGCTACATAAGGTTATACGTTATAACGTAACAGTATATATCGTTATACGTTATAACGTAATAGTATATAACGTTATACGTTATAACGTAACAGTATATAACGTTATACGTTATAACGTAATGCTACATAACATTATACGTTATAACGTAATGCGACATAACGTTATGCTTTATAACGTAACAATATATAACGTTATACGTTGTAACGTAATGCTACTTAACGTTATACGTTATAACGTAATGCTACATATAGTTCTACGTTAAAGCGTAATGCTACATAACGTCTTACGTTATAACGTAATGCGGCATAACGTTATGCGTTATAACGTAACAGTATATAACGTTATGCGTTATAACGTAGCAGTATATAACGTTATACGTTATAACGTAATGGTATATAACGTTGTACGTTATAACGAAATAGTATGTAACGTTATACGTTATAACGTAATAGTATATAACGTTATACGTTATAACGTAACAGTATATAACGTTATACGTTATAACGTAACAGTGTATATCGTTATACGTTAATACGTAACAGTACGTAACGTTATACGTTATAACGTAACAGTGTATAACGTAGTACGTTATAACGAAACAGTATGTAACGTTATACGTTATAAAGTAACAGTGTGTAACGTTATACGTTATAATGTAACAGTATGTAACGTTATACGTTATAACGTAATAGTATCTAACGTTATACGTTACAACGTAATGCTACATAACGTTATACGTTATAACGTAATGCTACATAACGTTATACGATATAGCGTAATGCTACATAACGTTATACGTTATAACGTAATGCGACATAACGTTATACGTTATAACGTAATAGTATATAACGTTATACGTTATAGCGTAATAGTATATAACATTATACGTTATTCCGTAATATTATGTAACGCTATACGTCATAGCGTAACAGTATGTAACGTTATACGTTATAACGTAACAGTATATAACGTTATGCGTTATAACGTAGCAGTATATAACGTTATACGTTATAACGTAATAGTATATAACGTTATACGTTATGACGTAATAGTATATAACGTTATACGTTATAGCGTAATAGTATATAACGTTATACGTTATAGCGTAATAGTATATAACGTCAACGTAATAGTATATAACGTTTTACGTTATAGCCTAATAGTATATAACGTGTTACGTTATAGCGTAATAGTATATAACGTTATACGTTATAGCGTAATAGTATATAACGCTATACGTTATAACCTAATAGCATATAACGTTAACGTAATAGAATATAGCGTTTTACGTTATAACGTAACAGTATATAACGACATACGTTATAACGTAACAGTATATAAGGTTATACGTTATAACGTAATGCTGCATGACATTATACGTTATAACGTAATGCTACATAACGTTATACGTTATAACGTAATGCGACATAACGTTACGCGTTATAACGTAATAATATATAACGTTTTACGTTATCACGTAACAGTATATAACGATATACGTTATATCGTAATAGTATATAACATTATACGTTATAACGTAATAGTATATAACGTTATACATTATAGCGTAATAGTATATAACGTTATACGTTATAGCGTAATAGTATATCACGCTATACGTTACAGCGTAACAGTATGTAACGTTATAAGTTATGACGTAATCGTATATAACGTTATACGTTATAACGTAATAGTATATAACGTTATACGTTATAACGTAACAGAATATAACGTCATACGTTATAACGTAACAGTATATAACGTTATACGTTATAACGTAATGGTATATAACGTTGTACGTTATAACGAAATAGTATGTAACGTTATACGTTATAACGTAATAGTATATAACGTTATACGTTATAACGTAACAGTATATAACGTTATACGTTATAACGTAACAGTGTATATCGTTATACGTTAATACGTAACAGTATGTAACGTTATACGTTATAATGTAACAGTATGTAACGTTATACGTTATAACGTAATAGTATCTAACGTTATACGTTACAACGTAATGCTACATAACGTTATACGTTATAACGTAATGCGACATAACGTTACGCGTTATAACGTAATAATATATAACGTTTTACGTTATCACGTAACAGTATATAACGATATACGTTATATCGTAATAGTATATAACGTTATACGTTATAACGTAACAGTATATAATGATATACGTTATAACGTAATAGTATATAACATTATACGTTATAGCGTAATAGTATATAACGTTATACGTTATAGCGTAATATTATGTAACGCTATACGTTATAGCGTAAAAGTATGTAACGTTATACGTTATAGCCTAATAGTATATAACGTTATACGTTATGACGTAATCGTATACAACGTTATACGTTATAACGTAACAGTATATAACGTTATACGTTATAACGTAACAGTATGTTACGTTATACGTTATAACGTAATGCTACATAACATTATACGTTATAACGTAATGCGACATAACGTTATGCTTTATAACGTAACAATATATAACCTTATACGTTGTAACGTAATGCTACATAACGTTATACGTTATAACGTAATGCTACATATAGTTATACGTTAAAACGTAATGCTACATAACGTCTTACGTTATAACGTAATGCGGCATAACGTTATGCTTTATAACGTAACAATATATAACGTTATACGTTGTAACGTAATGCTACTTAACGTTATACGTTATAACGTAATGCTACATATAGTTATACGTTAAAACGTAATGCTACATAACGTCTTACTTTATAACGTAATGCGGCATAACGTTAAGCGTTATAACGTAACAGTATATAACGTCATGCGTTATAACGTAGCAGTATATAACGTTATACGTTATAACGTAATGGTATATAACGTTGTACGTTATAACGAAATAGTATGTAACGTTATACGTTATAACGTAATAGTATGTAACGTTATACGTTATCACGTAATGCTACATAGCGTTCTACGTTATAACGTAATGCTACATAACGTTGTACGTTACAACTTATTGCTACAAAACGTTATACCTTATAACGTAATGCGAGATAACGTTATGCGTTATAACGTAATAATATATAACGTTATACGTTATAACGTAACAGTATATAACGTTATACGTTATAACGTAACAGTATATAATGTTATACGTTATAACGTAACAGTGTATAACGTTATACGTTAGTACGCATCAGTATGTAACGTTATACGTTATAACGTAACAGTGTATAACGTTATACGTTATAACGTAACAGTACGTAACGTTATACGTTATAACGTAACAGTGTATAACGTTATACGTTAATACGTAACAGTATGTAACGTTATACGTTATAACATAACAGTGTATAACGTTATACGTTAATACGTAACAGTATGTAATGTTATACGTTATAACGTAACAGTGTATAACGTAGTACGTTATAACGTAACAGTATGTAACGTTATACGTTATAGCCTAATAGTATATAACGTGTTACGTTATAGCGTAATAGTATATAACGTTATACGTTATAGCGTAATAGTATATAACGCTATACGTTATAACCTAATAGTATATAACGTTATACATTATAACGTAATAGTATATAACGTTATACGTTATAGCGTAATAGTATATAACGTTATACGTTATAGCGTAATAGTATATAACGTTAACGTAATAGTATATAACGTTTTACGTTATAACATAACAGTATTTAACGTTATACATTATAACGTAATAGTATATAACGTTATACGTTATAACGTAATGCTACATAACATTATACGTTATAACGTAATGCGACATAACGTTATGCTTTATAAAGTAACAATATATAACGTTATACGTTGTAACGTAATGCTACTTAACGTTATACGTTATAACGTAATGCTACATATAGTTATACGTTAAAACGTAATGCTACATAACGTTATACGTTATAACGTAATGCGACATAACGTTACGCATTATAACGTAATAATATATAACGTTTCACGTTATCACGTAACAGTATATAACGATATACGTTATATCGTAATAGTATATAACGTTATACGTTATAACGTAACAGTATATAATGATATGCGTTATAACGTAGCAGTATATAACGTTATACGTTATAGCGTAATAGTATATAACGTCATACGTTATAGCCTAATAGTATATAACGTGTTACGTTATAGCGTAATAGTATATAACGTTATACGTTATAGCGTAATAGTATATAACGCTATACGTTATAACCTAATAGTATATAACGTTAACGTAATAGAATATAACGTTTTACGTTATAACGTAACAGTATATAACGATATACGTTATAACGTAACAGTATATAAGGTTATACGTTATAACGTAATGCTGCATAACATTATACGTTATAACGTAATGCGACATAACGTTATGCTTTATAACGTAACAATATATAACGTTATACATTATAACGAAATGCTACATATAGTTATACGTTGAAACGTAATGCCACACAACGTTTTACGTTATAACGTAATGCGGCATAACGTTATGCGTTATAACGTAACAGTATATAACGTTATACGTTATAACGTAATAGTATGTAACGTTATACGTTATAACGTAATGCTACATATAGTTATACGTTAAAACGTAATGCTACATAACGTCTTACTTTATAACGTAATGCGGCATAACGTTATGCGTTATAACGTAAGAGTATATAACGTAATGGTATATAACGTTGTACGTTATAACGAAATAGTATGTATCGTTATACGTTATAACGTAATACTATGTAACGTTATACGTTATAACGTAATGCTACATAGTGTTGTACGTTATAACGTAATGCTACATAACGTTGTACGTTATAACTTAATGCTACAAAACGTTATACCTTATAACGTAAAGCGACATAACGTTATGCGTTATAACGTAATAATATATAACGTTATACGTTATAACGTAACAGTACGTAACGTTATACGTTATAACGTAACAGTGTATAACGTTATACGTTAATACGTAACAGTATGTAACATTATACGTTATAACATAACAGTGTATAACGTTATACGTTAATACGTAACAGTATGTAACGTTATACGTTATAACGTAACAGTGTATAACGTTGTACGTTATAACGTAACAGTGTATAACGTTGTACGTTATAACGTAACAGTATGTAACGTTATATGTTATAAAGTAACAGTATATAACGTTATACGTTATAACGTAACAGTATGTAACGTTATACGTTATAACGTAATAGTATCTAACGTTATACGTTATAACGTAATGCTACATGACGTTATACGTTATAACGTAATGCTACATAACGTTATACGTTATAACGTAATGCTACAAAACGTTATACGTTATAACGTAATAGTATCTAACGTTATACGGTATAACGTAATGCGACATAACGTTACTCGTTATAACGTAATAATATATAACGTTTTACGTTATCACGTAACAGTATATAACGATATACGTTATATCGTAATAGTATATAACGTTATACGTTATAACGTAACAGTATATAATGATATACGTTATAGCGTTATATCATGTAACGCTATACGTTATAGCGTAAAAGTATATAACGTTATACATTATAACGTAACAGTACATAACGTTATGCGTTATGACGTAATCGTATATAACGTTATACGTTATAGCGTAATAGTATGTAACGCTATACGTTACAGCGTAACAGTATGTAACGTTATAAGTTATGACGTAATCGTATATAACGTTATACGTTATAACGTAATAGTATATAACGTTATACGTTATAATGTAACAGTATATAACGTCATACGTTATAACGTAACAGTATGTAACGTTATACGTTATAACGTAACAGTATATAACGTTATACGTTATAACATAACAGTATATAACGTTATACGTTATAACGTAACTGTGTATAACGTTATACGTTATAACGTAACAGTATGTAACGTTATACGTTATAACGTAACAGTATGTAACGTTATACGTTATAACGTAATAGTATCTAACGTTATACGTTATAACGTAATGCTACATGACGTTATACGTTATAACGTAATGCTACATGACGTTATACTTTATTACGTAATGCTACAAAACGTTATACGTTATAACGTAATGCTACATAACGTTATACGTTATAACGTAACAGTATATGACGTTATACGTTATAACGTAATGCTACATAACGTTGTACGTTATAACGTAATAGTATCTAACGTTATACGGTAAAACGTAATGCTACATAACGTTATACGTTATAACGTAATGCTGCATAACGTTATACGTTATAACGTAATGCGACATAACGTTACGCTTTATAACGTAATAATATATAACGTTTTACGTTATCACGTAACAGTATAGAACGATATACGTTATAACGTAACAGTATATAACGTCATACGTTATAACGTAACAGTATGTAACGTTATACGTTATAACGTAACAGTATATAACGTTATACGTTATAACGTAACAGTATATAACGTTTTACGTTATAACGTAATGCGGCATAACGTTATGCGTTATAACGTAACAGTATATAACGTTATGCGTTATAATGTAGCAGTATATAACGTTATACGTTATAACGTAATAGTATATAACG
Organism: Bombus sonorus; assembly: GCA_029958995.1. Taxonomy (NCBI): domain Eukaryota; kingdom Metazoa; phylum Arthropoda; class Insecta; order Hymenoptera; family Apidae; genus Bombus; species Bombus sonorus. The sequence continues at coordinate 19,294,967 of JARWAU010000006.1, forward strand.
TTGTACGTTATAAAGTAACAGTATATAACGTTATACGTTATAACGTAATGCTACATAACGTTATACGTTATAACGTAACAGTATATATCTTTATACGTTATGACGTAATCGTATACAACGTTATACGTTTTAACGTAACAGTATATAACGTTATACGTTATAACGTAACAGTATGTAACGTTATACGTTATAACGTAATGCTACATAACATTATACGTTATAACGTAATGCGACATAACGTTATGCTTTATAACGTAACAATATATAACGTTATACGTTGTAACGTAATGCTACTTAACGTTATACGTTATAACGTAATGCTACATATAGTTATACGTTAAAGCGTAATGCTACATAACGTCTTACGTTATAACGTAATGCGGCATAACGTTATGCGTTATAACGTAACAGTATGTAACGTTATGCGTTATAACGTAGCAGTATATAACGTTATACGTTATAACGTAATGGTATATAACGTTGTACGTTATAACGAAATAGTATGTAACGTTATACGTTATAACGTAATAGTATATAACGTTATACGTTATAACGTAACAGTATATAACGTTATACGTTATAACGTAACAGTGTATATCGTTATACGTTAATACCTAGCAGTATGTAACGTTATACGTTATAACGTAACAGTGTATAACATAGTACGTTATAACGAAACAGTATGTAACGTTATACGTTATAACGTAATAGTATATAACGTTATACGTTATAGCGTAATAGCATATAACGTTATACGTTATTGCGTAATATTATGTAACGCTATACGTCATAGCGTAACAGTATGTAACGTTATACGTTATAACGTAACAGTATATAACGTTATGCGTTATAACGTAGCAGTATATAACGTTATACGTTATAGCGTAATAGTATATAACGTTATACGTTATAGCCTAATAGTATATAACGTGATACGTTATAGCGTAATAGTATATAACGTTATACGTTATAGCGTAATAGTATATAACGCTATACGTTATAACCTAATAGTATATAACGTTAACGTAATAGAATATAACGTTTTACGTTATAACGTAACAGTATATAACGATATACGTTATAACGTAACAATATATAAGGTTATACGTTATAACGTAATGCTGCATAACATTATACGTTATAACGTAATGCGACATAACGTTATGCTTTATAACGTAACAATATATAACGTTATACATTATAACGTAATGCTACATATAGTTATACGTTAAAACGTAATGCCACACAACGTTTTACGTTATAACGTAATGCGGCATAACGTTATACGTTATAAAGTAACAGTATATAACGTTATACGTTATAATGTAACAGTATGTAACGTTATACGTTATAACGTAATAGTATCTAACGTTATACGTTACAACGTAATGCTACATAACGTTATACGTTATAACGTAATGCTACATAACGTTATACGTTATAACGTAATGCTACATAACGTTATACGTTATAACGTAATGCGACATAACGTTATACGTTATAACGTAATAGTATAAAACGTTATACGTTATAGCGTAATAGTATATAACGTTATACGTTATTGCGTAATATTATGTAACGCTATACGTCATAGCGTAACAGTATATAACGATATACGTTATAACGTAACAGTATATAAGGTTATACGTTATAACGTAATGCTGCATAACATTATACGTTATAACGTAATGCGACATAACGTTATGCTTTATAACGTAACAATATATAACGTTATACATTATAACGTAATGCTACATATAGTTATACGTTAAAACGTAATGCCACACAACGTTTTACGTTATAACGTAATGCGGCATAACGTTTTGCGTTATAACGTAACAGCATATAACGTTATACGTTATAACGTAATAGTATGTAACGTTATACGTTATAACGTAACAGTATATAACGTTATACATTATAACGTAACAGTACATAACGTTATGCGTTATGACGTAATCGTATATAACGTTATACGTTATAACGTAATAGTATATAACGTTATACGTTATAACGTAATGCTACATAACGTTGTAAGTTATAACGTAATAGTATCTAACATTATACGGTATAACGTAATACTACATAACGTTATGCGTTATAACGTAGTGCTACATAACGTTATACGTTATAACGTAACGCTGCATAACGTTATACGTTATAACGTAATGCGACATAACGTTACGCGTTATAACGTAATAATATATAACGATTTACGTTATCACGTAACAGTATATAACGATATACGTTATATCGTAATAGTATATAACGTTATACGTTATAACGTAACAGTATATAATGATATACGTTATAACGTAATAGTATATAACGTTATACATTATAACGTAATAGTATATAACGTTATACGTTATAGCGTAACAGTATATAACGTTATGCGTTATAATGTAGCAGTATATAACGTTATACGTTATAACGTAATAGTATATAACGTTGTACGTTATAACGTAACAGTATATAACGTTATACGTTATAACGTAATGCTACATAACGTTATACGTTATAACGTAACAGTATATACCGTTATACGTTATGACGTAATCGTATACAACGTTATACGTTATAACGTAACAGTATATAACGTTATACGTTATAACGTAACAGTATGTAACGTTATGCGTTATAACGTAGCAGTATATAACGTTATACGTTATAACGTAATGGTATATAACGTTGTTAGTTATAACGAAATAGTATGTAACGTTATACGTTATAACGTAATAGTATATAACGTTATACGTTATAACGTAAAAGTATATAACGTTATACGTTATAACGTAACAGTGTATATCGTTATACGTTAATACGTAACAGTATGTAACGTTATACGTTATAACGTAACAGTGTATAACGTAGTACGTTATAACGAAACAGTATGTAACGTTATACGTTAATACGTACCAGTATGTAACGCTATACGTTATAGCGTAACAGTGTATAACGTTGTACGTTATAACGTAACAGTATGTAACGTTATACGTTATAACGTAATGCTACATAACATTATACGTTATAACGTAATGCGACATAACGTTATGCTTTATAACGTAACAATATATAACGTTATACGTTGTAACGTAATGCTTCATAACGTTATACGTTATAACGTAATGCTACATATAGTTATACGTTAAAACGTAATGCTACATAACGTTGTACGTTATAACGTAATGCGACATAACGTTACGCGTTATAACGTAATAATATATAACGTTTTACGTTATCACGTAACAGTATATAACGATATACGTTATATCGTAATAGTATATAACGCTATACGTTACAGCGTAACAGTATGTAACGTTATAAGTTATGACGTAATCGTATATAACGTTATACGTTATAACGTAATAGTATATAACGTTATACGTTATAATGTAACAGTATATAACGTCATACGTTATAGCGTAACAGTATGTAACGTTATACGTTATAACGTAACAGTATATAACGTTATACGTTATAACATAACAGTATATAACGTTACACGTTATAACGTAACAGTATATAACGTTATACGTTATAACGTAACAGTTTATAACGTTATACGTTAACACGCAACAGTATGTAACGTTATACGTTATAACGTAACTGTGTATAACGTTATACGTTATAACGTAACAGTATGTAACGTTATACGTTATAACGTAACAGTGTATAACGTTATACGTTAATACGTAACAGTATGTAACGTTATACGTTATAGCGTAACAGTGTATAACGTTGTACGTTATAACGTAACAGTATGTAACGTTATATGTTATAAAGTAACAGTATATAACGTTATACGTTATAACGTAACAGTATGTAACGTTATACGTTATAACGTAATAGTATCTAACGTTATACGTTATAACGTAATGCTACATGACGTTATACTTTATAACGTAATGCTACAAAACGTTATACGTTATAACGTAATGCTACATAACGTTATACGTTATAACGTAATGCTACATAACGTTATACGTTATAACGTAACAGTATATGACGTTATACGTTATAACGTAATGCTACATAACGTTGTACGTTATAACGTAATGCTGCAAAACGTTATACGTTATAACGTAATGCGACATAACGTTACGCTTTATAACGTAATAATATATAACGTTTTACGTTATCACGTAACAGTATATAACTATATACGTTATAACGTAACAGTATATTACGTCACACGTTATAACGTAACAGTATGTAACGTTAGACGTTATAACGTAACAGTATATAACGTTATACGTTATAACGTAACAGTATATAACGTTTTACGTTATAACGTAATGCGGCATAACGTTATGCGTTATAACGTAACAGTATATAACGTTATGCGTTATAATGTAGCAGTATATAACGTTATACGTTATAACGTAATAGTATATAACGTTGTACGTTATAACGTAACAGTATATAACGTTATACGTTATAACGTAATGCTACATAACGTTATACGTTATAACGTAACAGTATATATCGTTATACGTTATGATGTAATCGTATACAACGTTATACGTTATAACGTAACATTATATAACGTTATACGTTATAACGTAACAGTATGTAACGTTATGCGTTATAACGTAGCAGTATATAACGTTATACGTTATAACGTAATGGTATATAACGTTGTTAGTTATAACGAAATAGTATGTAACGTTATACGTTATAACGTAATAGTATATAACGTTATACGTAATAACGTAAAAGTATATAACGTTATACGTTATAACGTAACAGTGTATATCGTTATACGTTAATACGTAACAGTATGTAACGTTATACGTTATAACGTAACAGTGTATAACGTAGTACGTTATAACGAAACAGTATGTAACGTTATACGTTAATACGTACCAGTATGTAACGTTATACGTTATAGCGTAACAGTGTATAACGTTGTACGTTATAACGTAACAGTATGTAACGTTATACGTTATAACGTAATGCTACATAACATTATACGTTATAACGTAATGCGACATAACGTTATGCTTTATAACGTAACAATATATAACGTTATACGTTGTAACGTAATGCTTCATAACGTTATACGTTATAACGTAATGCTACATATAGTTATACGTTAAAACGTAATGCTACATAACGTTGTACGTTATAACGTAATGCGACATAACGTTACGCGTTATAACGTAATAATATATAACGTTTTACGTTATCACGTAACAGTATATAACGATATACGTTATATCGTAATAGTATATAACGTTATACGTTATAACGTAATAGTATATAACGTTATACGTTATAGGGTAATAGTATATACCGTTATACGTTATAGCGTAATAGTATATAACGCTATACGTTACAGCGTAACAGTATGTAACGTTATAAGTTATGACGTAATCGTATATAACGTTATACGTTATAACGTAATAGTATATAACGTTATACGTTATAATGTAACAGTATATAACGTCATACGTTATAACGTAACAGTATGTAACGTTATACGTTATAACGTAACAGTATATAACGTTATGCGTTATAACATAACAGTATATAACGTTATACCTTATAACGTAACAGTATATAACGTTATACGTTAATTCGTAATAGTATATAACGTTATACGTTATAGGGTAATAGTATATACCGTTATACGTTATAGCGTAATAGTATATAACGCTATACGTTACAGCGTAACAGTATGTAACGTTATAAGTTATGACGTAATCGTATATAACGTTATACGTTATAACGTAATAGTATATAACGTTATACGTTATAATGTAACAGTATATAACGTCATACGTTATAACGTAACAGTATGTAACGTTATACGTTATAACGTAACAGTATATAACGTTATGCGTTATAACATAACAGTATATAACGTTATACCTTATAACGTAACAGTATATAACGTTATACGTTATAACGTAACAGTTTATAACGTTATACGTTAACACGCAACAGTATGTAACGTTATACGTTATAACGTAACTGTGTATAACGTTATACGTTATAACGCAACAGTATGTAACGTCATACGTTATAACGTAACAGTATGTAACGTTATACGTTATAACGTAATAGTATATACCGTTATACGTTATAGCGTAATAGTATATAACGCTATACGTTACAGCGTAACAGTATGTAACGTTATAAGTTATGACGTAATCGTATATAACGTTATACGTTATAACGTAATAGTATATAACGTTATACGTTATAATGTAACAGTATATAACGTCATATGTTATAACGTAACAGTATGTAACGTTATACGTTATAACGTAACAGTATATAACGTTATACGTTATAACATAACAGTATATAACGTTATACCTTATAACGTAACAGTATATAACGTTATACGTTATAACGTAACAGTTTATAACGTTATACGTTAACACGCAACAGTATGTAACGTTATACGTTATAACGTAACTGTGTATAACGTTATACGTTATAACGTAACAGTATGTAACGTTATACGTTATAACGTAACAGTGTATAACGTTATACGTTAATACGTAACAGTATGTAACGTTATACGTTATAGCGTAACAGTGTATAACGTTGTACGTTATAACGTAACAGTATGTAACGTTATATGTTATAAAGTAACAGTATATAACGTTATACGTTATAACGTAACAGTATGTAACGTTATACGTTATAACGTAATAGTATCTAACGTTATACGTTATAACGTAATGCTACATGACGTTATACGTTATAACGTAATGCTACATAACGTTATACGTTATAACGTAATGCTACAAAACGTTATACGTTATAACGTAATAGTATCTAACGTTATACGGTATAACGTAATGCTACAAAACGTTATGCGTTATAAGGTAGTGCTACATAACGTTATACGTTATAACGTAATGCTGCATAATGTTATACGTTATAACGTAATGCGACATAACGTTACGCTTTATAACGTAATAATATATAACGTTTTACGTTATCACGTAACAGTATATAACGATAAACGTTATAACGTAACAGTATATAACGTCATACGTTATAACGTAACAGTATGTAACGTTATACGTTATAACGTAACAGTATATAACGTTATACGCTATAACGTAACAGTATATAACGTTTTACGTTATAACGTAATGCGGCATAACGTTATGCGTTATAACGTAACAGTATATAACGTTATGCGTTGTAATGTAGCAGTATATAACGTTATACGTTATAACGTAATAGTATATAACGTTGTACGTTATAACGTAACAGTATATAACGTTATACGTTATAACGTAATGCTACATAACGTTATACGTTATAACGTAACAGTATATATCTTTATACGTTATGACGTAATCGTATACAACGTTATACGTTATAACGTAACAGTATATAACGTTATACGTTATAACGTAACAGTATGTAACGTTATACGTTATAACGTAATGCTACATAACATTATACGTTATAACGTAATGCGACATAACGTTATGCTTTATAACGTAACAATATATAACGTTATACGTTGTAACGTAATGCTACTTAACGTTATACGTTATAACGTAATGCTACATATAGTTATACGTTAAAGCGTAATGCTACATAACGTCTTACGTTATAACGTAATGCGGCATAACGTTATGCGTTATAACGTAACAGTATATAACGTTATGCGTTATAACGTAGCAGTATATAACGTTATACGTTATAACGTAATGGTATATAACGTTGTACGTTATAACGATATAGTATGTAACGTTATACGTTATAACGTAATAGTATATAACGTCATACGTTATAACGTAACAGTATGTAACGTTATACGTTATAACGTAACAGTATATAACGTTATACGTTATAACGTAACAGTATAATACGTTTTACGTTATAACGTAATGCGGCATAACGTTATGCGTTATAACGTAACAGTATATAACGTTATGCGTTATAATGTAGCAGTATATAACGTTATACGTTATAACGTAATAGTATATAACGTTGTACGTTATAACGTAACAGTATATAACGTCATACGTTATAACGTAACAGTATGTAACGTTATACGTTATAACGTAATGCTACATAACATTATACGTTATAACGTAATGCGACATAACGTTATGCTTTATAACGTAACAATATATAACGTTATACGTTGTAACGTAATGTTACTTAACGTTATACGTTGTAACGTAATGCTACTTAACGTTATACGTTATAACGTAATGCTACATATAGTTATACGTTAAAGCGTAATGCTACATAACGTTATGCGTTATAACGTAACAGTATATAACGTTATGCGTTATAACGTAGCAGTATATAACGTTATACGTTATAACGTAATGGTATATAACGTTGTACGTTATAACGAAATAGTATGTAACGTTATACGTTATAACGTAATAGTATATAACGTTATACGTTATAACGTAACAGTATATAACGTTATACGGTATAACGTAGCAGTGTATATCGTTATACGTTAATACGTAGCAGCATGTAACGTTATACGTTATAACGTAACAGTGTATAACATAGTACGTTATAACGAAACAGTATGTAACGTTATACGTTATAACGCAATAGTATCTAACGTTATACGTTACAACGTAATGCTACATAACGTTATACGTTATAACGTAACAGTATATAACGTTATGCGTTATAACGTAGCAGTATATAACGTTATACGTTATAGCGTAATAGTATATAACGTTATACGTTATAGCCTAATAGTATATAACGTGTTACGTTATAGCGTAATAGTATATAACGTTATACGTTATAGCGTAATAGTATATAACGCTATACGTTATAACCTAATAGTATATAACGTTAACGTAATAGAATATAACGTTTTACGTTATAACGTAACAGTATATAACGATATACGTTATAACGTAACAATATATAAGGTTATACGTTATAACGTAATGCTGCATAACATTATACGTTATAACGTAATGCGACATAACGTTATGATTTATAACGTAACAATATATAACGCTATACATTATAACGTAATGCTACATATAGTTATACGTTAAGACGTAATGCCACACAACGTTTTACGTTATAACGTAATGCTGCATAACGTTATACGTTATAACGTAATGCGACATAACGTTACGCGTTATAACGTAATAATATATAACGATTTACGTTATCACGTAACAGTATATAACGATATACGTTATATCGTAATAGTATATAACGTTATACGTTATAACGTAACAGTATATAATGATATACGTTATAACGTAATAGTATATAACGTTATACGTTATAGCGTAATAGTATATAACGTTATACGTTATAGCGTAATATGATGTAACGCTATACGTTATAGCGTAATAGTATCTAACGTTATACGTTACAACGTAATGCTACAGAACGTTATACGTTATAACGTAATGCTACATAACGTTATACGTTATAACGTAATGCTACATAACGTTATACGTTATAACGTAATGCTACATAACGTTATACGTTATAACGTAATGCGACATAACGTTATACGTTATAACGTAATAGTATATAACGTTATACGTTATAGCGTAATAGTATATAACGTTATACGTTACAGCGTAATGCTACAGCACGTTATACGTTATAACGTAATGCTACATAACGTTATACGTTATAACGTAATGCTACATAACGTTAAACGTTATAACGTAATGCGACATAACGTTATACGTTATAACGTAATAGTATATAACGTTATACGTTATAGCGTAATAGTATATAACGTTATACGTTATTGCGTAATATTATGTAACGCTATACGTCATAGCGTAACAGTATGTAACGTTATACGTTATAACGTAACAGTATATAACGTTATGAGTTATAGCGTAATAGTATATAACGTTATACGTTACAACGTAATGCTACAGAACGTTATACGTTATAACGTAATGCTACATAACGTTATACGTTATAACGTAATGCTACATAACGTTATACGTTATAACGTAATGCTACATAACGTTATACGTTATAACGTAATGCGACATAACGTTATACGTTATAACGTAACAGTATGTAACGTTATACGTTATAACGTAACAGTATATAACGTTATGAGTTATAACGTAACAGTATATAAGGTTATACGTTATAACGTAATGCTGCATAACATTATACGTTATAACGTAATGCGACATAACGTTATACTTTATAAGGTAACAATATATAACGTTATACATTATAACGTAATGCTACATATAGTTATACGTTAAAACGTAATGCCACACAACGTTTTACGTTATAACGTAATGCTGCATAACGTTATACGTTATAACGTAATGCGACATAACGTTACGCGTTATAACGTAATAATATATAACGATTTACGTTATCACGTAACAGTATATAACGATATACGTTATATCGTAATAGTATATAACGTTATACGTTATAACGTAACAGTATATAATGATATACGTTATAACGTAATAGTATATAACGTTATACGTTATAGCGTAATAGTATATAACGTTATACGTTATAGCGTAATATGATGTAACGCTATACGTTATAGCGTAATAGTATCTAACGTTATACGTTACAACGTAATGCTACAGAACGTTATACGTTATAACGTAATGCTACATAACGTTATACGTTATAACGTAATGCTACATAACGTTATACGTTATAACGTAATGCTACATAACGTTATACGTTATAACGTAATGCGACATAACGTTATACGTTATAACGTAATAGTATATAACGTTATACGTTATAGCGTAATAGTATATAACGTTATACGTTACAGCGTAATGCTACAGCACGTTATACGTTATAACGTAATGCTACATAACGTTATACGTTATAACGTAATGCTACATAACGTTATACGTTGTAACGTAATGGGACATAACGTTATACGTTATGACGTAATCGTATACAACGTTATACGTTATAACGTAACAGTATATAACGTTATACGTTATAATGTAACAGTATGTAACGTTATACGTTATAACGTAATAGTATCTAACGTTATACGTTACAACGTAATGGTACAGAACGTTATACGTTATAACGTAATGCTACATAACGTTATACGTTATAACGTAATGCTACATAACGTTATACGTTATAACGTAATGCTACATAACGTTAAACGTTATAACGTAATGCGACATAACGTTATACGTTATAACGTAATAGTATATAACGTTATACGTTATAGCGTAATAGTATATAACGTTATACGTTATTGCGTAATATTATGTAACGCTATACGTCATAGCGTAACAGTATGTAACGTTATACGTTATAACGTAACAGTATATAACGTTATGAGTTATAGCGTAATAGTATATAACGTTATACGTTACAACGTAATGCTACAGAACGTTATACGTTATAACGTAATGCTACATAACGTTATACGTTATAACGTAATGCTACATAACGTTATACGTTATAAGGTAATGCTACATAACGTTATACGTTATAACGTAATGCGACATAACGTTATACGTTATAACGTAACAGTATGTAACGTTATACGTTATAACGCAACAGTATATAACGTTATGAGTTATAACGTAACAGTATATAAGGTTATACGTTATAACGTAATGCTGCATAACATTATACGTTATAACGTAATGCGACATAACGTTATACTTTATAAGGTAACAATATATAACGTTATACATTATAACGTAATGCTACATAACGTTATACGTTATAACGTAATGCTACATAACGTTATACGTTATAACGTAATGCTACATAACGTTATACGTTATAACGTAATGCGACATAACGTTATACGTTATAACGTAACAGTATGTAACGTTATACGTTATAACGTAACAGTATATAACGTTATGAGTTATAACGTAACAGTATATAACGTTATACGTTATAACGTAATGCTACATAACGTTATACGTTATAACGTAATGCGACATAACGTTATACGTTATAACGTAACAGTATGTAACGTTATACGTTATAACGTAACAGTATATAACGTTATGAGTTATAACGTAACAGTATATAACGTTATACGTTATAACGTAATGCTACATAACGTTATACGTTATAACGTAATGCGACATAACGTTATACGTTATAACGTAACAGTTTGTAACTTTATACGTTATAACGTAACAGTATATAACGTTATGAGTTATAACGTAACAGTATATAACGTTATACGTTACAACGTAATGCTACAGAACGTTATACGTTATAACGTAATGCTACATAACGTTATACGTTATAACGTAATGCTACATAACGTTATACGTTATAACGTAATGCTACATAACGTTATACGTTATAACGTAATGCGACATAACGTTATACGTTATAACGTAACAGTATGTAACGTTATACGTTATAACGTAACAGTATATAACGTTATGAGTTATAACGTAACAGTATATAAGGTTATACGTTATAACGTAATGCTACATAACGTTATACGTTATAACGTAATGCGACATAACGTTATACGTTATAACGTAACAGTATGTAACGTTATACGTTATAACGTAACAGTATATAACGTTATGAGTTATAACGTAACAGTATATAAGGTTATACGTTATAACGTAATGCCACACAACGTTTTACGTTATAACGTAATGCGGCATAACGTTATGCGTTATAACGTAACAGTATATAACGTTATACGTTATAACGTAATATTATGTAACGCTATACGTCATAGCGTAACAGTATGTAACGTTATACGTTATAACGTAACAGTATATAACGTTATGAGTTATAACGTAGCAGTATATAACGATATACGTTATAACGTAATAGTATATAACGTTATACGTTACAGCCTAATAGTATATAACGTTATACGTTATAACGTAACAGTATATAACGTTATGCGTTATAACGTAGCAGTATATAACGTTATACGTTATAGCGTAATAGTATATAACGTTATACGTTATAGCGTAATAGTAGATAACGTTATACGTTATAATGTAACAGTATGTAACGTTATACGTTATAACGTAATAGTATCTAACGTTATACGTTACAACGTAATGCTACAGAACGTTATACGTTATAACGTAATGCTACATAACGTTATACGTTATAACGTAATGCTACATAACGTTATACGTTATAACGTAATGCGACATAACGTTATACGTTATAACGTAATAGTATATAACGTTTTACGTTAAAGCGTAATAGTATATAACGTTATACGTTATTGCGTAATATTATGTAACGCTATACGTCATAGCGTAACAGTATGTAACGTTATACGTTATAACGTAACAGTATATAACGTTATGAGTTATAACGTAGCAGTATATAACGTTATACGTTATAACGTAATAGTATATAACGTTATACGTTACAGCCTAATAGTATATAACGTTATACGTTATAACGTAACAGTATATAACGTTATGCGTTATAACGTAGCAGTATATAACGTTATACGTTATAGCGTAATAGTATATAACGTTATACGTTATAGCGTAATAGTATATAACGCTATACGTTATAACCTAATAGTATATAACGTTAACGTAATAGAATATAACGTTTTACGTTATAACGTAACAGTATATAACGTTATACGTTATAACGTAATAGTATATAACGTTATACGTTATAGCGTAATAGTATATAACGTTATACGTTATTGCGTAATATTATGTAACGCTATACGTTATAGCGTAATAGTATATAACGCTATACGTTATAACCTAATAGTATATAACGTTAACGTAATAGAATATAACGTTTTACGTTATAACGTAATGCTACATAACGTTGTAAGTTATAACGTAATAGTATCTAACGTTATACGGTATAACGTAATACTACATAACGTTATGCGTTATAACGTAGTGCTACATAACGTTATACGTTATAACGTAATGCTGCATAACGTTATACGTTATAACGTAATGCGACATAACGTTACGCGATATAACGTAATAATATATAACGTTTTACGTTATCACGTAACAGTATATAACGATATACGTTATATCGTAATAGTATATAACGTTACACGTTATAACGTAACAGTATATAACGTTATGCGTTATAACGTAGCAGTATATAACGTTGTACGTTATAACGAAATAGTATGTAACGTTATACGTTATAACGTAATAGGATGTAACGTTATACGTTATAACGTAATGCTACATAGCGTTGTACGTTATAATGTAATGCTACATAACGTTGTACGTTATAACTTAATGCTACAAAACGTTATACCTTATAACGTAATGCGACATAACGTTATGCGTTATAACGTAATAATATATAACGTTATTCGTTATAACGTAACAGTATATAACGTTATACGTTATAACGTAATAGTATCTAACGTTATACGTTACAACGTAATGCTACATAACGTTATACTTTATAACGTAATGCTACATAACGTTATACGTTATAGCGTAATAGTATATAACGTTATACGTTATTGCGTAATATTATGTAACGCTATACGTCATAGCGTAACAATATGTAACGTTATACGTTATAACGTAATAGTATCTAACGTTATACGTTACAACGTAATGCTACATAACGTTATACTTTATAACGTAACAGTATATAACGTTATGCGTTATAACGTAGCAGTATATAACGTTATACGTTATAGCGTAATAGTATATAACGTTATACGTTATAGCCTAATAGTATATAACGTGTTACGTTATAGCGTAATAGTATATAACGTTATACCTTATAGCGTAATAGTATATAACGCTATACGTTATAACCTAATAGTATATAACGTTAACGTAATAGAATATAACGTTTTACGTTATAACGTAACAGTATATAACGATATACGTTATAACGTAACAATATATAAGGTTATACGTTATAACGTAATGCTGCATAACATTATACGTTATAACGTAATGCGACATAACGTTATGCTTTATAACGTAACAATATATAACGTTATACATTATAACGTAATGCTACATATAGTTATACGTTAAGACGTAATGCCACTCAACGTTTTACGTTATAACGTAATGCTGCATAACGTTATACGTTATAACGTAATGCGACATAACGTTACGCGTTATAACGTAATAATATATAACGATTTACGTTATCACGTAACAGTATATAACGACATACGTTATATCGTAATACTATATAACGTTATACGTTATAACGTAACAGTATATAATGATATACGTTATAACGTAATAGTATATAACGTTATACGTTATAGCGTAATAGTATATAACGTTATACGTTATAGCGTAATATGATGTAACGCTATACGTTATAGCGTAATAGTATCTAACGTTATACGTTACAACGTAATGCTACAGAACGTTATACGTTATAACGTAATGCTACATAACGTTATACGTTATAACGTAATGCTACATAACGTTATACGTTATAACGTAATGCGACATAACGTTATACGTTATAACGTAATAGTATATAACGTTATACGTTATAGCGTAGTAGTATATAACGTTATACGTTACAACGTAATGCTACAGAACGTTATACGTTATAACGTAATGCTACATAACGTTATACGTTATAACGTAATGCTACATAACGTTATACGTTATAACGTAATGGGACATAACGTTATACGTTATGACGTAATCGTATACAACGTTATACGTTATAACGTAACAGTATATAACGTTATACGTTATAACGTAATAGTATCTAACGTTATACGTTACAACGTAATGCTACAGAACGTTATACGTTATAACGTAATGCTACATAACGTTATACGTTATAACGTAATGCTACATAACGTTATACGTTATAACGTAATGCTACATAACGTTATACGTTATAACGTAATGCTACATAACGTTATACGTTATAACGTAATGCGACATAACGTTATACGTTATAACGTAATAGTATATAACGTTATAAGTTATAGCGTAATAGTATATAACGTTATACGTTATTGCGTAATATTATGTAACGCTATACGTCATAGCGTAACAGTATGTAACGTTATACGTTATAACGTAACAGTATATAACGTTATGAGTTATAACGTAGCAGTATATAACGTTATACGTTATAACGTAATAGTATATAACGTTATACGTTACAGCCTAATAGTATATAACGTTATACGTTATAACGTAACAGTATATAACGTTATGCGTTATAACGTAGCAGTATATAACGTTATACGTTATAGCGTAATAGTATATAACGTTATACGTTATAGCCTAATAGTATATTACGTGTTACGTTATAGCGTAATAGTATATAACGTTATACGTTATAGCCTAATAGTATATAACGCTATACGTTATAACCTAATAGTATATAACGTTAACGTAATAGAATATAACGTTTTACGTTATAACGTAACAGTATATAACGTTATACGTTATAACGTAATGCTACATAACTTTGTAAGTTATAACGTAATAGTATCTAACGTTATACGGTATAACGTAATATTACATAACGTTATGCGTTATAACGTAGTGCTACATAACGTTATACGTTATAACGTAATGCTGCATAACGTTATACGTTATAACGTAATGCGACATAACGTTACGCGTTATAACGTAATAATATATAACGTTTTACGTTATCACGTAACAGTATATAACGATATACGTTATATCGTAATAGTATATAACGTTATACGTTATAACGTAACAGTATATAATGATATACGTTATAACGTAATAGTATATAACGTTACTCGTTATAGCGTAATAGTATATAACGTTATACGTTATAGCGTAATATTATGTAACGCTATACGTTATAGCGTTAAAGTATGTAACGTTATACGTTATAGCCTAATAGTATACAACGTTATACGTTATGACGTAATCGTATACAACGTTATACCTTATAACGTAACAGTATATAACGTTATGCGTTATGACTTAATCGTATATAACGTTATACGTTATAACGTAATGCTACATAACATTATACGTTATAACGTAATGCGACATAACGTTATGCTTTATAACGTAACAATATATAACGATATACGTTGTAACGTAATGCTACATAACGTTATACGTTATAGCGTAATGCTACATATAGTTATACGTTAAAACGTAATGCTACATAACGTCTTACGTTATAACGTAATGCGACATAACGTTATGCGTTATAACATAACACTATATAACGTTATGCGTTATAACGTAGCAGTATATAACGTTATACGTTATAACGTAATGGTATATAACGTTGTACGTTATAACGAAATAGTATGTAACGTTATACGTTATAACCTAATAGTATGTAACGTTATACGTTATAACGTAATGCTACATAGCGTTGTACGTCATAGCGTAATGCTACATGACGTTGTACGTTATAACTTAATGCTACAAAACGTTATACCTTATAACGTAATTTGACATAACGTTATGCGTTATAACGTAATAATATATAACGTTATACGTTATAACGTAACAGTATATAACGTTATACGTTATAACGTAACAGTATATAACGTTATGCGTTATAACGTACCAGTATATAACGTTATACGTTATAACGTAATAGTATGTAACGTTATACGTTATAACGTAATGCTACATAACGTCTTACATTATAACGTAATGCGGCATAACGTTATGCGTTATAACGTACCAGTATATAACGTTATACGTTATAACGTAATGCTACATATAGTTATACGTTAAAACGTAATGCTACATAACGTCTTACATTATAACGTAATGCGGCATAACGTTATGCGTTATAACGTAACAGTATATAACGTTATGCGTTATAACGTAGCAGTATATAACGTTATACGTTATAACGTAATGGTATATAACGTTGTACGTTATAACGAAATAGTATGTAACGTTATACGTTATAACGTAATAGTATGTAACGTTATACGTTATAACGTAATGCTACATAGCGTTGTACGTCATAACGTGATGCTACATAACGTTGTACGAAATAACTTAATGCTACAAAACGTTATACCTTATAACGTAATGCGACATAACGTTATGCGTTATAACGTAATAATATATGACGTTATACGTTATAACGTAACAGTATATAACGTTATACGTTATAGCCTAATAGTATATAACGTGTTACGTTATAGCGTAATAGTATATAACGTTATACGTTATAATGTAACAGTATATAACGTTATACGTTATAACGTAACAGTGTATAACGTTGTACGTTATAACGTAACAGTATGTAACGTTAAACGTTATAAAGTAGCAGTATATAACGCTATACGTTATAGCGTAATAGTATATAACGTTATACGTTATAGCCTAATAGTATATAACGTGTTACGTTATAGCGTAATAGTATATAACGTTATACGTTATAGCCTAATAGTATATAACGTGTTACGTTATAGCGTAATAGTATATAACGTTATACGTTATAATGTAACAGTATATAACGTTATGCGTTATAACGTAGCAGTATATAACGCTATACGTTATAGCGTAATAGTATATAACGTTATACGTTATAGCCTAATAGTATATAACGTTATACGTTATGGCGTAATAGTATATAACGCTATACGTTATAACCTAATAGTATATAACGTTAACGTAATAGTATATAACGTAATACGTTATAACGTAACAGTATATAACGATATACGTTATAACGTAACAGTATATAAGGTTATACGTTATAACGTAATGCTACATAACATTATACGTTATAACGTAACGCGACATAACGTTATGCTTTATAACGTAAGAATATATAACGTTATACATTATAACGTAATGCTACATATAGTTATACGTTAAAACGTAATGCCACATAACGTTTTACGTTATAACGTAATGCGGCATAACGTTATGCGTTATAACGTACCAGTATATAACGTTATACGTTATAACGTACCAGTATATAACGTTATACGTTATAACGTAATAGTATGTAACGTTATACGTTATAACGTAATAGTATGTAACGTTATACGTTATAACGTAATGCTACATAACATTATACATTATAACGTAACAGTATATAACGTTATGCGTTATGACGTAATCGTATATAACGTTATACGTTATAACGTAATGCTACATATAGTTATACGTTAAAACTTAATGCTACATAACGTCTGACTTTATAACGTAATGCGGCATAACGTTATGCGTTATAACGTAACAGTATATAACGTTATGCGTTATAACGTAGCAGTATATAACGTTATACGTTATAACGTAATGGTATATAACGTTGTACGTTATAACGAAATAGTATGTAACGTTATACGTTATAACGTAATAGTATGTAACGTTATACGTTATAACGTAATGCTACATAGCGTTGTACGTCATAACGTAATGCTACATAACGTTGTACGAAATAACTTAATGCTACAAAACGTTATACCTTATAACGTAATGCGACATAACGTTATGCGTTATAACGTAATAATATATAACGTTATGCGTTATAACGTAACAGTATATAACGTTAAACGTTATAAAGTAACAGTATATAACGCTATACGTTATAGCGTAATAGTATATAACGTTATACGTTATAGCCGAATAGTATATAACGTGTTACGTTATAACGTAACAGTATATAACGATATACGTTATGACGTAACAGTATATAAGGTTATACGTTATAACGTAATACTACATAACATTATACGTTATAACGTAATGCGACATAACGTTATGCTTTATAACGTAACAATATATAACGTTATACATTATAACGTAATGCTACATATAGTTATACGTTAAAACGTAATGCCACATAACGTTTTACGTTATAACGTAATGCGGCATAGCGTTATGCGTTATAACGTAATAATATATAACGTTATACGTTATAACGTAACAGTATATAACGTTATACGTTATAACGTAACAGTTTATAACGTTATACGTTATAACGTAACAGTGTATAACGTTATACGTTAATACGCAACAGTATGTAACGTTATACGTTATAACGTAATAGTATATAACGTTATACGTTATAGCGTAATAGTATATAACGTTATACGTTATAGCGTAATAGTATATAACGCTATACGTTACAGCGTAACAGTATGTAACGTTATAAGTTATGAAGTAATCGTATATAACGTTATACGTTATAACGTAATAGGATATAACGCTATACGTTATAACGTAACAGTATATAACGTCATACGTTATAACGTAACAGTATGTAACGTTATACGTTATAACGTAACAGTATATAACGTTATGCGTTATAACGTAGCAGTATATAACGTTATACGTTATAACGTAATAGTATATAACGTTATACGTTACAGCCTAATAGTATATAACGTTATACGTTATAATGTAACAGTATATAACGTTATGCGTTATAACGTAGCAGTATATAACGTTATACGTTATAGCGTAATAGTATATAACGTTATACGTTATAGCCTAATAGTATATAACGTTATACGTTATAGCGTAATAGTATATAACGCTATACGTTATAACCTAATAGTATATAACGTTAACGTAATAGTATATAACGTAATATGTTATAACGTAACAGTATATAACGATATACGTTATAACGTAACAGTATATAAGGTTATACGTTATAACGTAATGCTACATAACATTATACGTTATAACGTAACGCGACATAACGTTATGCTTTATAACGTAAGAATATATAACGTTATACATTATAACGTAATGCTACATATAGTTATACGTTAAAACGTAATGCCACATAACGTTTTACGTTATAACGTAATGCGGCATAACGTTATACGTTATATCGTAATAGTATATAACGTTATACGTTATAGCGTAATAGTATATAACGTTATACGTTACAGCGTAATAGTATATAACGCTATACGTTACAGCGTCACAGTATGTAACGTTATACGTTATAACGTAACAGTTTGTAACGTTATACGTTATAACGTAACAATATATACCGTTATACGTTATAACGTAACAGTATATAAAGTTATACGTTATAACGTAACAGTGTATAACGTTATACGTTAATACGCAACAGTATGTAACGTTATACGTTATAACGTAACTGTGTATAACGTTATACGTTATAACGTAACAGTATGTAACGTTATACGTTATAACGTAACAGTGTATAACGTTATACGTTAATACGTAACAGTATGTAACGTTATACGTTATAGCGTAACAGTGTATAACGCTGTACGTTATAACGTAACAGTATGTAACGTTATACGTTATAACGTAATGCTACATAACATTATACGTTATAACGTAATGCGACATAACGTTATGCTCTATAACGTAACAATATATAACGTTATACGTTGTAACGTAATGCTACATAACGTTATACGTTATAACGTAATGCTACATATAGTTATGCGTTAAAACGTAATGCTACATAACGTTATACGTTATAACGTAATGCGACATAACGTTACGCGTTATAGCGTAATAATATATAACGTTTTACGTTATCACGTAACAGTATATAACGATATACGTTATAACGTAATGCTACATAACATTATACGATATAACGTAATGCGACATAACGTTATGCTTTATAACGTAACAATATATAACGTTATACGTTATAGCCGAATAGTATATAACGTTATACGTTATAACGTAATAGTATATAACGTTATACGTTATAGCGTAATAGTATATAACGTTATACGTTATAACGTAATGCTACATATAGTTATACGTTAAAACGTAATGCCACATAACGTTTTACGTTATAAAGTAATGCGGCATAACGTTATGCGTTATAACGTACCAGCATATAACGGTATACGTTATAACGTAATAGTATGTAACGTTATACATTATAACGTAACAGTATATAACGTTATGCGTTATGACGTAATCGTATATAACGTTATACGTTATAACGTAATAGTATATAACGTTATACGTTATAACGTAATAGTATATAACGTTATACGTTATAGCGTAATATTATATAACGCTATACGTTACAGCGTAATAGTATATAACGCTATACGTTACAGCGTAACAGTATGTAACGTTATACGTTATAACGTAACAGTATATAACGTTATGCGTTATAACGTAACAGTATATAACGTTATACGATATAACGTAACAGTATATAACGTTATACGTTATAACGTAACAGTGTATAATGTTATACGTTAATACGCAACAGTATGTAACGTTATACGTTATAACGTAACTGTGTATAACGTTATACGTTATAACGTAACAGTATGTAACGTTATACGTTATAACGTAACAGTGCATAACGTTATACGTTAATACGTAACAGTATGTAACGTTATACGTTATAGCGTAACAGAGTACAACGTTGTACGTTATAACGTAACAGTATGTAACGTTATACGTTATAACGTAATGCTACATATAGTTATACGTTAAAACGTAATGCTACATAACGTTATACGTTATAACGTAATGCGACATAACGTTACGCGTTATAACGTAATAATATATAACGTTTTACGTTATCACGTAACAGTATATAACGATATACGTTATATCGTAATAGTATATATCGTTATACGTTATAACGTAACAGTATATAATGATATACGATATAACGGAATAGTATATAACGTTATACGTTATAGCGTAATAGTATATAACGTTATACGTTATAGCGTAATGTTATGTAACGCTATACGTTATAGCGTAAAATTATGTAACGTTATACGTTATAGCCTAATAGTATATAACGTTATACGTTATGACGTAATCGTATACAACGTTATACGTTATAACGTAACAGTATATAACGTTATACGTTATAACGTAACAGTATGTAACGTTATACGTTATAACGTAATGCTACATAACATTATACGTTATAACGTATTGCGACATAACGTTATGCTTTATAACGTAACAATATATAACGTTATACGTTGTAACGTAATGCTACTTAACGTTATACGTTATAACGTAATGCTACATATAGTTATACATTAAAACGTAATGCTACATAACGTCTTACTTTATAACGTAATGCGGCATAACGTTATGCGTAATAACGTAACAGTATATAACGTTATGCGTTATAACGTAGCAGTATATAACGTTATACGTTATAGCGTAATAGTATATAACGTTATACGTTACAGCGTAATAGTATATAACGCTATACGTTACAGCGTAACAGTATGTAACGTTATACGTTATAACGTAACAGTATATAACGTTATACGTTATAACGTAACAGTATATAACGATATACGTTATAACGTAACAGTATATAAAGTTATACGTTATAACGTAACAGTGTATAACGTTATACGTTAATACGCAACAGTATGTAACGTTATACGTTAGAACGTAACTGTGTATAACGTTATACGTTATAACGTAACAGTATGTAACGTTATACGTTATAACGTAACAGTGTATAACGTTATACGTTAATACGTAACAGTATGTAACGTTATACGTTATAGCGTAACAGTGTATAACGCTGTACGTTATAACGTAACAGTATGTAACGTTATACGTTATAACGTAATGCTACATAACATTATACGTTATAACGTAATGCGACATAACGTTATGCGTTATAACGTAACAGTTTATAACGTTATACGTTATAACGTAATAGTATGTAACGTTATACGTTATAACGTAACAGTATATAACGTTATACATTATAACGTAACATTATATATCGCTATGCGTTATGACGTAATCGTATATAACGTTATACGTTGTAACGTAATAGTATATAACGTTATACGTTATAACGTAACAGTATATAACGTCATACGTTATAACGTAACAGTATGTAACGTTATACGTTATAACGTAACAGTATATAACGTTATACGTTATAACGTAACAGTATATAACGTTATACGTTATAACGTGACAGTATGTAACGTTATACGTTATAACGCAACAGTATGTAACGTTATACGTTATAAAGTAACAGTATATAACGTTATACGTTATAACGTAACAGTATGTAACGTTATATGTTATAACGTAATAGCATCGAACGTTATACGTTATAACGTAATGCTACATAACGTTATACTTTATAACGTAATGCTACATAACGTTATACGTTATAACGTAATGCTACATAACGTTATACGTTATAACGTAACAGTATATAACGTTATACGTTATAACGTAATGCTACATAACGTTGTACGTTATAACGTAATAGTATCTAACGTTATACGGTATAACGTAATGCTACATAACGTTATGCGATATAACGTAGTGCTACATAACGTTATACGTTATAACGTAATGCTGCATAACGTTATACGTTATAACATAATGCGACATAACGTTACGCGTTATAATGTAATAATATATAACGTTTTACGTTATCACGTAACAGTATATAACGATATACGTTATATCGTAATAGTATATAACGTTATACGTTATAACGTAACAGTATATAATGATATACGTTATAACGTAATAGTATATAACGTTATACGTTATAGCGTAATAGTATATAAAGTTATACGTTATAGCGTAACGTTATGTAACGCCATACGTTATAGCGTAAAAGTATGTAACGTTATACGTTATAGCCTAATAGTATATAACGTTATACGTTATGACGTAATCGTATACAACGTTATACGTTATAACGTAACAGTATGTAACGTTATACGTTATAGCCTAATAGTATATAACGTGTTACGTTATAGCGTAATAGTATACAACGTTATACGTTATATCGTAACAGTGTATAACGTTGTACGTTATAACGTAACAGTATGTATCGTTATACGTTATAAAGTAACAGTATATAACGCTATACGTTATAGCGTAATAGTATATAACGTTATACGCTATAGCCTAATAGTATATAACGTGTTACGTTATAGCGTAATAGTATATAACGTTATACGTTATAGCGTAACAGTATATAAGGTTATACGTTATAACGTAATGCTACATAACATTATACGTTATAACGTAATGCGACATAACGTTATGCTTTATAACGTAACAATATATAACGTTATACATTATAACGTAATGCTACATATAGTTACACGTTAAAACGTAATGCCACATAACGTTTTACGTTATAACGTAATGCGGCATAACGTTATGCGTTATAACGTAACAGTATATAACGTTATACGTTATAACGTAATAGTATGTAACGATATACGTTATAACGTAACAGTATATAAGGTTATACGATATAACGTAATGCCACATAACGTTTTACGTTATAACGCAATGCGGCATAACGTTATGCGTTATAACGTAATAGTTTATAACGTTATACGTTATAACGTAATAGTATGTAACGTTATACGTTATAACGTAACAGTATATAACGTTATACATTATAACGTAACAGTATATATCGCTATGCGTTAGGACGTAATCGTATATAACGTTATACGTTGTAACGTAATAGTATATAACGTTATACGTTATAGCGTAATAGTATATAACGCTATACGTTACAGCGTAACAGTATGTAACGTTATAAGTTATGACGTAATCGTATATAACGTTATACGTTATAACGTAATAGTATATATCGTTATACGTTATAACGTAACAGTATATAACGTCATACGTTATAACGTAACAGTATGTAACGTTATACGTTATAACGTAACAGTGTATAACGTTATACGTTATAGCCTAATAGTATATAACGTGTTACGTTATAGCGTAATAGTATATAACGTTATACGTTATAATGTAACAGTATATAACGTTATACGTTATAACGTAACAGTGTATAACGTTATACGTTATAGCCTAATAGTATATAACGTGTTACGTTATAGCGTAATAGTATGTAACGTTATACGTTATAACGTAATGCTACATAGCGTTGTACGTCATAACGTAATGCTACATAACGTTGTACGAAATAACTTAATGCTACAAAACGTTATACCTTATAACGTAATGCGACATAACGTTATGCGTTATAACGTAATAATATATGACGTTATACGTTATATCGTAAGAGTATATAACGTTATACGTTATAGCCTAATAGTATATAACGTGTTACGTTATAGCGTAATAGTATATAACGTTATACGTTATAATGTAACAGTATATAACGTTATACGTTATAACGTAACAGTGTATAACGTTATACGTTATAGCCTAATAGTATATAACGTGTTACGTTATAGCGTAATAGTATGTAACGTTATACGTTATAACGTAATGCTACATAGCGTTGTACGTCATAACGTAAAGCTACATAACGTTGTACGAAATAACTTAATGCTACAAAACGTTATACCTTATAACGTAATGCGACATAACGTTATGCGTTATAACGTCATAATATATGACGTTATACGTTATAACGTAACAGTATATAACGTTATACGTTATAGCCTAATAGTATATAACGTGTTACGTTATAGCGTAATAGTATATAACGTTATACGTTATAATGTAACAGTATATAACGTTATACGTTATAACGTAACAGTGTATAACGTTATACGTTATAGCGTAATAGTATATAACGTTATACGTTATAGCCTAATAGTATATAACGTGTTACGTTATAGCGTAATAGTATATAACGTTATACGTTATAGCCTAATAGTATATAACGTGTTACGTTATAGCGTAATAGTATATAACGTTATACGTTATAATGTAACAGTATATAACGTTATGCGTTATAACGTAGCAGTATATAACGCTATACGTTATAGCGTAATAGTATATAACGTTATACGTTATAGCCTAATAGTATATAACGTTATACGTTATGGCGTAATAGTATATAACGCTATACGTTATAACCTAATAGTATATAACGTTAACGTAATAGTATATAACGTAATACGTTATAACGTAACAGTATATAACGATATACGTTATAACGTAACAGTATATAAGGTTATACGTTATAACGTAATGCTACATAACATTATACGTTATAACGTAACGCGACATAACGTTATGCTTTATAACGTAAGAATATATAACGTTATACATTATAACGTAATGCTACATATAGTTATACGTTAAAACGTAATGCCACATAACGTTTTACGTTATAACGTAATGCGGCATAACGTTATGCGTTATAACGTACCAGTATATAACGTTATACGTTATAACGTAATAGTATGTAACGTTATACGTTATAACGTAATAGTATGTAACGTTATACGTTATAACGTAATGCTACATAACATTATACATTATAACGTAACAGTATATAACGTTATGCGTTATGACGTAATCGTATATAACGTTATACGTTATAACGTAATGCTACATATAGTTATACGTTAAAACGTAATGCTACATAACGTCTGGCTTTATAACGTAATGCGGCATAACGTTATGCGTTATAACGTAACAGTATATAACGTTATGCGTTATAACGTAGCAGTATATAACGTTATACGTTATAACGTAATGGTATATAACGTTGTACGTTATAACGAAATAGTATGTAACGTTATACGTTATAACGTAATAGTATGTAACGTTATACGTTATAACGTAATGATACATAGCGTTGTACGTCATAACGTAATGCTACATAACCTTGTACGAAATAACTTAATGCTACAAAACGTTATACCTTATAACGTAATGCGACATAACGTTATGCGTTATAACGTAATAATATATAACGTTATGCGTTATAACGTAACAGTATATAACGTTATACGTTACAACGTAACAGTATATAACGTTATACGTTATAACGTAACAGTGTATAACGTTATACGTTATAACGTAACAGTGTATAACGTTGTACGTTATAACGTAACAGTATGTAACGTTAAACGTTATAAAGTAACAGTATATAACGCTATACGTTATAGCGCAATAGTATAGAACGTTATACGTTATAGCCTAATAGTATATAACGTGTTACGTTATAACGTAACAGTATATAACGATATACGTTATGACGTAACAGTATATAAGGTTATACGTTATAACGTAATGCTACATAACATTATACGTTATAACGTAATGCGACATAACGTTATGCTTTATAACGTAACAATATATAACGTTATACATTATAACGTAATGCTACATATAGTTATACGTTAAAACGTAATGCCACATAACGTTTTACGTTATAACGTAATGCGGCATAACGTTATGCGTTATAACGTAATAATATATAACGTTATACGTTATAACGTAACAGTATATAACGTTATACGTTATAACGTAACAGTTTATAACGTTATACGTTATAACGTAACAGTGTATAACGTTATACGTTAATACGCAACAGTATGTAACGTTATACGTTATAACGTAATAGTATATAACGTTATACGTTATAGCGTAATAGTATATAACGTTATACGTTATAGCGTAATAGTATATAACGCTATACGTTACAGCGTAACAGTATGTAACGTTATACGTTATAACGTAACAGTTTGTAACGTTATACGTTATAACGTAACAATATATACCGTTATACGTTATAACGTAACAGTATATAAAGTTATACGTTATAACGTAACAGTGTATAACGTTATACGTTAATACGCAACAGTATGTAACGTTATACGTTATAACGTAACTGTGTATAACGTTATACGTTATAACGTAACAGTATGTAACGTTATACGTTATAACGTAACAGTGTATAACGTTATACGTTAATACGTAACAGTATGTAACGATATACGTTATAGCGTAACAGTGTATAACGCTGTACGTTATAACGTAACAGTATGTAACGTTATACGTTATAACGTAATGCTACATAACATTATACGTTATAACGTAATGCGACATAACGTTATGCTCTATAACGTAACAATATATAACGTTATACGTTGTAACGTAATGCTACATAACGTTATACGTTATAACGTAATGCTACATATAGTTATACGTTAAAACGTAATGCTACATAACGTTATACGTTATAACGTAATGCGACATAACGTTACGCGTTATAACGTAATCATATATAACGTTTTACGTTATCACGTAACAGTATATAACGATATACGTTATAACGTAATGCTACATAACATTATACGTTATAACGTAATGCGACATAACGTTATGCTTTATAACGTAACAATATATAACGTTATACGTTATAGCCGAATAGTATATAACGTTATACGTTATAACGTAATAGTATATAACGTTATACGTTATAGCGTAATAGTATATAACGTTATACGTTATAACGTAATGCTACATATAGTTATACGTTAAAACGTAATGCCACATAACGTTTTACGTTATAAAGTAATGCGGCATAACGTTATGCGTTATAACGTACCAGCATATAACGTTATACGTTATAACGTAATAGTATGTAACGTTATACGTTATAACGTAACAGTATATAACGTTATACATTATAACGTAGCAGTATATAACGTTATGCGTTATGACGTAATCGTATATAACGTTATACGTTATAACGTAATAGTATATAACGTTATACGTTATAACGTAATAGTATATAACGTTATACGTTATAGCGTAATAGTATATAACGTTATACGTTACAGCGTAATAGTATATAACGCTATACGTTACAGCGTAATAGTATATAACGCTATACGTTACAGCGTAACAGTATGTAACGTTATACGTTATAACGGAACAGTATATAACGTTATGCGTTATAACGTAACAGTATATAACGTTATACGATATAACGTAACAGTATATAACGTTATACGTTATAACGTAACAGTGTATAATGTTATACGTTAATACGCAACAGTATGTAACGTTATACGTTATAACGTAACTGTGTATAACGTTATACGTTATAACGTAACAGTATGTAACGTTATACGTTATAACGTAACAGTGCATAACGTTATACGTTAATACGTAACAGTATGTAACGTTATACGTTATAGCGTAACAGAGTACAACGTTGTACGTTATAACGTAACAGTATGTAACGTTATACGTTATAACGTAATGCTACATATAGTTATACGTTAAAACGTAATGCTACATAACGTTATACGTTATAACGTAATGCGACATAACGTTACGCGTTATAACGTAATAATATATAACGTTTTACGTTAACACGTAACAGTATATAACGATATACGTTATATCGTAATAGTATATATCGTTATACGTTATAACGTAACAGTATATAATGATATACGTTATAACGTAATCGTATACAACGTTATACGTTATAGCGTAATAGTATATAACGTTATACGTTATAGCGTAATGTTATGTAACGCTATACGTTATAGCGTAAAAGTATGTAACGTTATACGTTATAGCCTAATAGTATATAACGTTATACGTTATGACGCAACCGTATACAACGTTATACGTTATAACGTAACAGTATATAACGTTATACGTTATAACGTAACAGTATGTAACGTTATACGTTATAACGTAATGCTACACAACATTATACGTTATAACGTAATGCTACATATAGTTATACGTTAAAACGTAATGCTACATAACGTCTTACCTTATAACGTAATGCGACATAACGTTACGCGTTATAACGTAATAATATATAACGTTTTACGTTAACACGTAACAGTATATAACGATATACGTTATATCGTAATAGTATATATCGTTATACGTTATAACGTAACAGTATATAATGATATACGTTATAGCCTAATAGTATATAACGTGTTACGTTATAGCGTAATAGTATATAACGTTATACGTTATAATGTTACAGTGTATAACGTTGTACGTTATAACGAAACAGTATGTAACGTTATACGTTATAAAGTAACAGTATATAACTCTATACGTTATAGCGTAATAGTATATAACGTTATACGTTATACCCTAATAGTATATAACGTGTTACGTTATAGCGTAATAGTATATAACGTTATACGTTATAGCGTAATAGTATATAACGCTATACGTTATAACCTAATAGTATATAACGTTAACGTAATAGTATATAACGTTTTACGTTATAACGTAACAGTATATAACGATATACGTTATAACCTAATAGTATATAACGTTAACGTAATAGTATATAGCGTTTTAGATTATAACGTAACAGTATATAACGATATACGTTATAACGTAACAGTATATAACGATATACGTTATAACGTAACAGTATATAACGATATACGTTATAACGTAACAGTATATAAGGATATACGTTATAACGTAATGCTACATAACATTATACGTTATAACGTAATGCGACATAACGTTATGCTTTATAACGTAATAATATATAACGTTATACGTTATAACGTAATAGTATACAACGTTATACGTTATAACGTAATAGTATATAACGTTATACGTTATAGCGTAATATTATATAACGTTATACGTTATAGCGTAATAGTATATAACGTTATACGTTATAACGTAATAGTATATAACGTTATACGTTATAGCGTAATATTATATAACGTTATACGTTATAGCGTAATAGTATATAACGTTATACGTTATAGCGTAATAGTATATAACGTTATACGTTATAGCGTAATAGTATATAACGTTATACGTTATAACGTAATAGTATATAACGTTATACGTTATAGCGTAGTATTATATAACGTTATACGTTATAGCGTAATAGTATATAACGTTATACGTTATAGCGTAATAGTATATAACGTTATACGTTATAGCGTAATAGTATATAACGCTATACGTTATAACCTAATAGTATATATCGTTAACGTAATAGTATATAACGTAATACGTTATAACGTAACAGTATATAACGATATACGTTATAACGTAACAGTATATAAGGTTATACGTTATAACGTAATGCTACATAGCATTATACGTTATAACGTAATGCGACATAACGTTATGCTTTATAGCGTAACAATATATAACGTTATACATTATAACGTATTGCTACATATAGTTATACGTTAAAACGTAATGCCACATAACGTTTTACGTTATAACGTAATGCGGCATAACGTTATGCGTTATAACGTACCAGTATGTAACGTTATACGTTATAACGTAATAGTATGTAACGTTATACGTTATAACGTAACAGTATATAACGTTATGCGGTATGACGTAATCGTATATAACGTTATACGTTATAACGTAATAGTATATAACGTTATACGTTATAGCGTAATAGTATATAACGTTATACGTTATAGCGTAATAGTATATAACGCTATACGTTACAGCGTAACAGTATGTAACGTTATACATTATAACGTAACGGTATATAACGTTATACGTTGTAACGTAATGCTACATAACGCTATACGTTATAACGTATTGCTACATATAGTTATACGTTAAAACGTAATGCTACATAACGTTATACGTTATAACGTAATGCGACATAACGTTACGCGTTATAACGTAATAATATATAACGTTTTACGTTAACACGTAACAGTATATAACGATATACGTTATATCGTAATGGTATATATCGTTATACGTTATAACGTAACAGGATATAATGATATACGTTATAACGTAATAGTATATAACGTTATACGTTATAGCGTAATAGTATATAACGTTATACGTTATAGCGTAATAGTATATAACGCTATACGTTACAGCGTAACAATATGTAACGTTATACATTATAACGTAACAGTATGTAACGTTATACGTTATAACGTAATGCTACACAACATTATACGTTATAACGTAATGCTACATATAGTTATACGTTAAAACGTAATGCTACATAACGTCTTACCTTATAACGTAATGCGACATAACGTTATGCGTTATAACGTAATAATATATAACGTTATACGTTATAACGTAACAGTATATAACGTTATACGTTATAATGTAACAGTATGTAACGTTATACGTTATAACGTTACAGTGTATAACGTTATACGTTAATACGCAACAGTATGTAACGTTATACGTTATAACGTAGCAGTGTATAACGTTATACGTTATGACGTAACAGTATGTAACGTTATACGTTATGACGTAACAGTGTATAACGTTATACGTTAATACGTAACAGTATGTAACGTTATACGTTATAACGTAACAGTGTATAACGTTATACGTTAATACGTAACAGTATGTAACGTTATACGTTATAACGTAACAGTGTATAACGTTGTACGTTATAACGTAACAGTATGTAACGTTATACGTTATAAAGTAACAGTATATAACGTTGTACGTTATAACGTAACAGTATGTAACGTTATACGTTATAAAGTAACAGTACTTAACGCTATACGTAATAACCTAATAGTATATAACGTTAACGTAATAGTATATAACGTTTTACGTTATAACGTAACAGTATATAACGATATACGTTATAACGTAACAGTATATAAGGTTATACGTTATAACGTAATGCTACATAACATTATACGTTATAACGTAATGCGACATAACGTTATGCTTTATAACGTAACAATATATAACGTTATACGTTGTAACGTAATGCTACTTAACGTTATACGTTAAAACGTAGTGCCAAATAACGTTTTACGTTATAACGTAATGCGGCATAACGTTATGCGTTATAACATACCAGTATGTAACGTTATACGTTATAACGTAATAGTATGTAACGTTATACGTTATAACGTAACAGTATATAACGTTATGCGTTATGACGTAATCGTATATAACGTTATACGTTATAACGTAATAGTATATAACGTTATACGTTATAACGTAATAGTATATAACGTTATACGTTATAGCGTAATAGTATATAACGTTATACGTTATAGCGTAATAGTATATAACGCTATACGTTACAGCGTAACAGTATGTAACTTTATACATTATAACGTAACGGTATATAACGTTATACGTTGTAACGTAATGCTACATAACGCTATACGTTATAACGTAATGCTACATATAGTTATACGTTAAAACGTAATGCTACATAACGTTATACGTTATAACGTAATGCGACATAACGTTACGCGTTATAACGTAATAATATATAACGTTTTACGTTAACACGTAACAGTATATAACGATATACGTTATATCGTAATGGTATATATCGTTATACGTTATAACGTAACAGGATATAATGATATACGTTATAACGTGATGGTATATAACGTTATACGTTATAGCGTAATAGTATATAACGTTATACGTTATAGCGTAATAGTATATAACGCTATACGTTACAGCGTAACAGTATGTAACGTTATACATTATAACGTAACAGTATGTAACGTTATACGTTATAACGTAATGCTACATATAGTTATACGTTAAAACGTAATGCTACATAACGTCTTACCTTATAACGTAATGCGACATAACGTTATGCGTTATAACGTAATAATATATAACGTTATACGTTATAACGTAACAGTATATAACGTTATACGTTATAATGTAACAGTATGTAACGTTATGCGTTATAACGTTACAGTGTATAACGTTATACGTTAATACGCAACAGTATGTAACGTTATACGTTATAACGTACAAGTGTATAACGTTATACGTTATAACGTAACAGTATGTAACGTTATACGATGTGACGTAACAGTGTATAACGTTATACGTTAATACGTAACAGTATGTAACGTTATACGTTATAACGTAACAGTGTATAACGTTATACGTTAATACGTAACAGTATGTAACGTTATACGTTATAACGTAACAGTGTATAACGTTGTACGTTATAACGTAACAGTATGTAACGTTATACGTTATAATGTAACAGTATATAACGTTATACGTTATAACGTAACAGTATGTAACGTTATACGTTATAGAGTAACAGTGCATAACGCTATACGTAATAACCTAATAGTATATAACGTTAACGTAATAGTATATAACGTTTTACGTTATAACGTAACAGTATATAACGATATACGTTATAACGTAACAGTATATAAGGTTATACGTTATAACGTAATGCTACACAACATTATACGTTATAACGTAATGCGACATAACGTTATGCTTTATAACGTAACAATATATAACGTTATACGTTGTAACGTAATGCTACTTAACGTTATACGTTAAAACGTAGTGCCACATAACGTTTTACGTTATAACGTAATGCGGCATAACGTTATGCGTTATAACATACCAGTATGTAACGTTATACGTTATAACGTAATAGTATGTAACGTTATACGTTATAACGTAACAGTATATAACGTTATGCGTTATGACGTAATCGTATATAACGTTATACGTTATAACGTAACAGTATATAACGCTATACGTTACAGCGTAACAGTATGTAACGTTATACGTTATAACGTAACGGTATATAACGTTATACGTTGTAACGTAATGCTACATAACGTTATACGTTATAACGTAATGCTACATATAGTTATACCTTAAAACGTAATGCTACATAACGTTATACGTTATAACGTAATGCGACATAACGTTACGCGTTATAACGTAATAATATATAACGTTTTACGTTAACACGTAACAGTATATAACGATATACGTTATATCGTAATAGTATATATCGTTATACGTTATAACGTAACAGTATATAATGATATACGTTATAACGTAATAGTATATAACGTTATACGTTATAGCGTAATAGTATATAACGTTATACGTTATAGCGTAATGTTATGTAACGCTATACGTTATAGCGTAAAAGTATGTAACGTTATATGTTATAGCCTAATAGTATATATCGTTATACGTTATGACGTAACCGTATACAACGTTATACGTTATAACGTAACAGTATATAACGTTATACGTTATAACGTAACAGTATGTAACGTTATACGTTATAACGTAATGCTACACAACATTATACGTTATAACGTAATGCTACATATAGTTATACGTTAA
The DNA here is from genome assembly GCA_029958995.1 of Bombus sonorus. NCBI lineage: Eukaryota > Metazoa > Arthropoda > Insecta > Hymenoptera > Apidae > Bombus > Bombus sonorus. Next base: position 19,330,702 of record JARWAU010000006.1, read on the forward strand.
AACGTAATGCTACATAACGTCTTACCTTATAACGTAATGCGACATAACGTTACGCGTTATAACGTAATAATATATAACGTTTTACGTTAACACGTAACAGTATATAACGATATACGTTATATCGTAATAGTATATATCGTTATACGTTATAACGTAACAGTATATAATGATATACGTTATAAAGTAACAGTATATAACGCTACACGTTATAGCGTAATAGTATATAACGTTATACGTTATACCCTAATAGTATATAACGTGTTACGTTATAGCGTAATAGTATATAACGTTATACGTTATAGCGTAATAGTATATAACGCTATACGTTATAACCTAATAGTATATAACGTTAACATAATAGTATATAACGTTTTACGTTATAACGTAACAGTATATAACGATATACGTTATAACGTAACAGTATATAAGGTTATACGTTATAACGTAATGCTACATAACATTATACGTTATAACGTAATGCGACATAACGTTATGCTTTATAACGTAACAATATATAACGTTATACGTTGTAACGTAATGCTACTTAACGTTATACGTTATAACGTAATGCTACATATAGTTATACGTTAAAACGTAATGCCACATGACGTTTTACGTTATAACGTAATGCGGCATAACGTTATGCGTTATAACGTAACGGTATATAACGTTATACGTTATAACGTAATAGTATGTAACGTTATACGTTATAACGTCACAGTATATAACGTTATACATTATAACGTAACAGTATATAACGTTATGCGTTATGACGTCATCCTATATAACGTTATACGTTATAACGTAATAGTAGATAACGTTATACGTTATAACGTAATGCTACATATAGTTATACGTTAAAACGTAATGCCACATGACGTTTTACGTTATAACGTAATGCGGCATAACGTTATGCGTTATAACGTAACGGTATATAACGTTATACGTTATAACGTAACAGTATGTAACGTTATACGTTATAACGTAACAGTGTATAACGTTATACGTTAATACGTAACAGTATGTAATGTTATACGTTATAGGGTAATAGTATATAACGCTATACGTTATAACCTAATAGTATATAACGTTAACGTAATAGTATATAGCGTTTTACGTTATAACGTAACAGTATATAACGATATACGTTATAACGTAACAGTATATAACGATATACGTTATAACGTAACAGTATATAGGGATATACGTTATAACGTAATGCTACATATAGTTATACGTTAAAACGTAATGCCACATGACGTTTTACGTTATAACGTAATGCGGCATAACGTTATGCGTTATAACGTAACAGTATATAACGTTATACGTTATAACGTAATAGTGTGTAACGTTATACGTTATAACGTAACAGTATATAACGTTATACATTATAACGTAACAGTATATAACGTTATGCGTTATGACGTCATCGTATATAACGTTATACGTTATAACGTAATAGTAGATAACGTTATACGTTATAACGTAATAGTATATAACGTTATACGTTATAGCGTATTAGTATATAACGTTACACGTTATAGCGTAATAGTATATAACGCTATACGTTACAGCGTAACAGTATGTAACGTTATAAGTTATGACGTAATTGTATATAACGTTATACGTTATAACGTAATAGTATATAACGTTATACCTTATAACGTAACAGTATATAACGTCATACGTTATAACGTAACAGTATGTAACGTTATACGTTATAACGTAACAGTATATAACGTTATGCGTTATAACGTAGCAGTATATAACGTTATACGTTAATACGCAACAGTATGTAACGTTATACGTTATAACGTAACTGTGTATAACGTTATACGTTATAACGTAACAGTATGTAACGTTATACGTTATAACGTAACAGTGTATAACGTTATACGTTAATACGTAACAGTATGTAATGTTATACGTTATAGGGTAATAGTATATAACGCTATACGTTATAACCTAATAGTATATAACGTTAACGTAATAGTATATAGCGTTTTACGTTATAACGTAACAGTATATAACGATATACGTTATAACATAACAGTATATAACGATATACGTTATAACGTAACAGTATATAGGGATATACGTTATAACGTAATGCTACATATAGTTATACGTTAAAACGTAATGCCACATGACGTTTTACGTTATAACGTAATGCGGCATAACGTTATGCGTTATAACGTAACAGTATATAACGTTATACGTTATAACGTAATAGTATGTAACGTTATACGTTATAACGTAACAGTATATAACGTTATACATTATAACGTAACAGTATATAACGTTATGCGTTATGACGTCATCGTATATAACGTTATACGTCATAACTTAATAGTATATAACGTTATACGTTATAACGTAATAGTATATAACGTTATACGTTATAGCGTATTAGTATATAACGTTATACGTTATAGCGTAATAGTATATAACGCTATACGTTACAGCGTAACAGTATGTAACGTTATAAGTTACGACGTAATTGTATATAACGTTATACGTTATAACGTAATAGTATATAACGTTATACGTTATAACGTAACAGTATGTAACGTTATACGTTATGACGTAACAGTGTATAACGTTATACGTTAATACGTAACAGTATGTAACGTTATACGTTATAACGTAACAGTGTATAACGTTATACGTTAATACGTAACAGTATGTAACGTTATACGTTATAACGTAACAGTGTATAACCTTGTACGTTATAACGTAACAGTATGTAACGTTATACGTTATAAAGTAACAGTATATAACGTTATACGTTATAACGTAACAGTATGTAACGTTATACGTTATAAAGTAACAGTACATAACGCTATACGTAATAACCTAATAGTATATAACGTTAACGTAATAGTATATAACGTTTTACGTTATAACGTAACAGTATATAACGATATACGTTATAACGTAACAGTATATAAGGTTATACGTTATAACGTAATGCTACATAACATTATACGTTATAACGTAATGCGACATAACGTTATGCTTTATAACGTAACAATATATAACGTTATACGTTGTAACGTAATGCTACTTAACGTTATACGTTAAAACGTAGTGCCACATAACGTTTTACGTTATAACGTAATGCGGCATAACGTTATGCGTTATAACATACCAGTATGTAACGTTATACGTTATAACGTAATAGTATGTAACGTTATACGTTATAACGTAACAGTATATAACGTTATGCGTTATGACGTAATCGTATATAACGTTATACGTTATAACGTAATAGTATATAACGTTATACGTTATAACGTAATAGTATATAACGTTATACGTTATAGCGTAATAGTATATAACGTTATACGTTATAGCGTAATAGTATATAACGCTATACGTTACAGCGTAACAGTATGTAACGTTATACGTTATAACGTAACGGTATATAACGTTATACGTTATAACGTAACAGTATGTAACGTTATACGTTATAACGTAATGCTACACAACATTATACGTTATAACGTAATGCTACATATAGTTATACGTTAAAACGTAATGCTACATAACGTCTTACCTTATAACGTAATGCGACATAACGTTACGCGTTATAACGTAATAATATATAACGTTTTACGTTAACACGTAACAGTATATAACGATATACGTTATATCGTAATAGTATATATCGTTATACGTTATAACGTAACAGTATATAATGATATACGTTATAAAGTAACAGTATATAACGCTACACGTTATAGCGTAATAGTATATAACGTTATACGTTATACCCTAATAGTATATAACGTGTTACGTTATAGCGTAATAGTATATAACGTTATACGTTATAGCGTAATAGTATATAACGCTATACGTTATAACCTAATAGTATATAACGTTAACATAATAGTATATAACGTTTTACGTTATAACGTAACAGTATATAACGATATACGTTATAACGTAACAGTATATAAGGTTATACGTTATAACGTAATGCTACATAACATTATACGTTATAACGTAATGCGACATAACGTTATGCTTTATAACGTAACAATATATAACGTTATACGTTGTAACGTAATGCTACTTAACGTTATACGTTATAACGTAATGCGACATATAGTTATACGTTAAAACGTAATGCCACATGACGTTTTACGTTATAACGTAATGCGGCATAACGTTATGCGTTATAACGTAACGGTATATAACGTTATACGTTATAACGTAATAGTATGTAACGTTATACGTTATAACGTCACAGTATATAACGTTATACATTATAACGTAACAGTATATAACGTTATGCGTTATGACGTCATCGTATATAACGTTATACGTTATAACGTAATAGTAGATAACGTTATACGTTATAACGTAATGCTACATATAGTTATACGTTAAAACGTAATGCCACATGACGTTTTACGTTATAACGTAATGCGCCATAACGTTATGCGTTATAACGTAACGGTATATAACGTTATACGTTATAACGTAACAGTATGTAACGTTATACGTTATAACGTAACAGTGTATAACGTTATACGTTAATACGTAACAGTATGTAATGTTATACGTTATAGGGTAATAGTATATAACGCTATACGTTATAACCTAATAGTATATAACGTTAACGTAATAGTATATAGCGTTTTACGTTATAACGTAACAGTATATAACGATATACGTTATAACGTAACAGTATATAACGATATACGTTATAACGTAACAGTATATAGGGATATACGTTATAACGTAATGCTACATATAGTTATACGTTAAAACGTAATGCCACATGACGTTTTACGTTATAACGTAATGCGGCATAACGTTATGCGTTATAACGTAACAGTATATAACGTTATACGTTATAACGTAATAGTGTGTAACGTTATACGTTATAACGTAACAGTATATAACGTTATACATTATAACGTAACAGTATATAACGTTATGCGTTATGACGTCATCGTATATAACGTTATACGTTATAACGTAATAGTAGATAACGTTATACGTTATAACGTAATAGTATATAACGTTATACGTTATAGCGTATTAGTATATAACGTTACACGTTATAGCGTAATAGTATATAACGCTATACGTTACAGCGTAACAGTATGTAACGTTATAAGTTATGACGTAATTGTATATAACGTTATACGTTATAACGTAATAGTATATAACGTTATACCTTATAACGTAACAGTATATAACGTCATACGTTATAACGTAACAGTATGTAACGTTATACGTTATAACGTAACAGTATATAACGTTATGCGTTATAACGTAGCAGTATATAACGTTATACGTTAATACGCAACAGTATGTAACGTTATACGTTATAACGTAACTGTGTATAACGTTATACGTTATAACGTAACAGTATGTAACGTTATACGTTATAACGTAACAGTGTATAACGTTATACGTTAATACGTAACAGTATGTAATGTTATACGTTATAGGGTAATAGTATATAACGCTATACGTTATAACCTAATAGTATATAACGTTAACGTAATAGTATATAGCGTTTTACGTTATAACGTAACAGTATATAACGATATACGTTATAACATAACAGTATATAACGATATACGTTATAACGTAACAGTATATAGGGATATACGTTATAACGTAATGCTACATATAGTTATACGTTAAAACGTAATGCCACATGACGTTTTACGTTATAACGTAATGCGGCATAACGTTATGCGTTATAACGTAACAGTATATAACGTTATACGTTATAACGTAATAGTATGTAACGTTATACGTTATAACGTAACAGTATATAACGTTATACATTATAACGTAACAGTATATAACGTTATGCGTTATGACGTCATCGTATATAACGTTATACGTCATAACTTAATAGTATATAACGTTATACGTTATAACGTAATAGTATATAACGTTATACGTTATAGCGTATTAGTATATAACGTTATACGTTATAGCGTAATAGTATATAACGCTATACGTTACAGCGTAACAGTATGTAACGTTATAAGTTACGACGTAATTGTATATAACGTTATACGTTATAACGTAATAGTATATAACGTTATACGTTATAACGTAACAGTATGTAACGTTATACGTTATGACGTAACAGTGTATAACGTTATACGTTAATACGTAACAGTATGTAACGTTATACGTTATAACGTAACAGTGTATAACGTTATACGTTAATACGTAACAGTATGTAACGTTATACGTTATAACGTAACAGTGTATAACCTTGTACGTTATAACGTAACAGTATGTAACGTTATACGTTATAAAGTAACAGTATATAACGTTATACGTTATAACGTAACAGTATGTAACGTTATACGTTATAAAGTAACAGTACATAACGCTATACGTAATAACCTAATAGTATATAACGTTAACGTAATAGTATATAACGTTTTACGTTATAACGTAACAGTATATAACGATATACGTTATAACGTAACAGTATATAAGGTTATACGTTATAACGTAATGCTACATAACATTATACGTTATAACGTAATGCGACATAACGTTATGCTTTATAACGTAACAATATATAACGTTATACGTTGTAACGTAATGCTACTTAACGTTATACGTTAAAACGTAGTGCCACATAACGTTTTACGTTATAACGTAATGCGGCATAACGTTATGCGTTATAACATACCAGTATGTAACGTTATACGTTATAACGTAATAGTATGTAACGTTATACGTTATAACGTAACAGTATATAACGTTATGCGTTATGACGTAATCGTATATAACGTTATACGTTATAACGTAATAGTATATAACGTTATACGTTATAACGTAATAGTATATAACGTTATACGTTATAGCGTAATAGTATATAACGTTATACGTTATAGCGTAATAGTATATAACGCTATACGTTACAGCGTAACAGTATGTAACGTTATACGTTATAACGTAACGGTATATAACGTTATACGTTGTAACGTAATGCTACATAACGTTATACGTTATAACGTAATGCTACATATAGTTATACGTTAAAACGTAATGCTACATAACGTTATACGTTATAACGTAATGCGACATAACGTTACGCGTTATAACGTAATAATATATAACGTTTTACGTTAACACGTAACAGTATATAACGATATACGTTATATCGTAATAGTATATATCGTTATACGTTATAACGTAACAGTATATAATGATATACGTTATAACGTAATAGTATATAACGTTATACGTTATAGCGTAATAGTATATAACGTTATACGTTATAGCGTAATGTTATGTAACGCTATACGTTATAGCGTAAAAGTATGTAACGTTATATGTTATAGCCTAATAGTATATATCGTTATACGTTATGACGTAACCGTATACAACGTTATACGTTATAACGTAACAGTATATAACGTTATACGTTATAACGTAACAGTATGTAACGTTATACGTTATAACGTAATGCTACACAACATTATACGTTATAACGTAATGCTACATATAGTTATACGTTAAAACGTAATGCTACATAACGTCTTACCTTATAACGTAATGCGACATAACGTTACGCGTTATAACGTAATAATATATAACGTTTTACGTTAACACGTAACAGTATATAACGATATACGTTATATCGTAATAGTATATATCGTTATACGTTATAACGTAACAGTATATAATGATATACGTTATAAAGTAACAGTATATAACGCTATACGTTATAGCGTAATAGTATATAACGTTATACGTTATACCCTAATAGTATATAACGTGTTACGTTATAGCGTAATAGTATATAACGTTATACGTTATAGCGTAATAGTATATAACGCTATACGTTATAACCTAATAGTATATAACGTTAACATAATAGTATATAACGTTTTACGTTATAACGTAACAGTATATAACGATATACGTTATAACGTAACAGTATATAAGGTTATACGTTATAACGAAATGCTACATAACATTATACGTTATAACGTAATGCGACATAACGTTATGCTTTATAACGTAACAATATATAACGTTATACGTTGTAACGTAATGCTACTTAATGTTATACGTTATAACGTAATGCTACATATAGTTATACGTTAAAACGTAATGCCACATGACGTTTTACGTTATAACGTAATGCGACATAACGTTATGCGTTATAACGTAACAGTATATAACGTTATACGTTATAACGTAATAGTGTGTAACGTTATACGTTATAACGTAACAGTATATAACGTTATACATTATAACGTAACAGTATATAACGTTATGCGTTATGGCGTCATCGTATATAACGTTATACGTTATAACGTAATAGTATATAACGTTATACGTTATAACGTAATAGTATATAACGTTATACGTTATAGCGTATTAGTATATAACGTTATACGTTATAGCGTAATAGTATATAACGCTATACGTTACAGCGTAACAGTATGTAACGTTATAAGTTATGACGTAATTGTATATAACGTTATACGTTATAACGTAATAGTATATAACGTTATACCTTATAACGTAACAGTATATAACGTCATACGTTATAACGTAACAGTATGTAACGTTATACGTTATAACGTAACAGTATATAACGTTATGCGTTATAACGTAGCAGTATATAACGTTATACGTTAATACGCAACAGTATGTAACGTTATACGTTATAACGTAACTGTGTATAACGTTATACGTTATAACGTAACAGTATGTAACGTTATACGTTATAACGTAACAGTGTATAACGTTATACGTTAATACGTAACAGTATGTAATGTTATACGTTATAGGGTAATAGTATATAACGCTATACGTTATAACCTAATAGTATATAACTGTTACGTCGACCGACTCTCTACCTGGACGGGGCCTTGTACCGCATCTGGCAGCCACATGTCCGCACCTCTCTGTCGCGTATTCTAAACCATTTTAAGGACCGACCATAAGTCTTAAACAATCGCGACAAGGTCTATCAGGTCAAACAACGGCCTTTTTACGAGAGCACTTTCTAAGACCTCTGGTTTATGTCCAGAAGACACTTAAGATTAGCTCTCTTTCACACGTGCGATGCTTCCCACCACCAACTTTCCATCGAGGGCGGTAAACCCCCTCCTACTCCACCAATGGAAACAATAACTATCACCCTCACTTTCCTAGTCAAGAAACTATCATCAACAAATCAGATGATCCCGTGTGCTAGACACACCCAGTCCTAGTTCTCCTCTGAGATAGCATCGTCACTCTCAAGGAGTCAGTTTCCGTGGTCCGAGCAGTCAACAAGTCTAAAAGGGTTCTACCCCTAAAGGTAGTCAGTTTCCGTGGTCCGAGCAGTCAACAAGTCTAACAGGGTTCTACCCCTAAAAGTGGTCCGCTTTCGTCGTTCAAATAATCAAATTACAAAGTCTAACTATCTCATCCGGAGATATCTTCGAATCGGATCATACTGGTGTAACGCATATGCTGTAAAGTATTGTTCAAATATATATCATATTAACCTGTTAACGCAGAGTTAATTTCAATCAACCACCCCTGTTATCCTAAACGAAACACGGGGAGCGACTATTTCGCGACGTCGATTAACCGAATCGTAGCGAGAATTTACGCCTCTCGCTGACGCGTTTTCCTCGCGACCGCGTCTCTCCGCGAACGGTCGTAACATTTGGTCCTTCGAGCCGGATCCAGTGTGACCACACAGTGCCACGTGCAACCATTGCCATTCAAGAACACGCGTGGACGTCGGAAAGCCGCAAAGGTTCGAAGAATTTGAATCTCAACTACGTCGCTAATCATGCCGACCACGACAAAGATCAATCTCCTAAAAAAGAAACGTGAGAGAATACTCGAAAATACCCTCAGATATCTGAGGACGAGCATTGACGAATATGAGCAATCCACCACGCCACAAACCTCGCTCTTGAGCATCTATGAAGCCAAACTCCAGGACGGGTGGGAGCGATATAAACTCATCCAAAGCGAGTTAGATGATCTCGACGATGAAGATCTCGCGCACGAAACGAAAGCACTGAAGAGTTACAGTTCCTTGCACGCGCGACTCAAGGCCCTCGCGGATAAAAATCGACTATCAACCCATCCGACACCATCAAAACACGACTCAGAAACCAATGCAGAGGGAATCACTATCAAACTGCCAGAGATCCATTTGCCCATGTTCGACGGCACTATCGAGGAGTGGAACTCTTTTTACGATACATTTGTATCCACCATAGATCGCAATGAGAAATTGACACCTGTTCAAAAATTTCACTACTTGCGATCGTCCGTGACTGGCAAAGCCGCGAGAAGTATACAATCGCTAGATGTTACCGAAGCTAATTATGCCATCGCAATCAGTACGCTTCGAGAAAAATTTGATTGTCACCGTCGGGTATGCCTGCGTCATTGGCATCTGATCCGTGACTATCCTAAGATAGCGAAGGAAACGCCAGATGCCATAGAGGATTTTATTGAAACGGTACAAATCAATCTCAAGGCTTTAGAGAAATTAGGAGAGCCAGTCACGTCAAGTGTCGTATTGGTCGATCTGCTCGCAACGAAACTACCTTCCTCCACTATACGAAATTGGCATCATACATTACCCGATAAAAGGATGCCCTCGTATAAACATTTAATCGAGTTTCTAACCACACGGGCAAACGGTGACCAACCCAATACGAAATCGGAAGAAACAAAAAAGTCGTCTAATCAACGCTTCAGACATCGATACGACTTATCCCGAGGACAAACCTTTACCACCATGAAGGGGACACGAACGTGTCATATATGCCGAGGACCTCATGACATAAAGAATTGTCAATTCTTCAAGGCAAGATCCGCAAAAACACGCATTGCGCTGATACAAGAGGCCTCATTATGCACAAATTGCTTAGGCAAGGGGCACACCATCACCCAATGCTCCGCCGGATCATGCCGCATATGTCGACGACGACACCATACACTACTCCACAGAGAGGACATACAGGTCAGTGGTAAAGTTGTAAACTCTCGATTATCTTGCAATAGCTCATCGAGCGATCGATCCTTAAGCGACCGATCATCAGGCAGATCACCTAATTCTCCGACACCGCGTTCGTCGCGTCATTCGAGACGATCCGAATCATCACCCCAATCATCTAGCCGATCATCACCTCGAAAATCTCGCCGATCACCCCCTCGAACATTTCGCCGATCGTCCTCTCCGTCTTCTCGCCGACCATCTCCCAGAACTTCTCCCAAACGCGAGTCCCACTCGATACGAACAAGGGAACCCGATTCAAATCTAGCGCCGAATCCTAAACGACAAGGGAAACAATGACTAAATCAGACGTCATTGTTAGGGACCGAATCATACAAAACGGAATCAAGGACCTCGCTTCGCTCCGAACCATCGTGCCACGATCTGTTAGTGACAGCGCAGGTTAAAATTCTTGACGACAAAGCTCAACCCTTCCGTTGTAGAGCTCTGCTAGACACCGGCTCAAGCATGAACTTCATTACCGAGAAACTGGCAAAAACATTGAAACTCGGTCAACGGAAATGTTCGGTCCCAATCGGAGCCCTGAACGCATTATCGACGACATCGAAGCGTTACATTACGGCTACAATCACCTCAACCGACGGCACATACGAACGGACACTGACGTTCCTTATTATACCCGCCATATCGACTTGGGTCCCAGATCAGCCCGTAGACCGCTCAATAATACAAATCCCACGGAATCTACAACTAGCCGATCCAAGATTCCATATACCTGCCCCGATCGAAATCCTATTGAGCGCCGGACCAACATTAGCATCACTCTGTGTCGGTCAACTTGACATTAGTCACTCAAACGGGCCTGACTTGCGTCTGCAAAAAACGAGATTCGGATGGGTCATCGGGGGGTGCCCAACCTCGCGATCAGCAGCGCACACATTTCACGCCTCTACGACGGAGCTACAGGCGGACCTCGCTCGTTTTTGGGAAATCGACGAAGGACCGCTCATTTCACATATCTCAGAGGCGGAACGACAGTGCGAGGAACATTTCCGGAAGCACATTCAACGCACCGACGAGGGACGATACATTGTAGCTCTCCCATTTAATGAGACAACTCCTCCGCTTGGATCTTCCAAAGCCATGGCGATGAAGCGTCTTACATCTCTCGGTCGTCGATTTCAGCGCGACAAACAATTCGAGGCCGACTATCACGCCGTAATGAAGGAATATGTGGAATTAGGCCACATGACTAAAGTCACCACGGACCAGTCATCTGATGACGGATATTATCTGCCACATCATGGCGTAATCAAGGAATCCAGCCAAACAACGAAACTCCGAGTCGTGTTTGACGGATCCGCACCAACCACCACCGGAATCTCACTGAACGATAAACTTCATACGGGACCAAAATTACAAGAGGACCTGTTCTACATTCTCCTGAGATTCCGTGCTCATCAATACGTCCTCACAGGCGACGTCGAAAAAAATGTATCGACAATTTCTTGTGCGCCCAGAGGATCGGAAATTCCAACGGATTTTGTGGTGGAACACGAAGGGAGAAGTCGATACCTATCAACTCAACACAGTGACATTCGGACTGTCAGCGGCCCCGTATCTAGCCATCCGGTGCCTCAAACAATTGGCGGATGACGAGGGACACCGATATCCACGGGCGGCAACAGTCTTGCAACGAGACTTCTATGTCGACGATGTCCTAACAGGAGCTGATACAAAGGTCGAGGCACGAGCATTAAGAACGGAACTCAGTTCCGGTTTAGCCGGTTAGCTCAGCCGGTTTAAATATCCGAAAATGGGCGTCGAATGACCGGGAACTGTTAAACGGACTTTCAGAAAAGGACATAAACAACAAACTTGTCAAATCACTATAATTCAGTAATTTTCAGATATAAGCCGTACTCTACGAAGGGAATCTCGTCTCAATTCAACGGATTGTGGAAGCTAGCAGCAATTCCTCAAACGACATCTCAGACGTGTCGTCAGTAACAAGCTTCATACAATTAAAACGCGAAACACACTCACCATCAGAATCAAAAACAACCCTCAACTCCAGACCGTCAACTTCGACATCTCCGGATCGAAATGATCACCCTATCCTTACTCCCAGTCACCTCCTCATCGGAGACTAACAAGTTTGCGAGATCGAGCTTTCAGGGACACTCCAGCCGTCTCCAGCGAGCATCGGGAGTATCTCAACGAATTGACCATGCGTCATAAATGGAGCAAGGGCAGCCACGGCATTCGAGAAGGCTCCATCGTCCTCCTCCGAGAAGACAACGTTCCCCCAATGCAATGGCCATTGGGCAGAGTAATCAAGGTCCAGCCTGGTGCAGACGGCATCATACGAACGGCCACCGTTCGAACCGCAACGAGCACCCTGGATCGAAGCATCAAGCGGCTAGTACCACTGCCGATCAGATCGACCCCAGATGACTCCGACACAATCAATAGTAATATTTGATCGGGATCCTCTCAACGGGGGGAGGATGTTACGTCGACCGACTCTCTACCTGGACGGGGCCTTGTACCGCATCTGGCAGCCACATGTCCGCACCTCTCTGTCGCGTATTCTAAACCATTTTAAGGACCGACCATAAGTCTTAAACAATCGCGACAAGGTCTATCAGGTCAAACAACGGCCTTTTTACGAGAGCACTTTCTAAGACCTCTGGTTTATGTCCAGAAGACACTTAAGATTAGCTCTCTTTCACACGTGCGATGCTTCCCACCACCAACTTTCCATCGAGGGCGGTAAACCCCCTCCTACTCCACCAATGGAAACAATAACTATCACCCTCACTTTCCTAGTCAAGAAACTATCATCAACAAATCAGATGATCCCGTGTGCTAGACACACCCAGTCCTAGTTCTCCTCTGAGATAGCATCGTCACTCTCAAGGAGTCAGTTTCCGTGGTCCGAGCAGTCAACAAGTCTAAAAGGGTTCTACCCCTAAAGGTAGTCAGTTTCCGTGGTCCGAGCAGTCAACAAGTCTAACAGGGTTCTACCCCTAAAAGTGGTCCGCTTTCGTCGTTCAAATAATCAAATTACAAAGTCTAACTATCTCATCCGGAGATATCTTCGAATCGGATCATACTGGTGTAACGCATATGCTGTAAAGTATTGTTCAAATATATATCATATTAACCTGTTAACGCAGAGTTAATTTCAATCAACCACCCCTGTTATCCTAAACGAAACACGGGGAGCGACTATTTCGCGGCGTCGATTAACCGAATCGTAGCGAGAATTTACGCCTCTCGCTGACGCGTTTTCCTCGCGACCGCGTCTCTCCGCGAACGGTCGTAACAATAACGTTAACGTAATAGTATATAGCGTTTTACGTTATAACGTAACAGTATATAACGATATACGTTATAACGTAACAGTATATAACGATATACGTTATAACGTAACAGTATATAGGGATATACGTTATAACGTAATGCTACATATAGTTATACGTTGAAACGTAATGCCACATGACGTTTTACGTTATAACGTATTGCGGCATAACGTTATGCGTTATAACGTAACAGTATATAACGTTATACGTTATAACGTAATAGTATGTAACGTTATACGTTATAACGTAACAGTATATAACGTTATACATTATAACGTAACAGTATATAACGTTATGCGTTATGACGTCATCGTATATAACGTTATACGTTATAACTTAATAGTATATAACGTTATACGTTATAACGTAATAGTATATAACGTTATACGTTATAGCGTATTAGTATATAACGTTATACGTTATAGCGTAATAGTATATAACGCTATACGTTACAGCGTAACAGTATGTAACGTTATAAGTTATGACGTAATTGTATATAACGTTATACGTTATAACGTAATAGTATATAACGTTATACGTTATAACGTAACAGTATATAACGTCATACGTTATAACGTAACAGTATGTAACGTTATACGTTATAACGTAACAGTATATAACGTTATGCGTTATAACGTAGCAGTATATAACGTTATACGTTAATACGCAACAGTATGTAACGTTATACGTTATAACGTAACTGCGTATAACGTTATACGTTATAACGTAACAGTATGTAACGTTATACGTTATAACGTAACAGTGTATAACGTTATACGTTAATACGTAACAGTATGTAATGTTATACGTTATAGGGTAATAGTATATAACGCTATACGTTATAACCTAATAGTATATAACGTTAACGTAATAGTATATAGCGTTTTACGTTATAACGTAACAGTATATAACGATATACGTTATAACGTAACAGTATATAACGATATACGTTATAACGTAACAGTATATAAGGATATACGTTATAACGTAATGCTACATAACATTATACGTTATAACGTAATGCGATATAACGTTATCCTTTATAACGTAACAATATATAACGTTATACATAATAGCCGAATAGTATATAACGTTATACGTTATGACGTAACCGTATACAACGTTATACGTTATAACGTAACAGTATATAACGGTATACGTTATAACGTAACAGTATGTAACGTTATACGTTATAACGTAATGCTACACAACATTATACGTTATAACGTAATGCTACATATAGTTATACGTTAAAACGTAATGCTACATAACGTCTTACCTTATAACGTAATGCGACATAACGTTATGCGTTATAACGTAATAATATATAACGTTATACGTTATAACGTAACAGTATATAACGTTATACGTTATAATGTAACAGTATGTAACGTTATACGCTATAACGTAACAGTGTATAACGTTATACGTTAATACGCAACAGTATGTAACGTTATACGTTATAACGTAACAGTTCATAACGTTATACGTGATAACGTAACAGTATGTAACGTTATACGTTATGACGTAACAGTGTATAACGTTATACGTTAATACGTAACAGTATGTAACGTTATACGTTATAACGTAACAGTGTATAACGTTATACGTTAATACGTAACAGTATGTAACGTTATACGTTATAACGTAACAGTGTATAACGTTGTACGTTATAACGTAACAGTATGTAACGTTATACGTTATAAAGTAACAGTATATAACGTTATACGTTATAACGTAACAGTGTATAACGTTGTACGTTATAACGTAACAGTATGTAACGTTATACGTTATAAAGTAACAGTATACAACGTTATACGTTATAACGTAACACTATATAACGTTATACGTTATAACGTAACAGTATGTAACGTTATACGTTATAACGTAATGCTACACAACATTATACGTTATAACGTAATGCTACATATAGTTATACGTTAAAACGTAATGCTACATAACGTCTTACCTTATAACGTAATGCGACATAACGTTACGCGTTATAACGTAATAATATATAACGTTTTACGTTAACACGTAACAGTATATAACGATATACGTTATATCGTAATAGTATATATCGTTATACGTTATAACGTAACAGTATATAATGATATACGTTATAGCCTAATAGTATATAACGTGTTACGTTATAGCGTAATAGTATATAACGTTATACGTTATAATGTTACAGTGTATAACGTTGTACGTTATAACGTAACAGTATGTAACGTTATACGTTATAAAGTAACAGTATATAACGCTATACGTTATAGCGTAATAGTATATAACGTTATACGTTATACCCTAATAGTATATAACGTGTTACGTTATAGCGTAATAGTATATAACGTTATACGTTATAGCGTAATAGTATATAACGCTATACGTTATAACCTAATAGTATATAACGTTAACGTAATAGTATATAACGTTTTACGTTATAACGTAACAGTATATAACGATATACGTTATAACCTAATAGTATATAACGTTAACGTAATAGTATATAGCGTTTTACGTTATAACGTAACAGTATATAACGATATACGTTATAACGTAACAGTATATAACGATATACGTTATAACGTAACAGTATATAAGGATATACGTTATAACGTAATGCTACATAACATTATACGTTATAACGTAATGCGACATAACGTTATGCTTTATAACGTAACAATATATAACGTTATACGTTATAGCCAAATAGTATATAACGTTATACGTTATGACGTAATCGTATATAACGTTATACGTTATAACGTAATGCTACATAGCGTTGTACGTTATAACGTAATGCTACATAACGTTGTACGTTATAACTTAATGCTACAAAACGTTATACCTTATAACGTAGTGCGACATAACGTTATGCGTTATAACGTAATAATATATAACGTTATACGTTATAACGTAATAGTATACAACGTTATACGTTATAACGTAATAGTATATAACGTTATACGTTATAGCGTAATATTATAAAACGTTATACGTTATAGCGTAATAGTATATAACGTTATACGTTATAGCGTAATAGTATATAACGTTATACGTTATAGCGTAATAGTATATAACGCTATACGTTATAACCTAATAGTATATATCGTTAACGTAATAGTATATAACGTAGTACGTTATAACGTAACAGTATATAACGATATACGTTATAACGTAACAGTATATAAGGTTATACGTTATAACGTAATGCTACATAACATTATACGTTATAACGTAATGCGACATAACGTTATGCTTTATAACATAACAATATATAACGTTATACATTATAACGTAATGCTACATATAGTTATACGTTAAAACGTAATGCCACATAACGTTTTACGTTATAACGTAATGCGGCATAACGTTATGCGTTATAACGTACCAGTATGTAACGTTATACGTTATAACGTAATAGTATGTAACGTTATACGTTATAACGTAACAGTATATAACGTTATGCGGTATGACGTAATCGTATATAACGTTATACGCTATAACGAAATAGTATATAACGTTATACGTTATAACGTAATAGCATATAACGTTATACGTTATAGCGTAATAGTATATAACGTTATACGTTATAGCGTAATAGTATATAACGCTATACGTTACAGCGTAACAGTATGTAACGTTATACATTATAACGTAACGGTATATAACGTTATACCTTGTAACGTAATGCTACATAACGTTATACGTTATAACGTAATGCTACATATAGTTATACGTTAAAACGTAATGCTACATAACGTTATACGTTATAACGTAATGCGACATAACGTTACGCGTTATAACGTAATAATATATAACGTTTTACGTTAACACGTAACAGTATATAACGATATACGTTATATCGTAATCGTATATATCGTTATACGTTATAACGTAACAGTATATAATGATATACGTTATAACG
The DNA here is from genome assembly GCA_029958995.1 of Bombus sonorus. Taxonomy (NCBI): domain Eukaryota; kingdom Metazoa; phylum Arthropoda; class Insecta; order Hymenoptera; family Apidae; genus Bombus; species Bombus sonorus. Next base: position 19,348,985 of record JARWAU010000006.1, read on the forward strand.
TAATAGTATATAACGTTATACGTTATAGCGTAATAGTATGTAACGTTATACGTTATAACGTAACAGTATGTAACGTTATACGTTATAACGTAATGCTACACAACATTATACGTTATAACGTAATGCTACATATAGTTATACGTTAAAACGTAATGCTACATAACGTTATACGTTATAACGTAATGCGACATAACGTTACGCGTTATAACGTAATAATATATAACGTTATACGTTATAACGTAACAGTATATAACGTTATACGTTATACTGTAACAGTATGTAACGTTATACGTTATAACGTAACAGTGTATAACGTTATACGTTAATACGCAACAGTATGTAACGTTATACGTTATAACGTAACAGTGTATAACGTTATACGTCATAACGTAACAGTATGTAACGTTATACGTTATGACGTAACAGTGTATAACGTTATACGTTAATACGTAACAGTATCTAACGTTATACGTTATAACGTAACAGTGTATAACGTTATACGTTAATACGTAACAGTATGTAACGTTATACGTTATAAAGTAACAGTATATAACGCTATACGTTATAGCGTAATAGTACATAACGTTATACGTTATACCCTAATAGTATATAACGTGTTACGTTATAGCGTAATAGTATATAACGTTATACGTTATAGCGTAATAGTATATAACGCTATACGTAATAACCTAATAGTATATAACGTTAACGTAATAGTATATAACGTTTTACGTTATAACGTAAGAGTATATAACGATATACGTTATAACGTAACAGTATATAAGGTTATACGTTATAACGTAATGCTACATAACATTATACGTTATAACGTAATGCGACATAACGTTATGCTTTAAAACGTAACAATATATAACGTTATACGTTGTAACGTAATGCTACTTAACGTTATACGTTAAAACGTAGTGCCACATAACGTTTTACGTTATAACGTAATGCGGCATAACGTTATGCGTTATAACGTACCAGTATGTAACGTTATACGTTATAACGAAATAGTATGTAACGTTATACGTTATAACGTAACAGTATATAACGTTATGCGTTATGACGTAATCGTATATAACGATATACGTTATATCGTAATAGTATATATCGTTACACGTTATAACGTAACAGTATATAATGATATACGTTATAAAGTAACAGTATATAACGCTATACGTTATAGCGTAATAGTATATAACGTTATACGTTATACCCTAATAGTATATAACGTGTTACGTTATAGCGTAATAGTACATAACGTTATACGTTATAGCGTAATAGTATATAACGCTATACGTTATAACCTAATAGTATATAACGTTAACGTAATAGTATATAACGTTTTACGTTATAACGTAACAGTATATAACGATATACGTTATAACGTAACAGTATATAAGGTTATACGTTATAACGTAATGCTACATAACATTATACGTTATAACGTAATGCGACATAACGTTATGCTTTATAACGTAGCAATATATAACGTTATACGTTGTAACGTAATGCTACTTAACGTTATACGTTATAACGTAATGCTACATATAGTTATACGTTAAAACGTAATGCCACATGACGTTTTACGTTATAACGTAATGCGGCATAACGTTATGCGTTATAACGTAACGGTATATAACGTTATACGTTATAACGTAATAGTGTGTAACGTTATACGTTATAACGTAACAGTATATAACGTTATACATTATAACGTAACAGTATATAACGTTATGCGTTATGACGTCATCGTATATAACGTTATACGTTATGACGTAATTGTATATAACGTTATACGTTATAACGTAATAGTATATAACGTTATACGTTATAACGTAACAGTATATAACGTCATACGTTATAACGTAACAGTATGTAACGTTATACGTTATAACGTAACAGTATATAACGTCATGCGTTATAACGTAGCAGTATATAACGTTATACGTTAATACGCAACAGTATGTAACGTTATACGTTATAACGTAACTGTGTATAACGTTATACGTTATAACGTAACAGTATGTAACGTTATACGTTATAACGTAACAGTGTATAACGTTATACGTTAATACGTAACAGTATGTAATGTTATACGTTATAGGGTAATAGTATATAACGCTATACGTTATAACCTAATAGTATATAACGTTAACGTAATAGTATATAGCGTTTTACGTTATAACGTAACAGTATATAACGATATACGTTATAACGTAACAGTATATAACGATATACGTTATAACGTAACAGTATATAGGGATATACGTTATAACGTAATGCTACATATAGTTATACGTTAAAACGTAATGCCACATGACGTTTTACGTTATAACGTAATGCGGCATAACGTTATGCGTTATAACGTAACAGTATATAACGTTATACGTTATAACGTAATAGTATGTAACGTTATACGTTATAACGTAACAGTATATAACGTTATACATTATAACGTAACAGTATATAACGTTATGCGTTATGACGTCATCGTATATAACGTTATACGTTATAACGTAATAGTATATAACGCTATACGATACAGCGTAACAGTATGTAACGTTATAAGTTATGACGTAATTGTATATAACGTTATACGTTATAACGTAACAGTATATAACGTCATACGTTATAACGTAACAATATATAACGTTATACATAATAGCCGAATAGTATATAACGTTATACGTTATGACGTAATCGTATATAACGTTATACGTTATAACGTAATGCTACATAGCGTTGTACGTTATAACGTAATGCTACATAACATTATACGTTATAACGTAATGCGACATAACGTTATGCGTTATAACGTAACAGTATATAACGTTATACGTTATAACGTAATAGTATATAACGTTATACGTTATAGCGTAATAGTATATAACGTTATACGTTATAGCGTAATGTTATGAAACGCTATACGTTATAGCGTAATAGTATATAACGTTATACGTTATAGCGTAATAGTATATAACGCTATACGTTATAACCTAATAGTATATAACGTTAACGTAATAGTATATAACGTTTTACGTTATAACGTAACAGTATATAACGATATACGTTTTAACGTAACAGTATATAACGTCATACGTTATAACGTAACAGTATGTAACGTTATACGTTATAACGTAACAGTATATAACGTTATGCGTTATAACGTAGCAGTATATAACGTTATACGTTAATACGCAACAGTATGTAACGTTATACGTTATAACGTAACTGCGTATAACGTTATACGTTATAACGTAACAGTATGTAACGTTATACGTTATAACGTAACAGTGTATAACGTTATACGTTAATACGTAACAGTATGTAATGTTATACGTTATAGGGTAATAGTATATAACGCTATACGTTATAACCTAATAGTATATAACGTTAACGTAATAGTATATAGCGTTTTACGTTATAACGTAACAGTATATAACGATATACGTTATAACGTAACAGTATATAACGATATACGTTATAACGTAACAGTATATAAGGATATACGTTATAACGTAATGCTACATAACAGTATACGTTATAACGTAATGCGACATAACGTTATGCTTTATAACGTAACAATATATAATGTTATACATAATAGCCGAATAGTATATAACGTTATACGTTATGACGTAATCGTATATAACGTTATACGTTATAACGTAATGCTACATAGCGTTGTACGTTATAACGTAATGCTACATAACGTTGTACGTTATAACTTAATGCTACAAAGCGTTATACCTTATAACGTAGTGCGACATAACGTTATGCGTTATAACGCAATAATATATAACGTTATACGTTATAACGTAATAGTATATAACGTTATACGTTATAGCGTAATGTTATGTAACGCTATACGTTATAGCGTAAAAGTATGTAACGTTATACGTTATAGCCTAATAGTATATAACGTTATACGTTATGACGTAACCGTATACAACGTTATACGTTATAACGTAACAGTATATAACGTTATACGTTATAACGTAACAGTATGTAACGTTATGCGTTATAACGTAATGCTACACAACATTATACGTTATAACGTAATGCTACATATAGTTATACGTTAAAACGTAATGCTACATAACGTCTAAACCTTATAACGTAATGCGACATAACGTTACGCGTTATAACGTAATAATATATAACGTTTTACGTTAACACGTAACAGTATATAACGATATACGTTATATCGTAATAGTATATATCGTTATACGTTATAACGTAACAGTATATAATGATATACGTTATAAAGTAACAGTATATAACGCTATACGTTATAGCGTAATAGTATATAACGTCATACGTTATACCCTAATAGTATATAACGTGTTACGTTATAGCGTAATAGTATATAACGTTATACGTTATAGCGTAATAGTATATAACGTTATACGTTATGACCTAGTAGTATATAACGTTTTACGTTATAACGTAACAGTATGTAACGTTATACGTTATAACGTAATAGTATATAACGTTATACGTTATAGCGTAATAGTATGTAACGTTATACGTTATAACGTCACAGTATGTAACGTTATACGTTATAAGGTAACAGTATATAACGTTATAAGTTATATTGTAATAGTATATAACGTTATACGTTATAGCGTAATATTGTAAAGCGTTAGACGTTATATCCTAATAGTCTATAACGTTATACGTTATGACGTAAGCGTATATAACGTTATACGTTATAACGTAATAGTATATAACGTTATACGTTATAGCGTAATAGTATATAACGTTATACGTTATAACCTAATAGTATATAATCTTAACGTAATAGTATATAACGTTATACGTTATAAGGTAACAGTATATAACGTTATACGTTATAGCGTAATATTGTATAACGTTAGACGTTATAGCCTAATAGTATATAACGTTATACGTTATGACGTAAGCGTATATAACGTTATACGTTACAGCGTAACAGTATGTAACGTTATACGTTATAACGTAACAGTATATAACGTTATACGGTATAACGTAATATTATATAACGTTATACGTTATAACCTAATAGTATATAATCTTAACATAATAGTACATAACGTTATACGTTATAAGGTAACAGTATATAACGTTATACGGTATAGCGTAATATTATATAACGTTATACGTTATAGCCTAATAGTATATAACGTTATACGTTATGACGTAAGCGTATATAACGTTATACGTTATAACGTAATAGTATATAACGTTATACGTTATAGCGTAATAGTATATAACGCTATACGTTACAGCGTAACAGTATGTAACTCTATACGTTATAACGTAACAGTATATAACGTTATACGTTATAACGTAATATTACATAACGTTATACGTTATACCCTAATAGTATATAATCTTAACGTAATAGTATATAACGTTATACGTTATAAGGTAACAGTATATAACGTTATACGTTATAGCGTTATATTATATAACGTTATACGGTGTAGCCTAATAGTATATAACGTTATACGTTATGACGTAGTAGTATATAACGTTTTACGTTATAACGTAACAGTATGTAACGTTATACGTTATAACGTAACAGTATATAACGATATACGTTATAACGTAACAGTATATAACGTTATACGTTATAAAGTAACAGTATATAACGTTATACGTTATAGCGTTACAGTATGTAACGTTATACGTTATAGCGTAACAGTATGTAACTCTATACGTTATAACGTAACAGTATGTAACGTTATACGTTATAACGTAACAGTATATAACGTTATACGTTATGACGTAATCGTATATAACGTTATACGTTATAACGTAATAGTATATAACGTTATACGTTATAGCGTAATAGTATGTAACGTTATACGTTATAACGTCACAGTATATAACGTTATACGCTATAAGGTAACAGTATATAACGCTATACGTTATATCGTAATAGTATATAACGCCATACGTTATGACGTAATCGTATATAACGTTATACGTTATAACGTAATAGTATATAACGCTATACGTTATTGCGTAGCAGTATATAACGCTATACGTTATTGCGTAAACGTATGTAACTCTATACGTTTTAACGTAACAGTATATAACGTTATACGTTATAGCGTAATAGTATATCACACTATACGTTATAGCGTAACAGTATGTAACTCTATACGTTATAACGTAACAGTATATAACGTTATAGGTTATAACGGAACAGTATATAAGGTTATACGTTATAACGTAATCGTATATAACGTTATACGTTATAGCGTTATATTATATAACGTTATACGTTATAGCCTAATAGTATATAACGTTATACGTTATAACGTAATAGTATATAACGTTATACGTTATAGCCTAATAGTATATAACGTTATACGTTATGACGTAGTAGTATATAACGTTTTACGTTATAACGTAACAGTATGTAACGTTATACGTTATAACGTAATAGTATATAACGTTATACGTTATAGCGTAATAGTATGTAACGTTATACGTTATAACGTCACGGTATGTAACGTTATACGTTATAAGGTAACAGTATATAACGTTATACGTTATATTGTAATAGTATATAACGTTATACGTTATAGCGTAATATTGTATAACGTTAGACGTTATAGCCTAATAGTATATAACGTTATACGTTATGACGTAAGCGTATATAACGTTATACGTTATAACGTAATAGTATATAACGTTATACGTTATAGCGAAATAGTATATAACGTTATACGTTATAACCTAATAGTATATAATCTTAACGTAATAGTATATAACGTTATACGTTATAAGGTAACAGTATATAACGTTATACGTTATAGCGTAATATTGTATAACGTTAGACGTCATAGCCTAATAGTATATAACGTTATACGATATGACGTAAGCGTATATAACGTTATACGTTACAGCGTAACAGTATGTAACGTTATACGTTATAACGTAACAGTATATAACGTTATACGGTATAGCGTAATATTATATAACGCTATACGTTGCAGCGTAACAGTATGTAACTCTATACGTTATAACGTAACAGTATATAACGTTATACGTTATAACGTAATATTACATAACGTTATACGTTATAACCTAATAGTATATAATCTTAACGTAATAGTATATAACGTTATACGTTATAAGGTAACAGTATATAACGTTATACGTTATAGCGTTATATTATATAACGTTATACGGTGCAGCCTAATAGTATATAACGTTATACGTTATGACGTAGTAGTATATAACGTTTTACGTTATAACGTAACAGTATGTAACGTTATACGTTATAACGTAACAGTATATAACGATATACGTTATAACGTAACAGTATATAACGTTATTCGTTATAAAGTAACAGTGTGTAACGTTATACGTTATAGCGTTACAGTATGTAACGTTATACGTTATAGCGTAACAGTATGTAACTCTATACGTTATAACGTAACAGTATGTAACGTTATACGTTATAACGTAATATTATATAACGTTATACGTTATAACCTAATAGTATATAATCTTAACGTAATAGTATATAACGTTATACGTTATAAGGAAACAGTATATAACGTTATACGTTATAACGTAGTAGTATATAACGTTTTACGTTATCACGTAATAGTATATAATGTTATACGTTATAGCCTAATAGTATATAACGTTATACGTTATATCGTAATAGTATATAACGTCATACGTTATGAGGTAATCGTATATAACGTTATACGTTATAACGTAATAGTATGTCACTCTATGCGTTATAACGTAATAGTATATAACGTTATACGTTATAGCGTAATAGTATATAACGCTATACGTTACAGCGTAACAGTATGTAACTCTATACGTTATAATGTAACAGTATATAACGTTATACGTTAAAACGTAATATTATATAACGTTATACGTTATAACCTAATAGTATATAACGTTAACGTAACAGTATATAACGTTATACGTTATAGCGTAGCAGTATGTAACGTTATACGTTATAGCGTAACAGTATGTAACTCTATACGTTATAACGTACCAGTATGTAACGTTATACGTTATAACGTAACAGTATATAACGATATACGTTATAACGTAACAGTATATAACGTTATACGTCATAAAGTAACAGTATGTAACGTTATACGTTATAGCGTAACAGTATGTAACGTTATACGTTATAGCGTAACAGTATGTAACTCTATACGTTATAACGTAATAGTATATAACGTTATACGTTATAGCGTAATAGTATATAACGCTATACGTTACAGCGTAACAGTATGTAACTCTATACGTTATAATGTAACAGTATATAACGTTATACGTTAAAACGTAATATTATATAACGTTATACGTTATAACCTAATAGTATATAACGTTAACGTAACAGTATATAACGTTATACGTTATAGCGCAGCAGTATGTAACGTTATACGTTATAGCGTAACAGTATGTAACTCTATACGTTATAGCGTAACAGTATGTAACGTTATACGTTATAGCGTAACAGTATGTAACTCTATACGTTATAACGTAATAGTATATAACGTTATACGTTATAGCGTAATAGTATATAACGCTATACGTTACAGCGTAACAGTATGTAACTCTATACGTTATAGTGTAACAGTATATAACGTTATACGTTAAAACGTAATATTATATAACGTTATACGTTATAACCTAATAGTATATAACGTTAACGTAACAGTATATAACGTTATACGTTATAGCGTAGCAGTATGTAACGTTATACGTTATAGCGTAACAGTATGTAACTCTATACGTTATAACGTAATAGTATATAACGTTATACGTTATAGCGTAATAGTATATAACGCTATACGTTACAGCGTAACAGTATGTAACTCTATACGTTATAATGTAACAGTATATAACGTTATACGTTAAAACGTAATATTATATAACGTTATACGTTATAACCTAATAGTATATAACGTTAACGTAACAGTATATAACGTTATACGTTATAGCGTAGCAGTATGTAACGTTATACGTTATAGCGTAACAGTATGTAACTCTATACGTTATAACGTAACAGTATGTAACGTTATACGTTATAACGTAACAGTATGTAACTCTATACGTTATAACGTAACAGTATATAACGTTATACGTTATAACGTAATATTACATAACGTTATACGTTATAACCTAATAGTATATAATCTTAACGTAATAGTATATAACGTTATACGTTATAAGGTAACAGTATATAACGTTATACGTTATAGCGTTATATTATATAACGTTATACGGTGCAGCCTAATAGTATATAACGTTATACGTTATGACGTAGTAGTATATAACGTTTTACGTTATAACGTAACAGTATGTAACGTTATACGTTATAACGTAACAGTATATAACGATATACGTTATAACGTAACAGTATATAACGTTATTCGTTATAAAGTAACAGTGTGTAACGTTATACGTTATAGCGTTACAGTATGTAACGTTATACGTTATAGCGTAACAGTATGTAACTCTATACGTTATAACGTAACAGTATGTAACGTTATACGTTATAACGTAATATTATATAACGTTATACGTTATAACCTAATAGTATATAATCTTAACGTAATAGTATATAACGTTATACGTTATAAGGAAACAGTATATAACGTTATACGTTATAACGTAGTAGTATATAACGTTTTACGTTATCACGTAATAGTATATAATGTTATACGTTATAGCCTAATAGTATATAACGTTATACGTTATATCGTAATAGTATATAACGTCATACGTTATGAGGTAATCGTATATAACGTTATACGTTATAACGTAATAGTATGTCACTCTATGCGTTATAACGTAATAGTATATAACGTTATACGTTATAGCGTAATAGTATATAACGCTATACGTTACAGCGTAACAGTATGTAACTCTATACGTTATAATGTAACAGTATATAACGTTATACGTTAAAACGTAATATTATATAACGTTATACGTTATAACCTAATAGTATATAACGTTAACGTAACAGTATATAACGTTATACGTTATAGCGTAGCAGTATGTAACGTTATACGTTATAGCGTAACAGTATGTAACTCTATACGTTATAACGTACCAGTATGTAACGTTATACGTTATAACGTAACAGTATATAACGATATACGTTATAACGTAACAGTATATAACGTTATACGTCATAAAGTAACAGTATGTAACGTTATACGTTATAGCGTAACAGTATGTAACGTTATACGTTATAGCGTAACAGTATGTAACTCTATACGTTATAACGTAATAGTATATAACGTTATACGTTATAGCGTAATAGTATATAACGCTATACGTTACAGCGTAACAGTATGTAACTCTATACGTTATAATGTAACAGTATATAACGTTATACGTTAAAACGTAATATTATATAACGTTATACGTTATAACCTAATAGTATATAACGTTAACGTAACAGTATATAACGTTATACGTTATAGCGTAGCAGTATGTAACGTTATACGTTATAGCGTAACAGTATGTAACTCTATACGTTATAGCGTAACAGTATGTAACGTTATACGTTATAGCGTAACAGTATGTAACTCTATACATTATAACGTAATAGTATATAACGTTATACGTTATAGCGTAATAGTATATAACGCTATACGTTACAGCGTAACAGTATGTAACTCTATACGTTATAATGTAACAGTATATAACGTTATACGTTAAAACGTAATATTATATAACGTTATACGTTATAACCTAATAGTATATAACGTTAACGTAACAGTATATAACGTTATACGTTATAGCGTAGCAGTATGTAACGTTATACGTTATAGCGTAACAGTATGTAACTCTATACGTTATAACGTAATAGTATATAACGTTATACGTTATAGCGTAATAGTATATAACGCTATACGTTACAGCGTAACAGTATGTAACTCTATACGTTATAATGTAACAGTATATAACGTTATACGTTAAAACGTAATATTATATAACGTTATACGTTATAACCTAATAGTATATAACGTTAACGTAACAGTATATAACGTTATACGTTATAGCGTAGCAGTATGTAACGTTATACGTTATAGCGTAACAGTATGTAACTCTATACGTTATAACGTAACAGTATGTAACGTTATACGTTATAACGTAACAGTATGTAACTCTATACGTTATAACGTAACAGTATATAACGTTATACGTTATAACGTAATATTACATAACGTTATACGTTATAACCTAATAGTATATAATCTTAACGTAATAGTATATAACGTTATACGTTATAAGGTAACAGTATATAACGTTATACGTTATAGCGTTATATTATATAACGTTATACGGTGCAGCCTAATAGTATATAACGTTATACGTTATGACGTAGTAGTATATAACGTTTTACGTTATAACGTAACAGTATGTAACGTTATACGTTATAACGTAACAGTATATAACGATATACGTTATAACGTAACAGTATATAACGTTATTCGTTATAAAGTAACAGTGTGTAACGTTATACCTTATAGCGTTACAGTATGTAACGTTATACGTTATAGCGTAACAGTATGTAACTCTATACGTTATAACGTAACAGTATGTAACGTTATACGTTATAACGTAATATTATATAACGTTATACGTTATAACCTAATAGTATATAATCTTAACGTAATAGTATATAACGTTATACGTTATAAGGAAACAGTATATAACGTTATACGTTATAACGTAGTAGTATATAACGTTTTACGTTATCACGTAATAGTATATAATGTTATACGTTATAGCCTAATAGTATATAACGTTATACGTTATATCGTAATAGTATATAACGTCATACGTTATGAGGTAATCGTATATAACGTTATACGTTATAACGTAATAGTATGTAACTCTATGCGTTATAACGTAATAGTATATAACGTTATACGTTATAGCGTAATAGTATATAACGCTATACGTTACAGCGTAACAGTATGTAACTCTATACGTTATAATGTAACAGTATATAACGTTATACGTTAAAACGTAATATTATATAACGTTATACGTTATAACCTAATAGTATATAACGTTAACGTAACAGTATATAACGTTATACGTTATAGCGTAGCAGTATGTAACGTTATACGTTATAGTGTAACAGTATGTAACTCTATACGTTATAACGTACCAGTATGTAACGTTATACGTTATAACGTAACAGTATATAACGATATACGTTATAACGTAACAGTATATAACGTTATACGTCATAAAGTAACAGTATGTAACGTTATACGTTATAGCGTAACAGTATGTAACGTTATACGTTATAGCGTAACAGTATGTAACTCTATACGTTATAACGTAATAGTATATAACGTTATACGTTATAGCGTAATAGTATATAACGCTATACGTTACAGCGTAACAGTATGTAACTCTATACGTTATAATGTAACAGTATATAACGTTATACGTTAAAACGTAATATTATATAACGTTATACGTTATAACCTAATAGTATATAACGTTAACGTAACAGTATATAACGTTATACGTTATAGCGTAGCAGTATGTAACGTTATACGTTATAGCGTAACAGTATGTAACTCTATACGTTATAACGTAACAGTATGTAACGTTATACGTTATAACGTAACAGTATGTAACGTTATACGTTATAACGTAACAGTATATAACGTTATACGTTATGACGTAATCGTATATAACGTTATACGTTATAACGTAATAGAATATAACGTTATACGTTATAGCGTAATAGTATATAACGTTATACGTTATAGCGTAATAGTATATAACGCTATACGTTACAGCGTAACAATATGTAACGTTATACGTTAAAACGTAACATTATATAACGTTATACGTTATAACGTAATAGTATATAACATTATACGATATAACGTAACGGTATATAACGTTATACGTTGTAACGGAACAGTATATAACGTCATACGTTGTAACGGAACAGTATATAACGTTATACGTTATAACGTAATGGTATATAACGTTATACGTTATAACGTAGTAGTATATAACGTTATACGTTATAACGTAATAGTATATAACGTTATACGTTATAACGTAATAGTATATAACGTTATACGTTATAGCGTAATAGTATATAACATTATACGATATAACGTAACGGTATATAACGTTATACGTTGTAACGGAACAGTATGTAACGTTATACGTTATAACGTAACAGTATATAACGTTATTCGTTATAACGTAATATTATATAACGTTATACGTTATAACCTAATAGTATATAATCTTAACGTAATAGTATATAACGTTATACGTTATAAGGTAACAGTATATAACGTTATACGGTATAGCGTAATATTATATAACGTTATACGTTATAGCCTAATAGTATGTAACGTTATACGTTATGACGTAAGGGTATATAACGTTATACGTTATAACGTAATAGTATATAACGTTATACGTTATAGCGTAATAGTATATAACGCTATACGTTACAGCGTAACAGTATGTAACTCTATATGTTATAACGTAACAGTATATAGCGTTATACGTAATAACGTAATATTATATAACGTTATACGATATAACCTAATAGTATATAACGTTAGCGTAATAGTATATAACGTTTTACGTTATAACGTAACAGTATATAACGATATACGTTATAACGTAACAGTAGATAACGTTATACGTTATAACGTAGTAGTATATAACGTTATACGTTGTAGCGTAATAGTATGTAACGTTATACGTTATAACGTCGCAGTATATAACGTTATACGTTATAAGGTAACAGTATATAACGTTATACGCTATATCGTAATAGTATATAACGTTATACGTTATAGCGTAATATTGTATAACGTTATACGTTATAACGTAATAGTATATAACGTTATACGTTATAGCGTAATAGTATGTAACGTTGTACGTTATAACGTCACATTATTTAACGTTATACGTTATAAGGTAACAGTATATAACGTTATACGTTATATCGTAATAGTATATAACGTTATACGTTATAGCGTAATATTGTATAACGTTATACGTTTTAGCCTAATAGTATATAACGTTGTACGTTATGACGTAGTCGTATATAACGTTATACGTTATAACGTAATAGTATATAACGTTATACGTTATAACGTAATAGTATATAACGTTATACGTTATAGCGTAATAGTATATAACGCTATACGTTACAGCGTAACAGTATGTAACGTTATACGTTATAACGTAACAGTATATAACGTTATACGTTATAACGTAATATTATATAACGTTATACGTTATAACCTAATAGTATATAATCTTAACGTAATAGTATATAACGTTATACGTTATAACGTAGTAGTATATAACGTTTTACGTTATCACGTAATAGTATATAACGTTATACGTTATAGCCTAATAGTATATAACGTTATACGTTATATCGTAATAGTATATAACGTCATACGTTATGACGTAATCGTATATAACGTTATACGTTCTAACGTAATAGTATGTAACTCTATACGTTATAACGTAATAGTATATAACGTTATACGTTATAGCGTAATAGTATATAATGCTATACGTTACTGCGTAACAGTATGTAACTCTATACGTTATAATGTAACAGTATATAACGTTATACGTTAAAACGTAATATTATATAACGTTATACGTTATAACCTAATAGTATATAACGTTAACGTAACAGTATATAACGTTATACGTTATAGCGTAGCAGTATGTAACGTTATACGTTATAGCGTAACAGTATGTAACTCTATACGTTATAACGTAACAGTATATAGCGTTATACGTTATAACGAAATATTATATAACGTTATACGTTATAACCTAATAGTATATAACGTTAACGTAATAGTATATAACGTTTTACGTTATAACGTAACAGTATGTAACGTTATACGTTATAACGGAACAGTATATAACGTCATACGTTGTAACGGAACAGTATATAACGTCATACGTTATGACGTAATCGTATATAACGTTATACGTTATAACGTAATAGTATATAACGTTATACGTTATAACGTAGTAGTATATAACGTTATACGTTATAACGTAATAGTATATAACGATATACGTTATAACGTAATAGTATATAACGTTATACGTTATAGCGTAATAGTATATAACGCTATACGTTACAGCATAACAGTATGTAACGTTATACGTTATAACGTAACAGTATATAACGTTATTCGTTATAACGTAATATTATATAACGTTATACGTTATAACCTAATAGTATATAATCTTAACGTAATAGTATATAACGTTATACGTTATAAGGTAACAGTATATAACGTTATACGGTATAGCGTAATATTATATAACGTTATACGTTATAGCCTAATAGTATATAACGTTATACGTTATGACGTAAGGGTATATAACGTTATACGTTATAACGTAATAGTATATAACGTTATTCGTTATAGCGTAATAGTATATAACGCTATACGTTACAGCGTAACAGTATGTAACTCTATACGTCATAACGTAACAGTATATAGCGTTATACGTAATAACGTAATATTATATAACGTTATACGTTATAACCTAATAGTATATAACGTTAGCGTAATAGTATATAACGTTTTACGTTATAACGTAACAGTATATAACGATATACGTTATAACGTAACAGTAGATAACGTTATACGTTATAACGTAGTAGTATATAACGTTATACGTTATAACGTAATAGTATATAACGTTATACGTTGTAGCGTAATAGTATGTAACGTTATACGTTATAACGTCGCAGTATATAACGTTATACGTTATAAGGTAACAGTATATAACGTTATACGTTATATCGTAATAGTATATAACGTTATACGTTATAGCGTAATATTGTATAACGTTATACGTTATAACGTAATAGTATATAACGTTATACGTTATAGCGTAATAGTATGTAACGTTATACGTTATAACGTCACATTATTTAACGTTATACGTTATAAGGTAACAGTATATAACGTTATACGTTATATCGTAATAGTATATAACGTTATACGTTATAGCGTAATATTGTATAACGTTATACGTTTTAGCCTAATAGTATATAACGTTATACGTTATGACGTAGTCGTATATAACGTTATACGTTATAACGTAATAGTATATAACGTTATACGTTATAACGTAATAGTATATAACGTTATACGTTATAGCGTAATAGTATATAACGCTATACGTTACAGCGTAACAGTATGTAACGTTATACGTTATAACGTAACAGTATATAACGTTATACGTTATAACGTAATATAATATAACGTTATACGTTATAACCTAATAGTATGTAATCTTAACGTAATAGTATATAACGTTATACGTTATAACGTAGTAGTATATAACGTTTTACGTTATCACGTAATAGTATATAACGTTATACGTTATAGCCTAATAGTATATAACGTTATACGTTATCACCTCATAGTATATAACGTTAACGTAATAGTATATAACGTTTTACGTTATAACGTAACAGTATGTAACGTTATACGTTATACCGTCACAGTATATAACGTTATACGTTATAAGGTAACAGTATATAACGTTATACGTTATATCGTAATAGTATATAACGTTATACGTTATAGCGTAATTTTGTATAACGTTATAACGTTATAGCCTAATAGTATATAACGTTATACGTTATGACGTAGTCGTATATAACGTAATACGTTATAACGTAATAGTATACAACGTTATACGTTATAGCCTAATAGTATATAACGTTATACGTTATCACCTCATAGTATATAACGTTAACGTAATAGTATATAACGTTTTACGTTTTAACGTAACAGTATGTAACTCTATACGTTATAGCGTAATAGTATATCACACTATACGTTATAGCGTAACAGTATGTAACTCTATACGTTATAACGTTACAGTATATAACGTTATACGTTATAACGGAACAGTATATAAGGTTATACGTTATAACGTAATCGTATGTAACGTTATACGTTATAGCGTTATATTATATAACGTTATACGTTATAGCCTAATAGTAGATAACGTTATACGTTATAACGTAATAGTATATAACGTTATGTGTTATAGCCTAATGGTATATAACGTTATACGTTATGACGTAGTAGTATATAACGTTTTACGTTATAACGTAACAGTATGTAACGTTATACGTTATAACGTAACAGTATATAACGATATACGTTATAACGTAACAGTATATAACTTTATACGTTATAAAGTAACAGTATGTAACGTTATACGTTATAACGTAACAGTATATAACGTTATACGTTATAACGTAATATTATATATCGTTATACGTTATAACCTAATAGTATATAATCTTAACGTAATAGTATATAACGTGATACGTTATAGCGTAACAGTATGTAACTCTATATGTTATAACGTAACAGTATATAACGTTATACGTTATAACGGAACAGTATATAAGGTTATACGTTATAACGTAATCGTATATAACGTTATACGTTATAGCGTTATATTATATAACGTTATACGATATAGCGTAATAGTAGATAACGTTATACGTTATAGCGTAATAGTATATAACGTTATACGTTATAGCGTAATATTATATAACGTTATACGTTATAGCCTAATATTATATAACGTTATACGTTATAACGTAATCGTATATAACGTTATACGTTATAACGTAATCGTATATAACGTTATACGTTATAACGTAATAGTATATAACGTTATACGTTATAGCGTAATATTATATAACGTTATACGTTATATATTATAACCTAATAGTATATAATCTTAACGTAATAGTATATAACGTTATAGGTTATAAGGAAACAGTATATAAGGTTATATGTTATAACGTAATCGTATATAACGTTATACGTTATAGCGTTATATTATATAACGTTATACGTTATAGCGTTATATTATATAACGTTATACGATATAGCCTAATAGTAGATAACGTTATACGTTATGACGTAGTAGTATATAACGTTTTACGTCATAACGTAACAGTATGTAACGTTATACGTTATAACGTAACGGTATATAACGATATACGTTATAACGTAACAGTATATAACGTTATACGTTATAAAGTAACAGTGTGTAACGTTATACGTTATAGCGTTACAGTATGTAACGTTATACGTTATAGCGTAACAGTATGTAACTCTGTACGTTATAACGTAACAGTATATAACGTTATACGTTATAACGTAATATTATATAACGTTATACGTTATAACCTAATAGTATATAATCTTAACGTAATAGTATATAACGTTATACGTTATAAGGAAACAGTATATAACGTTATACGTTATAACGTAGTAGTATATAACGTTTTACGTTATCACGTAATAGTATATAACGTTATACGTTATAGCCTAATAGTATATAACGTTATACGTTATATCGTAATAGTATATAACGTCATACGTTATGACGTAATAGTATATAACGTTATACGTTATAACGTAATAGTATGTAACTCTATGCGTTATAACGTAATAGTATATAACGTTATACGTTATAGCGTAATAGTATATAACGCTATACGTTACAGCGTAACAGTATGTAACTCTATACGTTATAATGTAACAGTATATAACGTTATACGTTAAAACGTAATATTATATAGCGTTATACGTTATAACCTAATAGTATATAACGTTAACGTAACAGTATATAACGTTATACGTTATAGCGTAGCAGTATGTAACGTTATACGTTATAGCGTAACAGTATGTAACTCTATACGTTATAACGTAACAGTATGTAACGTTATACGTTATAACATAACAGTATATAACGATATACGTTATAACGTAACAGTATATAACGTCATACGTTATAAAGTAACAGTATGTAACGTTATACGTTATAGCGTAACAGTATGTAACGTTATACGTTATAGCGTAGCAGTATGTAACTCTATACGTTATAACGTAATAGTATATAACGTTATACGTTATAGCGTAATAGTATATAACGCTATACGTTACAGCGTAACAGTATGTAACTCTATACGTTACAATGTAACAGTATATAACGTTATACGTTAAAACGTAATATTATATAACGTTATACGTTATAACCTAATAGTATATAACGTTAACGTAACAGTATATAACGTTATACGTTATAGCGTAACAGTATGTAACTCTATACGTTATAACGTAACAGTATGTAACGTTATACGTTATAACGTAACAGTATATAACGTTATACGTTATGACGTAATCGTATATAACGTTATACGTTATAACGTAATAGAATATAACGTTATACGTTATAGCGTAATAGTATATAACGTTATACGTTATAGCGTAATAGTATATAACGCTATACGTTACAGCGTAACAATATGTAACGTTATTCGTTAAAACGTAACATTATATAACGTTATACGTTATAACGTAATAGTATATAACATTATACGTTATAACGTAACGGTATATAACGTTATACGTTGTAACGGAACAGTATATAACTTCATACGTTGTAACGGAACAGTATATAACGTCATACGTTATGACGTAATCGTATATAACGTTATACGTTATAACGTAATAGTATATAACGTTATACGTTATAACGTAGTAGTATATAACGTTATACGTTATAACGTAGTAGTATATAACGTTATACGTTATAACGTAATAGTATATAACGTTATACGTTATAACGTAATAGTATATAACGTTATACGTTATAGCGTAATAGTATATAACGCTATACGTTACAGCATAACAGTATGTAACGTTATACGTTATAACGTAACAGTATGTAACTCTATATGTTATAACGTAACAGTATATAACGTTATACGTTATAACGGAACAGTATATAAGGTTATACGTTATAACGTAATCGTATATAACGTTATACGGTATAACGTAACAGTATGTAACTCTATATGTTATAACGTAACAGTATATAACGATATACGTTATAACGTAACAGTATATAACTTTATACGTTATAAAGTAACAGTATGTAACGTTATACGTTATAACGTAACAGTATATAACGTTATACGTTATAACGTAATATTATATATCGTTATACGTTATAACCTAGTAGTATATAATCTTAACGTAATAGTATATAACGTTATACGTTATAGCGTAACAGTATGTAACTCTATATGTTATAACGTAACAGTATATAACGTTATACGTTATAACGGAACAGTATATAAGGTTATACGTTATAACGTAATCGTATATAACGTTATACGTTATAGCGTTATATTATATAACGTTATACGATATAGCCTAATAGTAGATAACGTTATACGTTATAGCGTAATAGTATATAACGTTATACGTTATAACGTAATATTATATAACGTTATACGTTATAGCCTACTATTATATAACGTTATACGTTATAACGTAATCGTATATAACGTTATACGTTATAACGTAATCGTATATAACGTTATACGTTATAACGTAATAGTATATACCGTTATACGTTATAACGTAATAGTATATAACGTTATACGTTATAGCGTAATATTATATAACGTTATACGTTATAGCCTAATATTATATGACGTTATACGTTATGACGTAATCGTATATAACGTTATACGTTATAACGTAATCGTATATAACGCTATACGTTATTGCGTAAACAGTATGTAACTCTATACGTTTTAACGTAACAGTATGTAACGTTATACGTTATAGCGTAATAGTACATCACACTATACGTTATAGCGTAACAGTATGTAACTCTATACGTTATAACGTAACAGTATATAACGTTATACGTTATAACGTAACAGTATATAACGTTATTCGTTATAACGTAATATTATATAACGTTATACGTTATAACCTAATAGTATATAATCTTAACGTAATAGTATATAACGTTATACGTTATAAGGTAACAGTATATAACGTTATACGGTATAGCGTAATATTATATAACGTTATACGTTATAGCCTAATAGTATATAACGTTATACGTTATGACGTAAGCGTATATAACGTTATACGTTATAACGTAATAGTATATAACGTTATACGGTATAGCGTAATAGTATGTAACGTTATACGTTATAACGTCACAGTATTTAACGTTATACGTTATAAGGTAACAGTATGTAACGTTATACGTTATAACGTAACGGTATATAACGATATACGTTATAACGTAACAGTATATAACGTTATACGTTATAAAGTAACAGTGTGTAACGTTATACGTTATAGCGTTACAGTATGTAACGTTATACGTTATAGCGTAACAGTATGTAACTCTATACGTTATAACGTAACAGTATATAACGTTATACGTTATAACGTAATATTATATAACGTTATACGTTATAACCTAATAGTATATAGTCTTAACGTAATAGTATATAACGTTATACGTTATAAGGAAACAGTATATAACGTTATACGTTATAACGTAGTAGTATATAACGTTTTACGTTATCACGTAATAGTATATAACGTTATACGTTATAGCCTAATAGTATATAACGTTATACGTTATAGCCTAATAGTATATAACGTTATACGTTATATCGTAATAGTATATAACGTCATACGTTATGACGTAATCGTATATAACGTTATACGTTATAACGTAATAGTATGTAACTCTATGCGTTATAACGTAATAGTATATAACGTTATACGTTATAGCGTAATAGTATATAACGCTATACGTTACAGCGTAACAGTATGTAACTCTATACGTTATAATGTAACAGTATATAACGTTATACGTTAAAACGTAATATTATATAACGTTATACGTTATAACCTAATAGTATATAACGTTAACGTAACAGTATATAACGTTACACGTTATAAAGTAACAGTATGTAACGTTATACGTTATAGCGTAACAGTATGTAACGTTATACGTTATAGCGTAACAGTATGTAACGATATACGTTATAACGTAACAGTATATAACTTTATACGTTATAACGTAACAGTATATAACGTTATACGTTATAAAGTAACAGTATGTAACGTTATACGTTATAGCGTAACAGTATGTAACGTTATACGTTATAGCGTAACAGTATGTAACGATATACGTTATAACGTAACAGTATATAACTTTATACGTTATAAAGTAACAGTATGTAACGTTATACGTTATAACGTAACAGTATATAACGTTATGCGTTATAACGTAATATTATATATCGTTATACGTTATAACCTAATAGTATATAATCTTAACGTAATAGTATATAACGTTATACGTTATAGCGTAACAGTATGTAATTCTATATGTTATAACGTAACAGTATATAACGTTATACGTTATAACGGAACAGTATATAAGGTTATACGTTATAACGTAATCGTATATAACGTTATACGTTATAGCGTTATATTATATAACGTTATACGATATAGCCTAATAGTAGATAACGTTATACGTTATAGCGTAATATCATATAACGTTATACGTTATAGCGTAATATTATATAACGTTATACGTTATAGCCTAATATTATATAACGTTATACGTTATAACGTAATCGTATATAACGTTATACGTTATAACGTAATCGTATATAACGTTATACGTTATAACGTAATAGTATATACCGTTATACGTTATAACGTAATAGTATATAACGTTATACGTTATAGCGTAATATTATATAACGTTATACGTTATAGCCTAATATTATATGACGTTATACGTTATGACGTAATCGTATATAACGTTATACGTTATAACGTAATCGTATATAACGTTATACGTTATAACGTAGTAGTATATAACGTTATACGTTATAACGTAATAGTATATAACGCTATACGTTATAGCGTAATAGTATGTAACGTTATACGTTATAACGTCACAGTATATGACGTTATACGTTATAAGGTAACAGTATATAACGTTATACGTTATAAGGTAACAGTATATAACGTTATACGTCGTAGCGTAATATTGGATAGCGTTATACGTTATAGCCTAATAGTATATAACGTTATACGTTATGACGTAGTCGTATATAACGTTATACGTTATAACGTAATAGTATATAACGTTATACGTTATAACGTAATAGTATATAACGCTATACGTTATTGCGTAACAGTATGTAACTCTATACGTTTTAACGTAACAGTATGTAACGTTATACGTTATAGCGTAATAGTACATCACACTATACGTTATAGCGTAACAGTATGTAACTCTATACGTTATAACGTAACAGTAGATAACGTGATACGTTATAACGTAACAGTATATAACGTTATTTGTTATAACGTAATATTATATAACGTTATACGTTATAACCTAATAGTATATAATCTTAACGTAATAGTATATAACGTTATACGTTATAAGGTAACAGTATATAACGTTATACGGTATAGCGTAATATTATATAACGTTATACGTTATAGCCTAATAGTATATAACGTTATACGTTATGACGTAAGCGTATATAACGTTATACGTTATAAGGTAACAGTATATAACGTTATACGTTATATCGTTATAGTATATAACGTTATACGTTATAGCGTAATATTGTATAACGTTATACGTTACAACGTAATAGTATATAACGTTATACGGTATAGCGTAATAGTATGTAACGTTATACGTTATAACGTAACAGTATATAGCGTTATACGTTATAACGTAATATTATATAACGTTATACGTTATAACCTAATAGTATATAACGTTAACGTAATAGTATATAACGTTTTGCGTTATAACGTAACAGTATATAACGATATACGTTATAACGTAACCGTAGATAACGTTATACGTTATAACGTAGTAGTATATAACGTTATACGTTATAACGTAATAGTATATAACGTTATACGTTGTAGCGTAATAGTATGTAACGTTATACGTTATAACGTCACAGTATATAACGTTATACGTTATAAGGTAACAGTATATAACGTTATACGTTATATCGTTATAGTATATAACGTTATACGTTATAGCGTAATATTGTATAACGTTATACGTTACAACGTAATAGTATATAACGTTATACGGTATAGCGTAATAGTATGTAACGTTATACGTTATAACGTCACAGTATTTAACGTTATACGTTATAAGGTAACAGTATATAACGTTATACGTTATATCGTAATAGTGTATAACGTTATACGTTATAGCCTAATATTGTATAACGTTATACGTTATAGCCTAATAGTATATAACGTTATACGTTATGACGTAGTCGTATATAACGTTATACGTTATAACGTAATAGTATATAACGTTATACGTTATAACGTAATATTATATAACGTTATACGTTATAACCTAATAGTATATAATCTTAACGTAATAGTATATAACGTTATACGTTATAAGGAAACAGTATATAAGGTTATATGTTATAACGTAATCGTATATAACGTTATACGTTATAGCGTTATATTATATAACGTTATACGATATAGCCTAATAGTAGATAACGTTATACGTTATATCGTAATAGTATATAACGTCATACGTTATGACGTAATCGTATATAACGTTATACGTTATAGCGTAATAGTATATAACGCTATACGTTACAGCGTAACAGTATGTAACTCTATACGTTATAACGTAACAGTATATAACGTTATACGTTATAACGTAATATTACATAACGTTATACGTTATAACCTAATAGTATATAATCTTAACGTAATAGTATATAACGTTATACGTTATAAGGTAACCGTATATAACGTTATACGTTATAGCGTTATATTATATAACGTTATACGGTGTAGCCTAATAGTATATAACGTTATACGTTATGACGTAGTAGTATATAACGTTTTACGTTATAACGTAACAGTATGTAACGTTATACGTTATAACGTAACGGTATATAACGATATACGTTATAACGTAACAGTATATAACGTTATACGTTATAAAGTAACAGTGTGTAACGTTATACGTTATAGCGTTACAGTATGTAACGTCATACGTTATAGCGTAACAGTATGTAACTCTATACGTTATAACGTAACAGTATATAACGTTATACGTTATAACGTAATATTATATAACGTTATACGTTATAACCTAATAGTATATAATCATGACGTAATAGTATATAACGTTATACTTTATAAGGAAACAGTATATAACGTTATACGTTATAACGTAGTAGTATATAACGTTTTACGTTATCACGTAATAGTATATAACGTTATACGTTATAGCCTAATAGTATATAACGTTATACGTTATATCGTAATAGTATATAACGTCATACGTTATGACGTAATCGTATATAACGTTATACGTTATAACGTAATAGTATGTAACTCTATGCGTTATAACGTAATAGTATATAACGTTATACGTTATAGCGTAATAGTATATAACGCTATACGTTACAGCGTAACAGTATGTAACTCTATACGTTCTAATGTAACAGTATATAACGTTATACGTTAAAACGTAATATTATATAACGTTATACGTTATAACCTAATAGTATATAACGTTAACGTAACAGTATATAATGTTATACGTTATAGCGTAGCAGTATGTAACGTTATACGTTATAGCGTAACAGAATGTAACTCTATACGTTATAACGTAACAGTATGTAACGTTATACGTTATAACGTAACAGTATATAACGATATACGTTATAACGTAACAGTATATAACGTTATACGTTATAAAGTAACAGTATGTAACGTTATACGTTATAGCGTAACAGAATGTAACTCTATACGTTATAACGTAACAGTATGTAACGTTATACGTTATAACGTAACGGTATATAACGATATACGTTATAACGTAACAGTATATAACGTTATACGTTATAAAGTAACAGTGTGTAACGTTATACGTTATAGCGTTACAGTATGTAACGTCATACGTTATAGCGTAACAGTATGTAACTCTATACGTTATAACGTAACAGTATATAACGTTATACGTTATAACGTAATATTATATAACGTTATACGTTATAACCTAATAGTATATAATCATGACGTAATAGTATATAACGTTATACTTTATAAGGAAACAGTATATAACGTTATACGTTATAACGTAGTAGTATATAACGTTTTACGTTATCACGTAATAGTATATAACGTTATACGTTATAGCCTAATAGTATATAACGTTATACGTTTTAGCCTAATAGTATATAACGTTATACGTTATGACGTAGTCGTATATAACGTTATACGTTATAACGTAATAGTATATAACGTTATACGTTATAACGTAATAGTATATAACGTTATACGTTATAGCGTAATAGTATATAACGCTATACGTTACAGCGTAACAGTATGTAACGTTATACGTTATAACGTAACAGTATATAACGTTATACGTTATAACGTAATATTATATAACGTTATACGTTATAACCTAATAGTATATAATCTTAACGTAATAGTATATAACGTTATACGTTATAACGTAGTAGTATATAACGTTTTACGTTATCACGTAATAGTATATAACGTTATACGTTATAGCCTAATAGTGTATAACGTTATACGTTATATCGTAATAGTATATAACGTCATACGTTATGACGTAATCGTATATAACGTTATACGTTATAACGTAATAGTATGTAACTCTATACGTTATAACGTAATAGTATATAACGTTATACGTTATAGCGTAATAGTATATAACGCTATACGTTACAGCGTAACAGTATGTAACTCTATACGTTATAATGTAACAGTATATAACGTTATACGTTAAAACGTAATATTATATAACGTTATACGTTATAACCTAATAGTATATAACGTTAACGTAGCAGTATATAACGTTATACTTTATAGCGTAGCAGTATGTAACGTTATACGTTATAGCGTAACAGTATGTAACTCTATACGTTATAACGTAACAGTATATAGCGTTGTACGTTATAACGAAATATTATATAACGTTATACGTTATAACCTAATAGTATATAACGTTAACGTAATAGTATATAACGTGTTACGTTATAAGGTAACAGTATGTAACGTTATACGTTATAACGTCACAGTATATAACGTTATACGTTATAAGGTAACAGTATATAACGTTATACGTTATATCGTAATAGTATATAACGTTATACGTTATAGCGTAATATTGTATAGCGTTATAACGTTATAGCCTAATAGTATATAACGTTATACGTTATGACGTAGTCGTATATAACGTAATACGTTATAACGTAATAGTATATAACGTTATACGTTATAACGTAATAGTATATAACGTTATACGTTATAACGTAGTAGTGTATAACGCTATACGTTATTGCGTAACAGTATGTAACTCTATACGTTTTAACGTTACAGTATGTAACTCTATACGTTATAGCGTAATAGTATATCACACTATACGTTATAGCGTAACAGTATGTAACTCTATACGTTATAACGTAACAGTATATAACGTTATACGTTATAACGGAACAGTATATAAGGTTATACGTTATAACGTAATCGTATGTAACGTTATACGTCGTAGCGTAATATTGGATAACGTTATACGTTATAGCCTAATAGTATATAACGTTATACGTTATGACGTAGTCGTATATAACGTTATACGTTATAACGTAATAGTATATAACGCTATACGTTATTGCGTAACAGTATGTAACTCTATACGTTTTATAACCTAATAGTATATAATCTTAACGTAATAGTATATAACGTTATACGGTATAGCGTAATATTATATAACGTTATACGTTATAGCCTAATAGTATATAACGTTATACGTTATGACGTAAGCGTATATAACGTTATACGTTATAACGTAATAGTATATAACGTTATACGTTATAGCGTAATAGTATATAACGCTATACGTTACAGCGTAACAGCATGTAACTCTATACGTTATAACGTAACAGTATATAGCGTTATACGTTATAACGTAATATTATATAACGTTATACGTCTTAACCTAATAGTATATAACGTTAACGTAATAGTATATAACGTTTTACGTTATCACGTAACAGTATATAACGATATACGTTATAACGTAACCGTAGATAACGTTATACGTTATAACGTAGTAGTATATAACGTTATACGTTACAACGTAATAGTATATAACGTTATACGTTGTAGCGTAATAGTATGTAACGTTATACGTTATAACGTAGTAGTATATAACGTTTTACGTTATCACGTAATAGTATATAACGTTATACGTTAAGGCCTAATAGTATATAACGTTATACGTTATATCGTAATAGTATATAACGTCATACGTTATGACGTAATCGTATATAACGTTATACGTTATAACGTAATAGTATGTAACTCTATACGTTATAAAGTAATAGTATATCACACTATACGTTATAACGTAACAGTATATAACGTTATACGTTATAACGGAACAGTATATAAGGATATACGTTATAACGTAATCGTATGTAACGTTATACGTTATAGCGTTATATTATATAACGTTATACGTTATAGCCTAATAGTAGATAACGTTATACGTTATAACGTAATAGTATATAACGTTATGTGTTATAGCCTAATAGTATATAACGTTATACGTTATGACGTAGTAGTATATAATGTTTTACGTTATAACGTAACAGTATGTAACGTTATACGTTATAACGTAACAGTATATAACGATATACGTTATAACGTAACAGTATATAACTTTATACGTTATAAAGTAACAGTATGTAACGTTATACGTTATAACGTAACAGTGTATAACGTTATACGTTATAACGTAATATTATATATGGTTATACGTTATAACCTAATAGTATATAATCTTAACGTAATAGTATATAACGTTATACGTTATAGCGTAACAGTATGTAATTCTATATGTTATAACGTAACAGTATATAACGTTATACGTTATAACCTAATAGTATATAACGTTAACGTAATAGTATATAACGTTTTGCGTTATAACGTAACAGTATATAACGATATACGTTATAACGTAACCGTAGATAACGTTATACGTTATAACGTAGTAGTATATAACGTTATACGTTATAACGTAATAGTATATAACGTTATACGTTGTAGCGTAATAGTATGTAACGTTATACGTTATAACGTCACAGTATATAACGTTATACGTTATAAGGTAACAGTATATAACGTTATACGTTATATCGTTATAGTATATAACGTTATACGTTATAGCGTAATATTGTATAACGTTATACGTTATAACGTAATAGTATATAACGTTATACGGTATAGCGTAATAGTATGTAACGTTATACGTTATAACGTCACAGTATTTAACGTTATACGTTATAAGGTAACAGTATATAACGTTATACGTTATATCGTAATAGTGTATAACGTTATACGTTATAGCCTAATATTGTATAACGTTATACGTTATAGCCTAATAGTATATAACGTTATACGTTATGACGTAGTCGTATATAACGTTATACGTTATAACGTAATAGTATATAACGTTATACGTTATAACGTAATATTATATAACGTTATACATTATAACCTAATAGTATATAATCTTAACGTAATAGTATATAACGTTATACGTTATAAGGAAACAGTATATAAGGTTATATGTTATAACGTAATCGTATATAACGTTATACGTTATAGCGTTATATTATATAACGTTATACGATATAGCCTAATAGTAGATAACGTTATACGTTATATCGTAATAGTATATAACGTCATACGTTATGACGTAATCGTATATAACGTTATACGTTATAGCGTAATAGTATATAACGCTATACGTTACAGCGTAACAGTATGTAACTCTATACGTTATAACGTAACAGTATATAACGTTATACGTTATAACGTAATATTACATAACGTTATACGTTATAACCTAATAGTATATAATCTTAACGTAATAGTATATAAAGTTATACGTTATAAGGTAACCGTATATAACGTTATACGTTATAGCGTTATATTATATAACGTTATACGGTGTAGCCTAATAGTATATAACGTTATACGTTATGACGTAGTAGTATATAACGTTTTACGTTATAACGTAACAGTATGTAACGTTATACGTTATAACGTAACGGTATATAACGATATACGTTATAACGTAACAGTATATAACGTTATACGTTATAAAGTAACAGTGTGTAACGTTATACGTTATAGCGTTACAGTATGTAACGTTATACGTTATAGCGTAACAGTATGTAACTCTATACGTTATAACGTAACAGTATATAACGTTATACGTTATAACGTAATATTATATAACGTTATACGTTATAACCTAATAGTATATAATCATAACGTAATAGTATATAACGTTATACGTTATAAGGAAACAGTATATAACGTTATACGTTATAACGTAGTAGTATATAACGTTTTACGTTATCACGTAATAGTATATAACGTTATACGTTATAGCCTAATAGTATATAACGTTATACGTTATATCGTAATAGTATATAACGTCATACGTTATGACGTAATCGTATATAACGTTATACGTTATAACGTAATAGTATGTAACTCTATGCGTTATAACGTAATAGTATATAACGTTATACGTTATAGCGTAATAGTATATAACGCTATACGTTACAGCGTAACAGTATGTAACTCTATACGTTCTAATGTAACAGTATATAACGTTATACGTTAAAACGTAATATTATATAACGTTATACGTTATAACCTAATAGTATATAACGTTAACGTAACAGTATATAACGTTATACGTTATAGCGTAGCAGTATGTAACGTTATACGTTATAGCGTAACAGTATGTAACTCTATACGTTATAACGTAACAGTATGTAACGTTATACGTTATAACGTAATAGTATATAACGTTATACGTTATGACGTAATCGTATATAACGTTATACGTTATAACGTAATAGAATATAACGTTATACTTTATAGCGTAATAGTATATAACGTTATACGTTATAGCGTAATAGTATATAACGCTATACGTTACAGCGTAACAATATGTAACGTTATACGTTAAAACGTAACATTATATAACGTTATACGTTATAACGTAATAGTATATAACATTATACGTTATAACGTAACGGTATATAACGTTATACGTTGTAACGGAACAGTATATAACTTCATACGTTGTAACGGAACAGTATATAACGTCATACGTTATGACGTAATCGTATATAACGTTATACGTTATAACGTAATAGTATATAACGTTATACGTTATAACGTAGTAGTATATAACGTTATACGTTATATCGTAATAGTATATAACGTTATACGTTATAACGTAATAGTATATAACGTTATACGTTATAGCGTAATAGTATATAACGCTATACGTTACAGCATAACAGTATGTAACGTTATACGTTATAACGTAACAGTATATAACGTTATTCGTTATAACGTAATATTATATAACGTTATACGTTATAACCTAATAGTATATAATCTTAACGTAATAGTACATAACGTTATACGTTATAAGGTAACAGTATATAACGTTATACGGTATAGCGTAATATTATATAACGTTATACGTTATAGCCTAATAGTATATAACGTTATACGTTATGACGTAAGGGTATATAACGTTATACGTTGTAGCGTAATAGTATGTAACGTTATACGTTATAACGTCGCAGTATATAACGTTATACGTTATAAGGTAACAGTATATAACGTTATACGTTATAACGTAATAGTATATAACGTTATACGTTATAGCGTAATAGTATATAACGCTATACGTTACAGCATAACAGTATGTAACGTTATACGTTATAACGTAACAGTATATAACGTTATTCGTTATAACGTAATATTATATAACGTTATACGTTATAACCTAATAGTATATAACGTTAACGTAATAGTATATAACGTTTTACGTTATAACGTAACAGTATATAACGATATACGTTATAACGTAACAGTAGATAACGTTATACGTTATAACGTAGTAGTATATAACGTTATACGTTATAACGTAATAGTATATAATGTTATACGTTGTAGCGTAATAGTATGTAACGTTATACGTTATAACGTCACAGTATTTAACGTTATACGTTATAAGGTAACAGTATATAACGTTATACGTTATATCGTAATAGTATATAACGTTATACGTTATAGCGTAATATTGTATAACGTTATACGTTTTAGCCTAATAGTATATAACGTTATACGTTATGACGTAGTCGTATATAACGTTATACGTTATAACGTAATAGTATATAACGTTATACGTTATAACGTAATAGTATATAACGTTATACGTTATAGCGTAATAGTATATAACGCTATACGTTACAGCGTAACAGTATGTAACGTTATACGTTATAACGTAATAGTATATAACGTTATACGTTATAGCGTAATATTGTATAACGTTATACGTTATAACGTAATAGTATATTACGTTATACGTTATAGCGTAATAGTATGTAACGTTATACGTTATAACGTCACAGTATTTAACGTTATACGTTATAAGGTAACAGTATATAACGTTATACGTTATATCGTAATAGTATATAACGTTATACGTTATAGCGTAATATTGTATAACGTTATACGTTTTAGCCTAATAGTATATAACGTTATACGTTATGACGTAGTCGTATATAACGTTATACGTTATATCGTAATAGTATATAACGTTATACGTTATAACGTAATAGTATATAACGTTATACGTTATAGCGTAATAGTATATAACGCTATACGTTACAGCGTAACAGTATGTAACGTTATACGTTATAACGTAACAGTATATAACGTTATACGTTATAACGTAATATTATATAACGTTATACGTTATAACCTAATAGTATATAATCTTAACGTAATAGTATATAACGTTATACGTTATAACGTAGTAGTATATAACGTTTTACGTTATCACGTAATAGTATATAAAGTTATACGTTATAGCCTAATAGTGTATAACGTTATACGTTATATCGTAATAGTATATAACGTCATACGTTATGACGTAATCGTATATAACGTTATACGTTATAACGTAATAGTATGTAACTCTATACGTTATAACGTAATAGTATATAACGTTATACGTTATAGCGTAATAGTATATAACGCTATACGTTACAGCGTAACAGTATGTAACTCTATACGTTATAATGTAACAGTATATAACGTTATACGTTAAAACGTAATATTATATAACGTTATACGTTATAACCTAATAGTATATAACGTTAACGTAACAGTATATAACGTTATACTTTATAGCGTAGCAGTATGTAACGTTATACGTTATAGCGTAACAGTATGTAACTCTATACGTTATAACGTAACAGTATATAGCGTTGTACGTTATAACGAAATATTATATAACGTTATACGTTATAACCTAATAGTATATAACGTTAACGTAATAGTATATAACGTGTTACGTTATAACGTAACAGTATGTAACGTTATACGTTATAACGTCACAGTATATAACGTTATACGTTATAAGGTAACAGTATATAACGTTATACGTTATATCGTAATAGTATATAACGTTATACGTTATAGCGTAATATTGTATAACGTTATAACGTTATAGCCTAATAGTATATAACGTTATACGTTATGACGTAAGCGTATATAACGTTATACGTTATAACGTAATAGTATATAACGTTATACGTTATAGCGTAATAGTATATAACGCTATACGTTACAGCGTAACAGCATGTAACTCTATACGTTATAACGTAACAGTATATAGCGTTATACGTTATAACGTAATATTATATAACGTTATACGTCTTAACCTAATAGTATATAACGTTAACGTAATAGTATATAACGTTTTACGTTATCACGTAACAGTATATAACGATATACGTTATAACGTAACCGTAGATAACGTTATACGTTATAACGTAGTAGTATATAACGTTATACGTTACAACGTAATAGTATATAACGTTATACGTTGTAGCGTAATAGTATGTAACGTTATACGTTATAACGTAGTAGTATATAACGTTTTACGTTATCACGTAATAGTATATAACGTTATACGTTATAGCCTAATAGTATATAACGTTATACGTTATATCGTAATAGTATATAACGTCATACGTTATGACGTAATCGTATATAACGTTATACGTTATAACGTAATAGTAGGTAACTGTATACGTTATAACGTAATAGTATATAACGTTATACGTTATAGCGTAATAGTATATAACGCTATACGTTACAGCGTAACAGTATGTAACTCTATATGTTATAATGTAACAGTATATAACGTTATACGTTAAAACGTAATATTATATAACGTTATACGTTATAACCTAATAGTATATAACGTTAACGTAACAGTATATAACGTTATACGTTATAGCGTAGCAGTATGTAACGTTATACGTTATAGCGTAACAGTATGTAACTCTATACGTTATAACGTAACAGTATATAGCGTTATACGTTATAACGAAATATTATATAACGTTATACGTTATAACCTAATAGTATATAACGTTAACGTAATAGTATATAACGTTTTACGTTATAACGTAACAGTATGTAACGTTATACGCTATAACGTCACAGTATATAACGTTATACGTTATAAGGTAACAGTATATAACGTTATACGTTATATCGTAATAGTATATAACGTTATACGTTATAGCGTAATATTATATAACGTTATAACGTTATAGCCTAATAGTATATAACGTTATACGTTATGACGTAGTCGTATATAACGTAATACGTTATAACGTAATAGTATATAACGTTATACGTTATAACGTAATAGTATATAACGTTATACGTTATAACGTAGTAGTGTATAACGCTATACGTTATTGCGTAACAGTATGTAACTCTATACGTTTTAACGTAACAGTATGTAACTCTATACGTTATAGCGTAATAGTATATCACACTATACGTTATAACGTAACAGTATATAACGTTATACGTTATAACGGAACAGTATATAAGGATATACGTTATAACGTAATCGTATGTAACGTTATACGTTATAGCGTTATATTATATAACGTTATACGTTATAGCCTAATAGTAGATAACGTTATACGTTATAAAGTAACAGTATGTAACGTTATACGTTATAACGTAACAGTGTATAACGTTATACGTTATAACGTAATATTATATATGGTTATACGTTATAACCTAATAGTATATAATCTTAACGTAATAGTATATAACGTTATACGTTATAGCGCAACAGTATGTAATTCTATATGTTATAACGTAACAGTATATAACGTTATACGTTATAACGGAACAGTATATAAGGTTATACGTTATAACGTAATCGTATATAACGTTATACGTTATAGCGTTATATTATATAACGTTATACGATATAGCCTAATAGTAGATAACGTTATACGTTATAGCGTAATAGTATATAACGTTATACGTTATAGCGTAATATTATATAACGTTATACGTTATTGCCTAATATTATATAACGTTATACGTTATAACGTAATCGTATATAACGTTATACGATATAACGTAGTCGTATATAACGTTATACGTTATAACGTAATAGTATATACCGTTATACGTTATAACGTAATAGTATATAACGTTATACGTTATAGCGTAATATTATATAACGTTATACGTTATAGCCTAATATTATATGACGTTATACGTTATGACGTAATCGTATATAACGTTATACGTTATAACGTAATCGTATATAACGTTATACGTTATAACGTAGTAGTATATAACGTTATACGTTATAACGTAATAGTATATAACGTTATACGTTATAGCGTAATAGTATGTAACGTTATACGTTATAGCGTAATAGTATATAACGCTATACGTTACAGCGTAACAGTATGTAACGTTATACGTTATAACGTAACAGTATATAACGTTATACGTTATAGCGTAATATTATATAACGTTATACGTTATAACCTAATAGTATATAATCTTAACGTAATAGTATATAACGTTATACGTTATAACGTAGTAGTATATAACGTTTTACGTTATCACGTAATAGTATATAACGTTATACGTTATAGCCTAATAGTGTATAACGTTATACGTTATATCGTAATAGTATATAACGTTATACGTTATGACGTAATCGTATATAACGTTATACGTTATAACGTAATAGTATGTAACTCTAAACGTTATAACGTAATAGTATATAACGTTATACGTTATAGCGTAATAGTATATAACGCTATACGTTACAGCGTAACAGTATGTAACTCTATACGTTATAATGTAACAGTATATAACGTTATACGTTAAAACGTAATATTATATAACGTTATACGTTATAACCTAATAGTATATAACGTTAACGTAACAGTATATAACGTTATACTTTATAGCGTAGCAGTATGTAACGTTATACGTTATAGCGTAACAGTATGTAACTCTATACGTTATAACGTAACAGTATATAGCGTTGTACGTTATAACGAAATATTATATAACGTTATACGTTATAACCTAATAGTATATAACGTTAACGTAATAGTATATAACGTGTTACGTTATAACGTAACAGTATGTAACGTTATACGTTATAACGTCACAGTATATAACGTTATACGTTATAAGGTAACAGTATGTAACGTTATACGTTATATCGTAATAGTATATAACGTTATACGTTATAGCGTAATATTGTATAACGTTATAACGTTATAGACTAATAGTATATAACGTTATACGTTATGACGTAGTCGTATATAACGTAATACGTTATAACGTAATAGTATATAACGTTATACGTTATAACGTAATAGTATATAACGTTATACGTTATAAC
The DNA here is from genome assembly GCA_029958995.1 of Bombus sonorus. Taxonomy (NCBI): domain Eukaryota; kingdom Metazoa; phylum Arthropoda; class Insecta; order Hymenoptera; family Apidae; genus Bombus; species Bombus sonorus. The sequence continues at coordinate 19,385,825 of JARWAU010000006.1, forward strand.
GTAGTAGTGTATAACGCTATACGTTATTGCGTAACAGTATGTAACTCTATACGTTTTAACGTTACAGTATGTAACTCTATACGTTATAGCGTAATAGTATATCACACTATACGTTATAGCGTAACAGTATGTAACTCTATACGTTATAACGTAACAGTATATAACGTTATACGTTATAACGGAACAGTATATAAGGTTATACGTTATAACGTAATCGTATGTAACGTTATACGTTATAGCGTTATATTATATAACGTTATACGTTATAGCCTAATAGTAGATAACGTTATACGTTATAACGTAATAGTATATAACGTTATGTGTTATAGCCTAATAGTATATAACGTTATACGTTATGACGTAATAGTATATAACGTTATACGTTATAGCGTAATAGTATGTCACGTTATACGTTATAACGTCACAGTATATAACGTTATACGTTATAAGGTAACAGTATATAACGTTATACGTTATAAGGTAACAGTATATAACGTTATACGTCGTAGCGTAATATTGGATAACGTTATACGTTATAGCCTAATAGTATATAACGTTATACGTTATGACGTAGTCGTATATAACGTTATACGTTATAACGTAATAGTATATAACGCTATACGTTATTGCGTAACAGTATGTAACTCTATACGTTTTATAACCTAATAGTATATAATCTTAACGTAATAGTATATAACGTTATACGGTATAGCGTAATATTATATAACGTTATACGTTATAGCCTAATAGTATATAACGTTATACGTTATGACGTAAGCGTATATAACGTTATACGTTATAACGTAATCGTATATAACGTTATACGTTATAGCGTAATAGTATATAACGCTATACGTTACAGCGTAACAGCATGTAACTCTATACGTTATAACGTAACAGTATATAGCGTTATACGTTATAACGTAATATTATATAACGTTATACGTCTTAACCTAATAGTATATAACGTTAACGTAATAGTATATAACGTTTTACGTTATCACGTAACAGTATATAACGATATACGTTATAACGTAACCGTAGATAACGTTATACGTTATAACGTAGTAGTATATAACGTTATACGTTACAACGTAATAGTATATAACGTTATACGTTGTAGCGTAATAGTATGTAACGTTATACGTTATAACGTAGTAGTATATAACGTTTTACGTTATCACGTAATAGTATATAACGTTATACGTTATAGCCTAATAGTATATAACGTTATACGTTATATCGTAATAGTATATAACGTCATACGTTATGACGTAATCGTATATAACGTTATACGTTATAACGTAATAGTATGTAACTCTATACGTTATAACGTAATAGTATATAACGTTATACGTTATAGCGTAATAGTATATAACGCTATACGTTACAGCGTAACAGTATGTAACTCTATATGTTATAATGTAACAGTATATAACGTTATACGTTAAAACGTAATATTATATAACGTTATACGTTATAACCTAATAGTATATAACGTTAACGTAACAGTATATAACGTTATACGTTATAGCGTAGCAGTATGTAACGTTATACGTTATAGCGTAACAGTATGTAACTCTATACGTTATAACGTAACAGTATATAGCGTTATACGTTATAACGAAATATTATATAACGTTATACGTTATAACCTAATAGTATATAACGTTAACGTAATAGTATATAACGTTTTACGTTATAACGTAACAGTATGTAACGTTATACGTTATAACGTCATAGTATATAACGTTATACGTTATAAGGTAACAGTATATAACGTTATACGTTATATCGTAATAGTATATAACGTTATACGTTATAGCGTAATATTGTATAACGTTATAACGTTATAGCCTAATAGTATATAACGTTATACGTTATGACGTAGTCGTATATAACGTAATACGTTATAACGTAATAGTATATAACGTTATACGTTATAACGTAATAGTATATAACGTTATACGTTATGACGTAGTAGTATATAACGTTTTACGTTATAACGTAACAGTATGTAACGTTATACGTTATAACGTAACAGTATATAACGATATACGTTATAACGTAACAGTATATAACTTTATACGTTATAAAGTAACAGTATGTAACGTTATACGTTATAACGTAACAGTATATAACGTTATACGTTATAACGTAATATTATATATCGTTATACGTTATAACCTAATAGTATATAATCTTAACGTAATAGTATATAACGTTATACGTTATAGCGTAACAGTATGTAATTCTATATGTTATAACGTAACAGTATATAACGTTATACGTTATAACGGAACAGTATATAAGGTTATACGTTATAACGTAATCGTATATAACGTTATACGTTATAGCGTTATATTATATAACGTTATACGATATAGCCTAATAGTAGATAACGTTATACGTTATAGCGTAATAGTATATAACGTTATACGTTATAGCGTAATATTATATAACGTTATACGTTATTGCCTAATATTATATAACGTTATACGTTATAACGTAATCGTGTATAACGTTATACGATATAACGTAGTCGTATATAACGTTATACGTTATAACGTAATAGTATATACCGTTATACGTTATAACGTAATAGTATATAACGTTATACGTTATAGCGTAATATTATATAACGTTATACGTTATAGCCTAATATTATATGACGTTATACGTTATGACGTAATCGTATATAACGTTATACGTTATAACGTAATCGTATATAACGTTATACGTTATAACGTAGTAGTATATAACGTTATACGTTATAACGTAATAGTATATAACGTTATACGTTATAGCGTAATAGTATGTAACGTTATACGTTATAACGTCACAGTATATAACGTTATACGTTATAAGGTAACAGTATATAACGTTATACGTTATAAGGTAACAGTATATAACGTTATACGTCGTAGCGTAATATTGGATAACGTTATACGTTATAGCCTAATAGTATATAACGTTATACGTTATGACGTAGTCGTATATAACGTTATACGTTATAACGTAATAGTATATAACGTTATACGTTATAACGTAATAGTATATAACGCTATACGTTATTGCGTAACAGTATGTAACTCTATACGTTATAACGTAACAGTATATAGCGTTATACGTTATAACGTAATATTATATAACGTTATACGTTATAACCTAATAGTATATAACGTTAACGTAATAGTATATAACGTTTTACGTTATAACGTAACAGTATATGACGATATACGTTATAACGTAACCGTAGATAAAGTTACACGTTATAACGTAATCGTGTATAACGTTATACGTTATAACGTAATAGTATATAACGTTATACGTTATAACGTAATAGTATATAACGTTATACGTTGTAGCGTAATAGTATGTAACGTTATACGTTATAACGTCACAGTATATAACGTTATACGTTATAAGGTAACAGTACATAACGTTATACGTTATATCGTTATAGTATATAACGTTATACGTTATAGCGTAATATTGTATAACGTTATACGTTATAACGTAATAGTATATAACGTTATACGTTATAACGTAGTAGTATATAACGTTATACGTTATAACGTAGTAGTATATAACGTTTTACGTTATCACGTAATAGTATATAACGTTATACGTTATAGCCTAATATTATATGACGTTATACGTTATGACGTAATCGTATATAACGTTATACGTTATAACGTAATCGTATATAACGTTATACGTTATAACGTAGTAGTATATCACGTTATACGTTATAACGTAATAGTATATAACGTTGTACGTTATAGCGTAATAGTATGTAACGTTATACGTTATAACGTCACAGTATATAACGTTATACGTTATAAGGTAACAGTATATAACGTTATACGTTATAAGGTAACAGTATATAACGTTATACGTCGTAGCGTAATATTGGATAACGTTATACGTTATAGCCTAATAGTATATAACGTTATACGTTATGACGTAGTCGTATATAACGTTATACGTTATAACGTAATAGTATATAACGTTATACGTTATAACGTAATAGTATATAACGCTATACGTTATTGCGTAACAGTATGTAACTCTATACGTTTTAACGTAACAGTATGTAACGTTATACGCTATAGCGTAATAGTACATCACACTATACGTTATAGCGTAACAGTATGTAACTCTATACGTTATAACGTAACAGTATATAACGTTATACGTTATAACGTAACAGTATATAACGTTATTCGTTATAACGTAATATTATATAACGTTATACGTTATAACCTAATAGTATATAATCTTAACGTAATAGTATATAACGTTATACGGTATAGCGTAATATTGTATAACGTTATACGTTATAGCCTAATAGTATATAACGTTATACGTTATGACGTAAGCGTATATAACGTTATACGTTATAACGTAATAGTATATAACGTTATACGTTATAGCGTAATAGTATATAACGCTATACATTACAGCGTAACAGCATGTAACTCTATACGTTATAACGTAACAGTATATAGCGTTATACGTTATAACGTAATATTATATAACGTTATACGTTATAACCTAATAGTATATAACGTTAACGTAATAGTATATAACGTTTTACGTTATAACGTAACAGTATATGACGATATACGTTATAACGTAACCGTAGATAAAGTTACACGTTATAACGTAGTAGTATATAACGTTATACGTTATAACGTAATAGTATATAACGTTATACGTTGTAGCGTAATAGTATGTAACGTTATACGTTATAACGTCACAGTATATAACGTTATACGTTATAAGGTAACAGTACATAACGTTATACGTTATATCGTTATAGTATATAACGTTATACGTTATAGCGTAATATTGTATAACGTTATACGTTATAACGTAATAGTATATAACGTTATACGTTATAGCGTAACAGTATGTAACTCTATACGTTATAACGTAACAGTATGTAACGTTATACGTTATAACGTAACAGTATATAACGATATACGTTATAACGTAACAGTATATAACGTTATACGTTATAAAGTAACAGTATGTAACTCTATACGTTATAACGTAATAGTATATAACGTTATACGTTATAGCGTAATAGTATATAACGCTATACGTTACAGCGTAACAGTATGTAACTCTATACGTTATAATGTAACAGTATATAACGTTATACGTTAAAACGTAATATTATATAACGTTATACGTTATAACCTAATAGTATATAACGTTAACGTAACAGTATATAACGTTATACGTTATAGCGTAGCAGTATGTAACGTTATACGTTATAGCGTAACAGTATGTAACTCTATACGTTATAACGTAACAGTATATAACGTTATACGTTATAACGTAATAGTATATAACATTATACGTTATAACGTAACGGTATATAACGTTATACGTTGTAACGGAACAGTATATAACGTCATACGTTGTAACGGAACAGTATATAACGTCATACGTTTGACGTAATCGTATATAACGTTATACGTTATAACGTAATAGTATATAACGCTATACGTTACAGCGTAACAATATGTAACGTTATACGTTAAAACGTAACATTATATAACGTTATACGTTATAACGTAATAGTATATAACATTATACGTTATAACGTAACGGTATATAACGTTATACGTTGTAACGGAAGAGTATATAACGTCATACGTTGTAACGGAACAGTATATAACGTCATACGTTTGACGTAATCGTATATAACGTTATAAGTTATAACGTAATAGTATATAACGTTATACGTTATAACGTAGTAGTATATAACGTTATACGTTATAACGTAGTAGTATATAACGTTTTACGTTATCACGTAATAGTATATAACGTTATACGTTATAGCCTAATAGTATATAACGTTATACGTTATATCGTAATAGTATATAACGTCATACGTTATGACGTAATCGTATATAACGTTATACGTTATAACGTAATAGTATGTAACTCTATACGTTATAACGTAATAGTATATAACGTTATACGTTATAGCGTAGCAGTATGTAACGTTATACGTTATAACGTAACAGTATGTAACGTTATACGTTATAACGTCACAGTATATAACGTTATACGTTATAAGGTAACAGTATATAACGTTATACGTTATATCGTAATAGTATATAACGTTATACGTTATAGCGTAATATTGTATAACGTTATAACGTTATAACGTAATAGTATATAACGTTATACGTTATAACGTAATAGTATATAACGTTATACGTTATAACGTAATAGTGCATAACGCTATACGTTATTGCGTAACAGTATGTAACTCTATACGTTTTAACGTAACAGTATGTAACTCTATACGTTATAGCGTAATAGTATATCACACTATACGTTATAGCGTAACAGTATGTAACTCTATACGTTATAACGTAACAGTATATAACGTTATACGTTATAACGGAACAGTATATAAGGTTATACGTTATAACGTAATCGTATGTAACGTTATACGTTATAGTGTTATATTATATAACGTTATACGTTATAGCCTAATAGTGGATAACGTTATACGTTATAACGTAACAGTATATAACGATATACGTTATAACGTAACAGTATATAACTTTATACGTTATAAAGTAACAGTATGTAACGTTATACGTTATAACGTAACAGTATATAACGTTATACGTTATAACGTAACAGTATGTAACGTTATACGTTATAACGTAACAGTATATAACGATATACGTTATAACGTAACAGTATATAACTTTATACGTTATAAAGTAACAGTATGTAACGTTATACGTTATAACGTAACAGTATATAACGTTATACGTTATAACGTAATATTATATATCGTTATACGTTATATCCTAATAGTATATAATCTTAACGTAATAGTATATAACGTTATACGTTATAGCGTAACAGTATGTAACTCTATATGTTATAACGTAACAGTATATAACGTTATACGTTATAACGGAACAGTATATAAGGTTATACGATATAACGTAATCGTATATAACGTTATACGTTATAGCGTTATATTATATAACGTTATACGATATAGCCTAATAGTAGATAACGTTATACGTTATAGCGTAATAGTATATAACGTTATACGTTATAGCGTAATATTATATAACGTTATACGTTATAGCCTAATATTATATAACGTTATACGTTATAACGTAATCGTATATAACGTTATACGTTATAACGTAATCGTATATAACGTTATACGTTATAACGTAATAGTATATACCGTTATACGTTATAACGTAATAGTATATAACGTTATACGTTATAGCGTAATATTATATAACGTTATACGTTATAGCCTAATATTATATGACGTTATACGTTATGACGTAATCGTATATAACGTTATACGTTATAACGTAATCGTATATAACGTTATACGTTATAACGTAGTAGTATATAACGTTATACGTTATAACGTAATAGTATATAACGTTATACGTTATAAGGTAACAGTATATAACGTTATACGTTGTAACGTAATAGTATATAACGTTATATGTTATAGCCTAATAGTATATAACGTTATACGTTATGACGTAGTAGTATATGACGTTTTACGTTATAACGTAACAGTATGTAACGTTATACGTTATAACGTAACAGTATATAACGTTATACGTTATAACGTAACAGTATATAACGTTATACGTTATAACATAATATTATATAACGTTATACGTTATAACCTAATAGTATATAATCTTAACGTAATAGTATATAACGTTGTACGTTATAACGTAACAGTATATAACGTTATACGTTATAGCGTAATATTGTATAACGTTTTACGTTATAGCCTAATAGTATATAACGTTATACGTTATGATGTGGTCGTATATAACGTCATACGTTATAAGGTAACAGTATATAACCTTATACGTTATATCGTAATAGTATATAACGTTATACGTTATAGCGTAATAGTATATAACGCTATACGTTACAGCGTAACAGTATGTAACGTTATACGTTATAACGTAACAGTATATAACGTTATACGTTATAACATAATATTATATAACGTTATACGTTATAACCTAATAGTATATAATCTTAACGTAATAGTATATAACGTTGTACGTTATAACGTAACAGTATATAACGTTATACGTTATAGCGTAATATTGTATAACGTTTTACGTTATAGCCTAATAGTATATAACGTTATACGTTATGACGTGGTCGTATATAACGTCATACGTTATAACGTAATAGTATATAACGTTATACGTTATAACGTAATAGTATATAACGTTATAGGTTATAGCGTAATAGTATGTAACGTTATACGTTATAACGTCACAGTATATAACGTTATACGTTATAAGGTAACAGTATATAACGTTATACGTTATATCGTAATAGTATATAACGTTATGCGTTATAGCGTAATAGTATATAACGCTATACGTTACAGCGTAACAGTATGTAACGTTATACGTTATAACGTAACAGTATATAACGTTATACGTTATAACATAATATTATATAACGTTATACGTTATAACCTAATAGTATATAATCTTAACGTAATAGTATATAACGTTGTACGTTATAACGTAACAGTATATAACGTTATACGTTATAGCGTAATATTGTATAACGTTTTACGTTATAGCCTAATAGTATATAACGTTATACGTTATGACGTGGTCGTATATAACGTCATACGTTATAACGTAATAGTATATAACGTTGTACGTTATAACGTAATAGTATATAACGTTATACGTTTTAGCGTAATAGTATATAACGCTATACGTTACAGCGTAACAGTATGTAACTCTATACGTTATAATGTAACAGTATATAACGTTATACGTTAAAACGTAATATTATATAACGTTATACGTTATAACCTAATAGTATATAACGTTAACGTAACAGTATATAACGTTATACGTTATCGCGTAGCAGTATGTAACGTTATACGTTATAGCGTAACAGTATGTAACTCTATACGTTATAACGTAACAGTATATACCGTTATACGTTATAACGTAATAGTATATAACGTTGTACGTTATAACGTAACAGTATATAACGTTATACGTTATAGCGTAATATTGTATAACGTTTTACGTTATAGCCTAATAGTATATAACGTTATACGTTATGACGTGGTCGTATATAACGTCATACGTTATAACGTAATAGTATATAACGTTATACGTTATAAGGTAACAGTATATAACGTTATACGTTATAAGGTAACAGTATATAACGTTATACGTCGTAGCGTAATATTGGATAACGTTATACGTTATAGCCTAATAGTATATAACGTTATACGTTATGACGTAGTCGTATATAACGTTATACGTTATAACGTAATAGTATATAACGTTATACGTTATAACGTAATAGTATATAACGCTATACGTTATTGCGTAACAGTATGTAACTCTATACGTTATAACGTAACAGTATATAGCGTTATACGTTATAACGTAATATTATATAACGTTATACGTTATAACCTAATAGTATATAACGTTAACGTAATAGTATATAACGTTTTACGTTATAACGTAACAGTATATGACGATATACGTTATAACGTAACCGTAGATAAAGTTACACGTTATAACGTAATCGTGTATAACGTTATACGTTATAACGTAATAGTATATAACGTTATACGTTATAACGTAATAGTATATAACGTTATACGTTATAACGTAGTAGTATATAACGTTATACGTTATAACGTAGTAGTATATAACGTTATACGTTGTAGCGTAATAGTATGTAACGTTATACGTTATAACGTCACAGTATATAACGTTATACGTTATAAGGTAACAGTACATAACGTTATACGTTATATCGTTATAGTATATAACGTTATACGTTATAGCGTAATATTGTATAACGTTATACGTTATAACGTAATAGTATATAACGTTATACGTTATAACGTAGTAGTATATAACGTTATACGTTATAACGTAGTAGTATATAACGTTTTACGTTATCACGTAATAGTATATAACGTTATACGTTATAGCCTAATATTATATGACGTTATACGTTATGACGTAATCGTATATAACGTTATACGTTATAACGTAATCGTATATAACGTTATACGTTATAACGTAGTAGTATATCACGTTATACGTTATAACGTAATAGTATATAACGTTGTACGTTATAGCGTAATAGTATGTAACGTTATACGTTATAACGTCACAGTATATAACGTTATACGTTATAAGGTAACAGTATATAACGTTATACGTTATAAGGTAACAGTATATAACGTTATACGTCGTAGCGTAATATTGGATAACGTTATACGTTATAGCCTAATAGTATATAACGTTATACGTTATGACGTAGTCGTATATAACGTTATACGTTATAACGTAATAGTATATAACGTTATACGTTATAACGTAATAGTATATAACGCTATACGTTATTGCGTAACAGTATGTAACTCTATACGTTTTAACGTAACAGTATGTAACGTTATACGCTATAGCGTAATAGTACATCACACTATACGTTATAGCGTAACAGTATGTAACTCTATACGTTATAACGTAACAGTATATAACGTTATACGTTATAACGTAACAGTATATAACGTTATTCGTTATAACGTAATATTATATAACGTTATACGTTATAACCTAATAGTATATAATCTTAACGTAATAGTATATAACGTTATACGGTATAGCGTAATATTGTATAACGTTATACGTTATAGCCTAATAGTATATAACGTTATACGTTATGACGTAAGCGTATATAACGTTATACGTTATAACGTAATAGTATATAACGTTATACGTTATAGCGTAATAGTATATAACGCTATACATTACAGCGTAACAGCATGTAACTCTATACGTTATAACGTAACAGTATATAGCGTTATACGTTATAACGTAATATTATATAACGTTATACGTTATAACCTAATAGTATATAACGTTAACGTAATAGTATATAACGTTTTACGTTATAACGTAACAGTATATGACGATATACGTTATAACGTAACCGTAGATAAAGTTACACGTTATAACGTAGTAGTATATAACGTTATACGTTATAACGTAATAGTATATAACGTTATACGTTGTAGCGTAATAGTATGTAACGTTATACGTTATAACGTCACAGTATATAACGTTATACGTTATAAGGTAACAGTACATAACGTTATACGTTATATCGTTATAGTATATAACGTTATACGTTATAGCGTAATATTGTATAACGTTATACGTTATAACGTAATAGTATATAACGTTATACGTTATAGCGTAACAGTATGTAACTCTATACGTTATAACGTAACAGTATGTAACGTTATACGTTATAACGTAACAGTATATAACGATATACGTTATAACGTAACAGTATATAACGTTATACGTTATAAAGTAACAGTATGTAACTCTATACGTTATAACGTAATAGTATATAACGTTATACGTTATAGCGTAATAGTATATAACGCTATACGTTACAGCGTAACAGTATGTAACTCTATACGTTATAATGTAACAGTATATAACGTTATACGTTAAAACGTAATATTATATAACGTTATACGTTATAACCTAATAGTATATAACGTTAACGTAACAGTATATAACGTTATACGTTATAGCGTAGCAGTATGTAACGTTATACGTTATAGCGTAACAGTATGTAACTCTATACGTTATAACGTAACAGTATATAACGTTATACGTTATAACGTAATAGTATATAACATTATACGTTATAACGTAACGGTATATAACGTTATACGTTGTAACGGAACAGTATATAACGTCATACGTTGTAACGGAACAGTATATAACGTCATACGTTTGACGTAATCGTATATAACGTTATACGTTATAACGTAATAGTATATAACGCTATACGTTACAGCGTAACAATATGTAACGTTATACGTTAAAACGTAACATTATATAACGTTATACGTTATATCGTAATAGTATATAACGTCATACGTTATGACGTAATCGTATATAACGTTATACGTTATAACGTAATAGTATGTAACTCTATACGTTATAACGTAATAGTATATAACGTTATACGTTATAGCGTAGCAGTATGTAACGTTATACGTTATAACGTAACAGTATGTAACGTTATACGTTATAACGTCACAGTATATAACGTTATACGTTATAAGGTAACAGTATATAACGTTATACGTTATATCGTAATAGTATATAACGTTATACGTTATAGCGTAATATTGTATAACGTTATAACGTTATAACGTAATAGTATATAACGTTATACGTTATAACGTAATAGTATATAACGTTATACGTTATAACGTAATAGTGCATAACGCTATACGTTATTGCGTAACAGTATGTAACTCTATACGTTTTAACGTAACAGTATGTAACTCTATACGTTATAGCGTAATAGTATATCACACTATACGTTATAGCGTAACAGTATGTAACTCTATACGTTATAACGTAACAGTATATAACGTTATACGTTATAGCCTAATAGTGGATAACGTTATACGTTATAACGTAACAGTATATAACGATATACGTTATAACGTAACAGTATATAACTTTATACGTTATAAAGTAACAGTCTGTAACGTTATACGTTATAACGTAACAGTATATAACGTTATACGTTATAACGTAACAGTATGTAACGTTATACGTTATAACGTAACAGTATATAACGATATACGTTATAACGTAACAGTATATAACTTTATACGTTATAAAGTAACAGTCTGTAACGTTATACGTTATAACGTAACAGTATATAACGTTATACGTTATAGCGTAACAGTATGTAACTCTATATGTTATAACGTAACAGTATATAACGTTATACGTTATAACGGAACAGTATATAAGGTTATACGATATAACGTAATCGTATATAACGTTATACGTTATAGCGTTATATTATATAACGTTATACGATATAGCCTAATAGTAGATAACGTTATACGTTATAGCGTAATAGTATATAACGTTATACGTTATAGCGTAATATTATATAACGTTATACGTTATAGCCTAATATTATATAACGTTATACGTTATAACGTAATCGTATATAACGTTATACGTTATAACGTAATCGTATATAACGTTATACGTTATAACGTAATAGTATATACCGTTATACGTTATAACGTAATAGTATATAACGTTATACGTTATAGCGTAATATTATATAACGTTATACGTTATAGCCTAATATTATATGACGTTATACGTTATGACGTAATCGTATATAACGTTATACGTTATAACGTAATCGTATATAACGTTATACGTTATAACGTAGTAGTATATAACGTTATACGTTATAACGTAATAGTATATAACGTTATACGTTATAAGGTAACAGTATATAACGTTATACGTTGTAACGTAATAGTATATAACGTTATATGTTATAGCCTAATAGTATATAACGTTATACGTTATGACGTAGTAGTATATGACGTTTTACGTTATAACGTAACAGTATGTAACGTTATACGTTATAACGTAACAGTATATAACGTTATACGTTATAACGTAACAGTATATAACGTTATACGTTATAACATAATATTATATAACGTTATACGTTATAACCTAATAGTATATAATCTTAACGTAATAGTATATAACGTTGTACGTTATAACGTAACAGTATATAACGTTATACGTTATAGCGTAATATTGTATAACGTTTTACGTTATAGCCTAATAGTATATAACGTTATACGTTATGATGTGGTCGTATATAACGTCATACGTTATAAGGTAACAGTATATAACCTTATACGTTATATCGTAATAGTATATAACGTTATACGTTATAGCGTAATAGTATATAACGCTATACGTTACAGCGTAACAGTATGTAACGTTATACGTTATAACGTAACAGTATATAACGTTATACGTTATAACATAATATTATATAACGTTATACGTTATAACCTAATAGTATATAATCTTAACGTAATAGTATATAACGTTGTACGTTATAACGTAACAGTATATAACGTTATACGTTATAGCGTAATATTGTATAACGTTTTACGTTATAGCCTAATAGTATATAACGTTATACGTTATGACGTGGTCGTATATAACGTCATACGTTATAACGTAATAGTATATAACGTTATACGTTATAACGTAATAGTATATAACGTTATAGGTTATAGCGTAATAGTATGTAACGTTATACGTTATAACGTCACAGTATATAACGTTATACGTTATAAGGTAACAGTATATAACGTTATACGTTATATCGTAATAGTATATAACGTTATGCGTTATAGCGTAATAGTATATAACGCTATACGTTACAGCGTAACAGTATGTAACGTTATACGTTATAACGTAACAGTATATAACGTTATACGTTATAACATAATATTATATAACGTTATACGTTATAACCTAATAGTATATAATCTTAACGTAATAGTATATAACGTTGTACGTTATAACGTAACAGTATATAACGTTATACGTTATAGCGTAATATTGTATAACGTTTTACGTTATAGCCTAATAGTATATAACGTTATACGTTATGACGTGGTCGTATATAACGTCATACGTTATAACGTAATAGTATATAACGTTATACGTTATAACGTAATAGTATATAACGTTATACGTTTTAGCGTAATAGTATATAACGCTATACGTTACAGCGTAACAGTATGTAACTCTATACGTTATAATGTAACAGTATATAACGTTATACGTTAAAACGTAATATTATATAACGTTATACGTTATAACCTAATAGTATATAACGTTAACGTAACAGTATATAACGTTATACGTTATCGCGTAGCAGTATGTAACGTTATACGTTATAGCGTAACAGTATGTAACTCTATACGTTATAACGTAACAGTATATACCGTTATACGTTATAACGTAATAGTATATAACATTATACGTTATAACGTAACGGTATATAACGTTATACGTTGTAACGGAACAGTATATAACGTCATACGTTGTAACGGAACAGTATATAACGTCATACGTTTGACGTAATCGTATATAACGTTATACGTTATAACGTAATAGTATATAACGCTATACGTTACAGCGTAACAATATGTAACGTTATACGTTAAAACGTAACATTATATAACGTTATACGTTATAACGTAATAGTATATAACATTATACGTTATAACGTAACGGTATATAACGTTATACGTTGTAACGGAAGAGTATATAACGTCATACGTTGTAACGGAACAGTATATAACGTCATACGTTTGACGTAATCGTATATAACGTTATAAGTTATAACGTAATAGTATATAACGTTATACGTTATAACGTAGTAGTATATAACGTTATACGTTATAACGTAGTAGTATATAACGTTTTACGTTATCACGTAATAGTATATAACGTTATACGTTATAGCCTAATAGTATATAACGTTATACGTTATATCGTAATAGTATATAACGTCATACGTTATGACGTAATCGTATATAACGTTATACGTTATAACGTAATAGTATGTAACTCTATACGTTATAACGTAATAGTATATAACGTTATACGTTATAGCGTAGCAGTATGTAACGTTATACGTTATAACGTAACAGTATGTAACGTTATACGTTATAACGTCACAGTATATAACGTTATACGTTATAAGGTAACAGTATATAACGTTATACGTTATATCGTAATAGTATATAACGTTATACGTTATAGCGTAATATTGTATAACGTTATAACGTTATAACGTAATAGTATATAACGTTATACGTTATAACGTAATAGTATATAACGTTATACGTTATAACGTAATAGTGCATAACGCTATACGTTATTGCGTAACAGTATGTAACTCTATACGTTTTAACGTAACAGTATGTAACTCTATACGTTATAGCGTAATAGTATATCACACTATACGTTATAGCGTAACAGTATGTAACTCTATACGTTATAACGTAACAGTATATAACGTTATACGTTATAACGGAACAGTATATAAGGTTATACGTTATAACGTAATCGTATGTAACGTTATACGTTATAGCGTTATATTATATAACGTTATACGTTATAGCCTAATAGTAGATAACGTTATACGTTATAACGTAACAGTATATAACGATATACGTTATAACGTAACAGTATATAACTTTATACGTTATAAAGTAACAGTATGTAACGTTATACGTTATAACGTAACAGTATATAACGTTATACGTTATAACGTAACAGTATGTAACGTTATACGTTATAACGTAACAGTATATAACGATATACGTTATAACGTAACAGTATATAACTTTATACGTTATAAAGTAACAGTATGTAACGTTATACGTTATAACGTAACAGTATATAACGTTATACGTTATAACGTAATATTATATATCGTTATACGTTATATCCTAATAGTATATAATCTTAACGTAATAGTATATAACGTTATACGTTATAGCGTAACAGTATGTAACTCTATATGTTATAACGTAACAGTATATAACGTTATACGTTATAACGGAACAGTATATAAGGTTATACGTTATAACGTAATCGTATATAACGTTATACGTTATAGCGTTATATTATATAACGTTATACGATATAGCCTAATAGTAGATAACGTTATACGTTATAGCGTAATAGTATATAACGTTATACGTTATAGCGTAATATTATATAACGTTATACGTTATAGCCTAATATTATATAACGTTATACGTTATAACGTAATCGTATATAACGTTATACGTTATAACGTAATCGTATATAACGTTATACGTTATAACGTAATAGTATATACCGTTATACGTTATAACGTAATAGTATATAACGTTATACGTTATAGCGTAATATTATATAACGTTATACGTTATAGCCTAATATTATATGACGTTATACGTTATGACGTAATCGTATATAACGTTATACGTTATAACGTAATCGTATATAACGTTATACGTTATAACGTAGTAGTATATAACGTTATACGTTATAACGTAATAGTATATAACGTTATACGTTATAAGGTAACAGTATATAACGTTATACGTTGTAACGTAATAGTATATAACGTTATATGTTATAGCCTAATAGTATATAACGTTATACGTTATGACGTAGTAGTATATGACGTTTTACGTTATAACGTAACAGTATGTAACGTTATACGTTATAACGTAACAGTATATAACGTTATACGTTATAACGTAACAGTATATAACGTTATACGTTATAACATAATATTATATAACGTTATACGTTATAACCTAATAGTATATAATCTTAACGTAATAGTATATAACGTTGTACGTTATAACGTAACAGTATATAACGTTATACGTTATAGCGTATTATTGTATAACGTTTTACGTTATAGCCTAATAGTATATAACGTTATACGTTATGATGTGGTCGTATATAACGTCATACGTTATAAGGTAACAGTATATAACCTTATACGTTATATCGTAATAGTATATAACGTTATACGTTATAGCGTAATAGTATATAACGCTATACGTTACAGCGTAACAGTATGTAACGTTATACGTTATAACGTAACAGTATATAACGTTATACGTTATAACATAATATTATATAACGTTATACGTTATAACCTAATAGTATATAATCTTAACGTAATAGTATATAACGTTGTACGTTATAACGTAACAGTATATAACGTTATACGTTATAGCGTAATATTGTATAACGTTTTACGTTATAGCCTAATAGTATATAACGTTATACGTTATGACGTGGTCGTATATAACGTCATACGTTATAACGTAATAGTATATAACGTTATACGTTATAACGTAATAGTATATAACGTTATAGGTTATAGCGTAATAGTATGTAACGTTATACGTTATAACGTCACAGTATATAACGTTATACGTTATAAGGTAACAGTATATAACGTTATACGTTATATCGTAATAGTATATAACGTTATGCGTTATAGCGTAATAGTATATAACGCTATACGTTACAGCATAACAGTATGTAACGTTATACGTTATAACGTAACAGTATATAACGTTATACGTTATAACATAATATTATATAACGTTATACGTTATAACCTAATAGTATATAATCTTAACGTAATAGTATATAACGTTGTACGTTATAACGTAACAGTATATAACGTTATACGTTATAGCGTAATATTGTATAACGTTTTACGTTATAGCCTAATAGTATATAACGTTATACGTTATGACGTGGTCGTATATAACGTCATACGTTATAACGTAATAGTATATAACGTTATACGTTATAACGTAATAGTATATAACGTTATACGTTTTAGCGTAATAGTATATAACGCTATACGTTACAGCGTAACAGTATGTAACGCTATACGTTACAGCGTAACAGTATGTAACGTTATACGTTATAACGTAACAGTATATAACGTTATACGTTATAACGTAATATTATATAACGTTATACGTTATAACCTAATATTATAAAATCTTAACGTAATAGTATATAACGTTATACGTTATAAGGTAACAGTATATAACGTTATACGTTATAGCGTAATATTGTATAACGTTATACGTTATAGCCTAATAGTATATAACGTTATACGTTATGACGTAGTCGTATATAACGTCATACGTTATAACGTAATAGTATATAACGTTATACGTTATAACGTAATAGTATATAACGATTTACGTTATAACGAAACAGTATATAACGTTATACGTTATAACGTAACAGTATATGACGTTATACGTTATAACCTAATAGATTATAATCTTAACGTAATAGTATATATCGTTATACGTTATAACGTAATAGTATAAAACGCTATACGTTATAGCGTAACAGTATGTAACGTTATACGTTATAACGTAACAGTATGTATCGTTATACGTTACAGCGTAACAGTATGTAACGTTATACGTTATAACGTAACAGTATATAACGTTATACGTTATAACGTAATATTATATAACGTTATACGTTATAACCTAATATTATAAAATCTTAACGTAATAGTATATAACGTTATACGTTATAAGGTAACAGTATATAACGTTATACGTTATAGCGTAATATTGTATAACGTTATACGTTATAGCCTAATAGTATATAACGTTATACGTTATGACGTAGTCGTATATAACGTCATACGTTATAACGTAATAGTATATAACGTTATACGTTATAACGTAATAGTATATAACGTTTTACGTTATAACGAAACAGTATATAACGTTATACGTTATAACGTAACAGTATATGACGTTATACGTTATAACCTAATAGATTATAATCTTAACGTAATAGTATATATCGTTATACGTTATAACGTAATAGTATAAAACGCTATACGTTATAGCGTAACAGTATGTAACGTTATACGTTATAACGTAACAGTATGTATCGTTATACGTTATAACGTAACAGTATGTAACGTTATACGTTATGACGTAGTCGTATATAGCGTCATACGTTATAACGTAATAGTATATAACGTTATAGGTTATAGCGTAATAGTATGTAACGTTATACGTTATAACGTCACAGTATATAACGTTATACGTTATAACATAATATTATATAACGTTATACGTTATAACCTAATAGTATATAATCTTAACGTAATAGTATATAACGTTGTACGTTATAACGTAACAGTATATAACGTGATACGTTATAACGTAATAGTATATAACGTTTTACGTTAGAACGAAACAGTATATAACGTTATACGTTATAACGTAACAGTATATGACGTTATACGTTATAAAGTAGCAGGATATAAGGTTAGACGTTATAACGTAACAGTATATAACGTTATACTTTATAACGTAACAGTGCATAACGTCATACGTTATAACGTAACACTATGTAACGTTATACGTTACAACGTAAGAGTATATAACGTTATACGTTATATCGTAACAGTATGTAACGTTATACGCTATAACGTAATGCTACATAACGTTCTACGTTATAACGTATTACAACATAACGTTATACGTTATAACGTAATGCTACATAAAGTTATATCTTATAACGTAATGCGACATAACGTTATACGTTATAACGTAATAGTATATAACGGGATGCGTTATGACGTAAGCTTATATAACGTTATACGTTATAACGTAATAGTATATAACGTTATACGTTATAACGTAACAGTATGTAACGTTGTACGTTGTAAGGTAACAGTATATAACTTTATATGTTACAAGGTAACAATATATAAAGTTACACGTTATATCGTAATAGTATATAACGTTATACGTTACGACGTAATAGTATAAAACGCTATACCTTATAGCGTAACAGTATGTAACGTTATACGTTATAACGTAACAGTATGTATCGTTATACGTTATAACGTAACAGTATGTAACGTTATACGTTATAGCGTAACAGTATGTAACGTTATACGTTATAACGTAACAGTATGTAACGTTACACGTTGTAACGTAACAGTATATAACTTTATATGTTATAAGGTAACATTATATAACGTTACACGTTATATCGTAATAGTATATAACGTGATACGTTATGACGTAATCGTATATAACTTTATACGTTATAACGTAATATTATATAACGTTATACGTTATAACGTAATAGTATATAACGTTATACGTTATAGCGTAATAGTATATAACGCTATACGTTATGACGTAATCGTATATAACGTTATACGTTATAACGTAATAGTATATAACGTTATACGATATGACGTAATAGTATATAACGTTATACGTTACAGCGTAACAGTATGTAACGTTATACGTTATAGCCTAATAGTATATAACGTTATACGTGATGACGTATTCGTATATAACGTTATACGTTATAACGTAATAGTATATAACGTTATACGTTATAACGTAATATTATATAACGTTATACGTTATAACCTAATATTATATAACGTTAACGTAATAGTCTGTAACGTTTTACGTTATAACGTAACACTATGTAACGTTATACGCTATAACGTAACAGTATGTAACGTTATACGTTATAACGTAACAGTATGTAACGTTATACGTTATAACGTAACAGTATGTAACGTTATACGTTATAACGTAACGGTATATAACTTTACACGTTATATCGTAATAGTATATAACGTTATACGTTATAGCGTAATATTGTATAACGTTATACGTTATAGCCTAATAGTATATAACGTTATACGTTATGCCGTAGTCGTATATAACGTTATACGTTGTAACGTAATAGTATATAATGTTATACGTTATAACGTAATAGTATATAACGTTATACGTTATAGCTTAATAGTATATAACGCTATACGTTACAGCGTAACAGTATGTAACGTTATACGTTATAACGTAACAGTATATAACTTTATATGTTACAAAGTAACATTATATAACGTTACACGTTATATCGTAATAGTATATAACGTTATACGTTATGACGTAATAGTATATAACATTATACGTTATAGCGTAATATTGTATAACGTTATACGTTATAGCCTAATAGTATATAACGTTATACGTTATGACGTAGTCGTATATAACGTTATACCGTATAACGTAATAGTATATAACGTTATACGTGATGACGTATTCGTATATAACGTTATACGTTATAACGTAATAGTATATAACGTTATACGTTATAACGTAATATTATATAACGTTATACGTTATAACCTAATAGTATATAATCTTAACGTAATAGTATATAACGTTATACGTTATAACGTAATAGTATTTAACGCTATACGTTATAGCGTAACAGTATGTAACTCTATACGTTTTAACGTAACAGTATATAACGTTATACGTTATAGCGTAATATTGTATAACGTTATACGTTATAGCCTAATAGTATATAACGTTATACGTTATGACGTAGTCGTATATAACGTTATACGTTATAACGTAATAGTATATAACGTTATACGTTGTAACGTAATAGTATATAACGTTATACGTTATAGCGTAACAGTATGTAACGTTATACGTTATAACGTAACAGTATGTAACGTTATACGTTATAACGTAACAGTATGTAACGTTATACGTTGTAACGTAACAGTATATAACTTTATATGTTATAAGGTAACATTATATAACGTTACACGTTATATCGTAATAGTATATAACGTGATATGTCATGATGTAATCGTATATAACTTTATACGTTATAACGTAATATTATATAACGTTATACGTTATAACCTAATAGTATATAACGTTAACGTAATAGTATATAACGTTTTACGTTATAACTTAACAGTATGTAACGTTATACGTTATAACGTAATAGTATGTAACGTTATACGTTATAACGTAACGGTGTGTAACGTTATACGTTATAACGTAACAGTATGTAACGTTACACGTTGTAACGTAACAGTATATACCTTTATATGTTATAAGCTAACATTATATAACGTTACACGTTATATCGTAATAGTATATAACGTGATACGTTATGACGTAATCGTATATAACTTTATACGTTATAACGTAATATTATATAACGTTATACGTTATAACGTAATAGTATATAACGTTATACGTTATAGCGTAATTGTATATAACGCTATACGTTATGACGTAATCGTATATAACGTTATACGTTATAACGTAATAGTATATAACGTTATACGTTATGACGTAATAGTATATAACGCTATACGTTACAGGGTAACAGTATGTAACGTAATACGTTATAACGTAACAGTATATAACGTTATGCGTTATAACGTAATATTATATAACGTTATACGTTATAACCTTATAGTATATAATCTTAACGTAATAGTATATAACGTTATACGTTATAACGTAATAGTATAAAACGCTATACGTTATAGCGTAACAGTATGTAACGTTATACGTTATAACGTAACAGTATATAACGTTATACGTTATAACGTAATATTATATAACGTTATACGTTATAACCTAATAGTATATAATCTTAACGTAATAGTATATAACGTCATACGTTATAAGGTAACAGTATATAACGTTATACGTTATAGCGTAATATTGTATAACGTTATACGTTATAGCCTAATAGTATATAACGTTATACGTGATGACGTAATCGTATATAACTTTATACGTTATAACGTAATATTATATAACGTTATACGTTATAACGTAATAGTATATAACGTTATACGATATGACGTAATAGTATATAACGTTATACGTTACAGCGTAACAGTATGTAACGTTATACGTTACAGCGTAACAGTATGTAACGTTATACGTTATAGCCTAATAGTATATAACGTTATACGTGATGACGTATTCGTATATAACGTTATACGTTATAACGTAATAGTATATAACGTTATACGTTATAACGTAATATTATATAACGTTATACGTTATAACCTAATATTATATAACGTTAACGTAATAGTCTGTAACGTTTTACGTTATAACGTAACACTATGTAACGTTATACGTTATAACGTAACAGTATGTAACGTTATACGTTATAACGTAACAGTATGTAACGTTATACGTTATAACGTAACAGTATGTAACGTTATACGTTATAACGTAACAGTATGTAACGTTATACGTTATAACGTAACGGTATATAACTTTATACGTTATATCGTAAGATTATATAACGTTATACGTTATAGCGTAATATTGTATAACGTTATACGTTATAGCCTAATAGTATATAACGTTATACGTTATGCCGTAGTCGTATATAACGTTATACGTTGTAACGTAATCGTATATAACTTTATACGTTATAACGTAACACTATGCAACGTTATACGTTACAACGTAACAGTATGTAACGTTATACGTTATAACGTAACAGTATGTAACGTTATACGTTATAACGTAACAGTATGTAACGTTATACGTTATAACGTAACGGTATATAACTTTATACGTTATATCGTAAGAGTATATAACGTTATACGTTATAGCGTAATATTGTATAACGTTATACGTTATAGCCTAATAGTATATAACGTTATACGTTATGCCGTAGTCGTATATAACGTTATACGTTGTAACGTAATCGTATATAACTTTATATGATACAAGGTAACATTATATAACGTTACACGTTATATCGTAATAGTATATAACGTTATACGTTATGACGTAATAGTATATAGCGTTATTCGTTATAGCGTAATAGTATATAACGCTATAAGTTACAGGGTAACAGTATGTAACGTTATAAGTTATAACGTAACAGTATATAACGTTATACGTTATAACGTAATATTATATAACGTTATACGTTATAACCTAATAGTATATAATCTTAACGTAATAGTATATAACGTTATACGTTATAACGTAATAGTATTTAACGCTATACGTTATAGCGTAACAGTATGTAACTCTATACGTTTTAACGTAACAGTATATAACGTTATACGTTATAGCGTAATATTGTATAACGTTATACGTTATAGCCTAATAGTATATAACGTTATACGTTATGACGTAGTCGTATATAACGTTATACGTTATAACGTAATAGTATATAACGTTATACGTTGTAACGTAATAGTATATAACGTTATACGTTATAGCGTAACAGTATGTAACGTTATACGTTATAACGTAACAGTATGTAACGTTATACGTTATAACGTAACAGTATGTAACGTTATACGTTGTAACGTAACAGTATATAACTTTATATGTTATAAGGTAACATTATATAACGTTACACGTTATATCGTAATAGTATATAACGTGATATGTCATGATGTAATCGTATATAACTTTATACGTTATAACGTAGTATTATATAACGTTATACGTTATAACCTAATAGTATATAACGTTAACGTAATAGTATATAACGTTTTACGTTATAACGTAACAGTATGTAACGTTATACGTTATAACGTAATAGTATATAACGTTTTACGTTATAACGTAACAGTATGTAACGTTATACGTTATAACGTAACAGTATGTAACGTTATACGTTGTAACGTAACAGTATATACCTTTATATGTTATAAGCTAACATTATATAACGTTACACGTTATATCGTAATAGTATATAACGTGATACGTTATGACGTAATCGTATATAACTTTATACGTTATAACGTAATATTATATAACGTTATACGTTATAACGTAATAGTATATAACGTTATACGTTATAGCGTAATTGTATATAACGCTATACGTTATGACGTAATCGTATATAACGTTATACGTTATAACGTAATAGTATATAACGTTATACGTTATGACGCAATAATATATAACGTTATACGTTATAGCGTAATAGTATATAACGCTATACGTTACAGCGTAACAGTATGGAACGTAATACGTTATAACGTAACAGTATATAACGTTATACGTTATAACGTAATATTATATAACGTTATACGTTATAACCTTATAGTATATAATCTTAACGTAATAGTATATAACGTTATACGTTATGACGTAATAGTATAAAACGCTATACGTTATAGCGTAACAGTATGTAACGTTATACGTTATAACGTAACAGTATATAACGTTATACGTTATAACGTAATATTATATAACGTTATACGTTATAACCTAATAGTATATAATATTAACGTAATAGTATATAACGTCATACGTTATAAGGTAACAGTATATAACGTTATACGTTATAGCGTAATATTGTATAACGTTATACGTTATGGCCTAATAGTATATAACGTTATACGTGATGACGTAATCGTATATAACTTTATACGTTATAACGTAATATTATATAACGTTATACGTTATATCGTAATAGTATATAACGTTATACGTTGTAACGTAATAGTATATAACGTTATACGTTATAGCGTAACAGTATGTAACGTTATACGTTATAACGTAACAGTATGTAACGTTATACGTTATAACGTAACAGTATGCAACGTTATACGTTATAACGTAACAGTATGTAACGTTATACGTTGTAACGTAACAGTATATAACTTTATATGTTATAAGGTAACATTATATAACGTTACACGTTATATCGTAATAGTAGATAACGTGATATGTTATGATGTAATCGTATATAACTTTATACGTTATAACGTAATATTATATAACGTTATACGTTATAACGTAATAGTATATAACGTTATACGTTATAGCGTAATAGTATATAACGCTATACGTTATGACGTAATCGTATATAACGTTATACGTTTTAACGTAATAGTATATAACGTTATACGTTATGACGTAATAGTATATAATCTTAACGTAATAGTATATACCGTTATACGTTATAACGTAATAGTATAAGACGCTATACGTTATAGCGTAACAGTATGTAACGTTATACGTTATAACGTAACAGTATGTAACGTTATACGTTATAACGTAACAGTATGTAACGTTATACGTTATAACGTAACAGTATGTAACGTTATACGTTATAACGTAACGGTATATAACTTTATACGTTATATCGTAAGAGTATATAACGTTATACGTTATAGCGTAATATTGTATAACGTTATACGTTATAGCCTAATAGTATATAACGTTATACGTTATGCCGTAGTCGTATATAACGTTATACGTTGTAACGTAATAGTATATAATGTTATACGTTATAACGTAATAGTATATAACGTTATACGTTATAGCTTAATAGTATATAACGTTATACGTTACAGCGTAACAGTATGTAATGTTATACGTTATAACGTAACAGTATATAACTTTATATGTTACAAGGTAACATTATATAACGTTACACGTTATATCGTAATAGTATATAACGTTATACGTTATGACGTAATAGTATATAGCGTTATTCGTTATAGCGTAATAGTATATAACGCTATAAGTTACAGGGTAACAGTATGTAACGTTATAAGTTATAACGTAACAGTATATAACGTTATACGTTATAACGTAATATTATATAACGTTATACGTTATAACCTAATAGTATATAATCTTAACGTAATAGTATATAACGTTATACGTTATAACGTAATAGTATTTAACGCTATACGTTATAGCGTAACAGTATGTAACTCTATACGTTTTAACGTAACAGTATATAACGTTATACGTTATAGCGTAATATTGTATAACGTTATACGTTATAGCCTAATAGTATATAACGTTATACGTTATGACGTAGTCGTATATAACGTTATACGTTATAACGTAATAGTATATAACGTTATACGTTGTAACGTAATAGTATATAACGTTATACGTTATAGCGTAACAGTATGTAACGTTATACGTTATAACGTAACAGTATGTAACGTTATACGTTATAACGTAACAGTATGTAACGTTATACGTTGTAACGTAACAGTATATAACTTTATATGTTATAAGGTAACATTATATAACGTTACACGTTATATCGTAATAGTATATAACGTGATATGTCATGATGTAATCGTATATAACTTTATACGTTATAACGTAGTATTATATAACGTTATACGTTATAACCTAATAGTATATAACGTTAACGTAATAGTATATAACGTTTTACGTTATAACGTAACAGTATGTAACGTTATACGTTATAACGTAATAGTATATAACGTTTTACGTTATAACGTAACAGTATGTAACGTTATACGTTATAACGTAACAGTATGTAACGTTATACGTTGTAACGTAACAGTATATACCTTTATATGTTATAAGCTAACATTATATAACGTTACACGTTATATCGTAATAGTATATAACGTGATACGTTATGACGTAATCGTATATAACTTTATACGTTATAACGTAATATTATATAACGTTATACGTTATAACGTAATAGTATATAACGTTATACGTTATAGCGTAATTGTATATAACGCTATACGTTATGACGTAATCGTATATAACGTTATACGTTATAACGTAATAGTATATAACGTTATACGTTATGACGTAATAATATATAACGTTATACGTTATAGCGTAATAGTATATAACGCTATACGTTACAGGGTAACAGTATGGAACGTAATACGTTATAACGTAACAGTATATAACGTTATACGTTATAACGTAATATTATATAACGTTATACGTTATAACCTTATAGTATATAATCTTAACGTAATAGTATATAACGTTATACGTTATAACGTAATAGTATAAAACGCTATACGTTATAGCGTAACAGTATGTAACGTTATACGTTATAACGTAACAGTATATAACGTTATACGTTATAACGTAATATTATATAACGTTATACGTTATAACCTAATAGTATATAATCTTAACGTAATAGTATATAACGTCATACGTTATAAGGTAACAGTATATAACGTTATACGTTATAGCGTAATATTGTATAACGTTATACGTTATGGCCTAATAGTATATAACGTTATACGTGATGACGTAATCGTATATAACTTTATACGTTATAACGTAATATTATATAACGTTATACGTTATAACGTAATAGTATATAACGTTATACGTTATAGCGTAATAGTATATAACGCTATACGTTATGACGTAATCGTATATAACGTTATACGTTTTAACGTAATAGTATATAACGTTATACGTTATGACGTAATAGTATATAATCTTAACGTAATAGTATATACCGTTATACGTTATAACGTAATAGTATAAGACGCTATACGTTATAGCGTAACAGTATGTAACGTTATACGTTATAACGTAACAGTATGTAACGTTATACGTTATAACGTAACAGTATGTAACGTTATACGTTATAACGTAACAGTATGTAACGTTATACGTTGTAACGTAACAGTATATAACTTTATATGTTATAAGGTAACATTATATAACGTTACACGTTATATCGTAATAGTAGATAACGTGATATGTTATGATGTAATCGTATATAACTTTATACGTTATAACGTAATATTATATAACGTTATACGTTATAACGTAATAGTATATAACGTTATACGTTATGGCGTAATAGTATATAACGCTATACGTTATGACGTAATCGTATGTAACGTTATACGTTTTAACGTAATAGTATATAACGTTATACGTTATGACGTAATAGTATATAATCTTAACGTAATAGTATATACCGTTATACGTTATAACGTAATAGTATAAGACGCTATACGTTATAGCGTAACAGTATGTAACGTTTTACGTTATAACGTAACAGTATGTAACGTTATACGTTATAACGTATCAGTATATAACGTTATGCGTTATAGCGTAATAGTATATCACACTATACGTTATAGCGTAACAGTATGTAACTCTATACGTTATAACGTAACAGTATATAGCGTTATACGTTATAACGGAATAGTATATAAGGTTATACGTTATAACGTCACTATATATAACGTTATACGTTATATCGTAATAGTATATAAAGTTATACGTTATAGCGTAATATTGTATAGCGTTATACGTTATAGCCTAATAGTATATAACGTTATACGTTATGACGTAGTCGTATATAACGTTATACGTTATAACGTATTAGTATATAACGTTATACGTTATAACGTAATAGTATTTAACGCTATACGTTATAGCGTAACAGTATGTAACTCTATACGTTTTAACGTAACAGTACATACCGTTATACGTTATAGCGTAATATTGTATAACGTTATACGTTATAGCCTAATAGTATATAACGTTATACGTTATGACGTAGTCGTATATAACGTTATACGTTATAACGTAATAGTATATAACGTTATACGTTGTAACGTAATAGTATATAACGTTATACGTTATAACCTAATAGTATATAACGTTAACGTAATAGTATATAACGTTTTACGTTATAACGTAACAGTATGTAACGTTATACGTTACAGCGTAACAGTATGTAACGTTATACGTTATAACGTAGTAGTATATAACGTTATACGTTGTAACGTAATAGTATATAACGTTATACGTTATAACCTAATAGTATATAACGTTAACGTAATAGTATATAACGTTATACGTTATAACCTAATAGTATATAACGTTAACGTAATAGTATATAACGTTTTACGTTATAACGTAACAGTATGTAACGTTATACGTTATAACGTAATAGTACGTAACGTTATACGTTATAACGTAACGGTGTGTAACGTTATACGTTATAACGTAACAGTATGTAACGTTACACGTTGTAACGTAACAGTATATACCTTTATATGTTATAAGCTAACATTATATAACGTTACACGTTATATCGTAATAGTGTATAACGTGATACGTTATGACGTAATCGTATATAACTTTATACGTTATAACGTAATATTATATAACGTTATACGTTATAACGTAATAGTATATAACGTTATACGTTATAGCGTAATTGTATATAACGCTATACGTTATGACGTAATCGTATATAACGTTATACGTTATAACGTAATAGTATATAACGTTATACGTTATGACGTAGTAGTATATAACGTTATACGTTATAGCGTAATAGTATATAACGCTATACGTTACAGGGTAACAGTATGTACCGTAATACGTTATAACGTAACAGTAGATAACGTTATACGTTATAACGTAATATTATATAACGTTATACGTTATAACCTTATAGTATATAATCTTAACGTAATAGTATATAACGTTATACGTTATAACGTAATAGTATAAAACGCTATACGTTATAGCGCAACAGTATGTAACGTTATACGTTATAACGTAACAGTATATAACGTTATACGTTATAACGTAATATTATATAACGTTATACGTTATAACCTAATAGTATATAATCTTAACGTAATAGTATATAACGTCATACGTTATAAGGTAACAGTATGTAACGTTATACGGTATAGCGTAATATTGTATAACGTTATACGTTATAGCCTAATAGTATATAACGTTATACGTGATGACGTAATCGTATATAACTTTATACGTTATAACGTAATATTATATAACGTTATACGTTATAACGTAATAGTATATAACGTTATACGTTATAGCGTAATAGTATATAACGCTATACGTTATGACGTAATCGTATATAACGTTATACGTTATAACGTAATAGTATATAACGATATACGATATGACGTAATAGTATATAACGTTATACGTTACAGCGTAACAGTATGTAACGTTATACGTTATAAAGTAACAGTATATAAAGTTATACGTTATAACGTAATATGATATAACGTTATACGTTATAACCTAATAGTATATAATCTTAACGTAATAGTATATAACGTCATACGTTATAAGGTAACAGTATATAGCGTTATACGTTATAGCGTAATATTGTATAACGTTATACGTTATAGCCTAATGGTATATAACGTTATACGTGATGACGTATTCGTATATAACGTTATACGTTATAACGTAATAGTATATAACGTTATACGTTATAACGTAATATTATATAACGTTATACGTTATAACCTAATATTATATAACGTTAACGTAATAGTCTATAACGTTTTACGTTATAACGTAACAGTATGTAACGTTATACGTTATAACGTAACGGTATATAACTTTATACGTTATATGGTAATAGTATATAACGTTATACGTTATAGCGTAATATTGTATAACGTTATACGTTATAGCCTAATAGTATATAACGTTATACGTTATGCCGTAGTCGTATATAACGTTATACGTTGTAACGTAATAGTATATAATGTTATACGTTATAACGTAATAGTATATAACGTTATACGTTATAGCTTAATAGTATATAACGTTATACGTTACAGCGTAACAGTATGTAACGTTATACGTTATAACGTAACAGTATATAACTTTATATGTTACAAGGTAACATTATATAACGTTACACGTTATATCGTAATAGTATATAACGTTATACGTTATGACGTAATAGTATATAACATTATACGTTATAGCGTAATATTGTATAACGATATACGTTATAGCCTAATAGTATATAACGTTATACGTTATGACGTAGTCGTATATAACGTTATACCTTATAACGTAATAGTATATAACGGGATACGTTATGACGTATTCGCATATAACGTTATACGTTATAACGTAATAGTATATAACGTTATACGTTATAACCTAACAGTGTGTAACGTTATACGTTGTAACGTAACAGTATATAACTTTATATGTTACAAGGTAACATTATATAACGTTACACGTTATATCGTAATAGTATATAACGTTATACGTTATGACGTAATAGTATATAGCGTTATTCGTTATAGCGTAATAGTATATAACGCTATAAGTTACAGGGTAACAGTATGTAACGTTATAAGTTATAACGTAACAGTATATAACGTTATACGTTATAACGTAGTATTATATAACGTTATACGTTATAACCTAATAGTATATAATCTTAACGTAATAGTATATAACGTTATACGTTATAATGTAATAGTATTTAACGCTATACGTTATAGCGTAACAGTATGTAACTCTATACGTTTTAACGTAACAGTATATAACGTTATACGTTATGACGTAATCGTATATAACGTTATACGTTATAACGTAATAGTATATAACGTTATACGTTATGACGTAATAGTATATAACGTTATACGTTATAGCGTAATAGTATATAACGCGATACGTTACAGGGTAACAGTATGTATCGTAATACGTTATAACGTAACAGTAGATAACGTTATACGTTATAACGTAATATTATATAACGTTATACGTTATAACCTTATAGTATATAATCTTAACGTAATAGTATATAACATTATACGTTATAACGTAATAGTATAAAACGCTATACGTTATAGCGTAACAGTATGTAACGTTATACGTTATAACGTAACAGTATATAACGTTATACGTTATAACGTAATATTATATAACGTTATACGTTATAACCTAATAGTATATAATCTTAACGTAATAGTATATAACGTCATACGTTATAAGGTAACAGTATGTAACGTTATACGTTATAGCGTAATATTGTATAACGTTATACGTTATAGCCTAATAGTATATAACGTTATACGTGATGACGTAATCGTATATAACTTTATACGTTATAACGTAATATTATATAACGTTATACGTTATAACGTAATAGTATATAACGTTATACGTTATAGCGTAATAGTATATAACGCTATACGTTATGACGTAATCGTATATAACGTTATACGTTACAACGTAATAGTATATAACGCTATACGTTACAGGGTAACAGTATGGAACGTAATACGTTATAACGTAACAGTATATAACGTTATACGTTATAACGTAATATTATATAACGTTATACGTTATAACCTTATAGTATATAATCTTAACGTAATAGTATATAACGTTATACGTTATAACGTAATAGTATAAAACGCTATACGTTATAGCGTAACAGTATGTAACGTTATACGTTATAACGTAACAGTATATAACGTTATACGTTATAACGTAATATTATATAACGTTATACGTTATAGCGTAATATTGTATAACGTTATACGTTATAGCCTAATGGTATATAACGTTATACGTGATGACGTATTCGTATATAACGTTATACGTTATAACGTAATAGTATATAACGTTATACGTTATAACGTAATATTATATAACGTTATACGTTATAACCTAATATTATATAACGTTAACGTAATAGTCTATAACGTGTTACGTTATAACGTAACACTATGTGACGTTATACGTTATAACGTAACAGTATGTAACGTTATACGTTATAACGTAACAGTATGTAACGTTATACGTTATAACGTAACAGTATGTAACGTTATACGTTATAACGTAACGGTATATAACTTTATACGTTATATCGTAATAGTATATAACGTTATACGTTATAGCGTAATATTGTATAACGTTATACGTTATAGCCTAATAGTATATAACGTTATACGTTATGCCGTAGTCGTATATAACGTTATACGTTGTAACGTAATAGTATATAATGTTATACGTTATAACGTAATAGTATATAACGTTATACGTTATAGCTTAATAGTATATAACGCTATACGTTACAGCGTATCAGTATGTAACGTTATACGTTATAACGTAACAGTATATAACTTTATATGTTACAAGGTAACATTATATAACGTTACACGTTATATCGTAATAGTATATAACGTTATACGTTATGACGTAATAGTATATAACATTATACGTTATAGCGTAATATTGTATAACGATATACGTTATAGCCTAATAGTATATAACGTTATACGTTATGACGTAGTCGTATATAACGTTATACCTTATAACGTAATAGTATATAACGGGATACGTTATGACGTATTCGCATATAACGTTATACGTTATAACGTAATAGTATATAACGTTATACGTTATAACCTAACAGTATGTAACGTTATACGTTGTAACGTAACAGTATATAACTTTATATGTTACAAGGTAACATTATATAACGTTACACGTTATATCGTAATAGTATATAACGTTATACGTTATGACGTAATAGTATATAGCGTTATTCGTTATAGCGTAATAGTATATAACGCTATAAGTTACAGGGTAACAGTATGTAACGTTATAAGTTATAACGTAACAGTATATAACGTTATACGTTATAACGTAATATTATATAACGTTATACGTTATAACCTAATAGTATATAATCTTAACGTAATAGTATATAACGTTATACGTTATAACGTAATAGTATTTAACGCTATACGTTATAGCGTAACAGTATGTAACTCTATACGTTTTAACGTAACAGTATATAACGTTATACGTTATAGCGTAATATTGTATAACGTTATACGTTATAGCCTAATAGTATATAACGTTATACGTTATGACGTAGTCGTATATAACGTTATACGTTATAACGTAATAGTATATAACGTTATACGTTGTAACGTAATAGTATATAACGTTATACGTTATAGCGTAACAGTATGTAACGTTATACGTTATAACGTAACAGTATGTAACGTTATACGTTATAACGTAACAGTATGTAACGTTATACGTTGTAACGTAACAGTATATAACTTTATATGTTATAAGGTAACATTATATAACGTTACACGTTATATCGTAATAGTATATAACGTGATATGTCATGATGTAATCGTATATAACTTTATACGTTATAACGTAGTATTATATAACGTTATACGTTATAACCTAATAGTATATAACGTTAACGTAATAGTATATAACGTTTTACGTTATAACGTAACAGTATGTAACGTTATACGTTATAACGTAATAGTATATAACGTTTTACGTTATAACGTAACAGTATGTAACGTTATACGTTATAACGTAACAGTATGTAACGTTATACGTTGTAACGTAACAGTATATACCTTTATATGTTATAAGCTAACATTATATAACGTTACACGTTATATCGTAATAGTATATAACGTGATACGTTATGACGTAATCGTATATAACTTTATACGTTATAACGTAATATTATATAACGTTATACGTTATAACGTAATAGTATATAACGTTATACGTTATAGCGTAATTGTATATAACGATATACGTTATGACGTAATCGTATATAACGTTATACGTTATAACGTAATAGTATATAACGTTATAAGTTATGACGTAATAATATATAACGTTATACGTTATAGCGTAATAGTATATAACGCTATACGTTACAGGGTAACAGTATGGAACGTAATACGTTATAACGTAACAGTATATAACGTTATACGTTATAACGTAATATTATATAACGTTATACGTTATAACCTTATAGTATATAATCTTAACGTAATAGTATATAACGTTATACGTTATAACGTAATAGTATAAAACGCTATACGTTATAGCGTAACAGTATGTAACGTTATACGTTATAACGTAACAGTATATAACGTTATACGTTATAACGTAATATTATATAACGTTATACGTTATAACCTAATAGTATATAATCTTAGCGTAATAGTATATAACGTCATACGTTATAAGGTAACAGTATATAACGTTATACGTTATAGCGTAATATTGTATAACGTTATACGTTATGGCCTAATAGTATATAACGTTATACGTGATGACGTAATCGTATATAACTTTATACGTTATAACGTAATATTATATAACGTTATACGTTATAACGTAATAGTATATAACGTTATACGTTGTAACGTAAGAGTATATAACGTTATACGTTATAGCGTAACAGTATGTAACGTTATACGTTATAACGTAACAGTATGTAACGTTATACGTTATAACGTAACAGTATGCAACGTTATACGTTATAACGTAACAGTATGTAACGTTATACGTTTTAACGTAACAGTATATAACTTTATAGGTTATAAGGTAACATTATATAACGTTACACGTTATATCGTAATAGTAGATAACGTGATATGTTATGATGTAATCGTATATAACTTTATACGTTATAACGTAATATTATATAACGTTATACGTTATAACGTAATAGTATATAACGTTATACGTTATAGCGTAATAGTATATAACGCTATACGTTATGACGTAATCGTATATAACGTTATACGTTTTAACGTAATAGTATATAACGTTATACGTTATGACGTAATAGTATATAATCTTAACGTAATAGTATATACCGTTATACGTTATAACGTAATAGTATAAGACGCTATACGTTATAGCGTAACAGTATGTAACGTTATACGTTATAACGTAACAGTATGTAACGTTATACGTTATAACGTAACAGTATGTAACGTTATACGTTATAACGTAACAGTATGTAACGTTATACGTTGTAACGTAACAGTATATAACTTTATATGTTATAAGGTAACATTATATAACGTTACACGTTATATCGTAATAGTAGATAACGTGATATGTTATGATGTAATCGTATATAACTTTATACGTTATAACGTAATATTATATAACGTTATACGTTATAACGTAATAGGATATAACGTTATACGTTATGGCGTAATAGTATATAACGCTATACGTTATGACGTAATCGTATATAACGTTATACGTTTTAACGTAATAGTATATAACGTTATACGTTATGACGTAATAGTATATAATCTTAACGTAATAGTATATACCGTTATACGTTATAACGTAATAGTATAAGACGCTATACGTTATAGCGTAACAGTATGTAACGTTTTACGTTATAACGTAACAGTATGTAACGTTATACGTTATAACGTAATAGTATTTAACGCTATACGTTATAGCGTAACAGTATGTAACTCTATACGTTTTAACGTAACAGTACATACCGTTATACGTTATAGCGTAATATTGTATAACGTTATACGTTATAACCTTATAGTATATAATCTTAACGTAATAGTATATAACGTTATACGTTATAACGTAATAGTATAAAACGCTATACGTTATAGCGTAACAGTATGTAACGTTATACGTTATAACGTAACAGTATATAACGTTATACGTTATAACGTAATATTATATAACGTTACACGTTATACCCTAATAGTATATAATCTTAACGTAATAGTATATAACGTCATACGTTATAAGGTAACAGTATATAACGTTATACGTTATAGCGTAATATTGTATAACGTTATACGTTATAGCCTAATAGTATATAACGTTATACGTGATGACGTAATCGTATATAACTTTATACGTTATAACGTAATATTATATAACGTTATACGTTATAACGTAATAGTATATAACGTTATACGTTATAGCGTAATAGTATATAACGCTATACGTTATGACGTAATCGTATATAACGTTATACGTTATAACGTAATAGTATATAACGTTATACGATATGACGTAATAGTATATAACGTTATACGTTACAGCGTAACAGTATGTAACGTTATACGTTATAAAGTAACAGTATATAACGTTATACGTTATAACGTAATATTATATAACGTTATACGTTATAACCTAATATTATATAACGTTATACGTTATAGCCTAATGGTATATAACGTTATACGTGATGACGTATTCGTATATAACGTTATACGTTATAACGTAATAGTATATAACGTTATACGTTATAACGTAATATTATATAACGTTATACGTTATAACCTAATATTATATAACGTTAACGTAATAGTCTATAACGTTTTACGTTATAACGTAACACTATGTGACGTTATACGTTATAACGTAACAGTATGTAACGTTATACGTTATAACGTAACGGTGTGTAACGTTATACGTTATAACGTAACAGTATGTAACGTTACACGTTGTAACGTAACAGTATATACCTTTATATGTTATAAGCTAACATTATATAACGTTACACGTTATATCGTAATAGTATATAACGTGATACGTTATGACGTAATCGTATATAACTTTATACGTTATAACGTAATATTATATAACGTTATACGTTATAACGTAATAGTATATAACGTTATACGTTATAGCGTAATTGTATATAACGCTATACGTTATGACGTAATCGTATATAACGTTATACGTTATAACGTAATAGTATATAACGTTATACGTTAAGACGTAATAGTATATAACGTTATACGTTATAGCGTAATAGTATATAACGCTATACGTTACAGGGTAACAGTATGTAACGTAATACGTTATAACGTAACAGTAGATAACGTTATACGTTATAACGTAATATTATATAACGTTATACGTTATAACCTTATAGTATATAATTTTAACGTAATAGTATATAACGTTATACGTTATAACGTAATAGTATAAAACGCTATACGTTATAGCGTAACAGTATGTAACGTTATACGTTATAACGTAACAGTATATAACGTTATACGTTATAACGTAATATTATATAACGTTATACGTTATAACCTAATAGTATATAATCTTAACGTAATAATATATAACGTCATACGTTATAAGGTAACAGTATATAACGTTATACGTTATAGCGTAATATTGTATAACGTTATACGTTATAGCCTAATAGTATATAACGTTATACGCGATGACGTAATCATATATAACTTTATACGTTATAACGTAATATTATATAACGTTATACGTTATAACGTAATAGTATATAACGTTATACGTTATAGCGTAATAGTATATAACGCTATACGTTATGACGTAATCGTATATAACGTTATACGTTATAACGTAATAGTATATAACGTTATACGATATGACGTAATAGTATATAACGTTATACGTTACAGCGTAACAGTATGTAACGTTATACGTTATAAAGTAACAGTATATAACGTTATACGTTATAACGTAATATTATATAACGTTATACGTTATAACCTAATAGTATATAATCTTAACGTAATAGTATATAACGTCATACGTTATAAGGTAACAGTATATAGCGTTATACGTTATAGCGTAATATTGTATAACGTTATACGTTATAGCCTAATGGTATATAACGTTATACGTGATGACGTATTCGTATATAACGTTATACATTATAACGTAATAGTATATAACGTTATACGTTATAACGTAATATTATATAACGTTATACGTTATAACCTAATATTATATAACGTTAACGTAATAGTCTATAACGTTTTACGTTATAACGTAACACTATGTGACGTTATACGTTATAAAGTAACAGTATATAACGTTATACGTTATAACGTAACGGTATATAACTTTATACGTTATATCGTAATAGTATATAACGTTATACGTTATAGCGTAATATTGTATAACGTTATACGTTATAGCCTAATAGTATATAACGTTATACGTTATGCCGTAGTCGTATATAACGTTATACGTTGTAACGTAATAGTATATAATGTTATACGTTATAACGTAATAGTATATAACGTTATACGTTATAGCTTAATAGTATATAACGCTATACGTTACAGCGTAACAGTATGTAACGTTATACGTTATAACGTAACAGTATATAACTTTATATGTTACAAGGTAACATTATATAACGTTACACGTTATATCGTAATAGTATATAACGTTATACGTTATGACGTAATAGTATATAACATTATGCGTTATAGCGTAATATTGTATAACGATATACGTTATTGCCTAATAGTATATAACGTTATACGTTATGACGTAGTCGTATATAACGTTATACCTTATAACGTAATAGTATATAACGGGATACGTTATAGCGTAATATTGTATAACGATATACGTTATAGCCTAATAGTATATAACGTTATACGTTATGACGTAGTCGTATATAACGTTATACCTTATAACGTAATAGTATATAACGGGATACGTTATGACGTATTCGTATATAACGTTATACGTTATAACGTAATAGTATATAACGTTATACGTTATAACGTAACAGTATGTAACGTTATACGTTGTAACGTAACAGTATATAACTTTATATGTTACAAGGTAACATTATATAACGTTACACGTTATATCGTAATAGTATATAACGTTAT
Source organism: Bombus sonorus (assembly GCA_029958995.1). NCBI lineage: Eukaryota > Metazoa > Arthropoda > Insecta > Hymenoptera > Apidae > Bombus > Bombus sonorus. The sequence goes on from JARWAU010000006.1 coordinate 19,426,229, forward strand.
ACGTTATGACGTAATAGTATATAGCGTTATACGTTATAGCGTAATAGTATATAACGCTATAAGTTACAGGGTAACAGTATGTAACGTTATAAGTTATAACGTAACGGTATATAACGTTATACGTTATAACGTAATATTATATAACGTTATACGTTATAACCTAATAGTATATAATCTTAACGTAATAGTATATAACGTCATACGTTATAAGGTAACAGTATATAACGTTATACGTTATAGCGTAATATTGTATAACGTTATACGTTATAGCATAATAGTATATAACGTTATACGTGATGACGTAATCGTATATAACTTTATACGTTATAACGTAATATTATATAACGTTATACGTTATAACGTAATAGTATATAACGTTATACGTTATAGCATAATAGTATATAACGCTATACGTTATGACGTAATCGTATATAACGTTATACGTTATAACGTAATAGTATATAACGTTATACGATATGACGTAATAGTATATAACGTTATACGTTACAGCGTAACAGTATGTAACGTTATACGTTATAAAGTAACAGTATATAACGTTATACGTTATAACGTAATATTATATAACGTTATTCGTTATACCCTAATAGTATATAATCTTAACGTAATAGTATATAACGTCATACGTTATAAGGTAACAGTATATAGCGTTATACGTTATAGCGTAATATTGTATAACGTTATACGTTATAGCCTAATGGTATATAACGTTATACGTGATGACGTATTCGTATATAACGTTATACGTTATAACGTAATAGAATATAACGTTATACGTTATAACGTAATATTATATAACGTTATACGTTATAACCTAATATTATATAACGTTAACGTAATAGTCTATAACGTTTTACGTTATAACGTAACACTATGTGACGTTATACGTTATAACGTAACAGTATGTAACGTTATACGTTATAACGTAACAGTATGTAACGTTATACGTTATAACGTAACAGTATGTAACGTTATACGTTATAACGTAACGGTATATAACTTTATACGTTATATCGTAATAGTATATAACGTTATACGTTATAGCGTAATATTGTATAACGTTATACGTTATAGCCTAATAGTATATAACGTTATACGTTATGCCGTAGTCGTATATAACGTTATACGTTGTAACGTAATAGTATATAATGTTATACGTTATAACGTAATAGTATATAACGTTATACGTTATAGCTTAATAGTATATAACGCTATACGTTACAGCGTAACAGTATGTAACGTTATACGTTATAACGTAACAGTATATAACTTTATATGTTACAAGGTAACATTATATAACGTTACACGTTATATCGTAATAGTATATAACGTTATACGTTATGACGTAATAGTATATAACATTATACGTTATAGCGTAATATTGTATAACGATATACGTTATAGCCTAATAGTATATAACGTTATACGTTATGACGTAGTCGTATATAACGTTATACCTTATAACGTAATAGTATATAACGGGATACGTTATGACGTATTCGTATATAACGTTATACGTTATAACGTAATAGTATATAACGTTATACGTTATAACGTAACAGTATGTAACGTTATACGTTGTAACGTAACAGTATATAACTTTATATGTTACAAGGTAACATTATATAACGTTACACGTTATATCGTAATAGTATATAACGTTACACGTTATGACGTAATAGTATATAGCGTTATACGTTATAGCGTAATAGTATATAACGCTATAAGTTACAGAGTAACAGTATGTAACGTTATAAGTTATAACGTAACGGTATATAACGTTATACGTTATAACGTAATATTACATAACGTTATACGTTATAACCTAATAGTATATAATCTTAACGTAATAGTATATAACGTCATACATTATAAGGTAACAGTATATAACGTTATACGTTATAGCGTAATATTGTATAACGTTATACGTTATAGCCTAATAGTATATAACGTTATACGTGATGACGTAATCGTATATAACTTTATACGTTATAACGTAATATTATATAACGTTATACGTTATAACCTAATAGTATATAACCTTAACGTAATAGTATATAACGTCATACGTTATAAGGTAACAGTATATAGCGTTATACGTTATAGCGTAATATTGTATAACGTTATACGTTATAGCCTAATGGTATATAACGTTATACGTGATGACGTATTCGTATATAACGTTATACGTTATAACGTAATAGAATATAACGTTATACGTTATAACGTAATATTATATAACGTTATACGTTATAACCTAATATTATATAACGTTAACGTAATAGTCTATAACGTTTTACGTTATAACGTAACACTATGTGACGTTATACGTTATAACGTAACAGTATGTAACGTTATACGTTATAACGTAACAGTATGTAACGTTATACGTTATAACGTAACAGTATGTAACGTTATACGTTATAACGTAACGGTATATAACTTTATACGTTATATCGTAATAGTATATAACGTTATACGTTATAGCGTAATATTGTATAACGTTATACGTTATAGCCTAATAGTATATAACGTTATACGTTATGCCGTAGTCGTATATAACGTTATACGTTGTAACGTAATAGTATATAATGTTATACGTTATAACGTAATAGTATATAACGTTATACGTTATAGCGTAACAGTATGTAACGTTATACGTTATAACGTAACAGTATGTAACGTTATACGTTATAGCGTAATATTGTATAACGTTATACGTTATAGCCTAATAGTATATAACGTTATACGTTATGACGTAGTCGTATATAACGTTATACGTTATAACGTAATAGTATATAACGTTATACGTTGTAACCTAATAGTATATAACGTTATACGTTATAGCGTAACAGTATGTAACGTTATACGTTATAACGTAACAGTATGTAACGTTATACGTTATAACGTAACAGTATGTAACGTTATACGTTGTAACGTAACAGTATATAACTTTATATGTTATAAGGTAACATTATATAACGTTACACGTTATATCGAAATAGTATATAACGTGACATGTCATGATGTAATCGTATATAACTTTATACGTTGTAACGTAGTATTATATAACGTTATACGTTATAACCTAATAGTATATAACGTTAACGTAATAGTATATAAAGTTTTACGTTATAACGTAACAGTATGTAACGTTATACGTTATAACGTAATAGTATATAACGTTTTACGTTATAACGTAACAGTATGTAACGTTATACGTTATAACGTAACAGTATGTAACGTTATACGTTGTAACGTAACAGTATATACCTTTATATGTTATAAGCTAACATTATATAACGTTACACGTTATATCGTAATAGTATATAACGTGATACGTTATGACGTAATCGTATATAACTTTATACGTTATAACGTAATATTATATAACGTTATACGTTATAACGTAATAGTATATAACGTTATACGTTATAGCGTAATGGTATATAACGCTATACGTTATGACGTAATCGTATATAACGTTATACGTTATAACGTAATAGTATATAACGTTATACGTTATGACGTAATAGTATATAACGTTATACGTTATAGCGTAATAGTATATAACGCTATACGTTACAGGGTAACAGTATGGAACGTAATACGTTATAACGTAACAGTATATAACGTTATACGTTATAACGTAATATTATATAACGTTATACGTTATAACCTTATAGTATATAATCTTAACGTAATAGTATATAACGTTATACGTTATAACGTAATAGTATAAAACGCTATACGTTATAGCGTAACAGTATGTAACGTTATACGTTATAGCGTAATATTGTATAACGTTATACGTTATAGCCTAATAGTATATAACGTTATACGTGATGACGTAATCGTATATAACTTTATACGTTATAACGTAATATTATATAACGTTATACGTTATAGCCTAATAGTATATAATCTTAACGTAATAGTATATAACGTCATACGTTATAAGGTAACAGTATATAACGTTATACGTTATAGCGTAATATTGTATAACGTTATACGTTATAGCCTAATAGTATATAACGTTATACGTGATGACGTAATCGTATATAACTTTATACGTTATAACGTAATATTATATAACGTTATACGTTATAACGTAATAGTATATAACGTTATACGTTGTAACGTAATAGTATATAACGTTATACGTTATAGCGTAACAGTATGTAACGTTATACGTTATAACGTAACAGTATGTAACGTTATACGTTATAACGTAACAGTATGTAACGTTATACTTTATAACGTAACGGTATGTAACGTTATACGTTGTAACGTAACAGTATATAACTTTATATGTTATAAGGTGACATTATATAACGTTACACGTTATATCGTAATAGTAGATAACGTGATATGTTATGATGTAATCGTATATAACTTTATACGTTATAACGTAATATTATATAACGTTATACGTTATAACGTAATAGTATATAACGTTATACGTTATAGCGTAATAGTATATAACGCTATACGTTATGACGTAATCGTATATAACGTTATACGTTTTAACGTAATAGTATATAACGTTATACGTTATAACGTAATAGTATAAGATTGCTATACGTTATAGCGTAACAGTATGTAACGTTATACGTTATAACGTAACAGTATGTAACGTTATACGTTATAACGTAACAGTATGTAACGTTATACGTTATAACGTAACAGTATGTAACGTTATACGTTGTAACGTAACAGTATATAACTTTATATGTTATAAGGTAACATTATATAACGTTACACGTTATATCGTAATAGTAGATAACGTGATATGTTATGATGTAATCGTATATAACTTTATACGTTATAACGTAATATTATATAACGTTATACGTTATAACGTAATAGTATATAACGTTATACGTTATAGCGTAATAGTATATAACGCTATACGTTATGACGTAATCGTATATAACGTTATACGTTTTAACGTAATAGTATATAACGTTATACGTTATGACGTAATAGTATATAATCTTAACGTAATAGTATATACCGTTATACGTTATAACGTAATAGTATAAGACGCTATACGTTATAGCGTAACAGTATGTAACGTTTTACGTTATAACGTAACAGTATGTAACGTTATACGTTATAACGTATCAGTATATAACGTTATGCGTTATAGCGTAATAGTATATCACACTATACGTTATAGCGTAACAGTATGTAACTCTATACGTTATAACGTAACAGTATATAGCGTTATACGTTATAACGGAATAGTATATAAGGTTATACGTTATAGCGTAACAGTATGTAACTCTATACGTTTTAACGTAACAGTATATACCTTTATATGTTATAAGCTAACATTATATAACGTTACACGTTATAGCGTAATAATATATAACGTGATACGTTATGACGTAATCGTATATAACTTTATACGTTATAACGTAATATTATATAACGTTATACGTTATAACGTAATAGTATAAAACGCTATACGTTATAGCGTAACAGTATGTAACGTTATACGTTATAACGTAACAGTATATAACGATATACGTTATAACGTAATATTATATAACGTTATACGTTATAACCTAATAGTATATAATCTTAACGTAATAGTATATAACGTCATACGTTATAAGGTAACAGTATATAACGTTATACGTTATAGCGTAATATTGTATAACGTTATACGTTATAGCCTAATAGTATATAACGTTATACGTGATGACGTAATCGTATATAACTTTATACGTTATAACGTAATATTATATAACGTTATACGTTATAACGTAATAGTATATAACGTTATACGTTATAGCGTAATAGTATATAACGCTATACGTTATGACGTAATCGTATATAACGTTATACGTTATAACGTAATAGTATATAACGTTATACGATATGACGTAATAGTATATAACGTTATACGTTACAGCGTAACAGTATGTAACGTTATACGTTATAAAGTAACAGTATATAACGTTATACGTTATAACGTAATATTATATAACGTTATACGTTATAACCTAATAGTATATAATCTTAACGTTATAGTATATAACGTCATACGTTATAAGGTAACAGTATATAGCGTTATACGTTATAGCGTAATATTGTATAACGTTATACGTTATAGCCTAATGGTATATAACGTTATACGTGATGACGTATTCGTATATAACGTTATACGTTATAACGTAATAGTATATAACGTTATACGTTATAACGTAATATTATATAACGTTATACGTTATAACCTAATAGTATATAATCTTAACGTTATAGTATATAACGTCATACGTTATAAGGTAACAGTATATAGCGTTATACGTTATAGCGTAATATTGTATAACGTTATACGTTATAGCCTAATAGTATATAACCTTATACGTTATGCCGTAGTCGTATATAACGTTATACGTTATAACGTAATACTACATAATGTTATACGTTATAACGTAATAGTATATAACGTTATACGTTATAACGTAATAGTATATAACGTTATACGTTATAACGTAACAGTATGTAACGTTATACGTTGTAACGTAACAGTATATAACTTTATATGTTACAAGGTAACATTATATAACGTTACACGTTATATCGTAATAGTATATAACGTTATACGTTATGACGTAATAGTATATAGCGTTATACGTTATAGCGTAATAGTATATAACGCTATAAGTTACAGGGTAACAGTATGTAACGTTATAAGTTATTACGTAACAGTATATAACGTTATACGTTATAACGTAATATTATATAACGTTATACGTTATAACCTAATAGTATATAATCTTAACGTAATAGTATATAACGTTATACGTTATAACGTAATAGTATAAAGCGCTATACGTTATAGCGTAACAGTATGTAACGTTATACGTTATAACGTAATAGTATGTAACGTTATACGTTATAACGTAATAGTATTTAACGCTATACGTTATAGCGTAACAGTATGTAACTCTATACGTTTTAACGTAACAGTATATAACGTTATACGTTATAGCGTAATATTGTATAACGTTATACGTTATAGCCTAATAGTATATAACGTTATACGTTATAACGTAATAGTATATAACGTTATACGTTATAACGTAATAGTATTTAACGCTATACGTTATAGCGTAACAGTACGCAACGTTATACGTTATAACGTAACAGTATGTAACGTTATACGTTGTAACGTAACAGTATATAACTTTATATGTTATAAGGTAACATTATATAACGTTACACGTTATATCGTAATAGTAGATAACGTGATATGTTATGATGTAATCGTATATAACTTTATACGTTATAACGTAATATTATATAACGTTATCCGTTATAACGTAATAGTATATAACGTTATACGTTATAGCGTAATAGTATATAACGTGATATGTTATGATGTAATCGTATATAACGTTATACGTTATAACGTAATAGTATATAACGTTATACGTTATGACGTAATAGTATATAATCTTAACGTAATAGTATATACCGTTATACGTTATAACGTAATAGTATAAAACGCTATACGTTATAGCGTAACAGTATGTAACGTTATACGTTATAACGTAACAGTATGTAACGTTTTACGTTATAACGTAACAGTATGTAACGTTATACGTTATAACGTATCAGTATATAACGTTATACGTTATTGCGTAATAGTATATCACACTATACGTTATAGCGTAACAGTATGTAACTTTATACGTTATAACGTAACAGTATATAGCGTTATACGTTATAACGGAATAGTATATAAGGTTATACGTTATAACGTCACTATATATGACGTTATACGTTATATCGTAATAGTATATAACGTTATACGTTATAGCGTAATATTGTATAGCGTTATACGTTATAGCCTAATAGTATATAACGTTATACGTTATGACGTAGTCGTATATAACGTTATACGTTATAACGTATTAGTATATAACGTTATACGTTATAACGTAATAGTATTTAACGCTATACGTTATAGCGTAACAGTATGTAACTCTATACGTTTTAACGTAACAGTATATAACGTTATACGTTATAGCGTAATATTGTATAACGTTATACGTTATAGCCTAATAGTATATAACGTTATACGTTATGACGTAGTCGTATATAACGTTATACGTTATACCGTAATAGTATATAACGTTATACGTTGTAACGTAATAGTATATAACGTTATACGTTATAACGTAACGGTGTGTAACGTTATACGTTATAACGTAACGGTGTGTAACGTTATACGTTATAACGTAACAGTATGTAACGTTACACGTTGTAACGTAACAGTATATACCTTTATATGTTATAAGCTAACATTATATAACGTTACACGTTATATCGTAATAGTATATAACGTGATACGTTATGACGTAATCGTATATAACTTTATACGTTATAACGTAACAGTATGTAACGTTATACGTTATAACGTAACAGTATGTGACGTTATACGTTATAACGTAACAGTATGTAACGTTACACGATGTAACGTAACAGTATATAACTTTATATGTTATAAGGTAACATTATATAACGTTACACGTTATATCGTAATAGTATATAACGTGATACGTTATGACGTAATCGTATATAACTTTATACGTTATAACGTAATATTATATAACGTTATACGTTATAACGTAATAGTATATAACGTTATGCGTTAGAGCGTAATAGTATATAACGCTATACGTTATGACGTAATCGTATATAACGTTATACGTTATAACGTAATATTATATAACGTTATACGTTATAACGGAACAGTATATAACGTTATACGTTATAACGTAACAGTATATAACGTTATACGTTATTACGTAATCGTATATAACGTTGTACGTTATAACGTAATAGTATATAACGTTATACGTTATAACGTAGTAGTATATAACGTTATACGTTATAACGTAATAGTATATAACGTTATACGTTATAGCGTAACGGTATATAACTTTATACGTTATATCGTAATAGTATATAACGTTATACGTTATAGCGTAATATTGTATAACGTTATACGTTATAGCCTAATAGTATATAACGTTATACGTTATGCCGTAGTCGTATACAACGTTATACGTTATAACGTAATACTACATAATGTTATACGTTATAACGTAATAGTATATAACGTTATACGTTATAACGTAATAGTATATAACGTTATACGTTATAACGTAACAGTATGTAACGTTATAAGTTATAACGTAACAGTATATAACGTTATACGTTATAACGTAATATTATATAACGTTATACGTTATAACCTAATAGTATATAATCTTAACGTAATAGTATATAACGTTATACGTTATAACGTAATAGTATAAAGCGCTATACGTTATAGCGTAACAGTATGTAATGTTATACGTTATAACGTAACAGTATGTAACGTTATACGTTATAACGTAACAGTATGTAACGTTATACGTTATAACGTAACAGTATGTAACGTTATACGTTGTAACGTAACAGTATGTAACGTTACACGTTGTAACGTAACAGTATATAACTTTATATGTTATAAGGTAACATTATATAACGTTACACGTTATATCGTAAAAGTATATAACGTGATACGTTATGACGTAATCGTATATAACTTTATACGTTATAACGTAACAGTATATAACGTTATACGTTATAACGTAATAGTATATAACGTTATACGTTATAGCGTAATAGTATGTAACGTTATACGTCATAACGGAACAGTATATAACGTTATACGTTATAACGTAACAGTATGTAACGTTATACGTTATAACGTAACAGTATGTAACGTTATACGTTATAACGTAATAGTATATAACGTTATACGTTATGACGTAATCGTATATAACGTTATACGTGATGACGTATTCGTATATAACGTTATACGTTATAACGTAATAGTATATAACGTTATACGTTATAACGTAATATTATATAACGTTATACGTTATAACCTAATATTATATAACGTTAACGTAATAGTCTATAACGTTTTACGTTATAACGTAACGGTATGTAACGTTCTACGTTATAACGTAACACTATGTAACGTTATACGTTATAACGTAACAGTATGTAACGTTATACGTTATAACGTAACAGTATGTAACGTTATACGTTATAACGTAACAGTATATAACTTTATATGTTACAAGGTAACATTACATAACATTACACGTTATATCGTAATAGTATATAACGTTATACGTTATGACGTAATAGTATATAACGTTATACGTTATAGCGTATTATTGTATAACGTTATACGTTATAGCCTAATAGTATATAACGTTATACGTTATGACGTTGTCGTATATAACGTTATACGTTATAACGTAATAGTATATAACGTTATACGTTATGACGTAATCGTATATAACGTTATACGTGATGACGTATTCGTATATAACGTTATACGTTATAACGTAATAGTATATAACGTTATACGTTATAACGTAATATTATATAACGTTATACGTTATAACCTAATATTATATAACGTTAACGTAATAGTCTATAACGTTTTACGTTATAACGTAACGGTATGTAACGTTATACGTTATAACGTAACACTATGTAACGTTATACGTTATAACGTAACAGTATGTAACGTTATACGTTATAACGTAACAGTATGTAACGTTATACGTTATAACGTAACAGTATGTAACGTTATTCCTTATAACGTAACAGTATATAACGTTATACGTTATAACGTAATAGTATATATCGTTATACGTTATAGCGTAATAGTATATAACGTTATACGTTATAGCGTAATAGTATATAACGTTATACCTTATGACGTAGTCGTATATAACGTTATACGTTATAACGTAATAGTATATAATGTTATACGTTATAACGTAATAGTATATAACGTTATACGTTAAAGCTTAATAGTATATAACGCTATACGTTACAGCGTAACAGTATGTAACGTTATACGTTATAACGTAACAGTATATAACTTTATATGTTACAAGGTAACATTACATAACATTACACGTTATATCGTAATAGTATATAACGTTATACGTTATGACGTAATAGTATATAACGTTATATGTTATAGCGTAATATTGTATAACGTTATACGTTATAGCCTAATAGTATATAACGTTATACGTTATGACGTAGTCGTATATAACGTTATACGTTATAACGTAATAGTATATAACGGGATACGTTATGACGTAATCGTATATAACGTTATACGTTATAACGTAATAGTATATAACGTTATACGTTATAACGTAACAGTATGTAACGTTATACGTTGTAACGTAACAGTATATAACTTTATATGTTACAAGGTAACATTATATAACGTTACACGTTATATCGTAATAGTATATAACGTTATACGTTATGACGTAATAGTATATAACGTTATACGTTATAGCGTAATAGTATATAACGCTATCAGTTACAGGGTAACAGTATGTAACGTTATAAGTTACAACGTAACAGTATATAACGTTATACGTTATAACGTAATATTATATAACGTTATACGTTATAACCTAATAGTATATAATCTTAACGTAATAGTGTATAACGTTATACGTTATAACGTAATAGTATAAAACGCTATACGTTATAGCGTAACATTATGTAACGTTATACGTTATAACGTAACAGTATGTAACGTTATACGTTATAACGTAACAGTATGTAACGTTATACGTTATAACGTAACAGTATGTGACGTTATACGTTATAGCGTAACAGTATGTAACGTTACACGTTGTAACGTAACAGTATATAACTTTATATGTTATAAGGTAACATTATATAACCTTACACGTTATATCGTAATAGTATATAACGTGATACGTTATGACGTAATCGTATATAACTTTATACGTTATAACGTAATATTATATAACGTTATACGTTATAACGTAATAGTATATAACGTTATGCGTTATAGCGTAATAGTATATAACGCTATACGCTATGACGTAATCGTATATAACGTTATACGTTATAACGTAATAGTATATAACGTTATACGTTATGACGTAATAGTATATAACGTTATACGTTACAGCGTAACAGTATGTAACGTTATACGGTATAACGTAACAGTATATAACATTATACGTTATAACGTAACATTATATAACATTATACGTTATAACGGAATAGTATATAAGGTTATACGTTATAACGTCACTATATATGACGTTATACGTTATATCGTAATAGTATATAACGTTATACGTTATAGCGTAATATTGTATAGCGTTATACGTTATAGCCTAATAGTATATAACGTTATACGTTATGACGTAGTCGTATATAACGTTATACGTTATAACGTATTAGTATATAACGTTATACGTTATAACGTAATAGTATTTAACGCTATACGTTATAGCGTAACAGTATGTAACTCTATACGTTTTAACGTAACAGTATATAACGTTATACGTTATAGCGTAATATTGTATAACGTTATACGTTATAGCCTAATAGTATATAACGTTATACGTTATGACGTAGTCGTATATAACGTTATACGTTATACCGTAATAGTATATAACGTTATACGTTGTAACGTAATAGTATATAACGTTATACGTTATAACGTAACGGTGTGTAACGTTATACGTTATAACGTAACGGTGTGTAACGTTATACGTTATAACGTAACAGTATGTAACGTTACACGTTGTAACGTAACAGTATATACCTTTATATGTTATAAGCTAACATTATATAACGTTACACGTTATATCGTAATAGTATATAACGTGATACGTTATGACGTAATCGTATATAACTTTATACGTTATAACGTAACAGTATGTGACGTTATACGTTATAACGTAACAGTATGTAACGTTACACGTTGTAACGTAACAGTATATAACTTTATATGTTATAAGGTAACATTATATAACGTTACACGTTATATCGTAATAGTATATAACGTGATACGTTATGACGTAATCGTATATAACTTTATACGTTATAACGTAATATTATATAACGTTATAAGTTATAACGTAATAGTATATAACGTTATGCGTTATAGCGTAATAGTATATAACGCTATACGTTATGACGTAATCGTATATAACGTTATACGTTATAACGTAATATTATATAACGTTATACGTTATAACGGAACAGTATATAACGTTATACGTTATAACGTAACAGTATATAACGTTATACGTTATTACGTAATCGTATATAACGTTGTACGTTATAACGTAATAGTATATAACGTTATACGTTATAACGTAGTAGTATATAACGTTATACGTTATAACGTAATAGTATATAACGTTATACGTTATAGCGTAACGGTATATAACTTTATACGTTATATCGTAATAGTATATAACGTTATACGTTATAGCGTAATATTGTATAACGTTATACGTTATAGCCTAATAGTATATAACGTTATACGTTATGCCGTAGTCGTATATAACGTTATACGTTATAACGTAATACTACATAATGTTATACGTTATAACGTAATAGTATATAACGTTATACGTTATAACGTAATAGTATATAACGTTATACGTTATAACGTAACAGTATGTAACGTTATAAGTTATAACGTAACAGTATATAACGTTATACGTTATAACGTAATATTATATAACGTTATACGTTATAACCTAATAGTATATAATCTTAACGTAATAGTATATAACGTTATACGTTATAACGTAATAGTATAAAGCGCTATACGTTATAGCGTAACAGTATGTAACGTTATACGTTATAACGTAACAGTATGTAACGTTATACGTTATAACGTAACAGTATGTAACGTTATACGTTATAACGTAACAGTATGTAACGTTATACGTTGTAACGTAACAGTATGTAACGTTACACGTTGTAACGTAACAGTATATAACTTTATATGTTATAAGGCAACATTATATAACGTTACACGTTATATCGTAAAAGTATATAACGTGATACGTTATGACGTAATCGTATATAACTTTATACGTTATAACGTAACAGTATATAACGTTATACGTTATAACGTAATAGTATATAACGTTATACGTTATAGCGTAATAGTATGTAACGTTATACGTCATAACGGAACAGTATATAACGTTATACGTTATAACGTAACAGTATGTAACGTTATACGTTATAACGTAATAGTATATAACGTTATACGTTATGACGTAATCGTATATAACGTTATACGTGATGACGTATTCGTATATAACGTTATACGTTATAACGTAATAGTATATAACGTTATACGTTATAACGTAATATTATATAACGTTATACGTTATAACCTAATATTATATAACGTTAACGTAATAGTCTATAACGTTTTACGTTATAACGTAACGGTATGTAACGTTCTACGTTATAACGTAACACTATGTAACGTTATACGTTATAACGTAACAGTATGTAACGTTATACGTTATAACGTAACAGTATGTAACGTTATACGTTATAACGTAACAGTATATAACTTTATATGTTACAAGGTAACATTACATAACATTACACGTTATATCGTAATAGTATATAACGTTATACGTTATGACGTAATAGTATATAACGTTATACGTTATAGCGTATTATTGTATAACGTTATACGTTATAGCCTAATAGTATATAACGTTATACGTTATGACGTTGTCGTATATAACGTTATACGTTATAACGTAATAGTATATAACGTTATACGTTATGACGTAATCGTATATAACGTTATACGTGATGACGTATTCGTATATAACGTTATACGTTATAACGTAATAGTATATAACGTTATACGTTATAACGTAATATTATATAACGTTATACGTTATAACCTAATATTATATAACGTTAACGTAATAGTCTATAACGTTTTACGTTATAACGTAACGGTATGTAACGTTATACGTTATAACGTAACACTATGTAACGTTATACGTTATAACGTAACAGTATGTAACGTTATACGTTATAACGTAACAGTATGTAACGTTATACGTTATAACGTAACAGTATGTAACGTTATACCTTATAACGTAACAGTATATAACGTTATACGTTATAACGTAATAGTATATATCGTTATACGTTATAGCGTAATAGTATATAACGTTATACGTTATAGCGTAATAGTATATAACGTTATACCTTATGACGTAGTCGTATATAACGTTATACGTTATAACGTAATAGTATATAATGTTATACGTTATAACGTAATAGTATATAACGTTATACGTTAAAGCTTAATAGTATATAACGCTATACGTTACAGCGTAACAGTATGTAACGTTATACGTTATAACGTAACAGTATATAACTTTATATGTTACAAGGTAACATTACATAACATTACACGTTATATCGTAATAGTATATAACGTTATACGTTATGACGTAATAGTATATAACGTTATATGTTATAGCGTAATATTGTATAACGTTATACGTTATAGCCTAATAGTATATAACGTTATACGTTATGACGTAGTCGTATATAACGTTATACGTTATAACGTAATAGTATATAACGGGATACGTTATGACGTAATCGTATATAACGTTATACGTTATAACGTAATAGTATATAACGTTATACGTTATAACGTAACAGTATGTAACGTTATACGTTGTAACGTAACAGTATATAACTTTATATGTTACAAGGTAACATTATATAACGTTACACGTTATATCGTAATAGTATATAACGTTATACGTTATGACGTAATAGTATATAACGTTATACGTTATAACGTAATATTATATAACGTTATACGTTATAACCTAATAGTATATAATCTTAACGTAATAGTGTATAACGTTATACGTTATAACGTAATAGTATAAAACGCTATACGTTATAGCGTAACATTATGTAACGTTATACGTTATAACGTAACAGTATGTAACGTTATACGTTATAACGTAACAGTATGTAACGTTATACGTTATAACGTAACAGTATGTGACGTTATACGTTATAGCGTAACAGTATGTAACGTTACACGTTGTAACGTAACAGTATATAACTTTATATGTTATAAGCTAACATTATATAACGTTACACGTTATATCGTAATAGTATATAACGTGATACGTTATGACGTAATCGTATATAACTTTATACGTTATAACGTAATATTATATAACGTTATACGTTATAACGTAATAGTATATAACGTTATGCGTTATAGCGTAATAGTATATAACGCTATACGTTATGACGTAATCGTATATAACGTTATACGTTATAACGTAATAGTATATAACGTTATACGTTATGACGTAATAGTATATAACGTTATACGTTACAGCGTAACAGTATGTAACGTTATACGTTATAACGTAACAGTATATAACATTATACGTTATAACGTAACATTATATAACATTATACGTTATAACGTAATAGTATATAGCGCTATACGTTATAGCGTAACAGTATGTAACGTTATACGTTATAACGTAATAGTATATAACGTTATACGTTATAACGTAGTGGTATATAACGTTTTACGTTATAACGTAACATTATATAACATTATACGTTATAACGGAATAGTATATAAGGTTATACGTTATAACGTCACTATATATGACGTTATACGTTATATCGTAATAGTATATAACGTTATACGTTATAGCGTAATATTGTATAGCGTTATACGTTATAGCCTAATAGTATATAACGTTATACGTTATGACGTAGTCGTATATAACGTATAAAGTTATATACGATTACGTCATAACGTGTCACGTTATATACTATTACGATATAACGTGTAACGTTATATAATGTTAGCTGATAACATATAAAGGTATATACTGTTACGTTACAACGTGTAACGTTACATACTGTTACGTTATAACGTATAACGTATATAACGTTATACGTTATATACGTTATAACGTATTAGTATATAACGTTATACGTTATAACGTAATAGTATTTAACGCTATACGTTATAGCGTAACAGTATGTAACTCTATACGTTTTAACGTAACAGTATATAACGTTATACGTTATAGCGTAATATTGTATAACGTTATACGTTATAGCCTAATAGTATATAACGTTATACGTTATGACGTAGTCGTATATAACGTTATACGTTATACCGTAATAGTATATAACGTTATACGTTGTAACGTAATAGTATATAACGTTATACGTTATAACGTAACGGTGTGTAACGTTATACGTTATAACGTAACGGTGTGTAACGTTATACGTTATAACGTAACAGTATGTAACGTTACACGTTGTAACGTAACAGTATATACCTTTATATGTTATAAGCTAACATTATATAACGTTACACGTTATATCGTAATAGTATATAACGTGATACGTTATGACGTAATCGTATATAACTTTATACGTTATAACGTAACAGTATGTGACGTTATACGTTATAACGTAACAGTATGTAACGTTACACGTTGTAACGTAACAGTATATAACTTTATATGTTATAAGGTAACATTATATAACGTTACACGTTATATCGTAATAGTATATAACGTGATACGTTATGACGTAATTGTATATAACTTTATACGTTATAACGTAATATTATATAACGTTATAAGTTATAACGTAATAGTATATAACGTTATGCGTTATAGCGTAATAGTATATAACGCTATACGTTATGACGTAATCGTATATAACGTTATACGTTATAACGTAATATTATATAACGTTATACGTTATAACGGAACAGTATATAACGTTATACGTTATAACGTAACAGTATATAACGTTATACGTTATTACGTAATCGTATATAACGTTGTACGTTATAACGTAATAGTATATAACGTTATACGTTATAACGTAGTAGTATATAACGTTATACGTTATAACGTAATAGTATATAACGTTATACGTTATAGCGTAACGGTATATAACTTTATACGTTATATCGTAATAGTATATAACGTTATACGTTATAGCGTAATATTGTATAACGTTATACGTTATAGCCTAATAGTATATAACGTTATACGTTATGCCGTAGTCGTATATAACGTTATACGTTATAACGTAATACTACATAATGTTATACGTTATAACGTAATAGTA
Source organism: Bombus sonorus (assembly GCA_029958995.1). Classification (NCBI taxonomy): domain Eukaryota; kingdom Metazoa; phylum Arthropoda; class Insecta; order Hymenoptera; family Apidae; genus Bombus; species Bombus sonorus. The sequence goes on from JARWAU010000006.1 coordinate 19,444,337, forward strand.
TATAACGTTATACGTTATAACGTAATAGTATATAACGTTATACGTTATAACGTAACAGTATGTAACGTTATAAGTTATAACGTAACAGTATATAACGTTATACGTTACAACGTAATATTATATAACGTTATACGTTATAACCTAATAGTATATAATCTTAACGTAATAGTATATAACGTTATACGTTATAACGTAATAGTATAAAGCGCTATACGTTATAGCGTAACAGTATGTAACGTTATACGTTATAACGTAACAGTATGTAACGTTATACGTTATAACGTAACAGTATGTAACGTTATACGTTATAACGTAACAGTATGTAACGTTATACGTTGTAACGTAACAGTATGTAACGTTACACGTTGTAACGTAACAGTATATAACTTTATATGTTATAAGGCAACATTATATAACGTTACACGTTATATCGTAAAAGTATATAACGTGATACGTTATGACGTAATCGTATATAACTTTATACGTTATAACGTAACAGTATATAACGTTATACGTTATAACGTAATAGTATATAACGTTATACGTTATAGCGTAATAGTATGTAACGTTATACGTCATAACGGAACAGTATATAACGTTATACGTTATAACGTAACAGTATGTAACGTTATACGTTATAACGTAATAGTATATAACGTTATACGTTATGACGTAATCGTATATAACGTTATACGTGATGACGTATTCGTATATAACGTTATACGTTATAACGTAATAGTATATAACGTTATACGTTATAACGTAATATTATATAACGTTATACGTTATAACCTAATATTATATAACGTTAACGTAATAGTCTATAACGTTTTACGTTATAACGTAACGGTATGTAACGTTCTACGTTATAACGTAACACTATGTAACGTTATACGTTATAACGTAACAGTATGTAACGTTATACGTTATAACGTAACAGTATGTAACGTTATACGTTATAACGTAACAGTATATAACTTTATATGTTACAAGGTAACATTACATAACATTACACGTTATATCGTAATAGTATATAACGTTATACGTTATGACGTAATAGTATATAACGTTATACGTTATAGCGTATTATTGTATAACGTTATACGTTATAGCCTAATAGTATATAACGTTATACGTTATGACGTTGTCGTATATAACGTTATACGTTATAACGTAATAGTATATAACGTTATACGTTATGACGTAATCGTATATAACGTTATACGTGATGACGTATTCGTATATAACGTTATACGTTATAACGTAATAGTATATAACGTTATACGTTATAACGTAATATTATATAACGTTATACGTTATAACCTAATATTATATAACGTTAACGTAATAGTCTATAACGTTTTACGTTATAACGTAACGGTATGTAACGTTATACGTTATAACGTAACACTATGTAACGTTATACGTTATAACGTAACAGTATGTAACGTTATACGTTATAACGTAACAGTATGTAACGTTATACGTTATAACGTAACAGTATGTAACGTTATACCTTATAACGTAACAGTATATAACGTTATACGTTATAACGTAATAGTATATATCGTTATACGTTATAGCGTAATAGTATATAACGTTATACGTTATAGCGTAATAGTATATAACGTTATACCTTATGACGTAGTCGTATATAACGTTATACGTTATAACGTAATAGTATATAATGTTATACGTTATAACGTAATAGTATATAACGTTATACGTTAAAGCTTAATAGTATATAACGCTATACGTTACAGCGTAACAGTATGTAACGTTATACGTTATAACGTAACAGTATATAACTTTATATGTTACAAGGTAACATTACATAACATTACACGTTATATCGTAATAGTATATAACGTTATACGTTATGACGTAATAGTATATAACGTTATATGTTATAGCGTAATATTGTATAACGTTATACGTTATAGCCTAATAGTATATAACGTTATACGTTATGACGTAGTCGTATATAACGTTATACGTTATAACGTAATAGTATATAACGGGATACGTTATGACGTAATCGTATATAACGTTATACGTTATAACGTAATAGTATATAACGTTATACGTTATAACGTAACAGTATGTAACGTTATACGTTGTAACGTAACAGTATATAACTTTATATGTTACAAGGTAACATTATATAACGTTACACGTTATATCGTAATAGTATATAACGTTATACGTTATGACGTAATAGTATATAACGTTATACGTTATAACGTAATATTATATAACGTTATACGTTATAACCTAATAGTATATAATCTTAACGTAATAGTGTATAACGTTATACGTTATAACGTAATAGTATAAAACGCTATACGTTATAGCGTAACATTATGTAACGTTATACGTTATAACGTAACAGTATGTAACGTTATACGTTATAACGTAACAGTATGTAACGTTATACGTTATAACGTAACAGTATGTGACGTTATACGTTATAGCGTAACAGTATGTAACGTTACACGTTGTAACGTAACAGTATATAACTTTATATGTTATAAGCTAACATTATATAACGTTACACGTTATAACGTAATAGTATATAACGTTATACGTTATGACGTAATAGTATATAACGTTATACGTTACAGCGTAACAGTATGTAACGTTATACGTTATAACGTAACAGTATATAACATTATACGTTATAACGTAACATTATATAACATTATACGTTATAACGTAATAGTATATAGCGCTATACGTTATAGCGTAACAGTATGTAACGTTATACGTTATAACGTAATAGTATATAACGTTATACGTTATAACGTAGTGGTATATAACGTTTTACGTTATAACGTAACAGTATGTAACGCTATACGTTATAACGTAACAGTATATAACGTTATACGTTATTACCTAATAGTATATATCGTTATACGTTATAACGTAATAGTATTTAACGTTATACGTCATAGCGTAATAGTATATAACGTCATACGTTATAGCGTAATATTATATAACGTTATACGTTATAACGTAACAGTATATAACGTTATACGTTATTACGTAATCGTATATAACGTTATACGTTATAACGTAATAGTATATAACGTTATACGTTATAGGGTAACAGTATATAACTTTATACGTTATGTCGTAATAGTATATAACGTTATACGTTATAACGTAATAGTATATAACGTTATACGTTATAACGTAATAGTATATAACGTTATACGTTACAGCGTAACAGTATGTAACGTTATACGTTATAACGTAACAGTATATAACGTCATACGTAATGACGTAATCGTATATAACGTTATACGTTATAACGTAATAGTATATAACGTTATACGATATAACGTAGTAGTATATACCGTTATACGTTATAACGTAATAGTATATAACGTTATACGTTATAGCGTAATAGTATATAACATTATACGTTATAACGTAACAGTATGTAACGTTATACGTTATAACGGAACAGCATATAACGTTATACGTTATAACGTAACAGTATATAACGTCATACGTAATGACGTAATCGTATATAACGTTATACGTTATAACGTAATAGTATATAACGTCATACGTAATGACGTAATCGTATAAAACGTTATACGTTATAACGTAACATTATATAACATTATACGTTATAACGTAATAGTATAAAGCGCTATACGTTATAGCGTAATAGTATATAACGCTATACGTTACAGCGTAACAGTATGAAACGTTATACGTTATAACGTAACAGTATATAACGTTATACGTTATAACGTAATAGTATATAACATTATACGTTATAACGTAACAGTATGTAACGTTATACGTTATAACGGAACAGCATATAACGTTATACGTTATAACGTAACAGTATATAACGTCATACGTAATGACGTATTCGTATATAACGTTATACGTTATAACGTAATAGTATATAACGTTATACGATATAACGTAGTAGTATATACCGTTATACGTTATAGGGTAACAGTATATAACTTTATACGTTATATCGTAATAGTATATAACGTTATACGTTATAACGTAATAGTATATAACGTTATACGTTATAGCGTAAAAGTATGTAACGTTATACGTTATAGCTTAATAGTATATAACGCTATACGTTACAGCGTATCAGTATGTAACGTTATACGTTATATCGTAACAGTATATAACGTTATACGTTATAACGTAATAGTATATAACATTATACGTTATAACGTAACAGTATATAACGTTATACGTTATAACCTAATAGTATATATCGTTATACGTTATAGCGTAATATTATATAACGTTATACGTTATTACGTAATCGTATATAACATTATACGTTCTAACGTAATAGTATATAACGTTATACGTTATAACGTAATAGTATATAACGTTATAGGTTATAACGTAATAGTATTTAACGTTATACGTCATAGCGTAATAGTATATAACGTCATACGTTATAGCGTAATATTATATAACGTTATACGTTATAACGTAACAGTATATAACGTTATACGTTATTACGTAATCGTATATAACGTTATACGTTATAACGTAATAGTATATAACGTTATACGTTATAGGGTAACAGTATATAACTTTATACGTTATGTCGTAATAGTATATAACGTTATACGTTATAACGTAATAGTATATAACGTTATACGTTATAACGTAATAGTATATAACGTTATACGTTACAGCGTAACAGTATGTAACGTTATACGTTATAACGTAACAGTATATAACGTCATACGTAATGACGTAATCGTATATAACGTTATACGTTATAACGTAATAGTATATAACGTTATACTTTATAACGTAGTGGTATATAACGTTTTACGTTATAACGTAACAGTATGTAACGCTATACGTTATAACGTAACAGTATATAACGTTATACGTTATTACCTAATAGTATATATCGTTATACGTTATAACGTAATAGTATTTAACGTTATACGTCATAGCGTAATAGTATATAACGTCATACGTTATAGCGTAATATTATATAACGTTATACGTTATAACGTAACAGTATATAACGTTATACGTTATTACGTAATCGTATATAACGTTATACGTTATAACGTAATAGTATATAACGTTATACGTTATAGGGTAACAGTATATAACTTTATACGTTATGTCGTAATAGTATATAACGTTATACGTTATAACGTAATAGTATATAACGTTATACGTTATAACGTAATAGTATATAACGTTATACGTTACAGCGTAACAGTATGTAACGTTATACGTTATAACGTAACAGTATATAACGTCATACGTAATGACGTAATCGTATATAACGTTATACGTTATAACGTAATAGTATATAACGTTATACGATATAACGTAGTAGTATATACCGTTATACGTTATAACGTAATAGTATATAACGTTATACGTTATAGCGTAATAGTATATAACATTATACGTTATAACGTAACAGTATGTAACGTTATACGTTATAACGGAACAGCATATAACGTTATACGTTATAACGTAACAGTATATAACGTCATACGTAATGACGTAATCGTATATAACGTTATACGTTATAACGTAGTAGTATATAACGTCATACGTAATGACGTAATCGTATAAAACGTTATACGTTATAACGTAACATTATATAACATTATACGTTATAACGTAATAGTATAAAGCGCTATACGTTATAGCGTAATAGTATATAACGCTATACGTTACAGCGTAACAGTATGAAACGTTATACGTTATAACGTAACAGTATATAACGTTATACGTTATAACGTAATAGTATATAACATTATACGTTATAACGTAACAGTATGTAACGTTATACGTTATAACGGAACAGCATATAACGTTATACGTTATAACGTAACAGTATATAACGTCATACGTAATGACGTAATCGTATATAACGTTATACGTTATAACGTAATAGTATATAACGTTATACGATATAACGTAGTAGTATATACCGTTATACGTTATAGGGTAACAGTATATAACTTTATACGTTATATCGTAATAGTATATAACGTTATACGTTATAACGTAATAGTATATAACGTTATACGTTATAGCGTAAAAGTATGTAACGTTATACGTTATAGCTTAATAGTATATAACGCTATACGTTACAGCGTAACAGTATGTAACGTTATACGTTATATCGTAACAGTATATAACGTTATACGTTATAACGTAATAGTATATAACATTATACGTTATAACGTAACAGTATATAACGTTATACGTTATAACCTAATAGTATATATCGTTATACGTTATAGCGTAATATTATATAACGTTATACGTTATTACGTAATCGTATATAACATTATACGTTCTAACGTAATAGTATATAACGTTATACGTTATAACGTAATAGTATATAACGTTATACGTTATAGCGTAATAGTATATAACGTTATACGTTATAGCGTAATAGTATATAACGTTATACGTTATAACGTAACAGTATGTGACGTTATACGTTATAACGTAGTAGTATATAACGTTTTACGTTATAACGTAACAGTATGTAACGCTAAACGTTATAACGTAACAGTATATAACGTTATACGTTATAACCTAATAGTATATATCGTTATACGTTATAACGGAATAGTATATAACGTTATACGTCATAGCGTAATAGTATATAACGTTATACGTTATATCGTAATAGTATATAACGTGATACGTTATGACGTAGTCGTATATAACTTTATACGTTATAACGTAATATTATATAACGTTATACGTTATAACGTAATAGTATATAACGTTATACGTTATAGCGTAATAGTATATAACGCTATACGTTATGACGTAATCGTATATAACGTTATACGTTATAACGTAATAGTATATAACGTTATACGTTATGACGTAATAGTATATAACGTTATACGTTACAGCGTAACAGTATGTAACGTTATACGTTATAACGTAACAGTATATAAAGTTATACGTTATAACGTAACATTATATAACATTATACGTTATAACGTAATAGTATAAAGCGCTATACGTTATAGCGTAACAGTATGTAACGTTATACGTTATAACGTAATAGTATATAACGTTATACGTTATAACGTAGTAGTATATAACGTTTTACGTTATAACGTAACAGTATGTAACGCTAAACGTTATAACGTAACAGTATATAACGTTATACGTTATAACCTAATAGTATATATCGTTATACGTTATAACGGAATAGTATATAACGCTATACGTTACAGCGTAACAGTATGTAACGTTATACGTTATATCGTAACAGTATATAACGTTATACGTTATAACGTAATAGTATATAACATTATACGTTATAACGTAACAGTATATAACGTTATACGTTATAACCTAATAGTATATATCGTTATACGTTATAGCGTAATATTATATAACGTTATACGTTATTACGTAATCGTATATAACATTATACGTTCTAACGTAATAGTATATAACGTTATACGTTATAACGTAATAGTATATAACGTTATACGTTATAGCGTAATAGTATATAACGTTATACGTTATAGCGTAATAGTATATAACGTTATACGTTATAACGTAACAGTATGTGACGTTATACGTTATAACGTAGTAGTATATAACGTTTTACGTTATAACGTAACAGTATGTAACGCTAAACGTTATAACGTAACAGTATATAACGTTATACGTTATAACCTAATAGTATATATCGTTATACGTTATAACGGAATAGTATATAACGTTATACGTCATAGCGTAATAGTATATAACGTTATACGTTATATCGTAATAGTATATAACGTGATACGTTATGACGTAGTCGTATATAACTTTATACGTTATAACGTAA